>JAWWEW010000041.1:36620184-36738557 GCA_035583185.1 Anabacerthia variegaticeps
GTCTATCTTTTAGTATTATATTTATTCTGTAAAGTGCATATGGACATGCTTATTTCTTAATGCTATTGAAATTGATAAGATTTTAACATGTACTTATGTGCTTTATTCAGATAAAAAAGGTTCCTTCATCATCAGTTTTTTCTGCTTACCCATTCTGTCCAAATATGCCAGCATGCCAATGCATACACACACAGAAATGGAGATACTTTTAAGAAATCCAAATGACAGATTGTCCCATTTTTCCAAGAACATGGAAAACAAGTCTGGCATGGAGAGTAGGAGAGCAGAAAGGGACTGAAGTCGCAAAATCTAGAAGAAAGTGTATGAATGGTATAGTCCCATTAGCAAAGGGGTCCTTGGAAGAGCAAGACAAGAAATATATTCCTATAAGAGAATAAAAATTAATAAGGAGAAGGAATACGTAGGCTTCAGGAGACATAAGAAGAGGAAGGTGCCTATGGGTTTATTTGTACATGCTGTACCATAGCATATTTGCCTGCCCACACACAAACATGTTCACTAACAAATCCTGATATCACTGTTACTCTATTAGGAAATTTTCAGGTTTAAGGAAATTATAGATTGAGCTCCCCTTGTTTCTGCCAGTTGTCTTGAACAAATTCCATCATAAACTTTCACAATTTTTTTCTTTTTAATGAATTCCCATTTCTTTAACAAAACTAAACATACTCTTTGAATATTTCTTGGAATAAAATAAAGTTCAGAATACCAGCAGAAGACATCTAAAGGAAGTGATGATAAAGATTCAGTTCTGCTTCTACCAAGAGCCATTATGATCCAATGAGGTGAGGAAACTAAACCAGGCTAAATGAAGAAAGGGATTAAATAAGGTGGCCAGAGATTAAGTTAACTCAATACAATGACAAGACAGCCTTTCCATGAGGTTCCCTAGTGAAAGCAATGTTAGGTAGTTTGAAAGTACAGCTTTCAAGAAATAACAGCAAAAAAACCCAGTATGCATTCTCCTTTTGGAGTCACTTTACTCTGAGGTTGATAAACTGTTTTCCTGACACGGGCATGTCGAATCTGTACTTCATTTTACAAGCCAGAGGAAAGAGTACCTGTCAAATATTTATCTGACTAAAAGAATAAAAATTACTGAACAGATTCAAAGTACAATCTAGATTAAGATATTTTTATTTATAATGATAAGGCAAGATTTTGAAGCCGTTTCAGTAAATTTCTCCAGAGAGGATTGTTTATCTGCCCTCTCCAATTGCAGTATTTTTCAGCGGTCAAGCCCAGAAAGTGATCCACCATCATGAAAAGATTCAGCTGGTGGAAATATATAGCCAGCAGCAATATGTAGCCTTCAACCTTCAGCTGGCTGTAGCACAGTGAATAGGTTAAGTTGGCCAAATTTGCTGTCGGTAAAAATTGAGTTATTTTTTTTTTTTATGAAGCCTGTCATATGACTCTAGACTTCAGCAGATGTGAAGTTGTAAGGGTTTTCATGTTCCATTATAGGAGCACTTGTAAAATATTGTGTTAGTACTAATCTTCATTTCTTAACAGGAAAACAAGCCTTGAGTTAACCTGGAAGAGTCTCATTGAAGATCTGTATGGAAAGCTTGAGTCTGAGAGGGGTTATTTTGCTGTTATTGACTAAGTGATATTCAATCTACATAATATTTGGTTCAGGTAATCGAGCCACAAAGAACCGTAAGATTACAGGGTAATTTGGGCTGGAAGGATCCTCAGGAGGTATCTACCCGAAGTCATGCTCACAAATTCAAAACAGATTGCTCTGGGCTGTACCTGGAGTGTGGTCTTCAAAACCACCAGAGACAAAGACTTCACATCCCCTCTGTGTCTCTGCTTGGTTGTCCTCACAGTAAACATTTCTTCTGTCCAGTCTGAACCTCTGTGGTTTCACCTTATGTCTGTTACTTCTCAACCTCCAGACACACACTACTAGAAGAAGCCTGGCTCTTTATCCTTGATAAGCAACTTGTAGGTACTGAGGGCTTCTGTGTGGTCCATGCAAAGATACTCCCTCTCCAGGAAAACAAGTCTCAGTTCCTCGTGCTCTATCCCTGACCATCATGTTGTCCCTCCACTGGACTCATTCCAATTTATCAATGCCTTTCCCATGCTGCAGAGCCCCAAACTGGTTGCAGTGCTCTTGACATGGTCTAACAACTGCTGAGTACAGAAAATAATCAGTTTGCTTGGTCTGCTGACTGTGCTGCTGCTGACACAACCCAGGGCACTGTTGGCCTTCATTACTGCCAAGGGTCACTGCTGACCTGAGCTCAGCTTGCTGCCCCACCGCCACTCCTGAGACCTCCTCTGCAGAGCTGCTCCCTGGCTTTAACCTGCAGATCACACGGGCTACTCCGTCTCAATGCTGAACACAAGGCTGAAGAGGTAGCATGCTATTTCTTTCCTTCCTGAGTTACTGGATGAGTAGTCCTACTTGGAGGTAATGACTTGAGCAAATATTAGTTTTCTAGATAATACTTGAGGAACTGGCACTGTGTTAATGTGGGTGAAAGACTGACTTATAAAGATGTTTATCTGTTTTGTAAGAACAAATGTTAAGGATTAAATAAAAATATAATCATTGAAGAATGTATCACATGGGACCTATTTCAGTGAATTTTAGATCTTTTTTTCAGTTTGAAAATCTCTAAACATTTCTTTTTCTTTGGAGTGCAAAAAACTGTGAGTAGGGTATTTAAGTCCACCTGCAGTGGGTTTCATTTTCTTAATTTTCACTCACTTAGATCAAGGGTTCAAGGAGCACTGTTTGAAAACCAGTGGTAGGTAGCTCAGCAAGCAGATGCTCACCTCTGACCGATAAGTCAGGAAGCAGCTGGAGTAAAGGCAGAGGTGACAGATTATGTGGGCTCATGTATGTTTTTTTATGTTTTTCTTGACCAGTGAATTCAAGACTGAGCTGTTTAACTTAGATCTCTAGTCTTATTTATAAAACTTGACAGCACTCTGCAGAGAATAAAATATGCTTCAGTGCTGGATCCAAGTACCAAATGAATATAGAGATGGAAATGGGATGTGCAGATGCATCTGTGCACATATTCCATTTACAGTGTTAATGCAGAGAGAAGGCGGCTGTGGCTCTCTATTGCCCCCTTGCCTGTCTGAAATCTGTTCCCAGCCAGTGTTTTCTATTATGGAAGATAAGCACCTCCTGAAAGGTAAAACCTGAAGAAAATGATTTCCTGAAAGTAGAGAGAAAAAAAACCCAATCATGCTCTCAGAAAAGTGACGAAACATTGGATGCAACATTGACATCTCGAAACCATGAGAAATAGCTGAATAAGATCAAAGATAATACTTTGCAATTTTTTGAACTTTTATATTTCAAATTTAATTTTTTTTCTTGCTTGCACTTAGCCAAAAATAGAGTATTTTGTTTTAGAATTGCAGAAAAGGAATATTTCAACTGCAAAGTTTTTGCTATTGCAGGGCCCTAGTCTTTGGCACTCATATGATTTTGAAATTCTTTCTTTGCTTTGTGTACAAGTCAGAGACATATCTTTAAAAAAGCTTAAGATAATAAATTAATAATGTCTAATCTGTAACTGATATTTTATCAAGAAATACAACCTTATGTCTAACTACATAGCACAAATACATTTGCATGTCCAAACAGGCCACAACTTGTTGAAAAGCACAGACTCAGAAAAATGATGCATCAAAACAATGTTGAATTAACAATGAAATACAAAATAAACTGAAAATTGGTTTCTCTCCTGAGGCTGAGGAATCAGACCTTTTTTCCCTTTCTTGCTCACAACCCTTCTTCACTCACTTTTTCACTTTTCCAACACCCCAAAGAGTCCTGTCGTTGCTTGCAGTCAGATGATTCCAGCTTGAATGCAAGAACCCTAAGTCCTTCTGCACTGAAATGTCTCATTGAAGAGAGACGTACAGAGATGGGGCAGATGGTTTTCTAGGCTTCCCTCAAGCAAGAAACAACATAACTTCCCACGCTACCCGGGAAAAAAAAAGTAACAACAAATAACACAGGAAGTATTTGCAGCACTTTTCACACTTGCTGTAGCTTATCACTCCCCATTTCAACCAAATGTTCCTGTAGTCTCTACCACGGTAAAGAACAGGCACACAAAAATACATAGCCCCATACCTAACATGTTATTCTTCAAAACAGATGTTCTGCTGCCATGTGTTAATAGGTAGCAGGGTGGTGGTTAGAGCAGCAGCCTAAGCTCTCTGCTTCTGATCTAGCCACTACAGGCCCCTTTTAAAGTTAACGGGGAGAATCAGGCTCTTTAGAGCAGCTTTCATCCTATCCTAAGCCTGATACCTGAAACTGGACGGATGAAGATGTTTCAAACATGCCCGTGTTTCCTGAGCATGCAATGAACCATGAGCAGAAGGGACAGGTATATCACAGCTCTTACTAAGCTACGCCTGTAGTGCATTGGCCAGCTGAGCAGATGGCTTACTACTGCTTTTTCACCGCTTTTGAAGTTCATGGGAAAACAAAGTGTACTCTCTTGGGACAAGGACAAAATAAGATGGGTAAATAATTGTGGTAAGATTGACTGATCAAAAGTGAGACACCTTCATCTGTGCTGGTGACCTCTATTGCTACTTTACAGCAGAACAGGGAACCTGGGCCATCCATCGAAACTAAAAGAGATGAGATGAATCACAACTCTAGCCAGTTTCTCTCAAGGGCTATAAAAATGAAATGAATCTCCCCTTCCCTGGTACAGATAGGAAACACTGCACTAGTAACTGTAAGGGGTTTTTACATCAAGAATCAGAACATCCATCTACGAGCACTATGGGATAGATTTAGAAGGAGGTATTTGGTGTGAATTATGTTCACATGAACATCCTGATAATACTGACCCCAGAACTGAACCCCAAGAATTCTAAATGTGTTAAAAGGAGTAAGCTGGCTTATATTTGAACTTCAGAGTGTGCTCCATAGAAAATGTTCAAAGTCAGATAGTGAAAAATATGCAATATTTTTAATGACTTACAAGGAAAGATTTTGGGACTCTAATTGCTTCATGGAAGATCTTATACATAACAAGGACAATTTACCATGAAAACTAATGTAGGACTGCTATACAGAAGAAACCAAACAGTTAATGAATGTTGGAAAACTTTTAGGAAAAGAAAGTACAGACTTCCTAGGTCATCAAAATTATTCCACCACCATCTTAGTCAGCTATGACAAAGGAACATCTTAGTAATATCATCTTGAAGCAAGACAAATTCCATGTTAATTGAAAGAACATCCCACATCCCCACTTCGCTAATCAAGAAAAAACTTTTCTCAATTTCTACATAAAATTTATCAATGGCCCTCGTCCACCCTTCAAGCTAAATGATGATACTGCTGACTTGACTAGCTATAGCTGTCATGCCTGTGGTTTCATGTGCCATTTCTTTTCTCAGTTATGGACATATTGAGTCTTAAATACCCTTTCATTTTGCCTCCATTTTCATTGAATAGCCATTTGGCTTTTCACAAAAGCTAGTGTCTAGTTACCTTCAGTCCATAGCTGCATTTTAATCCCTATCCATCAATACCATGCTGCTGCCCTGTATCACCTCTCTTCCCTTCTTTTGTTATTTGTTCAATATCCTTGAAATATCTAACCCAACTTGGTTTTTTGCCATGCTTCATTTTCCCTGTATGTTTTTCCTGACCTCTCAGAAAAAAAATTTCCTCGTGTTATATTTTTACACATTATAATACCTAACCATGTACCCCAGACCCTCTTAGACCACCAAACATCCTTTTTAAATGCTCAATATTCTAACAGAGATAGTCTTTTAACATAATTACAGTTTCTAAAAGCATTCAGGAAGGTTTTTCTTTCATTAAAATGCAGAAAAAAATTATTTGAGATCTTAAAAATTACCTCAATAATACTTACTGTCTGCTCACCCACAAACCCTATTAGAAGAATGAAATTTGAAATGCTACATTTTGATAGAATGAAATACATACAAAAATAAAATGAACTTAAGAAGGCAATCATGGGATGAATTTAAGCAAAGGCCTGTTGAGGAAAAGGACTAATGGTCCTGGTTGGTGAATCAGAGCATTATTGTGTAAGGAGTGCACCTCACCTCTGTGTTGGACCAAATCAGAAACTTGATAATTTTTCATGACTTTCACTTCAGGAGATTGAAGACATTTTCCACAAAGAAATGATGCAGTAATTATTCTTAGCTTTCTGAGTTTCTTTCAATAATGAGAGAATAATTTTGGTCCAATGAAGTAATAAAGTTTTATAATTATTTCCTTATTTTGTTTAATTTCATTTAAATTTTAACAATATACATTTTAATATAAGCATTATATCACACCACACATACACATATATAGGATATTTATTGCAACCTTCCACACCACTGAATCTAGTTTTATCTGACTGAAATGAAATTGTACATACATATTTCTCTATGAATCATTTTAAAGTTTTCTTTCCTCATACATTTTTATTGTTATCTTTGTTCCAGTTGAGAATGAAAATAAGTTCAGAAATGTCAGAATTTCCCCTTTGAGAAAAAGTGTGGTTTTCAACCACATCTTCACTTGCTAACAGTCTAGAAACTACTAGCAGTCTCTCAAGGTGAGAAAAATTATCAGAAGCACAATTTAAATACATGAATGGGAATCTAACTAAGAAATGGATAGATTCGGGTTGTAATAAACACAGTGTTTCCATGAAATTCTTTCATATTCAATAGTAGTTTTACAACTAATTAATATTGTTGTAAAAAAAAGACATTAAAACATAAATTAAGCACTTAGAATTCAATTTTGCTCTAAGATACTTAAATGATTCCCATTGTTTTCAACAGGTATGTGCATAACTGAGGAAAGATTGGTACTATTAAGAAAAACAAGCAAACAACCCCCCCCAAATTTTAAATGGATACTTGCATTACATTTGCTAACTGTTTGCAAACAGCATATGCATTATTTGACAAGGTAAATGCTATATTGCTCTATGTATGTGTATAAATCAGAGCCATCAATATTGTTTGATAATTCTGTCAGGATTAGTGGTGGGGAAGCCTCATAAAAACACTGAGTTTCAGTTCAGGTGTTTATTCAAAGTAGTTTTCATTTTCTCTCAGTCTACCTGTATCTGTGTGTACAGAAGCTAGGCTTGGAATCACACAGGTCTTCCTCTTCTTTCTGAGAAATAAAGTTTAGGAATATCCTGAAGAGTGCATCCTTTCAATTCCTTTATATTTTAATTTCAGTAAAGTAAAACCAAAAGTCTTATTTCCTTGCCTTAGGGAAGAGGAGGATACAATAGAAATAAAATTGAACATGATTGTGTTACCACCCAACATAAAGATTCATGCTCATCTGGAATAGTATATTACCATTTAAAATATGAGATAGCAGCAAAATGAAATTTGGAGAAAGAAGATTACAAGTGCTTAAGCGCAGAAGAGAAAAAAATATGAACTTTTTTACTCTAAAAATAAAACACCTAATGAATGGCACACAATATATTTTTGAAGTTATAACTTAGGCAAATGTCTTGATAAAAACAGATCACAGGACTGAGTGGTCTTTGGGGCTCAATTTTGTGTATAATCACCTGGACCACCTTGAGGTTCCTCAGGGCTTCTGTGGCATGCACACAGGGCTAGCAGATATGACCAGACACGTACAGGTGGTCCTGGCCATTTGGGGAAGCAACTGGAGGCTGGGAAGAATACCTAGGGGTGTTTCAGATGGCACCAGCAGCCAGTGTTTATGTAACAATGTCTGGCCCTGGCTCTGATCTAGAAAGATCTGTATTGAGGATAGTTCTCACCTACCTTCTACCTGTATGGATTGGTCTTCTGCCAGTATTGTGGCCTAGTGCTATTCCCACAAAATCTTGTAGAGCCGTACTATTCTGAAAGCCACCCAAGTGCTCTTCAGGTGAACGAATATGTTGTAACTGCTCGCATCCCTTGGTTCATGTATCTGCCCCTGAACATGGCCATAGGTAACCATACCCCATATCCCCTGTGTTGTACAGCTATCACCTAGGCTAAACTCAAGCAGCCCTACCACAAAGTTGTAAGTTAGATATGTTTCCTAATTAAACCAGTGGGCTGATACTTACAGTCATTCTTCCTGTATGTATATGCTGCGGTTGCATTACCTGTGTTATTCTTTAATGGTTTCAATAAATTAGAAAAGTCTGGAAGTTCTCTGAATGATACATGTTCCAATAAGACAAAATGAAATTAGGGAGTCATGATTAGATAATTTTCTTAGGTTCATTGTTTGAACTTCTTGATAAAGAATTATTGCCTATATGGTTCAATACTGATCTGATATAAAGACCACAATTAATGTTGTATTAAGAAGGGTAAATTCATGAACTACAAAATTGGGTTCATTCCCAGTTACTAGCTGTGGTGACAGACCGTGCTGACTAAACATTTCTCAGGGTGATTCAACAGAACATTGAATAAATAAATCATTCTTCACATACCAATTTTGACTGTTTCAAATGATCATGTATAGCTGTCCTTCAAATGAAAAAGATCTGCAAAGCTCTAGTAAAATATATGCAATATTTTAATATTATGATAGTAGGCCTATCTGTCCTACTGTTGCAATCCGATGTTGAGGTGCCTTTTGTTCTATTTTCTTTGGCACAACTTAGACCAAGTCCTCAGAAGTAACTTTGGTCAATTTTTCCACATGCTCTACATGGATATATCAAAAATGAAAATAATCTGACCACTATAAGCATTTAAACTCTTCTGGAAATTCTCTATCATCTGAAATTATGGAAAACTAAAAATTCAAATCTCCCTTGTGTTTTCTAATGTAATCTTAGGTCACAAGACTGAACTGAATGAATAGTTTCTCAGAAACCTTGAATGGTAAAAATTCATCAGAGGTACACAATATGCTGGTATGTCAAAATCTCTACAGAATACAGATTTGCAAATTATTTCTCCTTCTCTCCTTCTCTTTCTCTGCAACTATACTCTGAATTGTGTCTCTTTCTGAGTAATATGATAATGAATTACAAACCTCAAATGCAAGGGTGTTTGCGATTAAATGTTATTAAGTAACTTTATTAAATTAGGCATCTAGATCACAACATGTGTGCTTGAAACATGAATCTGTTAGGATCCATAAAGCTTGAAAAAAAAATCTCTGATGTGAGATTGGGATATATTGTTATGAGCTATAAATTTAATCCACATTTTTTCTTTACATTTTAGAGAAGGTGAAAAATATATTCTTTAAATAACTAAGCCGATCCCTTTGCCTATTAAGCATAAACCTGACTTTAATGAAATGACCTTTCAACTTCAAGCCACATTGTGGTCTGCTTTTAGATGAAAAATTATATGTTAAATATCCTCCAAGACTGTCTTCCACATAATCCTTTAATCATGTATCAGTCATATATTACAAAAGTTCTGGAAATGTTGTTTAACAATAGTACATTTGTGTGACAGCAGGGCTTTACCACTGAAAGAGAGAGTATGTCACATGAATATCAAATTGAATTGTCTTCCTTCATATGCTAGGCATTGCAGCACACTATACAGTGTACTTGAGTCACAATTTCCCTTTTCTAAATTTGGACAATAACAATCAAATAAATACTATGATGAAAGCATGGCAATGGCTTCACTAGCTGGAGTCCTGATTGTTTGGGACAAAATGAAAACACAGCCTAGTCAAAAGAAGAGCCTCAGAGACATTTCATCTCTGACAGCTGAAGACTCAGCAGACAGGTTTTTGAGAAGAGGTGGCCTTGACCTTCTCTAAGTCTCCTGTCAAAATAACTGATTGGTTTTCATATAGTCTGTCCATCACATTTAACCCAGCAGGATGCAGTAGAGTTCAGGGTAGGGAGCCAGTTGGAACAAATATGCAGTACAGAAAAAGCATGAAATTGAGGGGTTTAGGGCAGCAATCTAACACTCAGCAACTCCCAGGAACCTCTTATCTCGGCAAGCTGTGAAGAATTTAGTTTCCCATTTGTTTCAGCCTTCCAAAGGCATCTTGTTGACAGAAAGAGTTTCCAGATGACGCTGCCAGGTCCACATCAGTACTGGATAGTTTTCAACTGTAAGCAGTACAGTGTAATACAACAGCTTGTGACTGCACAAACTCCCTTTTGCAGAATGCTTTTACTGTACCATATTTTCTGTTAGATCGATTTGGACTCGCTTCACCCTCTTGTCCCAGAAGTAAGTGGAACATCTGCAGTAAAGGAAACACTTTGCTCACTCAGCTTGTTGTGAATACTTTTTTGGCATACTTTATTGTTTGGTCTGTTCTTACCTGCCAAGTTCAAAATATTCTAAAACTATTATACTCTTTGTTGGTCTGCAACTTTGCCCACTTAGTTTTTGTTATGCTCTACAAAAAGAAAATGACTGCAGGCATAAATAACTTATAACATAGCTTTCAGATTCTCTACAGCAGCAGTCCAACCTGGTCGCATACAAAAACCCGTGAAAAAACCACATTATTAAAAGACAATTTAAAATGACCAGTGTTGTGATTCACACAGACCACACAAAGAAGTCTTGATTAACATCATAAATAACACCTGTTTTCTTGAGAATCAGAGATCATTTTGAGAAGCATAGAAAAAAGGAGTTGTAATCTGCATTTATACTTTTTTCAGTATTCCATTGTTACCTTCAAAAAAAACATGTTACAGTCTTACCATGCATTATATTATACATCTTATAACAACAAGAGAATTACTGTACAGAATAATTTTCACAATTCCCAGACACCCTTCTGTATATGTATGTTCATCTCTATTCATACATTCATGGAGCATGAGGTGGGTTGCCTGACACACTTTCACACCATACTTAGACACCAACCCATTTGCCTTCAGTCTTTGAAAAGATGTTAAACATAGCACATGCTTTCTTATCTCAGAAAGCATCGTTTTCTTGGTTATGGCAGAGGCATCTGCAAACATGGCTCATTTGTGTCACTTTGCATTACTGACAGTTCTTTACCCTTTGTCAAAGGAAAGACAAACATAATTTCCAAAGGTTTCTACCTTGTTGGGTATCAAGAAACACAAAGCTGTAGGACAATGTCAAACAGGTTGGGATGCACTACATACTGGTGCCCTTGTCATCACTGCTCTGGCTTTCCCCAAATATCTGAACTCCTGAAATGGTTCTCAGGGGTTGCTGATAGGGTTGTCAGATTGTTGAATAGATAATCTCCATTCTTCACTGCTGTGTGTCCATTAGAAAGAGCTGATTAAGATCCAGGTAATCCACTCTGTGAATTCACGGTGCCCTGCCATTCCCTTAGCTTTTCAGTTGCTCAGATGTTTGAATAAAATCTCGTGGTCTGCATCATTGTCCCTACGTCCTCCGTAACTGTGTGATATGAAACAGTGTTTCAGCACTCCAGTTATCACAACCAGGATGCACAAACAAACCTTAATTTGTAGGGTAAAGTGCTTATGGTTTCTAAATTCATCAGAAATATGCCGGAGGGCCTCAGAAGCTCTCTATCTCAGCCTAACAGGACAGTTACCCCAGATCATTACAGACTCTTTCTACCCTAAAAGCAGTTGCATTTTAGGAAACTAAATGATGCTGCATTAAGAACATGCTTAAGATGTGCCACTATATTGTTGAGGACCCCAAAACCAGAATCATAGAAATTGGTGAGATAGAGAAAATTAAAGACCAAAAGCCTGCAGATTACAGAGTCAACACACTGTCAGAACTGGAACAGACTGGAAAGAAGCTCAGGTTCAAATTAAAGGCCCTTTTGGATAAGGTGTTCAAAACCAAGTAGTCTAGCTGCTGTCTCAGTACATTTGACATGCACAGACAGACAGAAAACCAAACACATATTATATGTTGCACTTCACACATAAAACAGAAAAACTCTGTTTCCAAATACCCATTTTGTTTTTTTGTTTTTTTGTTTTTCTCACAGTAATGTGACCTTTCACTGTAAATCCAGGTAGGATCTGTACTAAAGGTATGAATGCAGGACAGTCTACAGGGACACAAATAAGTTGCTTAGAACAGAGTATCACAAAATTATCAATTTCTGAAACTTGTTAAAAGATCCAGGAATGAGTATAAAGGACAACGTTAGGATAGACGAGAAAATTTTCAGTCCTTTGTAAAACATAAAATGCTGTCTTGAAATGTATCACAGAAGACATCTTTAATATCTGAAATGAAAAATTGATGAAATGGGTAGGTGAATGAATGTTGCAGTTCATTGTCAGTCACTCAGACATGATGGTGATAAAGGTCTGTAAGTGTCAAGACAGATACTTAGGACTTAATTGTGGGGATCATTCAAATTTAGGGAAGAAGAGTGGGTCAGTTCTTTTATTTGAAAGGGAATGGCTTACTTCTAATTGAAAGCAACACTAATTAAGATAAAGGGCAGGACATTAACACTCAGTATTAACATTATGAGCCGCTCCAGCAATATGCCTTCCCTCTGATGTGAAATAGTTATTTATGGTGCCTCTGGTGCAGCAGAGCTCTCCTTCGCATACACATCAGGTATCAGGCTCCAATATACACATCTTCAATGAGGGAATTAAAAAAAAAAATACCAGCTAGGGCTGGGTCTATGTGAAGTGGAAACAAACTGACCAGAAAACAACTGGGGAGATTTATCTGTTGTGTGTGAAGTTAAACAGTCCTTTCCTCATGCCTCACAGCTTTCAGATATCTCTGAATTTCTCATGTTATGTGTAAAGGGAGAGGGTAGCACCTAATATCACCATTCCATGGTGAGATCCAAGCATGCCTCAGCCTTTCTCATGTTTGCAGAGGACACCTCAGTAGGTGGGCCAGGCAGCCGCAGCAGCTTTCAGTCAGAGCCCTGTTATGGCTGAGATGGTCCAAGTGTCTGGGAAGCACTGCAGCAGTCACACACAGGTCATCTGAGGTAGCTGGGGTCTTCCTGGTCTATTGTCCCCTGGAAACTTAGGAGTGGAAAAGTCTCCAAGGCTCTACAGAGCAGCCAAACTGTATTTCACATTTTAAAGACTGGCAGCTTTTATTAAGACCAATATCCTTTCTAGTGCTTTCTAGTACAGCTCAGCTGTTTTCATGCATTGGGCTGGCCAAGTGAGGCATAGTCCAGTGAAATTAATGTAATACTTCTACAAAACCCATGCACTTCATTGCTTTTAAATGCTATTAAGAAAGATATTACCTCTCATTTAACCAGGTACAACATCAAACATAGTGTAACACTACCACAAATAAAAATTAACTTAAAAGCTATGCTAATTGTAAGTGTTTTAACATGATGGAATATCTTTTCATGGAAACAGGGTGACCTGCTGGTGTCCCAGATTGTGTCCCAAATGCTATTTCTCTTCCCCAGTTTCAATTTGAGAGATGTTTCACTTATCTCTGCTTGAAAGCTACTCTTCATTCCCTTTTGTTCATACCGATTTCTGTAGCTGTGTGTCTTATTCCCTGATGGTGAACAAATTTTATATTTGTTCTGAAATAAAGTGTTTGTGGAAGATAATAAAGTAAAGGAGAAGCTGTGCATAATGATGCAGATCGTGCTGCTATGTCCTTTCAACAGAGATGATTTTTCAAATTCTGGGAGCACCAGAGGCAAGCTCAGGTGACCATTTTTATTGAGAATTTTGTTTTTCTTAATCCCACCTCTGATCTGAAATGGGATTTCACAACAGTAGCCGTCTGAACTTGCTTTCTCAGCTTCTTCACCACAAGGCAGGAAAACCTGAATCTTTTGTGATTCTCTCAACTGACCTTAACTCTTCAAGAGGCATATAAGAACAGATTTGGTATCCTTTTTGCTATTTTCAATGATGTTCCATGGCATAACAGAGACAAATACAACCTTAGCTGGAATACCTTGATATAAAAAATAGCAAATTAATACAGATATTTTGTAAAAGTTTTCTAGTAAAGGCATTATGAAAATCGATCCAAAATCTTTTCCATTGCTTTTAATGTTCCCAGCTGCTTGAGCCTGACAGCAACTCTTCTGTACATTGATATATATAACTCGAGATACTGATTTTAATGTCCACATTTGCTTGGGTCTGCAATAATGCAACAGTTCTAGGAGTTATTTTTGAAATTACAAAAAAAAAAATATCAAAAAAATCTCTCCAATTACCAGAAAATATAAATATTTGTATGCTGTTACCTTTCTGTGCCTCACTGTGTTGTTTCTTTTGTGTTCATATTTTCCAGTTGTGTAAAGTTGAATAGATCACCTGAAGAACTAATCTAAAATTTAAGTCATAGGTACAAATAGAGCACAAATATTCAATTGTCTAAAAGGGTTTTTCTAGCTTAATCTGAGCCAGTAGACTGAATACAGGAATCACTGGAGTATTTTTATGGCCTGTGTTAGAGAGGGAGTGAAACAGGTCCTTATTATTCTCCTTTCCAGCCGTGAACATCTACCTGCACATGCTAAAATTGCTGATATAGAAGTACTCACAAAAATATTTCTCCACTGCTCACATCTCAAAGCACATGAGGGGAGAAAAATTAAAGCAGCTGATCTGCCTTTTTTTCTAAACATTTTTCTATCACTGCACTTTTCTGCTCTGTAGCACTGCTTCAGTAGAAAGCATGGAGGTTTCCCTACCAGTTGGTCAGATAATCTAGTATGTATGAAATGTTTCTGGAAAAAAGACCCAATAAAACAGGATGTTCTTTATACTGAAATTTTCTCCAGCAGAGGAGAGAGATGAACTTTAGAATCCCACATCTTTAGATGAATGCTTTATCTCTCCTAGGGTGTTAAGCAAATAATGACATGGGCTGGAAGAGACAATAGCAGTCAAATAAGCACTGGTGGTTTATCTGAAACAAAGTTCCCAAGTCAATTCAGATACTTTCTTGACATCCTCAGAGAATAGTCCAGGAAAAGGAGAAAAGTAGAAGCCAACTTTATCACTCACCACTGCAGATGTGATCCTCAGGAGAAGGTGAGTTGTTAAGCTCCTGGCTGACCAAACCCCTTCTTGTACTAAATCCCACACCGAGGCAGTGGGTCTGCCTGGACTAAACATAGCTCACGTTAAGTGTCTTTACTGACAGTCTTTCTTCCTGGTGGAGAAAAGCAAGGGTTTTCTATGTTGTCTGTCAAGGTTATAAGCTGCAGCTAGAAATGGAAGACAGACCAGGTCTCCTCTCCATGATGACCAGTGTTAGATGCCTCTCCTATCACTCTTTCATTTGTATTTCAATTCCTGAAGTTGCATCTATACTCTTGTCAAATTACGCTGCTATTATTTTCAGAGCTAATGTGTGCTTTTATAACACATGTGAAAAGTAAGTAGTTAATGTTTCAAAACACACTGTAAGTGAGGTAAGCTTAGACAGTCAAAGCTGGTATGTTTTATTCTCATGATTCCATTCTCACATATTTTTTCTGGAATCCCTTTCTGATGAGAGACCAGCCAGATGAAGATACAGCTTTTTTTCTCTTCAGATAGAGCCAGTGACATAGTCATTCATTTCTGACTAATGGCATATGAGACTATCTCTTGGGAGTGTGTGATAACATCACGCAATTTGAGTAAGTAGCATCAAAGATTAATGAGGACAACTGAAATACTTTGTCTTGCCTAAAAAATTGCTGTATGAGAAAGAAAATGTACAAAATAACACTCAAGATTTACACAAGGTCTGGACTAAATAGAAATGTTTCCATTGACTTGAACAGGTTTTGTATTCAGCCAATTTGCTTCTATTTGGTTTTAGTAAAATAATACAACATGGCAGTGATTCCTGTGGGGTTTTTCTTCTCCTTTTATAAATCTCTTAACAAACACCTCTTTAAAGCTGTTCAGTGATATTATTATACCTGTCTGACCTATATTGCCTGTCCTGAAATAGATGACCTTACAGTATGCATTTCTCACTTACTAAAGTCCATAGTCTGGGCTGAACACATCCAGAAATACACTATGCATCTCTTGTGAAATGAATTCTAATCGGTAAGAAAAATTTAAATTTCAGGATGGCAATATTTTACCAATCAAGAAAAGAGATCATTTCTCCTATCAGTTGTATCTGATTGTGCCTGTCAACTGAAATGAGGAAAGAAGTCATTCTGAACGTTTTGATAACAAGTAATATTAATCAGGAAGGAATAATTACCAAGAAATAGAAGTAAATTAGGTTTGCCTCCTGACAGCACTGAAGTGAAAAATGAGTACATAGGAAAGGGTCCACAGTAGGTATGAGAAGGGTATTTGAGTGGAACAAAAGTGCACCTGGAATGTAAAAGAGAAACAAGAATTCAGGGGCAAGTTTTCAGAAATAAATGTATTTTTTCCAATTTAAATCTGGTTCACTGATGTACAAACCAAGTGGCTACCTAGAAGAGAGGGGTCTCATATGATTTTAGAAGAAATTACATTATTTTGACTGGATTTTTCCCAGTGGAGCTTTGTTGGCTTTAGCATTTGCCTTCTGTTTCTCAGTATGCCTGGTGTGAAGGTTAAAAATCTGTGCCCTATTTCAAAGATTTTTAGGCTATTTAAGGATTTTAAATTCAAGTTAAATGCTATTGTACTCTCAGATAATAATAAATATAACTTCCACAGTTCTACTTACAAGATAACTGCCTATTCAAATCATCTATCTAACATTAGCAGATCATTGATGTGTTGATAGAAAGGATGCAAGAGGACTAACATTGGATCCCCTGCAGTCAATATATATTTTAACCCTGACATCAGTGGAAACATTTCTGCAGACTAGGACGAGATTGTGGAGACTTTGTCTGACTTGTTAAAACCAGAGCTGACACTAACATACTAGAGTTGTTTCTCCAAAAATATCTTGGGTTATCCTGCAAAGTGTCATATCTTATCTTATGAATTTCAGCAGTAATTGCAAGTACATTTTGTTCACCATCGAGTTCCGTTACTTTGAGCAAACACCTCCCTCATATAAGATGCATGTCACACCTTCTATAACAAATTGCCTATGTTGATTTTTCTATAGAGACTAGGAAAGGTAGGACTTGAAATCCCCAGACAGATGGAAATGGAAGGAAAGAAACCATCTCTCAGGAAAACTGTTAACGGAAAATCTGCATGAAGAGATGAAATTAATTAGGACAAGACTTTACTTCATGCAAGAAACTGCTTTAATTTACACCTTCTAAAGCATATAACCTCAAAATTCAGTCAATAGTATTTGAGTTGGTGATTTCTCATGGAAAATATTATATGCCTCTTTGAATTTCTATGTATCCATTTTAAAAATACTATCCCACATATAAAATAATATAAAAGATAGAAAAATGACACCATCATTGTCAGAAAGAAATTCAGAAAAGTACAGCTGGTAAAAGCTGTGTTCTAGGGATCAGATCAATTTTCTGCATACTAAAATCATTCTCAAGATGAGGCTCTATCTCTACTGAAACAGTAAATAAGTTTTTTTAAGGACTACAGCTGTTAAAAATATCAAAACAGTAACTCTGTTTCAAACATTTTAGAGAATTTTAAAAATAATTACTAATAAAATTTGTCTTATGGAATTAAGGAAGGGGAGTTTGTTGGGTTACTGCATTCTGAAGTTTATGACTTCAGAACTTTAAAGATGAATTTACAAAGCATTTAAAAATAGGACTTATAAAAATGCTGAATAGATAAGAGAGCCATATTTCCATCAACTTTCACTGAAATAAGGTTCCATTAACATCTGGGGAAAGCTCATAGATCAATTAGGTATTTTTTGAAAATAGTACATTTTGTCTCATAAGCACTTCAAAGCTTGGCGAAACAAACTATTTCTATTTCTTATCTTGTAAGAATCTACTTCCAGAAACTATGACCTTCAGCCCTATAATGGCATCTATTCTCATGGCCCCAAGCCACATTTGCAGCCTAAACTGAAAATAGTAAGCCCAGAATAATAATATTTCATCTTCCTTAATAGTTAATTTCTTTAAAAAAAAAAAGGAAAGAAAAGTCTTAAATCTTATTTTTACTTAATACAGAAAAAAGCTACGAATAGATTTGAAATATACAGTCAAGCATTATCTTAATAAAAATATTATTTATGAAGTTGTTTATGTTAGAAACACTGTAGATTTTTCAGTGTATTCATCTGACAAAAACATCTGGGCAATTACTTTCTCTCCTTCTTTTAGCTAGAAAGGTATTAAAGAAATAAGTGAAGCAATGTCACTAGCAAAGAACGAGTTTGGCACAACCAGTGATTTAAATATGCAACCAAATATAACTAAAAAACATGAGACACATTAGACAAGCAAAAAGCAACAGTCAGACTACTTGAATACTGGTAAATATTCTGATATCACAGATAGATGTAATTTGTTGCAAAAGACAGTACTGTTTAACAGTTGTTTTTTCTTCTAAACAATGTGTATACAGAATTACCTCTCCCTCTTTCAAACATTCAGAAAATTGTCAAATAGGTATAAAAATACATTAATCCAAGATACAGAATTAAATATTAAAGAAACTCACCCATTACTCTCTATATCTATGCTATCACCATTGCCCATCCTCTTTTCACTTTGCCTAGTTCATTTTATCTTGACAACTCCATTTCTTTCTTTTGTGATTAATAGAATTTTAACTTGGGATAATTGAGTTCTGTAATTAACATTCCAGACCTCTGTGCTAACAAGAACTTGAAATACAACAGAAAACAGTTTTTTTCTCTCTGATAATCACTCTTCTGGCAAATGATAGTCCCAAAGTGAAGAAGGAGAGGGAAAAAATAGGAAAGGGTGAGAGGAAGAGTAGAGGTATTGGAAATCCTAGCTCTTACCCTGCATATATTAATTTTGTCTTTTTTTAAAGCTATGATGTTTTTCAGAATAGTCCTACTTATTTCACATTATCTTTAAATCTCTGCAGAGAGAAAGTTCTTCTAGGTTTGATAATTTGAGGGTTTTCTAGAAAAGTGTATCTTTTATCATCTACCATAATTTTTTTCATGGAAGTAGGAAAGCATTTAACATACATTTTTCTGTATAACATAAACAAAAATATTTATTTTTACATTAACTGCAAAAATACAGTCAGAAGTAATACTAATAACATTAGTTTAAAAAAGGAATCTTTAAATAGAAGGAATAGATTTGAAATTTTTATTATAAAGGCAAAAACATTACATACTATGGGAAGCCCTGTTGTTTGTCAACATAAAATTAATCCCCAAAAAATTCACTATTCATTTTTGCTAGCTACAGTACTAAACTGTTGGAATAATTTACATCTGCCATAAAAATGCATGTGCAAACGCTTGAATTGCCTTATTGTTAAGTCTTAGATTTAGATATCATTCAACTCACAGAATAGTAATATGCAACTCCTCCACAATGGGTACAAGAGTCAGATACAATCATGTAGTCATTTATGCAGACACTTTGATTTTGCAGCCCAGTGGATTCTGCAAGTGGAAGGGCTACCTGCAGCTCAGTTATTCAACCATGAGCATCTCACCAGGCATGAGAAGTCCCTCACACACCTGCACCGAAGGCTCACTCCTGTACAAATACACAAAAGCACATGAGGTTAAGCCAGGAAACAAAGCAAATCCTCAGCCCGCAGAAACTGTGATTCTCAATCTCCCTCTTCAATCAGACATCATCTCCTCCAGTTCTTGATAATACTTTGGTCCATGATCATTTAATTGGATTATTACATTTAAATAGACTTGCTGCAGACTTTCAGACACTGTAACAGCATTGCTGCTTTTGGAGAAAGATTGATCTTTGTCTTGGGAGTTCCTGCACCACAGTCTCAGGACCCCACAGCCTCTCTGGAAATACAATGCTTTCTTTGCCTTTATCTTCAACATAGATTACAGACCAAGGTGCCCTGAGCTGAAGGACCATGAATGTTCAGCTCTCAGGTTGAACCTAAAATTGTGCAAGATCCTCTGCCCCAGGTGGATCCCTACAAATCTGTGGGACCTGATGGTATGCATCTCAGAATCCTCGAAGAGCTACCTGATGTCATCATAAAACCTCTCTTGATGATTTTTAGCAATCTTGGGAATCCAAAGAGGTCCCAGCTCACTGGAAGCTGGTGAACATTGAACCCTGGAAACCACAGACCTGTCAGTCTCACTTCAGTGCCTGGTAAAGTTATGGAAAAGATTGTTCTGGGAGGTGTTAAAAAACACCTGAAAGACAACACAGTCGTTGGTCACAGCCAGCAGAGCTTCATGAGAGCAAAGTCCTGCTTATCAAACCTGATTTTCTTCTATGGCAAGGTAACCCACCCAGCTGATCAAGGGAAGGCAGTTGATGTCATCTCTTTGGATTTCAGTAAAGCTTTCAATACTGTCTCTCACAGGATTCTTCTGGATAAAGTGTCCAGCACACATAGCTGGATAAACACACCATGTGGTGGGTGAGCAACTGGCTCACGGGTGGAGCACAGAGGGCAAGAGTGAATGGGGTGACATCAGACTGGTGACCTGTCACTAGTGGGGCTCCACAGGGCTCCATCCTGGGCCCTGTGCTCTTCACCATCTTCATAAATGACTTGGACACAGGACTGAAAGGGATACTGAGCAAGTTTGCAGAAGACACAAAACGGGGAGGAGCTGTTGACTCCCTCAAAGGCAGGGAGGCCCTGCAGAGAGACCTCGACAAGTCAGAGGACTGGGCAATCACCAACCATACGAACTTCAACAAGGGGAAGTAATGGCTTCTGCACTGGAATGGGGCAACCCTGGATGTACCTACAGACAGAGGTGCTGGAAAATAGTACCATGAAAAGAGCCCTGGGGGTTCTGGTCAATGACACATGATGTGACTCTTGGGGATGGTCCTATGGAGGCCTGAGAGTTGGACTCAATGATCCTTGTGGATCCCTTCCATATGCAGTAATTCTGTGATATGTTACTGTTCAGCAGCCAGGTAGTATCTTCTGGTCTCACCACATCTTCTTTATGATACTTTATAAGATTATATATGCAATAAATATCACCTTCTCAGAAAATTCCTAAAAGGCTTCCAAGTCAGAGAAAGAAAGTAAAAGATAAATGATTAGCAAAAAAATTTATTGCCAGAATCAGCATTAGCCGTGAGTGTCTTTGTGGGTAGGACTAAAGAAGCAAGTCCCTACAGCTACCTGCTCCCTGTGTTACCAGATGTGACATTTGCATACATGCAAATGGCAGAGGGACCATCCACACACTTCAGCACTGCCCCATGCAAATGGAAGTCGCACTGAGTTCTGTAAATGAGGTTTTTCTGTGAAACACAAGGTTTACCTTTTTCTCCAGGCCTGAAGAGAGTTTGCTGCCTTCCTATCTGCAAGTAATGACTGACATGGCCCAACACAAAAGAGCAAGTCTTCTACCCCTTCAAACCCCTTAAACAAGGACTTCCTATAATGTGTGTCCCTGGCTTGTAATTATTGGAAATGTTCATCTCTAGAAACACTGAAATGTTTGAAGAGGTTTTCTTTCTTCTCTCCTTGCAATTAACATTCCTTTCCAAGCATAAATACACACCTGAGTCTAAGTCTTTAAAAAACAGGTGTGCTTAATCTGCTTTATCAAACTGCCATTTGCCCTTGCGTTATTGTGGCTCTGTGGATGGTTTTGTAACCTTGGGAGTGAATTCAGTACCAGAATGCTGTTTGATTACAATGCTGAAGGCTGGCTAATATTTACACCTCTAAATTAACACACATCACAGGCTAACCAGCACTAATAGAAACCCAAGCACCTATGGAAGACATCCTTGAGGAGATAACAACCAGCACACTACCTTGACAAAAATTGCTGCAACAAAAATGAGCAATTCACTGCTGTATATAGACCTCTGAGATTCAGAGAAAGGAAATTACTCCTTCACAAATTACCATGACTCTAGTAAAATTAAAGACTTAGTCTTGTGCTCTTCCACATCCGTTACAAATAAAGTTAGCAATGTGGCTCATTAAAAACCAACAAAAATAGAGTCAACAAAATTTTGACCTGTAACTTTTGCATTGCACTCAGATAAATTGTGATTAAGGGTATTTGGGGCTGATTAATCAGACCTGTTCCTGGGCAGACACACAGGAGAAGGAGGGAGTAGTTTTTCCCCCTCACCTTAGCCCAGTGATTAGAAGAACCCTTAAGTCCTGTAGCATGTACTCGGATATTCCTACAGACATGGGCCTGTAAATCAGTGTTCTGAGAAGAACCATGACACTCTTCTCAGCCCACAGACAAAATCCCAGCAAGATTTTTTAACAACTTGTTAGGGCTCATCTTTGCAATGTGCTGTAGACATGTGCCTTCCTATGTGTGGGTTTCTCCAGAAGCAACGATACTTCTGAATTTTGATTCCAGTCATATAAACCAGTTATATTCAACTCCTAATGTTTCAGTCCCTGGAGACATTTTAAAATTTGCATCTTAGGAATTCAGAGGCTGCACTTACTTTATGAATATATAAAGAGAAATACATATATGTACATTTTGAAATTAAAATAATTTCTGTCATGATTTTATCCATCTTTATTTACAAAAATAACTTTTCCAAGTTTTTAACTTTGTATTAGGAGACACAACTACGTCTGAGCTTTTTTTAGTCCTGAATAAAGATAGAGCAGTCCATCTTTTGGGTCCTGTAGACCAGTGCCCTGTCTATTTTACTACTACTGGAGAAATCCAGTATTCTCACAATCACCAAATATCTTCCTGACAGCTCAGAGGTGTTGACAAGCATCCTCAGAAGACATCTTTGTGATAACGGAAATATACTGCAAGACAGGAAGCAATGGATAGAGCCAATCAGTCACTATTGCAATGAGGTCTTTCAGAACAGGACGACTGAAATTTTTCTGTGTCACCTGCACAGAATGAAACAAACAAGCAAACAAAGACTTCTTGGTTTTTTGTCTGTTGTGAGTTTCTTTTGGACAGGTTATTTTGGTTTTGTGACTTGGTTTTGGTTTTATGTTTGTCTGTTTTGAGGAAGAGATGGGTTCTTTGTTTGCTTTTGGTTTTAATGAAAGAAAGGTCTGGATTTTCCAATTCCCCATAGAATGTGCTGTTTGTCCTAATTTCTACTGCATTTTCTGAAGCTATTAGATCTATATCTGCTGGATCTCTGATGAATACTGCCTGGTTGGAGGATGCAACTCCCAGCTCTGAAGAGAGATTTTCTTCTCACTCGGCTAGACTACCAATACCTTTCTAAAGGTATATTTCTAAATACTAGCTAAAGGCTAGTGTTTCAGTGATAAAGTTTTGCATCTTTAAGTAAACAGCAGTTAAAAAAATTTTCTTGATTAGCCTTGGAATGTGCCACAGCTACAAGAGTCACTCTGAGAACTGCAGTCCCAGAAGGCTGTCCCTTGAGTAACAAGCGGGCCAATCTTTCTCTCTTGTGTCCCGTCACCTCTGTCCACTCGTTCATGGAACATTCAGGGAAGGACTGTGCCTAGCAGAGCCCTGAGCTTTCGTGTGGGCCCCATACTCATAACTTGAGGCAACAGCAACAATGACAACTTCCTTGATGGTGTTTGTAGGAGGCTGGAAGGAAGATCATGGTGAGTGAAAGAAGAAAAAGAGGATATGGGATAACAAAATGTGCTGAGAGGCAAAGGATGATGCAGCCAGGAGTTAGGGGTTGGAATGAATGAATGGAATGGCCAACCCCTCTCCTTCCTGTGTGAAAGTACTCCAGAGAGAGGAAACATTACATATCAATAACTTTCACCAAGTCATGATCATCAGAGCAATGGTAGCATCATCAACCAGCCAAAGACAGCTCCTAATTGTGGTGTCAGTGGGGTTCTGCTGCAGGTATTTACAGCCTTCTTCTTCACTGGCACTGCATCCATGAATTATTCATTATACAGCCACTCCTATTTGATTAGTCAAACAGCTCTCACAAAATACAAACCTGAGCTTGAAAGTGGATTTTGCCAGACCTCATTTAAGCTGTCATATAAATCTACCTTTTCAATTTATGAATAAGCAACCCATCAGTTTATCTTTCCTTTTCATGATTTACAAAGCAAAGAAATTGGCATAGGAAAGCTTTTCTTTCCTGATACTTTTCTGTCTTTGCAAGTTAGTCTCTGAAAAAAGTAAAAACATTAAAATGGATGCATCTTTTGCACTTCTCAAATACTATCTGCCTGCTGAATAAAGATTTTCTGATTTATTATAGAAATGTATTGACATAAGGCAAGAGAAAAGAAAATAATGGGAGACATTTGTATGCTTTGGTAAAATCAATTTAATTAGCATGTGAACCACACCGATAAGTATCATCACTTCCTAATGTACTCTGTCTGAACACCAATCAAACCAAACAAGGCAAGCTTTTCAAGGAAAACCATTTGTCACAGAGTAAATTTACAAAAAAAAAAAAAAAAAACAAACCAACCAAACAACCAAACCCAAAACAAAACCCAAAAAAACCCAAGGCTAACTACAGCAAACTCAACCCACTCTATTATTGTTCATTACAACTGTTGCTGAGGGCAAATGAAACTATCCAGTCTAATCTCTAATCGGCCTCTCACAAAAAATGTGTGGATCCTTATAAGCACACTGAACAAATCATGTAATTTACATTACTGGCCTCAATACAAAACAAGTAACAACTTTACAAATTCTAAGCCATAAATCCATTTGCTTCTTTTTACTAATTCTATCCATGTATACAAAGGAGAGATAAAATTTACATTAGCATAGAGACTCACCTCATCATTTCTTCTTATCAGGCCTCTCTCCACAAACCTTTCCACTTTTAGTCTGTGAGATCCTCAAGAGAGAGACATTCCTCTTCTATACATACAGACATGGCCTGGGATTTTATTGAAATTGAAAAATTCTCTTTCAAGAGATCTGACATCAAGAATTTTTATTTTTTTTGGCCAGAAAAAAAGGCAAAAAGTAAAAAATATTATTTGAAAATATGCTTAAACTTTACTTAATTGCACCTAAGCATTTAATTGTGATATTGCTCATAAAGAAAAGTTTTCATTGCCGACACTTTCTACACCATTTTGGGACAAGTTGAAATCTCCTTCCTGACTCAAGCTACAGGAGTGCTGCATGGAGAGTGATGATTTCAATAAAGAGTGCTTTGCGTCCATCAGCCAACCAGTTTACTTCTCCTACAGTGCACTCTGCTTACTTCCTCCAGCATCACGATGTTCACTCAAGAAGATATAAATATTAATATTGATCTAAACCCAAACATTAATCTCAGACCAGGAAATGTAAAAGGTTTATTTGACTTCTATGTTGTTCCCAGTAGAGGAATTATTCCAAGATTGATTGTTTCCCACTGAGGAAAAATAAAAAATCAAGCTCAGTGTTCTGTGGGGAAAGTGTTTCTTTAGGAATTTTTAATTAACCTCCAATAACATTAACAATGGTAACAAAAAGAATACATATCATAAATCTTAAAATAATGCTACAAAATTATTGTGAGTCTTTCAATTCAGATAAATAAGCAACACTAAATGGGGAGGAGGGAAAAAGTCAGTATTCTAAACTTTGGAAAACTTACTCAGGGCTGGTAACAAAATAGTTCCAAAAGGAATAGGTCAATGAAAAAAGCATTTGCAAAAGAATCAGTAGAACTGAGTGAGAAGCCTCACAGGGCTCTTCATCCCCACTAAGAGTCTCACTTGTAACTTTCGTAAGGAAAGTCCCACAGATTTACAAAAATTGAAGGGAAACAGAAAATCTACAAAATAGCTTGAAAGGAAAGGATAGTTCATGTTCTTAATCAAACACTGATTCTTCCTTCAAAACATTCTTGAAATTCCTTCTGCTGCAAAGATCACCTACTGCAAGTGTTTAGCTCTGATTGTAGGAAAGCTCAAACACAGAATTGTTAACTGGCCTTTACGCTTCATAGCATCTAGCCCTCCACCCATAGGAATGCATTTTACTTTTGATACCAGCAATTGTTATTTCTATTCCTGTCCTGTCCCTAAATGAATTAATATAAAACCTTGTGAAATGAAGCAATGTGCTACTAAATAAGGTTTGACCTTTTAATCCTTTAGAAAGTGTTCAGAGTTGGCTACATTTCTAAATTTTTGGCAGTTGTTCAATAATATTGCTTTCCCTTTCTTTTGTGCTTTCTTAAGAAACTGTCTGGAGTAATTATTCATTTACTGGAACAAAGCGATGACCTAGAGTAAGGTGAGATATTTTAATTGCTTCAGAGAAAAACGAGTGTTAAATTGACATCACTGTAAATATTCATTCACTTGTAAATATATTATGTACAATTACTGTTAGCTAAAGGCAATAACTTTGTTTTCTAGGTATGGAACAAAGGGACCTGCCTCAGTACAGTATCTAATCCAAGTCCTAGGCCATTTTTAAAATACCCTCTAGCATCATTTTTTCTTTACCTCAAAGCCTCCCATTAAGAACAATCCAACGACTGCATAAGAGTCTTAAGAATTGTATTAAGTGCATTGATCACTGAAAGGATATCACATATAGAGTTTGCAAATGCATCAGTGATACTTCTTTATGAAGCAAGAAAGGGTTAATAAACAAATAAGAAAGAGATGGTCAGAGAAAAGGAGCAGCATAGGACTTCATATCAGTCTGTGAAATCTTTTGACTTTCAATGTGAAGCCACAAAATAAAAATCATTTATCAAAAGTTGTCTCAATTCTATCCTGTGAAAACCTTTGGAATTTTTCTAGGACTCTTTGTCTCTCAAAGTTTTCCTTCTATTGGGAAGTTATGGCTATTCTCTGGGAGCAATTTCAGGCAGGGTGTCATCCCCATGCCATGCCCTGATAGCACACATCTCTTGATGTAGTAAAGCAGGTCCATGCTGCACAGACACACATGAGGACAGCCAACCTTCAAGCTCACATGATTTTCAGGTAATTTTAGTGCCCACCCAGTTTTAATACCAAACATCAGGGTTACAATTTGTCTTTAACATAGATGCAGTGCACAGGGATATGTAGGTACCTGCATCATGACACTACTAGATGACATGAAGACAGACTTCTGTGTCCTGTTGTGCACTGTAAACTGTCGTAAAGCCCCTGGAGAGCAGCCCTGCATTTGTTGATGACAGGTGGGTTTGACATCAAGCACAGCTGTGGCACTTACCTGCACCACAGAGAGAGCTGCCTTCTGCCTCCTTGTGGGGACAGCAGTGCCTTCTGGAACTCCCCACTGCAATCCACGGAGGGCTCCACACTGGAGCAGGTGGATGTGACCCGAAGGAAGCTGCAGCGCCATGGAGATCCCATGCCGAAGCAGGACTTATGGCCCTATTGGGAACCCATGCTGGAGCAGTCTGCTCCCTAAAGGACTATACTCCATGGAAAGGACCTATTCTGGGGAAGTTTTTAAGAAATGCAAGCCTTAGGAAAGACCTATGTTGGAGAAGTTCATGAAGGACTGTGTCCTATAGAAGGGACACTATACGCTAACTATATGTGACAGTGAATCAGGGGAAGAGCATAAGGAGGAGGCAGCAGACAAGAAAAAAAATGCCTCTTTCCCTGTTCTCCTGTGCCTCTTGGGAGTGAAGTGGAGCAAGGGCAGTAGGAAGGAGTGCAGTGAAAGGGGGAGTTTTTAGATTCTTTTTTTATTATTATCCTACTCTTATTGTCAATACATTAAATCAATTTTCCCCAAATCAAGTCTGTTTTGCCCATGATACTACCAATGAGTAATCTACCTGTCCTTCTCTTGGCCAACTGGCTTTTCATTTTATTTTTCTCCCCCAGTCCTGCTGAGGAGGTGAAGTGATAGAATAGCTTGCTGGGCACCTGGCAGTTGGCACAGAGTCATTGCATTCCTGTGGATAGCTTTACATGAGAGCAAACCTCCTTTTACCCTTTTTCTTTTTCTGTAGTTGTGATAGCTTAACTGTGCTATATGGGCAAAGCAACTACAATGAGATGCTCAATATAGCTGCAAGGTTCTTTTCGATCTATCCCAACAAATATATGTCTTTAAATTCCTGGTACACAAACTTCACTTTTCAAATAAAATATAAGAAAGATTGGATAAAAATGTAGCAGAAATACCATTACATTTGTTTTAATTGCATATTTTTCTCTTATACCTCTTTCATAATTATTTTGCCAGTGTTATTTTCAGTTTCTCATATACTTCAGGTTGTTCTCCTCCTATATGTTTATTGTTTTGCAGAGCTGCACCTGAAATATTTAATGAAAACAGAAATTACAAAAACAGAGCAGAAAGTGCTTGTTCCTCCAGTGCTACCTGACCTCTGAAATTGCTTTTCTTCTTTTTATTAATGGCTAAGAGAATAACTAGGATAGCAAAAGAGCATTTGCACCATTAATAGGACATTCCATTACTTTTAATCACAGAAGACAGACCGAGGTTGAGGAAGACTCTACTGTAAATAGCTTTCACAGGAGCCAAGATGCCTCTCCCTCACAAGGACAATACAATTTGCAGATAAGAATACACATATAAAGGACAATGATCTGATATGTATCTGAGATGGGTGGGATTGCAAATATATTCCTCAACTATCTGTCGTATGTGTTATATAAGACTTAATGAGCTTCATCTCAAAGCCCTGGTGAGAAAAGATGTGCCTGTTCATAGCCCAAAGCAGTAGTTCCGTAGCTGTCATCAGAATTCAAACACCACCTTTCTTAATATGCCATGGCTCAAATATAGTCCTGCTATGTGAGAAGGCCATGAGATCAATGAAAAAAATTTAAAGGGCAGGCATTTTAATGTTTTAATTAAACTCTGTCTGTTTAGTATTGGATTCTGTTTCAAATTCCTTACAAAAACAGCAGCAACAATACTGAGTTCAGTGGAAATCCCACGTGTGGATCACTGAGTAGCCTAGGTTTGAGTATGGAATGATGTTCTTCAGAACAAGGGGCACTGGAAATACAGAGGAAGAACTGTTTCTGAAAGGTTCACAGCTACTTGGTTGTCCCATTTGTATTTGTGGAATGACAGAAAATAAAACTTGTTTTCAACAAAGAGCAAACTATATAATACAAGAAAAAATAGATAATGGTCAAAAATGGATCAGTCTTACAAAGATTTCTAGGTGATTTTATCTTCTCCTTTGATCTGAGAAATAGAATTTACAGACAGTTTCTCAGGAGCACTTTATAAAAAAAAAAATTTAAAAAAAAATTGTGATCCCAGAAGTTTTTGATTAATTTTTCTTGAATTTGGAACTTGTATAAAAACCAATTGTGGTAGCTGATGGAAGTCACCCAAAAACTTTCAGTTAATATCTATATTCTAAATTGTTTGCCAAGAAATACGTAACTACTTCTACTGAGAGAGTCCCACCTTCCTGAATATTTCCAACCATACAGCAGTCATTGAACAAACACACACATGTCAGGAACCATACTGACTTATTACACCTTGCTTCAACCTGATTCCGAAGCTCCAAGCTTCACCAGATGTTACACTTTAATTTCAGGCTTCAAGAGATTTCACCCACACGAACCCTTGTAAAGCCATTGGTACTTTGGTACCTCAAGTTCACATCCAGAGAAAAACTACACATTTTTCGCTAAGAGGTTTCTTTTAATTTGGTGAGAAAATAATCCTTTTGGCAAAAAGAGTTTTGCAGGAGTAACATGCAACTTCATAGAAGCATTACAACAGATTACCAGGACTAACAAAAATTGCTATAGCGAGGAACTTTTGTTACACTCAGCAAACACAAACTCCATGCCATTTAAGCTAGGTACCCACAGTTTACAGAAAATAAGTGTTTAAGTTACCCACAAGAGGAAGAAAAGAATAACGGAAGAGAAATTAAGAGAAGAAAGAATAAAGACAGAAAAAGAGGAGAGAAAAACACAGAATGTCACATGTTGACAGCTTCAGAAGAGCAGACCAGGGACAGGTGGAGACCTTGTGCTCCCTCCTTATCTGCTCTGCTCTCCATAGCCAACCCCCTCAGCTGGGGCCTCTGACCCACCGGCCATTCTGGGGCCCCAGGCCAGGGTGAGGGGCCATGTTGCCACTGTCCCTGACAATCTAAGCTGGGTCAGGGGCTCCAGGAACAGTGGGGTGTTATAGTTTTCCCTTGCTGTTTGTGACTGGCAGCTGCTCCAGGGTTTTCCCGCGTGGGCTCCATGGGCTGCCACGAGGGATACAATGCCACCCCACCTCCCTGAGGTTCAACCCATCCCTGCCCCATCCACACACTCACACGCACCACACAAGGTGGTTTTGACCCAATAATTACTAGTCTGGTGTCTAACACACATAACTGAAAATCTTTACAGGACAAATACCTACATCTAAATAAACTGACTTTGACTCCATTTATGATTAAGGCAGAAATACAGGTATCTGTAGCATCCATGCTGTTGACTTATTTCTACTTTAGGATAAGTCACAATTTAGAAATGTCAGTTTCTCTCCACTGATGAAAAAAGGAACATAAGGTGTATATATGTCAATTGCTGCAGGTATTATTATCCTGTCATGATTTTTGCTTGTATTCCTCTTTCAAAGGCTACAGAACATCTGTCCATTTTATCAGTCCTCCAAGAGTTTTGTCATTCACCTACTGAGACTAACATTTTAAATTATTTTGTTCCAGTATACAGATGAAAGAAAAATGTTTAAAAGCAGAGGATGAGAGCTGATTTCAGCAGAGATCCACTAGAAACCCACCTATTTGATGATGAATCTTCATTGCCAATGGCATTTGGAGACCCATCAGCCAGATAATAATGCATTACAAGTATGTCATGTTGATTGTATTGCTTTTTTACTAGTTGAAATGTCAGGCAGTGTAAAGTCAAAACCAATTAAGGATTATATTACATTGACACTAATACTTTTGTCAATAGATATCCAATTGCTTTAATAAAATCTATTTTCAATAAACTGTTTTAATAGAAATTGATCATATTATGGTCCTGTCATAGTTTAAGAATTTATCAGTCATTTTATATCTTTTCCTGGGGAAGTTATCAAGGGAAGACTTATAACATCCTGGGTCATTGTCACTGGCAGGATAGAATAAATGACAACTGACAGAGGATCTGGATACTGGAATTCATTTAAGAACCTCTGAGATTAGAGCTCTTGACCTACTTAATTACCTTACATATACCCTGCACTCACTTGATCCCGTGGAATTTTCCTAGGTATTGACCTCTTTTCCCATCAGGGAGATTACTGCTGGTCTGTGAAGGTCAGGAAGAAAAATCAAGCTGGTTCCCACCGTGCTGCTGCTCATATTTACCTCTACCAGGAATTATTGGCCGAAGTCCCTGGATGCCACCGAACATCTGTCTCCTTGTCCCATCTTGGGATCTTTCCCCATTTCTAGGATCTTCAGCACCTCTTTTCTAGGTTTCTTTCTCTGCAAGACCATTTTTTCTCTGGGAATCCTTCTTTTCAACAGCACTTCCTCTTTGGAGAATACTAAGCCCTTGTTTTTTCTCCCGTCTAAATACTGTATGTGCCTAATAGTCCAGACACAATGTGTGTCTAGCCCCCTAAATGGGGTGGTTCTGTTTCATGTCTTCTTATCAAGTACAAGCTATTTTTTTTACTTATGACATTCTTTTCTATTTCCCTTTATAAAAAAATAATGGTCCTGACTTCTTTCAGGCCTCTAAAACTTGTCTACTGTTTTATTGTATTAATTAATCAATATTAATGGCCCAGTGACATCTTCAGTCAGCTCTTTAAGAATACTAGATGTCCATATTTTCATTCAAAAAATAATCCAAATACAGTAACTTCTGTTTAGCGCTCTTTTTAGTCAATATTGGAGTAGAAAAGACCGGATCACTGTGAAGTAATATTAAATGTTCTTCCTCTCTGCAATGCCTTAAACATAGAGCAGAAGATTTTCCTATTTCTCCTTTCTCTTCAAAGCTACAACCCACTTTGAAGAGCTGGAGAGCAAAATAACAGCCTTAGCACAGAAGTCCCTTTGGCCCATTACTGCCAAAACCAGAACTTGCAGCTACACAGGAGGTTTAGGTTGGATAGTAGAAAAAGGTTCTCCACCCAGAGGGTGGTTGGGCACTGGAACAGGTTCTCCAGGGCAATGGTCACAGCACCAAGCCTGACAGAGTTCAAGAAGCATTTGGATGATACTGTCAGGTACATGGTGTGACTCCTAGGGATGGTCCTGTGCAGGGCTAAGAGTTGGACTCCGTGATCCTTTCTTCCAACTCTGTGATTCTGTGATCTCAGATACTCGTGCGGAATCATGGGACACACTACCTTATATAAGGACCTTGTCTGATAAGAAAATACAGCTGAAACCAAATGGAACTCCAAAGACTTTTAAGTGAATGGCTTTGCACCTGGGTAGCAACTGGGCAAACAGTTTGGAAAGAAGTTATGAAAACCCCAGTGACATTAGGGAAAGAGGATTTAGTAGCAAGGTGCAACGCAAAATAATTTTGCATATAGAAGATTATGTAAAGAACCACAAACTATGTTTTTCTTACTGAAAAATAGTAAAACCTTTCTTACTGAAAACCTTAAAAAATTTATGTGAGAAATAAATGTTTTAAGCTAAATTATGTTATTTCTCTACCTGATCATTATGGGATTGGAAATCTCAGAGGATTTTCAGAGTAGACTCCATGGATAATTTATTTTCAAATAGACAAACTAGGTATTAAATACTTATGAATAAGTGTTACAATGTCCCTAGAGACTTTGCTGGGAGCCAGCTGAAAACTTGGTCTTATAATACAAAAATTTGGTTTGCAAAAGCCAGAAGACTCTATTTTTTATTTTTTTAAGTAGAAAAACATTCCATAATTAAAGTGATTTAATTCCTGAAAGGATATTTGCTTTATGTATGACCATTATCACCACAGAAATCAGTCTCAGACAAGTTAAACAGAGCTGTTAAATCCAAGTACATAGGCAGCCTGGGAAGGAAGCTGTGAGAAAGACAAAAGGCTGACAAAATATTTACATATTTACAACAGTTAAGTGATATGTAGCTCACTGATGTTCATCTCACAAGATCTTACAGAAGTCCTTTACATAACATAGACCTACTATTTTATCAGATCATCCTGAACTGGGCACCCAGCAGCCAGCCATCTCCTGAAGTTCACTCACATGTACAGACTACGATGATAACTTGCTCACGTGTGGGCACCTAGACATAGTTACCAATGTTTAGTTGTGTTAGGGAGGGCTTCCTGTTACCTACATACAAACACTGGAATTTAAACGGGATACTGAAGAGAGCCAGTTAGATGGAGAACCTTTGGGAGACACCCACAGCTCTGTGCTGGCAGCTGAAAACCACAAGGACCTCAGCACAAGGTATTTATGCTAGGATGATTGAATCCTACATCTGCTATTCAAAGCTGTTTGTCTAGGTACCACTTTGTTATAAAAAAGTTAAAGTTTCATTATCTAGAAGTCAAATCTAAGTCACCTTTGGTCTTAATTATATAATAAATCTAGGAGTGCCATTTCAGATTTTGCCTCCTTGTAAATTAAATTTTAAGTCAAATACTACCACATTTCCATATGAGAAGGAAAAAATCAAGAGGAAATAAGTCCTGTGAGTCAAAAAAATATAGAAAGTTCATTTGCGTACAGAGTAAATGCATAACAGTGTAGTCTGTTATGTAATTCAATAAAGCAGGAGTTGATTATCAACAGCAATCCATTTATTAGTGAAACATTCAGGAAAATCATGAAAGGAAAAGTCATATCAGAGATATTGTTTTCCTAAACAGAATCCTGAATGTGCTTTTCATTAGCAGAAGGGTATAGATAATCATAGATAACAACTTGTAATGTCAGTAGGGACAGATGTTTTCTAAAATGTAAATAAAATATATCTGAGAAGATGTCATCAACAGGAACTTGTCTTTCCTGAATTAAGCATATTACTGATTTTGCTTTCTGTAATTACACATTTCACTATTAACTGACCCAGCACTCAGGCAGAATTCACTGTATTCACATCATTCAAAGATTTCTTTTTTTTAAAAAAAAAAAAAATTATTTCATTTGGCAGCTTGGTGTACAGTAATAGAGTTGAATATTGTTAACTTTGAATTTTAATTTTTTGGGTTTCCTCTTCACTCTCCTTGGCAACAACTCTTTGATACCCAGTAGAAAAAGTTATATTTAAATAAATTCTCCGGCAAAACCTATTTTGTCATTTGAAGGAAATTCATTCACCTTTTTCCTCAAGGGGATAATCCTATGAGCTAATCTCACCTCTTTTAATTTATTTTTTGTGCTTTATTTGGTTCCAAAAGTAGATTTTGTTTAGGTTTTTTTAATTGGGAAATACTTCACAGCTGTCCCTCTAACTTAGGCAGAATTGAGTTAGAAATTTTTATTAATGTACAATTCTAGTGTGTTCTTCTGCAGTATAACAATAAAAATATCATTTAATGGAACTAAGGCTGGTCTTTGAAAAAAATATCTTACCAATATCACACAAGGTTGTGAAATCATCATGATCAGGAGTCATCCCTTGAGATTAAATCTCAGACTTCATGGTTAGGTACAAAAGGCAGAAACATCCTTCTGATTAGGTGTGACTTCAGCCAGGTCTTCTCCATGTGCTCAGCAAAAAGCAAGCTAGCCTACTACTTTGTGCCAGTGACTTCCAGGCCAAATCAATCTCTTGCTTGTGAGTACCAGCCAGATCACAGTGACCTCTGACCAGGCAAGGGATGGACTTGGGTCCATCTGGCCCCTGCAGAAACAATGAATACAGATCTCCGATGTCAACAGCCCTGAAAACGTGGGCTTGTCCAGCAGTCTCCAGCTTCTCTGAAAGGACTCATGTCATCATCTGCGACCAAAGCAGGTTCACAGAGTAAAACTCTTTCTGGAGGTCTGAGTTTTTAGTATCTCTGTTCAAGTTACTCCTCACCCAGCATCATGTTTCCTTATTAACTGAACTGTGTACTTTTCTATGCCAAAGCATGTCTTCCTTTATTTTTTTACTGCATAGAACTAGCTGCCCAGACAACAGCTGAGGAAACTGCAGTGTAAGTATGCGGGTTACTGCCTTTTATCCATATTTCTTTTCATGTCCCTGTCAGTCATTTCCTCTTGATGTACTTCTCTCTCTCTCCTTGGCCTACAAGCATTCAAGTGTTTTTTTCATGAGAGTATTGCCATTCTTTGTCCAGTTTTTGGTTAACCATTCAGCTAAAGGTGCTTTTACCTGTACAGAAACAATTAATTCAGAGTGTTTAGTGAAATCTTGGTGGTAGTGTAAAACTCTGATTTGCAGTTGCTGATTATTTATATGTTTGAAAGAGGAATGGTTTCAAAGTCTGTTATGATCATACATGTGTCTAAAGCCTCTGCAGGTGTTTTCAGGAACTAGTGCCTTTCTCATCCATGCTCTGACAGGAAGATAAAGTACTGACTTGAGCTTCCCACTTCTGCAGGAATTTTGCTTCTGCTGTCATTATAGCAAATAAAAATTAATAACTTCAAAATCCCTGAGCTTGGTTTAGTTTAACATTAGCATTAAATTAGCATGCCTTGCTGATAGCTTTTTAATTTTTACCTCTGGGGATTTAATGTTATTAAGAAATTCATCCTGTTACCAAATATGAATAAATTGTTGATGTCAGTCGTCTCAACACAGATGTCATATCCTGCATGCCACTGTACCTGCAAGCCCCGAAGGGGGACAAAAAAAAAAAAAGGTCATTTTTTTTCAGAGCTGCCTGGCTCACCTTTTTTAGAGAAAAGGATCAAAATGCTAGGAAGAATTTAAAGCTTCAGTCCTATCCACTCATGGTTGAATGCCTGAGCCAGAAGAGTCCACACATTGTAACTTGTGTTGCTGGCAGGTCAAAGGACCGTGTTTCCCCAGGGAAGCTGGATGGAGGCAGTCAGGAAAGACATTATTAGTGGGCTAATTCTCCATTTTCGTCATTGGACATAGGACTACCCTGACCCTGGTCTTCTGCAGACCCCCCTCATGCTGTGGATCTTCACACGTAAGAGTCTAGGATATACCGGTCTGGGACAGAAATAAATCACATCCTGGAAGAGACCCTAGCACACAATATGTATTTTCACTGTATTTGTATTACAGTAAATCTCTTTTCTTAAGTTGACAACACTGAGATCGTAAATTTGCACATGCAGAAATCCAAGCTTGGATTTCAATTTTTTAGTGTAGTATGATTATCACTTCACATGAATTATCATTCTTTCTCTTGTGTGGGGTAATTTATATTCCCCAGTAGTAAACTGGCACATTTTTCTACTGGAACTGTTTTAAAGTATACCTTATTTTTTTAGAAGATCAAGCACACTTAATTTGCTAAATTTTCATATTTTTATCTTAAAAAAAAAGTTATTTATTATTCACTTGATGGAAGTATTTTTAATTTCACTGCATTGTGGCAATGTATAAGCTGCTTTGTCCTTTTTATTTATTTTTTTTTTTTCAAAGTTATATAGCACTTTGCTTTAGGAGCTGAATGGAAGTGTTTTATTTGTCAAATTTGTGGAATACAATGCTGGCTGCTGACTGTGTGCTACTTACCTCAGATAATAATAAAGAGCTCAATCTGCTTTTTGCTGAAGATTGGTACATAGCAACCTGATTTCATGACATGATGATCACTACAAACATATGCCTAACAGGGGTCTTTCACAGCATAGATAAGTCTACACCTCACTGGAAGAGCACTTGCAGAACCATGATTTGTTCCCAGCTTCCCCCAACCTAGCAGCTTCTTCTGATGGCACATTATGACCTTATGAGTAAAATATTAATGTGCCAGCTAATTTGGATATGGCCCTTGAGGCATGTCTGAAACTATGCTTCTGATTCACTGTTTGGATGGCAATCTTTTCATGATGGTTGATTTTGGGATAGTCTCGGAAGACAATTTGCATGTGCCCCACTTCTGATGGATACCTGCTAAACTACAGTTTGACAGCTTGCCACAAAAACTAACACTGAAATTAAATTATAGGCTTTCAATGACAGCTGAATACAGCTCCAAACTATCTCAAAAAAAATATCTAGGAGAGCCATAACTGAAAAGGTCATCCAGCCTATAGGATGACTTGCATCTGAGAGGAGCTCCATTAATATGATACTTTGGTTTTAAAAGGAGACGATCAGGAAGAATAAACAAAGATACATTAAAGGACTATCAGATCATTAAAGGCATGGAGATGGTGAATGGGGAACATCTGCTTACTCTTTCTTACAACATTAGGGAATATCCAGTCAGATGAATAAGCAACAAACAAATTATCATGTGGAGTTATTCATATGTTACTTCAGGTTAAAGTAGGCAACCTCACAGCTATTACTACAGGCTTGCAACTTTGCTAAGGGAAATATCCTGACCCTCATCCAAGGACAAATCATAAAAGTTGGCCCTCTGATGCTGTATAAACTGATCTCCAAGGGACCACTAAATCCTAGATTCCCAGTACTCAAAGAGACTTGGAACCCACTTGAAGTGAACCACATCTCTTTACCAGATTATACTAATTAATTCATTTTTCATTAAAAAACAAAGCAAAACAAAAAAAAAAAGCAAACAAACAAAAACCCAAAAAAAACAACCCCAGAACATGGAAGTGATGCTGAAGGGGAAAAGAGGGGAAAGGGCACACATGGACAATAGTAATCTCCAATTCTCTTGTAAACAAGTGCACTCAAGAACAATCGTGATTTCACATGATGAGATTCTTTTCATCATGTATTCATTGTGCATTTGGAGTCCTTGAAATATATTGCTGCCTGCTTCATTGCCTTGGGGTGAGTAAATGAAGGTTGCTTAAGTACCCCTTAAACCAAACATGGTATAAAATCTAAGTCCTCCCACTCTCCAGTCCATTTAGCCATAAATCACAGTTGTCTGTGAATTCAGTGCACAAGCTGATTACTGTGGTATTAATGAGGTGGTTAGATATTACTTGTGTTGCAAAATATGTGATTACTGAAATTCTGTAACAAGCTAAAGGGATTGTCTGAGCTGCAAAGAACAGGCTGGTTTAGCCAGCATGATGGATGTATGGAGTCTAACGAAAGAAATACCCTTTGTGTGTCTGCATTGGAGACTATGCATTAGTCAGAACCAGGCTGCATGATCATGAAAACAAACTTGACACTCTCTTCTGTATTGCTACTGGCACATACAACCAAAGAACAACTTTTCTGATTGAAATAGGAGGAGATGAATGAAATAACTTGATAGTGGGATGCAATGCTCTCTCCAAATTGAATATCAGAACAGAGAGCACTGGGGTACTGGCAGCTACCCATCTGTACCCCTGGTTATGTACTGAGCAGTAGTATAAATAAGGATTTTAATAAAAAGAAACAATCAGTTCTCAGTTGTAATGCTGTGACAGACAAATTCTTGCTGGAAGGTCTCTTCAGCCAAATATCTGGGTGATGCCTTGGAAGAGGATCCTGAAGGGAAGCTGGAGAACAAAGCTATCATGTCAGTTCAGAACTGACAGACACTTCATTTTACTTTTTCTTCCTTTTTTTCTTCTCTTTTCATTTTATTTCTTGTTTCTGCATTTTGCTGTTGTTGGGAGTTTCTTTTGGATTTTGGGTATTTTTGTTGGGGTTTTGAGTGTTTTTTCTTTCTCCTTCTTTACTCTGTTTTCTTTGTTTCCAATTCTACAACCAATTGCCTAGCCTGTGTTTTACTGGGATAAATTTATCTTTCACCTCAAAGTTTGTCCAATAATTAGTCTGGTCTCCAAATGAACTGGCCACTAAATAAGACTCTTATTTTGACAGAAGTGGAGAATCTGATTATAGTATAGTCTGATGTATTTTCAAGCTATGTCTAGATGAACATTTTATAGCAGAAATGGCTTCAGCATTTCTTCTTTGTCATCTCAATCTGTATAATGTTGCTTTGCTTCTCTGAAACTTGGTTTGAATCCAGTCAAAACCCTAGACAGAAATGGTTCTTCCCAATCCCTCCTTCAATTTTACAATGGGCATTGCAGGGTGCTACTTTTTCATATGCTGCTACAGGCATATGAATAATGGGAGAAGCCATGGGAGATTCCTGAGACTTTTTGGACCAGCTGGGCAGCATGAAGCAAATAACTGGTCATGGGTTAAAGTGGTGATATCCATGCTGGCTTTTGATATTCTCAGGTTTATCATGAGGCTGCCAGAAACAGACAGTCCTGCAGACATCAGAAAGCTGTAGGAATGCGCATTCCAAAGAGGTCAGAAAGGGTCACAGCTGTAGTTATTCCTGACTTGTGACACTGGTTGGTTTTGTCTGGGGCAGTCTGAAATTGCAATAGTATCAAATATTAATAACATTAATATATATTGTCACATTGTATAGGGTTTGTCTGGGATAGAGTTACTGTTCTTTGTAGTAGCTCCTCAGTACTGTTCTGGACATGCGACAAAAATGGTGTTGGTAACACACCTGTTGTTGGGAAGCACTTACACAGGGTAAGGGCGTTTTCTGCTTGTCCTGCTGCTCTGCCATCCAGCAGGCTGGGATAGAAGCTGGAAGGGGACACAGCGGGCACAGTTGACCCCAAATGACCAACAGAATATACCACAACATATAATACTGTGCTCAGCAATAAAATAAAAGGTGGAGAAAGAAGGAGGAAGGGGGAACCTTTTGAGTTATGATGTCTGCTTTCCCAAGTAACTGATACAGCTGATGGAGCAATGCTGTTCTGGAGACAGCTAAACACCTGCCTACCCATGGAAAGCAGAGAACGAATTCTTTATTTTGCTTTGCTTGCATGTGCAACTTTTGTTTCTCTGAGTTTTCTCAGTTTTACTCTTGTGATTTTCCTCCCCACAGCAACAGGCTCTGTGGGACTGAGCTGCCTACTGGTACCACAACAGACATCTACTTCTGGCCTTCTTTGATTTTTCCCAGCACTACACAGAGATAGATCTGGGCCACATTTTTTTGTGGAAAGATCCAATTAATATTTCCAGGGGCCAAGGAGTATTTTGAAAAACCTGGAAATAGTATTTCAAAATACTATTTAAAAATAGCATTTTAAAATAAACATTTAAAAATACTACCAATAAAGCCTTTAATCATTATTCAAATTATGCATTTGAGAAGATATTAGCACTGAAAATTGTATGTTGCTTCATAGAACATACATGATTGCTAACATTTTTTATTTATCTTTATCTTCCATCTCAAATTTTGTTCTTATTGCAAATGTATTATTCATTCAGGGGAAAAAGGCCAGATATTCTAGGGTTAAGTCACATTTTTTTCCTGTTGTATCACATAATATATTCTCAAATGCCTCGTGACAATGCACATAATTACTTTTTAATTTTTTTTCAAGCACCTCTCATCTGGGAGTACAGAGTAGCCTAAACAACATCCTTTATAAATATTACATGGAAGAGCTCCTGACTATTAAGATTAAAAGCTACTTATTTCAGCACACCCCACTGAAAGGAGAAGTTGTCATTTTCATAATAGAATCTAAATCCTGCTTATTTGTTTCAGCTGGTGTCTGCATGTATCAAAGGCATGCTAAATCTGCTAAAAAAAGTTCTGGTCACATATGAAAATGTATTAGTAGATTTTCCAGTATACTTTATGCAGCACAGCTCACCTGCAGACCATAGTTTAGAAGAGCATGGATCCATGCTGTCAAAGATGAGCACGTGGAAGTGAGAGTTACCACCCCTGCTGCTCTGTCTGAGTCTGTGTTATTGCGTCTGCGTGGCCAGGCTTTGATAGCAGAGAGGGGCTATGGGGGTGGCTTCTTTGAAAAGCTGGTAGGTGTTGCCCCCATGTCCAGTACAGCCAATATCAGCTGGCTCCAGGATGGACCTGATGCTGGCCAAGGCCAAGCCAATCAGGAATGATAGTAGCTCCTCTGTGATAACATGTTTAAGAAGGAAAAAGTTATTCCACAGATGAAAATTGCAACCAGAGAAGAGGAGAGTGTGAACATGTGAACACGTGAACAACAATGCAGACTCCAAGGTCCGTGGAGAAGGAGGGGAAGGAGGTGCTCCAGGGACTGGAGCTGAGGCTCCCCTGCAGCCCGTGGAGCAGCCCATGGCGAGGCAGCTGTGCCCCTGCAGCACATGGAGGTCCACGGGTGTGTAGAGATCCACTTAAAGCTTCTGGAGATGATCCATGCTGGAGCAGGTGGATGCCCAAAGGAGGCTGTGACTCCATGGGAGGACTGTGTTGGAGCAGGGTCCTGGTAGGGACCTGCAGACCCATGGAGAGAAGAGCCCATGCTGGAGCAGGATTTCCTGGTAGGACTTGTGGCTCTGTGGGGGACCCACACTGGAGCAGCCTGATCTTGAAGGACTGTACACCATGGAGAAGTGACCCATGTTGCAGCAGTTTGTGAAGAACTGTTGCCCATGGGAAAGACTCATGCTGGGAAAATTCATGGAGGACTGTCTCCTGTGGGAGAGACCCCACACAGGAGCAGGGGAAGAACTCCCCTCTCTGAGCAGCAGCAGAAAAAACCTGTGATGAACTGACCATAACCCCCATTCCCCATCTTCCAGAGCTGCTCAGAAGGAGGGAGGGGTGAGGGGATGGTGTTTATAAGATTTATTTTACTTCTCGTTATTCTGCTCTGATTCCGTCAGTAATAAATTTAATTAATATCCCCACTTTGAGTCTACTTTGCCTGTGATGGTAATTGGTGAGTGATGTCTCCCAGTCCTTATCTCAGCTCATGAACCTTCTGTTCATGAACCTTTCTCCTCTGTCCAGTTGCAGAGGAGAGTGATAGAGCAGCTTTGGTGGGTACTTGGAATCCAGCCAGAGTCAACCCACTACAGTGTGGAAGCTAAGAGGAAAACCAAATTGAAAGCTGGTTTAAAGGTGACTTTGGTACTTGTGCAATTGATCCTGCAGGCTCCAGTTCTGCCTCAGTAGTCCTGCCACAAACTATGGGGTTGTGGTAAAAGTTCAGAGCCCTCAAGTACCACTTATTTCACCAGTTTATTTTCCCTTCCTGCACTCCTTCAGTCTGCTGCAGCTCTGCTTTTCTCTACCACCCTTTAGGAACTCACTCCACTGCAACGTCTGAGTAGGGGACAGTGGCAATACTGAGCTACCTGTACTCCTTCATGTCCCTGTACAACTTCATGGGAGGTTCCAGCTAGCAACCCCAAGCACAGGTGTTGAATTTTTAGGAAACAAACCCAAGGCTTTTTTTCCTTCTTTTCCCTTTTTTTTCCTTTTCCTTTTCCTTTTCCTTTTCCTTTTCCTTTTCCTTTTCCTTTTCCTTTTCCTTTTCCTTTTCCTTTTCTTTTCCTTTTCCTTTTTTTCCTTTTCCTGTTCCTTTTTTCCTTTTCTTTTTCTTTTTCTTTTTCTTTTTCTTTTTCTTTTTCTTTTTCTTTTTCTTTTTCTTTTTCTTTTCCTTTTTCTTTTCCTTTTTCTTTTTTCCTTTTCCTTTCTTATTCATATTTTTATTTATTCTTATTCTAATTCTTATTCTTATTCAAAATCTTATTCTGTGTTATATCATCATGAAAGGAAAATAGCTTCAGGACATGCAAATTCTAATCTCTAGCTGCCTATGATTCAAGTCTAAAGGAAAATACATCTGCTTAAGGTCTTGTAGTTTTGGGAATTCTCTTTGAAAAATTTCAAATGCAGTTCCTTGGAGCATATCCGTACTTCCACACTTCTCTTACTATCCCTCTCTGCTACTATCCCCTTCCTCCTGCAATGTAAACTTAACCATCCCCCCCCCCAAAAAAAAAAAAAATTAAACCACCTAGCCTTTTCTCCATACCATTTTCATTTATCTTCTGAGCAAGGCAGTATATAAATGCAGTGCAGTGTTACTCACCTTCTGAACAGCTTTTCTTCTGTTCAGGTTTATTTATGTTGGTTTGCTCTCCCACAGGCCATTCTATCATTCTTAATTTCAGAAAATAGCTCTCTTATTCCTCTAGATCAAAGCAGAGACACTCCTTGGACAATCTGGAGCACTGGTTGTCTTCCTGATCTCTCCTTGTGATCTGGCGCTGACAGCACCTGCAGTGACTATGCTTCCCACCATCAAATCTATGGAGCCAACCTTGTCCCAAGTGGCCTGATGCTGATCTCCACATCCCATAGGAGGTCCTAAAGGGTCTGTGTCATTGACAGTATTAGCAATTACTGATTAACCAGCTGTATTGGTTCCTGAAAAGGGCTGTGGTTCAGCAGCAGCACTACTGTCTGGCAGGGGCAGACAAGTACCTGACTCATTTTGTAGCCTGTCAGGCACAAACAATCAGGATCAGAAGAACAGCTCTTCAGAACCGCTCAAAGCTGCCTTCACTTCCCAGACCAGATCCAAACACCAGGAAAGAAGTACAGAACTCCATGTGGATACCAGTAGGATGGGTGCTAGAGATTTGTTAAAGTCTTCTGGTAACGTTTTTATAGCTCACTGTAAATAAAAAGTTTTACTGTAGATGACATTTTCAAGATTACTTTTAGTGTTGTACACACAAAGATTTTTTTAACACAGAAAAATTTATCTGACAAACACAGAGATGGAAATGTGGAGCAACTTCTTAATATGCTATGATATTCTCAGAGGAAGCACATCATTCTGCAGCTCTTCAGAGAAACCAGAGGTAATATTTAGCAAATGACATAGCCTATGTTCTAGAAATTATAACCAATGCATGAGAATCTGATGCTATGTTCCCTTGATGCGAGGCTGACAAGTACCTACTTGTGCATGCTAGCAAGCACATCTCTGTCTGAAAGTGTGATTCTTTACCCAACTGAGTCCTTACAGGAGAGGGTAGCTACACTGAAGTTTAAAAAAGTCAGATCCCTCCTCACACTATTCTTGGCTACCAGACCTTACTAGGCATAGGAAAAGTGAAATGATGGATGAATTGACACTTGCGCGCTCAACAAAGAAGGTAGAAGGGGAAACTCTGGCTGATCTCAGCAAAAAAATTCTCTGCATTGTGACCCTTGCCATTCTGCTTGGGCAATCACTTATATCCAATAACATTTTAGGCGCTGATTCTTATAACAAATGCATTGAATGAATCTGAACTGCCTCTGACAGAAGCAAGATTTGGGATGTTGAGTTATTCCTGAAGAGGCTGATTATACCACTAACTAGCTCAGCAGTGGACCCTGCTTTTCAAGTAGTTTTGCTATGTTTGATAGAACCAAGAAAATTCATCACAGTCCATTAACATTTTTACTTTTATTTTTCTCTATCATAGTGCAAATTAAATGGGGCTAGTGTTCCAATTCTTCTATCCTGTTTCAAGGATTTTGATTCCCAGGTAGAAGAGAAATGGTTGATTATTCTACATATTTAAAGAATTTTCTACTATGAACAACTTTGCATAGATTGCAAATTAAAATTCGTAATTCCTGAGTTAAGATGATTAAATTGTTTGACTAATGTTAGTCCTTTTCTCGTACAAATGTTAGAACTTGACCATATGTGTCATTTTTATAACAGATGAGATAGGTTTGATATTTGCATAAGTTCATCATTGGGACGATAGCTGTATTTACTGTTTACATAACTAGGTGCCAAAAATTATGCAATAACTAATTTTTTACTGCCACCTTGTGGTGCTGCAAGCTTTTCAAGACAAAAAAGAGAAAATCAAAGCTTATGCAAACCAAAGCCAAGGCACTATACAATTATATTGATCTTTTTTTTATCCTTTTCCCTCCTATATCATGTGTGATGCTGCTTAGTGAAGATTTACTCCCAGCTTTTGACTTATAATGTAGCTACTTGTTGCCATTTGTTCGTAGGATCCCTGTATGCAAGCTGCAAACTAAGAACAGTTTATCCTGTATCCATGAACAGTATATGAACAGGTTTTCTCTAAGAGATTGGAAAACATCTCAGTGCTAAACCTTGGCTTCTATTAAAATTTTTAGCCAATTGGCTCTGCCAGTTCCTGAGTTCTTCTAGAATCTAAAATTTGTCTTTTCAAAAGTTTTATATATTTTATACAGGTCCTTTTCTTGTTGTGTCTATGTTGAAGATACTTTTGATTGTCAGTTTAGCAATCATAAATGCCTGAGCAACATGACACTCACAGGAGCAGCTTCCTGTGACTTTACTAAACACTTGAAATGAAGCATTTGCAACCTATAATGTGCTTATCTGGAATATGGCAGATTTTGAAAATGTCCCTTGATGCATCCAGTGATGTTGCAGACCTTTTTGTATTATCTGTTGGCATTGATTGCTTTATTTTCCTCTCCTGTAGTGCTTGTGAAGAGAATTATCTCATATCTGTACTATGATCCTTGTTTTGAGGTGGCATTAGATAAATTTCTCGGTTTTCTTATTTCTGAGCAATGCTGAGTTACACTATTACTGCTTCTGATGTCTGGGATTTGTTAAATCCCTGCTTGCAAGAACATTTCCTGCTGAAGCAGTGCTTCAAGGCTGAAGCAGTGTGTCTTCTGATGGGGCTATTTTGTGATTCATGACCCCTTCCCAAAACCCCATCAAAAATTGTTGTTGATCAGCAGTTCATGAAATCAGGCAGACCAGCTACATCATGTCCATTGTTGGGAAACTGTGCTTCAGATAGGCTAACTCCTCACTTCTGCTTTTTTTCCTGTACCACGAATTGGTTTCAAACTCATGAAAAATCCATAATATCTTTATATAATAAATTATAATATCTGGTAAGTATGCAACATATATATTAAACTTATGTGAAATGGCTATGCTAAATGTGGAGACTAGACTTGAGAAGCATGTTGATTTATTTCAGCAAACAAAATCACTCACAGAAAGAAAAAAAGAGGGGTGGTGGCTGATCAAGAGAAGGTGATAAAAATGACAGTTTTAGTTAATGAATGAGGCTTTAATCCACCCTTCTCACTTCTAGAACAGCCCAGATCAGTGTGGAAGACATGTCTCAATTGTGGCAGCAGAGCAGGCGACAATCCAGTGTAAAGTGACCTCCCCTCCTTCAAACAAAAAGACCTCCAGAAATTCTGCTTCTCTTTGGGAATTCCTCTAGCCTCCATGTGTGTGGAGAATGGTTTTACTGTGGCATTTAGACTGCCTCCCTGATTGGGAACTGCATAACTCTCCTCATGCCCTTTCACTCCATACTCTTCATTCACTTCTGCATAATCCATCAGTTCCTCAGAATGCAGGTTGCTGCAGAGATTAAAACCCAGCATCTCTGCTGGGGAACTCTGGCACAACTGCCCAGCTCTCCTGGAAGATTTCTGCCTGGCTGCTAAAGTATCCCCGGTCTGCTTGTCCTCTTCTGCTTACACTGAGCTAGCAAGGGGCCACATCTCCCAGCAAGATGCCTGCCACACAGAGGGACAGAGTGGCTACCATTTTTCATATGCTCATGAATATTTATCCACATGCACTGCTCTGACCATTAAGAATGGAAATTCCTGTATACGTTTTTGTTTTCCAGTGCTTTCTCCATTGTTCTTTCAGTAACTCTTTCTTGTTCTTATAGCACCTTCTAGATTTCAGCACTTCATCTACTACCTGTATTTGGGAGTTAAGGGTCTATAAGAAAAGGTCAGAGTATTTAGAGGTTAGTGACCAGTCAGGATGGATTTCAATTCTGATTCTAAAGTACTTTTAGAAAGAAGACTTCAGAAATAATTGCACAGGAGAAGCTGTGGGGCTTGACAGGAGAAACAAGGATAGAAGTAGAGGACACCAGTCCAGGTAATGTAAGCAGTGCATTTACAGAAGAAGGGAAGAATGTAGATGTGGCAACTGAAATAAAAGATGATAAAAGAGTGAGATATCTTGAACTGATTGATTTTTATAATCTCTTTTCTTATTTAGACCACCCCATTCACAAAATCTAGCAACTATGAGGCTGCTCTGTGATGCATGAAGGCAAAAATACCACTTAGTGCTTTCTATGCATAAGAGCTACAAAGTAGTATAGAATACTGGTGTTCATTGTTTTTTGGTTTTTTTTTCCTGGAGGAGTGCCATCAGCTGGAGTGTACCATGAAGAATCTGGCCATGAGGATAAATTCGATGTAATATCAGGAACCAGTCTAACAGAGGAAGACTACCCTCCAATTTATTTATTTTTTTTTTGTATGTAAGACAAGCAAAATCTGTACATACCAGCAGCAAACTATCTTTTCCCCTTATACAGGGATGGGCTCAAAGGTTTATGAAACAATCTCATGTCTGAGTAGAGATCTATGCTAGCACAATTTGAAGTAACAGAAACCAATAATTATCACAGTAGATGATATCTACAAATACACGGTATCATCTGGAAGAGAAGAAATAGTGGTAAGTCTAGAAGAATTACTGTGACTGCAAATATAGAGGAAAAGAAGAGATAAAAAAATTCTCCAGAAACCCCCCACCATTTTAATCAGATATGAGGATGTTGAAAACAACATGAAAGATCACAACAAATAATTACAATCATAATATAAGGATAAAGCATCTCTAGCAATTTAAATATGTTTGTTTTACAAAAAAATCACTATTACAGCCTCATTCTACTGCCTCAGCTATTGGCAAACACAGCTTCACAAATAACAACATACTGCCAACGGTGTGAAAAATCTGACTGTGGCACTACGAAGAACAATGAAACCCTCTTCATAAAAAAAGGAAAAGCATGATGATGATTCCAAATTATTGTTCTTTTTGGTTAATGAGAAAGTGGTGACAACACAGACCATTGCACTGACTGTCAGAGTGTTTTTTAAAGACAGATTTAAAAAAGAGGTAGGAGTGAGTTCACTGCAATCCAAGCCAGCTTTCACTTATGCACAGATAAGTCACTGGAATGTTAAAATTGCTGTTTCCACTGCAATTGCTAAGAAGAAAAGTTGGTTTAAGAAAGACCATGAATAAATTCTAACTGTTCAGAGATACATGCAACTCACCAAGCAGCAGGAAGCTTGAGTCTCCCTCAGTGGCTTGTTCCTGATGCTGAGGCCAGCCAGACCAAGCCCCTCTTGTACGATTGTCCCCTTACAGCCTCATGGGTCAGCTGTCACTGCACCTCACAGCACTAAGCAGGACTGAGCCTACATTATCCACAGGCTGAATGAGCTCTCCCCTCAAGCTTCTTTCAGAGCTGATGCTCATTTAACACTTAGCACAGGGCCCAAACTTCTCTCTTGCCTGCCTAACTTTCACTGCTCTATGACACTAGCTGTCTTCATCAAGACATAGAAAATTATTAAATTTAGTTGTTTTTATTTTTGTAAAAATCTTCAAACAGATTGAAACTGGTCTCTCTGTCCCTTTGGATTTACTAGACACAAGTCTTGTAGAGGAGGCAATAGTTCAATTTATAAATATATACCTGTTGCAATAGAATTGAATTCACATGACACTCAAATGTTGTCAGAAAGGAGAAAGTTAAGGGAAGTAGTAATATAAGAGCTATGAAAAGAATTCTCTAATCTGTAAAGAAGTGGCAGAGTTTGTTTGTTTGTTACCTCAACATCTGACTCTCCAGAGGCCAAAATAACAATATTGATGGAGCCAACCTGAAATAAGAATATATTCCTGTTAATTACTATGCAGTTATGTTACAAGTTTCTGTAGAGAGCTGACAACCCAAGCAGGCAAAATAAAAGTTAAATGAAAAGAACTTTTGTTTTCTTGTATCGTCACTCTGATTTATGTTTAATGTCAAGTTATTCTAGACAAGTACAACAATTTCAGGTGTGTTTTGTCCTTGTAAAACCTGGAAAAAAAATCACAGAGGAACAACCCGAGGGCCACCTGGAGTTACATTTAAGCTGGACTGTAGAACTGGAACTGCTATGGTAAGATTCCCGCTCAACCAAACATTTGTTCTCAAGTTCTTCTTTGCATTTAATACAGTCTACAATAGAATATTGCTGTTGAATGAGAGAGTAATGACAGCCACTGCAAGTATTGCACCAAAATGTATTGAGACCCTCTAGCAAGGTAGCATAACGTTACTTTGGCTGTGAATTTACATTCCTATGCAGTCCATTGTGGAAGTCCTGCCACTGATTTCTCTCAACAAGGCAGTTGAAAGTTTATCTTTCTACTATCCTTGTGTTGTATCTCTAGACTGTCCTAGTCCAGTGAAAGATAAATTGTACTCAGCGATATAACCCCACAGGACTGAACCAGTGTAATATGAATCAAGAATGAAACCTGTAGAGTTTAGAATATTCTGAGTGGTACAAAAAAAGGTTTGGTCTCTTTCTGCCTTCCTTACCTAGGGATGCCTCTGCAGGGTCTATGGGTGCGTCCATATGTTGCCTTGGTTCTTTCAACTCCCAGCCTGCACACTTGCAATGCCTTTATCTACACCACTGCTCAAAATTGAATAGTTTCTCTCCTGGAAAAAAAATAGGTGGAAGATGTGCACTGGAATGTCATGGGGAGTATCCTGTCATTAATGGGGAAATAGGGTAACAAAATATACTGACTGCTCATACAGAATTTCTTCAGCACTATCTTAGGAACTTATGCAGAAGAACGTATTATTTTGGAAATGGTTATGGTTCTGTACACGCTCACACCCACACACCCCCCAAGATAGTTAAAGGCAATAAGGTGAAAAGAGCTCTAGCCCTGCTTTTGTATTTTTCACTGTGAAAGTGTTCTTTCTGACACAGCTGTATGTTCAGAAATCTGTACCTACACTGGAGTCATGTACATTTCTAGAAAACTTAGTTTCAACAGAAGTTGCTGTCAAAGAAGTCCTCAAATATCAGTTTCCTTCAGCTAAAAGACAAAAGGAAAATGTCTTCAAATGATGAAGAAAGATCCCATTCTATTTAGTCATGGGTGCATCCTGGGTTTGCTCTGATACAAACTATTAAGTAAATTCCTGTAAGGTGAGAAGACAGATCTCCATTAGAAGGCATACAGTCCATATGTAGTTGTCAGTGTCTGGCAAATACAGCTGAGCATGCACTGGAAGTGACATTTTAAAACAAAACAAAAAAGGTTTTTTAATAACAAAGGATATAAATCTGATTTTCAGTGGCCCAATAAATGTGTCCATAAAACGGCAAACTGGAACAAATCTAAAAGAACCATGAGCCCATCACAATTATTCCATTCTCACACTGAGTTTTGATTTTATTATTAATCAAATGAAAGCTCCTAATTCTTGTCTTTAAACCATTGAACACTACAGTATTGCCTCAGGCTCTGAAAGAGACCGACATCCACAATGACGTTCCTTAATACAACTAAACTTTCTACAGTAGTGCTGATGAACTCATACTTAAGCTAAACAACATTCTCAGTGAGAGTCTGAGACTTGGAAATGTCCTAACAGGGACAAACTTCGCAATTTTGTGATAAGCGCAAGTCACTTCTTCTTTGACTTTATCCCTTCTAATTTAAACCTATAGAAATACGCATATAAAATTGCAAAGTAAACACTCCACTCACATGCTTCTCACTCCTCAAAGGACAAGAAACAGATGCATAATTACTTTTTTAGTATCTTCCTGGCAGCTGTTCCAAAACTATGGTGATAAGAACACTATACAAACCACTCTAATGCAGAAAGATGTGAATGAAGCACTTTGTTCAAAGTCAGACAAGGGCTGCATAGTTTAACTGAAAAAGAACATACACACGGTATTCTGTACCCACTGGACCTTACCATCTTCTTGTAGTACAGACTTTTAATGATACAAGGTGTTCTCCTAACTAATAGAAGATCTAAGGGTCCCCTGCAATCTCAAAAGTGTCATCATTTAAGAAACCCTTTCAGTATGAGACAGATGTTTGCTTCCAAGGATTTGGGGCCAAGGGCAATCCTGTTATAACACAGGAGAAATATGTCAATGAAAATAAAAATTCATGTTTTTTCCTCAGGTGGAAGGAGGGTGTAAATAACGTCTCAAAAGAAGTAAAATCTATCCTAAGTAAGATTATTTCAGAAAAAAAAAAAAAAAAAAGTATGTAGATACCACATATTGTCATGGTGCAAATAGTTAAAATTTAATTTGTTTTTACAACTCTGCTGAAAATGAAGTGGCAAAAATATTTCCTGACATATCGAAACACGCTAATAATCAGCTATGAATTTCACTGTGATTGTTATGTGTCAGTATATGCACTGCTTAATTTCAGAAATATTGTAGGATGAATGAGAATGATTTTGTCCAATTAAACGATTGTGATGAACAGAGAGTATTAAGAGTAATCTGATCTGTATTCTCAAAGGCACTGCAAGTATGCATCCAGATACATGCATTCTGTGGTAGGAAGAATTTATTTACATGCAAATTTATTTTTACCTTAGAAAGGAGATAAAATTAATTATCTATAATTGTATCCATAGCACCACACACATCTTGTGAGCTGTGCTATGTTGTAGGTCACAGGTCTTCAATTTTGTGTCCCATAGCTTAACATTTCAAGCTGACAAGAGACTAAGATTCAGATGTTCGGGTGTACCTGGGGTACAGTGCAGGAAACCTGTTGAATATATTCTTCTGCATATTCCCACAACAAATCACTTAAGACAGGTGCCTGGCTTCCTAGAGATGCATAAAGAAGCTAAAATCAGGATCCTTATGTGCCTGTATGAAGTCTGGTCATTCTAGACTCCCTATCTAGTCAACAGCAAGCATGGTGCTTCTGGAGGGTCAGTTGCAGTTTCTGAGTTAAAATTGTTGGTTTTGACATCATACTGAAACTAAAAGGGTTATGTTTCATGCTTGGTCACGTCAAGATGTGCCTTTGGACCAGATCTTGGCAAAGGATCTAATCACTCCAAATAGAAACGTAATATATGTAAGCTACCTGTGTACTGGGTAACACATAGAAGACATCTTTAAAAATCCAAACAGAAGCATCAGTATTTTTCCTTTCCAAATAACGAAGATTCACTCACAAGGCAAAAAACAATAATATATCCAACAGTGAAAAAGCATTAGCTATGATATTGTTTGAGCTCTTTGATAGCTCTTCTGGTGATGTTCTTCAACAGAAGTTAGGCAGCTGTGCATTTCTAAAAGTTCTTCATTACCATAGATGTTTCTAAATGCTTTTATAAATCTGGACATAAACATCATCTAGAACGTAGGCTGAGGTGTTTTTCTTAGGAGAAGAAACAGCTATCAGATATGATTTGCAAAGGTTGCACATTTTATGCACTGGACAGAATGAAATTATATGAATTGGCTGGTATCAATCACTATAAACTGGCACAACAAAGCAACAGTATTGTGTAAATCTCTTTTTCACCAGGACAATATGGACTGAAAATTGGGATTTTGGTGTGCTTCCTCCAAACTCTTAGGAACTTGTTCAGAGAAAGCGACTTCTCAGATGGTTAGAAATAGATGTTTCTGAAGCTATTTTCACTGTCAAAAGAGGTTATTGGATCCACAGTGAAGAGATGTGGTCTACGTGTTCTGCTGAAAATAACAGGTAAAAGCTTGTTAAAAAAAAAAGAAAAAATTTTACATCAATATTCTGAAACTTAGGAAGCTTGAGATTTTTCCTTGAATAAGGAGTTGAATCTCTGCACAGATGAAGGACAGTTACAGGAATCTTAAAGTGACAGATAAGAACTTGTCTGACACCTGATAACAGTGGTATGACTCCTCATCCTTTTTTGGTAACAGTAGTGGTATACATTTCTTCAGCTCCCACTCTCAAATTCAGAAAGCCTCTGTTCAAATGATTTACCCTTTACCTAGCATCTGTCAATTTAGAGAAAAAAATAATCAATGTTTCTTTAAAAGTATTCTATGTAAGGCTATCCTAAATATCTATGTCAGGAGTCTTACCAGTTCATTCTTAACTGTGTGCCTGACAGTTCTGTAAAGCTAATACAATGGCAGTGAGTCACTTCTAATAACACTGAAGCTTCTGACTTAAATCCTCATTTTCAGCAGAGGTCTAGGAAAAAGTAGTTTAAGTCCTCTTTGTTACAAAGAACTATAAGTGAAACAAGAAGCAATTTTGAGTAAAAGTAAAGTTGCCAAAACTAAAGTTTATATTAACCTTTTGGGACATGTTCAAGAGCTTTGAACATATGATAGAGGTGAGATAAATCTTCTATCATTTGTGGCACGAACTACTTATGGAAACTGCTTCTCTCTGCACAGTCCTTCTATTTGTGCCTTGGCATCTGGACAACATTTTACCAAATGCACTTCTATTCCCCTAGGTTTCTCTCTAGTTATTCTTTTTTCCCTGAAAAATAAGATTTTGGTAGAAGAGGGAATTGAAAATGTAGCATGAATATTTTCAAAATGCACATATTTCCATGTGTTGACACAGCTGGAGGGTCTTGCAAAAAGGGTCTGTCTCCGATTTGCCTTCTCCATTCTGCAGAAAATCCTCTGGGAGTTCAGGGGAAGGGAGGATTCCATTTTCTCGTATCCTCAACCTGTGCATGTAGCTTACTCTAAAAAAAAAAAAAAAATAGCTTGTCTTTTCCTTTTATGACAGTTGAGCACTCAGTATCAACAGGCCAAACATTTGAGAATGGCTTAGGACATCTTTCCAGGTATTTTTTAGGAACCTACATTTCTTTCCTCTTTTTTTTTTTTTTCCTGCAACGTAGCAAACTAGTGTTTTTTTTCCTTAGGTCATTACTAAGTCCCATGCAGATAAGTCTCTTCCAAAAGAACACAAGCTTACTGATTTAATCTGCACTGACATTTCAAAGAACAGGCATAAAGGCACTGCCCAGAGAATCTGAAATATTTAATACTCATATATGTATTGTCAGATACTTGTTGGGTTTGAATTCCAGTAGACATGGCTCTGAGCATCAACTCAAAGAGATCTACAGGGGAAAAACAAAGAAACTTGGGAATGAAATCATGATGTTCTGTAGCTAAAAAAAGGTTCATCCTTTCTGAGTGAAAATGTCCTCACAATACTAAAAGTTACAGCCTTGCAGAGTGCAGTATTCAGTATCTTTGAAATGCTTCTTCACTAGTCGATACTGAAGGGGAAAGAGAAGCACAAAGACAAAACTGCAGGAATTTATTGTCCTTGAGGTATATTGCAGGAAGGGAGGATGATTATGAAACTAAAATGATTAAATACTAATGGCACAAACTTCACAAGTGATGAAACAGCCAAATAAATTACCAGTGCTTTAAACCAGACACATTTAGATTAACAATACTTCTGTGAGACAGTTTGATAAATGTCTTGAATTTAGCAGCCCTGCTTTGTCCCCACTTCAGGGACCTTTGACGTTGGTCACCTGCTTAGTAATTGGACTGGTTTGCATCTATTCATTGTGAGATGTCATCTCCACCCTCTGGATAACATTCTTTGTAAAAATATTGGGTCTTTCTTACGATTTTATAGCACAGGTTTTCCCAGAAAGTAAGACCTATAAGTTGCTGTTTCATCATATCAGTATCAATAGTATTCAAACTATCAAAGCCAGATCTGCTTTTATAATTTCCAGGGTGAGCAGAAATTTTTAGTTCATCTGGACTTCCAGTTAAGCATTTTGAATTCCTGTTACTATTTATCAGAAGTCAATTGTTTTATTATGAGAAAACTGAAGTTCTTATTTATTCTGAGTAACTTATTCCATAGACAACAACATTGACTTCAATTCAATTACTTATAATGCATGACACTATTTGTTTTAATTATCCAATCCCAGTGTTCAAAAGTAAGTGTCATCTGGCACTAAATTGCATCAGTCTTTGCAAAGTAGAGTTGCTCAGACCAAAGGACATTGAGCCATGAGACAGTGCTCCAAGGACACCCATGCAACCCACAAACATTGCCCGCTGCACGGGTTTTGAGGCCCCAAACTGTGCAGCCATATGCTGGGCAGACCAGGCTCACCTATACCAAATACTATGGAGAAATTTGCCAACTAGCATTTTTTGTATTTTTTTCAACATTTACCCTTTAGTGAATAGTTTGCCAGTGCTTGCTACCTCACCCTCTCTCCACAAATCAGTCTATAATTAGATAAAACCTAGAATCTACTCAAAAATTTCAAATGTAAAGCAAAATTTAAAGCAGCAGTTGGAAAGGTGGTCCAAGTTATTTTTCTAGAATTTTTTTCTATGTGTCTTTTTCTCTACAGAGAAAGAGAACTGAGACCTGAAGTACTACTATAGATCTTAATAGATGTTCCTTTCAGGTCTCCAGTATTCCTCACTGGTAAGAAGTTCTAGCTCTGAGGCCAGAACATCCCATCCCAATCACTGTCACGTCACAATTCTTTTTAGCATTTTTCAGAACCCATATATTTTATAACTTTACTAACAATGAAGCAGATATTTCTTTTCCCTTTTATTGATTTCACAGAATTGACTTGATAGCCAACATACTGTTTAACACTTCCTTTTGTAAGGAAATCTATTTGACAATGTTTAAAGAAATATGTTTAGGTTTTGCTGAGCACATGTAAACACAACATTGTTGGGGTTTTTTATTAAGAACTATTGCTGCAATGCACCTATAAAGAACTAGCAGAACTGTTTGGTTTGTTTTGTTCTTATTTTATAAATGCAGATGACATTTCAAAGATTGACAGTGCCATGACAGCTCAAATCACTGCATAATGCCTATGTTATGGATCCTGAAGTAGGGAATTGAATATTTTTCAGAGGTACTAGATGAAGTCCTCTTTCCTTCAAAAAGTCAGTTAGCTCAGGTTTTTTATAAAAACTGAGCTCTGCTTACCATATCCTTAATGTGAAAAAATCCAGCACGTGCCTTTTAACACTACCTTGAATAAATCTGTATAGGAAAATCTTCCTGACTCTGATGTCCTAGTATATAAGCCAAAATAGAACACATGCTTATGCTGATGATCCCCTAAGCTATTCAGCATCCCTTCCTTTTAACCCTCTCCAAGTCTTCGTCTATACTCTGAATCAATGGTTGCGTTGATATCCCAATGAAGTGAAACTCTTTGGTCTGTAGTGTGCTTTGTTACTGTTTCTTTAACAGGTAGATAAGACAGTAAGGAGGTTCACAAAAATTCAAATTATGCTTCCAATCTTCAAGGTTTTTAAATTTAATTGGTGATTTCAAGTGTGGTTCTGACCACAACCTTGATTTTGTCTTTAGACTACTACACTGTATGTCAGAGTTTATGTATACTGACAGATCATCCCTATCTCCATGAACTGTGAGATATTGCAGTGCACAGTCTAACTAGCATTTCCTGTCCATGAAAAAAATATTAGTAAAATGGTGAATCTGTGTTGCTGTCAATAATAAATTGATTAGTCTATGTTCTTAAAATAGAAGGCTGCAAAGCTAATCTGATACTCTGACTGTTTTAAGTGAAGACAAATTAAAGGCACAGGCTTGTGGAATAGGGTGGCTATCTTCTGCAGTTCCCTGGGGTTTTCCTGCTAGTAAGCAACATATCTTTTATTTAGTAATTATGACTATTTTGTTAGCACTAACTGCATAATTCTATCAACTGATTCTTAAACTGTATGCCTTCAACTAAGTGTGTTTATTAGATGTGAATGTTGATTCTTAATTTTAAAAATTTTATATTTCACCACAGTTTTCCTTTTTTTTTTTTTTTTGCTCTACATTTATCTTTCTTTCTGTTCTGAATATGAAGAACCTGAACCTTTAGATTGCACTGTCTCCCCTTACTGTCAGCAGTTAAAAATCTTTTGCTTGCATTAATATTTTTCATCATGTCTTAGCTCTTCATGGATGAACAAAAAACACTTTGTCAGAATAAAGCATTTTTCAATGTTCAAAACTCTTGTAGTTCTGTTCCTTTTCTTTCATTGGTTTCTCAGCAGTTTTTAAAGAATGAAAACAAAGCCTCCAACACAGCATTCTGATAGTAGTATCTCTAAAGCTATTTTCAGCCATGGCAATGCTTTTCTATTTTTCTTCATACTCCTTAAGAGTTATTTTAGCCTTCTAAGTGTCACTTCAGAGCCAGTTATTTTCCCGCTATAGTGTCTAGGTTCTCTAGACTAGCAGCTTTCTATGATGCAACTCCTCCTTGTGTTACAGTAAGCACTATGTTTTGCTCCTAGCTGAATGATATTGAGTTTGGAAGAATTAAAATGAGTATTGGGGTACTTCAAGTGGCAGTTTAAAGGCTATATTTTGTTTGAGATTGACAGAAAAATGCCTGCTGGAGCCAGTGAGCCTAGCAGATTGCAGTAGGATAGTTTGGCTATTGCCAAGCTCCAGCATGCTGCCTGGAGTCTGAAAAACCTGCCCTAGCCTGTGAAACCTGGGATATTGTTAGCAGGCAGCTGAAAATTAGCCTGCCTACAGCTATGCAGGGTATAATAGGATCAAACATGTTACTAATTGTTAAAAAGTCTGGCAACACTAACTGGGGAATTCCTAGAAACCACTGAGAAAAAGGAAGAGAAGGCAATACAACACATTCCCTTGCTGTTGCCTCCTGGCCTTATCCCCAGCTTGGTAAGAGTGACAAAGTTTTCTGGTACTTCCTTTTAGTCCACCACCAGACTGATTTTTGAGCTCAGTCAGCAAATTGCTCATTGCAACAACAGCAGTAACGTGTGTGGAAAACATCAAGAGACTAAGAACATCAGAGCAGTAACAAAATAAACAAGGGACTGCACAATCACAGTGTAAATACCTGCAAAGGTTTGTCTCCAATCTTCTTGGGGCATATTGGTGTGTAGTGACACATTACAACAGGTTTGGCAGAGCACAGACCAGTGCTCTGATTATTGACACTGTGAAGAAAATGGACAGTAAATTCACTACAGAAAAAATTTCATAAAAATCAACCTGAAAATTGTATGAATGTATTTAATTTGCTACTAACTGGTTGCTACTAGTGACTGAGATAGTGATAACCTGTACACATAATGAGAAAATTTCAGTCAGGACAGGACAAATATGGACAAGAAGACAATCTCTACAAATCCCCCACCCTTAATATTTGACCAGCCCCTAGAGATGGTTATGTACACTGCACCTGCAATCTCTCTCCTCTGCTGGCAGATGAATTTACTGAACATATGATGGATGACTAAAATAAATGGAAAACTGTTACTTCCAAAACGTAGTCTGCGGTGTGATTAACAATCTTTTCAAAAAGTTCATACTTCTTTTACATTAAAAGCAGATAATCAGATTTTTGTTCTAATATTATATGGCAAATCTTACTTAAGCAGACAGGTGTGGAGCACTCTCATAACAGAATCAAAACTGGTTTGAGATCAGGGCAATTTCTTCCATTCAGACTTTCAAGTAGATAAAGAGCAATGTAATAGGTTTTTTCAAAACCGGGATCTTTTGGATGCTTTTTTAAATGCCTTGTGCATCACTTCATATTTCTGTAGTGTGGATAATGTGGCTTTACATAATCCACTGCATTGAAGGTGCCCATTAAGTTGCATCATTAATGAGACATGATTTTTCTGATATTTTAATGGTTAGGCAGGCTGTATTGTCGTGTTTTATTTGGTTGGTTATAGAAACTTTCACACAGTTAAAAACTTTACAAAGTGGAATTTTCTTTCTATTGTCGGAGAAAATATGGCTCTGAAAGATTCAGCTATGATAAAAGGCAAATATTAAAGAGATGAGCCTTGTGGTTTGACCTCTCCAGATCTTGCATCTGATCAATATAGAACTGTAGCCACATAAACATTTCATGAAGAGATGCTGGAGTTGCTTCATAGAAATTATATTTAGCTACCTTTTGTTAAATATATTCTTTACAGGTTTTTCCCCATTTCCTCTACAATATAATCTGCAACTGTTTGATAAACAGTCCAGGTGAAGAATTGTTAGGCAATCTCTTCATTTCTTTCACACATTTGAAATCTGTTATTTATATTGAAGGAATGACTGTTTTATTTATTCTGTTCCCTGAAAACAAATCTGAAACAGTGACATCTCTGTTCTTTTTACAAAGAAATTATAGCTGTAGCATTTTTTTTTGTTTGCAGAGACCAGATGTTAACAAAATTGAGCATGTCTGCAGCTGATTTTTTTGAAACAAGGATATTTCCACTCAGTTCCCCAGTCATAGTCAAATTCTCACCGATGTGTATGAAATACTGTTTCATCTGACTTCAAATGGAAATGGCAAGCATTTCAAGCAAGGAATAAAAAGCCTGTTCACCTTCCTTATAGCTTTCATAACCATTTCATTGGGTGACCTAAAAAACATTTGAGTGCAGATTATGTGAGGTAGAGCAAGAGAGAAAGACGTAAAGCATCATAGTACTCACAGTTACATGACAGAGAAACCAAACAGTCCTGCAGCTGGATCCACCTCTGAATATTATCAAACCTTCAGTAAACGTGAAAAACAAACAAACAAACAAACATGTTTAATCAGAAGTTATGCCCCCATGCAATACCTCCTACAGAACCATCAAAAGACTTTTATTACTTCTTTTCACAGCCTTTCAAACTATTCCTTCTACATCAAGCCCACGTTCTACTCCTGTAAAATTTTGCACTTAACAGCTGCAAACACTTCAAGAAACTGAAAACCTTTTGAGTAAGAAGGAACTCTACATGTGATAGGTCTCATATTTCTCTTCTACTCTTTTCTGTTGCTGGCAGCATTTGCATGAAAACAGATTTGTTTGTTGTTTGTCTGTTTTGTGAATATCACACAATTAATTATTGCTAAAAGCCTGGAGTTCCTCTCAATTTGATGAGGTTCAAGCCATGCTTCCAGTACATGGCTGCATCAAGGCTGGGAGCAGGCTGGAAACTGAACCTAGACCTGAATTTGAGGTATCTCTCTTGGCATCGTCTCCAGTTACCATGTCCACATCAGAGGTCTATGAATAATGGATAGTCATCCTCAAATTTAGCAAACTGGTATGTACGTTCCCTTTGAATTAATAAAGTGATACCTAGAATTTTAACCTGTGCCTTCCAGAAAGACAGACCCTCTCCCTGCTTTTTCCAACCATTTGTCTCTAGTCTAACCTTTTGCTGCATGGATATCACTGTGACAGATCCTACATGAAAAATATGGCTTGTGCAAAGCACAAAGTACAACTGACACTGTTTGGTTACTGCCATATTTGGATGACAAATACTTAATTTACCTTTGTCCATTATTCAAAGGATTTCATATTTTCCCTGAACCACATTCAGTCGTCCCATCCAGGAAGCAGAGAGCTGGATGTTATAACGGAAATCACAAGCTCAATTAGGAATATTCCATCTGAGAGATCATCCTATATAGCATTACAAAGCTAAACATTTTTGTTTGTCTTATCCAGAAAATTTTTAATTCATATGGACTGCACATACTAGCATCTCATGGCCAGAAGCCAACAGTCCTTAAGTAGAGCATCTCCCCCTGCCTCCAGAACTGGATCTGCCTGACCAGGGACTGACAGATTTTCTAGGGGGAAGAGTTGTCATATTCTCTTTCCGGGTAGCATAACAGAGGCATAAAGAGGCTAAGCTCTTTTAGACTTCTGAAATTGTATAAATTATTAACATTATTAGTTCATTTATGAATACTTAAATATTCTGAAATTTAATCCTGTGTTAGAACATATGCATAGTATATTTGTTTTCTTTAAAAAGAAAAAATCTCACTAAATAACACTGCATCATCAAATCTGAGACACTCTGGGGATAAAATCTAGGTTTTCAGGCTCCTTTTCTGTAGATCTTTTCCGTATAAGTATTTAGTGCCTGCACAAACAACTGTCTAACCATATACCTCCTGGGTTCCCACTCCTCACCTGTAAACATAGTTTATTTAGGCTTCTCCTTTCTTCAGCATCTCTCAACAATTTCATGGAAGGAATAAGGGAAGTTCCTTGACCAGAACCAGTTATTCTCCAGCTCCTTCGGCCCTTGTTGTAATGGGAACAGAGCCCTGTCAATACCCCATCAGAAGAGATGCAGGAAAGAGACAGAAAAGCCAAGCCAAAAAAGGGACCGAAGTGCTCTGTTGTTCTCTGCACCAAGGGGAGAAAACTCAGGCCTTCTACAAATCCTGAGGCAGAGATTTCCCCTGCAGAGTGACTAGACAGTGATGAGTTGTTCAGTTTTGTTTCCTCCTCCCTGACCACATTTTATCAATCGTTGTCTGTCCTGCATGTCTAGATATAAAAAAGAAGGGCAATGCACTGAAAGGAGTGTGTGACAGACATGCTGCTGCAGTGATTAATGTTCTCATGCAAGCTGGTTCCTCACCATCTAGTCCATTAATCAGTGTCCAGTATTTTGTAAGTAATTAAATTTTATACCATTTTAAACAAGTTTTTACCATTAGGCAGGCTTACCTTTGAAGTGTGATATAACCAATTCTGAGTTTCTTTCCTGTCATTTTATTTCTTCACTGCCTGCTAAAACATATATTGTTATGTCTACTGCTGTGCCAAGTGGGTAATTTCAGTTTCTTGCTATGACCTCTCTAAAGATGCTAAAGATGCATTCTGGCAAATATGAACTATGTGGAGAACATTTTACCCTTCATGTCTGTTGTATTTTGGTTGTAGTCCTGGGAGTTACTTACTCCTGCATGAGAGGCCCAGCTCCAACACACTGAAGGCTGTTCCATCCAGCTGTTGCTGGGAGAGGGTTGGGGACCAACATCTTGCTCCTGCCAGAGCTACAGTAAGGTGGAAGCTATTTTATGTGTGCATAAGAGGAAATGGAGATCTATGGTTTCATCCTGAAAGAGCTCCAGCAAAAGGGAATTTATGTCCATTTCTCTATCTAATTGTGAAGAAGGCCATGAGAAAGAGGTGAACTGAAGTACCCCACAAAACATTTTAGTGAGCAAAAGAGTTAAAATGAAACTCCATAATCTAGAGTTATAGCAAAACTCCATAATCTGTCCAACTGATTTTCAGCTTTCCAGCAGACTTTACACAGCCTTTCTTGGACTTCACTTTTCCTTCTCTAAGCTTCTGTATTTGGCTATCTTCCTATGAAAAAATAAATCTCCAGCGTGGTTACTCTTATTAATGATGTCAGCCAGGGCATTTTGCAATCAAAGACCCTTTGTACTCGAAAAGGTTTTCAGCAGATTTGATAAGAAACACCAGGCAACAAGCTCTGTTTTGAAAAGGAAAATGATCGATCATTACCTCTGCACAAAAGAAGCAGAAGGTTACTTATTTAAGTGAAGGCTATGAATAAAATAAGTACAATACTTTAGCTGAACAACCTTCTAGAAACAGCAGAAAACAAAACAATACAGGTCATGAAAGCTGGAGTAAGCAGGAAGCAATCAGATCAAACATCACCTAGTAGAGATGATAAGGTTCATAGGACGAGTTTTGCGGGCAGTGTACTTCCTTTCCAGGTGAGATAAACTGGGGAAGACTCCTACCCCATCCTCTACACCGAACGCCACCAGTCTCATGTAAACTTTAAATTAATATACACATAGGTATGCACACAAATGCATACATGCAAATGTATATGGTGACTACCAACCCTAATCTACCTTGTAAAGCACCTGTAACTGGAATTAGTTAGTCAAGCAGAAGGAAAAGCACACTACCACTGTGAATTCATGTTTTGCTCTCATCTGCCACTAATGTGAATGACTGAAGGAGTGGGACAATGAAGCTTAGGACTGTGTTCCTAATTTCAAAGTATTATGAACAACAACATTTTGACTGTCTTCAGCATCAGAGAACTTGTACTTTTAAGCAAATACAAGTAAATTTAAACAGTAGTATCTTGCCCTTGAGGTGCATAATTGGTCAAACGAAGATCAAGTTAATGCTTTAAAAAAGTATGTTGTATTTTAGAGTCAAAATGCCAAACAGAATTTCTTATAGTTTGAAGTTAGTCTTTTGTCTCTTGTGCTGATGGTAAATTCCGTTATTTGCATCAAGGATTTAAGCTGTGTATGGGGCTATCTTCAACACAGTTAGCTGAACCTCATCCCAAAATTTGAACTACTTGTTACTAGCACTTAACAAACTCAGTATCTTACGCAGTTCTGTAGTAATACATATAGCAACTGTTTAATCCACAAAATAGTAAACTATAGATAGGAAGTGCTTTGATTTCATCTTTAGTTGTTCTCATTGTTAAATATCATGAAAAAGGCAACAGCTCCCTGATGAATCATTAGAGAAATCTGGTAACAGTTAAAAAAAAAAAAAATTATCACCAAGTAGGAGAAGGGAGATCTGATTCAAAATCTTGTGGAATGTTTAAACCTAAATGTTCAAAGAACATGAATTCAAAGTGAAAGTGCCTCAGAAAAGGATAAGCAGAGAGTTTGCCCTAAGAAAGCACACACAAAAAAAAGGTTTGGTTTCTACTCAAATCTAGCAGCATAAAGGCTGAGAGACAAACCTGATTGATTTCTGTATCTAGTCTAGGGGAACAAAGGGAGAAGATCAGGAAGGTGAAGGTCTCTTAAAAACAAAGGTGAAGGTTTCTTAATGCATTGACTATTAATACTTGAAAGTTTCTGAACTTTCAAGCACTGAGAATCTAAACCCATCTTCTAACATGGCCAAAACAGAGTAAAAAAACCCTTTACCAGTTTTAATATACACCCTGAGAAAGTAATCAACCAGTTTAATGTCACCATCCTTCACTTCTCAGTGTCTCGACTAGACAGTGAAGACCAAATGTTCTGGGTTTGTAAAACCTAACACCAGCCTTTCTTTTTTTTCTGCACTACTTCTCCTCGTATTTCTGGCACAAAACAGTTCAATGTAAACCTTTAATTTTTAGGGCAATCTTTATAATATTTCATCTTCTTTGTTCAAATGCGGTTTTCAGAGAGTGATTATGTCAAGTTTCACTTGAAGCCAGCTTGGAGAGGATGCAAGGTGGCTGGGACACAGGCTTGGCTTGCGCTAACTCCCAGTTAAATAGGAACCTCACAGCAGATCTGGAGTAGGTCATAGCCTGCCTGTGCTGCACCCATCCTGCGGCTACTACAGCCAGCTGTTTAGAATAGGCTGGATCATTTTGTAAAAGTATCTCCCTTTTATCATGCTAGAAAAGTTTTTAGTGCAAGTGGTCTACTCTGTCTCTGAAGAAAAGGAACATAATTGCTGTGAAATGCTATGTAATCCATACAAATGTGGTGTCTGGAAAAAAAAAAAAAAAAAAAAACAAGAAGTCAGTAAAACTAAAATCAAAAGAGATACAGCTGTGGACTCACTGAAATTAAATTGCTTCATTTGGGCCCATTATTTCATGTGCACCAGCACTTACAACCAATGACTGAACATTTTCTTCCAGGTCTAAGCAGCAGCCATCATGAGAGAAGGGCTATCAGAATCAGTGTCCTAGCATAAAACTGTTTAGATTCATCAAAGGCAACTCTAAATAGAAGAAACGTCCAGAAAGAAAGAAGTTACTGCAGGCATTATTATCCCAGTTTCTGTGCATTTTTAGTAATCCTGTGTTTATATACATCATAGCTTTTCATGAGAGGAAAAGGTACAAGAGTATCTCTGCTAGTACCTTCATTCTAAGACACTTTGGACAGGGAAGCATCTGAGAGCATATGGTCACCGCAAGAATACCTCTTCATGGAAAACCAAGAAGCTGGAGGAACTTTACTGGAAATAAGACTGTATTACGCATGTACATGAAAATGCTTGGTAACCTCACTAAGGTGATCTGCAAAATTTCTGACTAATTTATTCAATTTGAAGGAAACATGAAAGGGTCACAGATAAAGAAATGGATGTTCTTGGCCACAATAAAGTTTAAGCACTTTTGCCCATAGTTCCCAAGCTTGGTCAGTTGCAGGTGAAAACTAGGGTGACATTAACTTGCTTTAAAAGTACACAGCTAAGATTTGAACAGAAGAGTCAGCCTCTGGCCTGCTCAAGCTGGTGCTTATTCCAATCCTTTTGGAAGTCACCGCAAATATTTCTCTTGACTAAAACAGATAAATGAGACTCCTCAGGACTGAATCAAATCACAGATTAAAACAAAAGTACTTGTATGACAAACTTCTATAAAATGAGTCCCTTCTGGACAACAGAATACCGAGGTACTGCTGAAGCAGTACCATTTCTCTCTGAGAAGTGGCTGGACTGGCTTTGTGTATTTCCTAAGTTACATTCACTTGCAGTCAGTCCTTCAGTGGTTACCTACAGTTTCATCAGAGGCAGAAGCTGCAGCATTACTATTTATATATTAACTGAGGACTTGACTTTGATTTTTAGCTGGAGATCCTTGGAAGAGACAAAAGTCTATATCAGTTCATCACAACTTGCATCCCCGTAGGACAGAAGCAAAAGTTACACTGTCAGACATGGTCAACATACGAAGTGAAGTGTTCCAGTACTTGCTGAGAAAGTGCAAACTTGCTGGAAATATAAATAGTGACTTGTTGGGTTTTTTCCTTCTCCAAAGTACTCTAACACAGCAGAAGAAACAAGGCTGATTGTGTCCTGACAGTGTCTTTGGATTGTTCCATATCCTAAGAAGTGGAAACAGCTAAGGTTATTACTGCAATAATGTGCAATAATAAGAATTACAGGTTCTATTTTTTCAGATAATTTAGCACTTCTTTATTGCTCAAATCTTAGTTCTGTGACTGCTACATCAGCTTGGAGTACTCAGCAGTTTTCCTCTTGCACAACAGCTGTGTGAGGGCAAAGAAACAAGAAACAAGGTAGAAAGCACCCGGGCAACCTCTTCTGGGGAATCGTTTTTTCCTTCTGAGCAATTACAATTTCTCATAACTAATCTCTCGGGCCTCAGGGCCTTATCCTCTCACTGTGCATCCTGAGGAGAATCTGTCTTCACCTTCTCTCTAACACTGTAGTTAGAACCCCTTTTGCCCTTTTCTTCTCCAGGATAAACATTCCTAATTCCTGATCAGATGTCCTTTACTCCAATTCCCTAAGCATCTTCAAGGCCCTCCACTAAGTCAATATCTCTCTTACACTCAACTATTGAGACCTTTCCCTTTGTCAGAGGATCAGTATGATTACCACTTGATTGCATGCTAAAAGGCATTAAACAGCTCAGCCTTCTTAACAACATCTATTTATAGCCATCCTTCTTTAATAAGTAGTGGAGATTTTTTTTCTGTTTTGGTTTTCCTCTTGATTCTAATATCTTTCTACACCATTTCTTGCTGCACCCTTCCAGGTCAATCATTCTATTAGCTGTTTTTTATCAGCTTGCGTTTATATGCTGTCGAACTCACCCTTAATGTTCAACCCAGTTTAATTTTTTGACTTCAGCCAAATTATTCTCTTATTGCATCTCCTATATTTCCTCCATAATCAGAAAGAATTTGTACCCTTCTCAATATGACTCTAGAGGGCTGCCAACTTGTTTTAACTATTTTCTTCCTTTCAGTCCATTTCACAAAATATCTTACAAAGCAATAAGATGAGTTAATTGCAATTCATCTACTTGAAATCATGGTTTTAATAACAGTTATTCTGCATTCCTACTATAAGGATTGAGAGTAAATAAACATATGCCGATATACATACACTGAAAAATTTAAGACTGAAAAGATGAAGTCCATCCATTAGAAAAAAAAAAAAGGCATCATAATTTAAACAAATAGGTAATTAATTCAAAGCTGAAAGTGAGTCCTACTTACCTCACTTAGTAACATCTCGGACATTTACTTGAACAAATAAACAACATGGGCTGCAATCTGTGGTTAAGGCAGACTAAAAAGACAAGTGAAAAGAAGGCAATGATGATTTACTCTTCTCAAGAGAGAAAACTGAGTTTGGGGAAACTACTTTAATTCATTTGAATTGGGCACTAAAATACCTTTAAAGTTTCTGGTGTCAGAATACTTATTATCAGGTAGGCATCAGTATGAAAATCACTGAGAGGATTTGAAAGGGCAGAAGAAGCAAGGGTTAGATGATATTGGTGAATTGACCCTGTCTGGATGTCAGGTGTTCACCAAAGCCACTCTATCACTCCCTTCCTCTGTCAGGGAGAGGAGAGAAAATACAACTAAAGGCTTGTGGGTTGAGATAAGGACAGGGAGAGATCACTCATCCCTTGCCATCATTGGCAAAACACATTTGTCCTGCAGAAATTAGTTTATTACCAATCAGATCAGAGTAGGGTCATGAGAAATAAAATCAATCTTAAAATACACCTTCTCCCCATCTCTCCTTTCTTCCAGGGCTCAACTTTACTGCCATTTTAGCCTTCCTCTTATCTGCCTCTCAGTGCAAGGGGATGAGAATCTGGGCTGTAGTCAGTTCAGTCCACTTATCCCTTCTGCTCCTTTCTCCTCTGGAGGCAGACTCCTCACACTCTTCCCTGCTCCTTCTCATAAGTGCAGATCTTCAAGAACCACCCAGTGTAGGTCACTTCCATGGGGTGCCATCCTTCAGGAACAGACTGCTCTGATATGGGTCCCCCAAGGGGTCACAAGTCCTGCTCGCAAACCTACTCCAGCATGGGCTCCTCCTCCACGTGTCCTGCCAGGAGCCTGCTCCAGTGCGGGTTTACTGCAGGGTCACAGCTTCCTTAGGGCATCCACCTGCTCTGTTGTGGGGTCCTCCACGAGCTACAGATGGATGGATCTCTGCTCCACCATGGACCTCTGTAGGCTGCACAGGAACAGCTTTCTCTCACCATGGTCTGTACCTCGGGCTGCTCTGGCACTTGGAGCACCTCCTCCCACTCCCTTACCAACCTTGGTGTCTGCAGAGCTGCTTCTCTCACATGTTCTCACTCCTCTCTCTGGCTACTGTTTTGCAGTTCTTTCCCCCTTCTTAAATCTGTTATTCCAGAGGCACTACCACCACTGCTGACAGGCTCAGCCTTGGCCAGTGGCAGGTCTGTCTTGGAGAGGGCACATGGGAGTTTCTCACAGAAGCCACCTCGTAACACCCCTGCTACCAAAACTTTGCCATGCAAACCCGACACATTTATGTTAAAAAAAATACTACTAATAGTGTATTTCAATTGTGCATGTGTATGTACATTAAAAATATCTCTTTATTACTTACAAAAAAGTCACTGTTACTAACTGTGATGGATTCCTCATAAAATTACATCCTTTGGCTATAAAAAAGTAATTATATTGACTGAGGAAAAGAAGTTAGTAGGAAATCATGCCACTAAAAAAGAAAATCCAAATACTTTAGAACAAAAAAGAAATATTCTAATAAAAATGTACTTAAGAGCATAAAAGATTTGAGGTTGAAATTTAGTAAATAGAATTACTCTATTAGAATAAACTTGAGGTTTGGGATTAGAATGATCTGAAAACACTGAACACATTAAACCTGACCTTTGAGATTCAATTTCATCTGAGGGAGTGTGAGGTTAATGAAACAGCTGAAAGATCATATTTGTAAGAAATCTGCCTGCTGGTGGAAGTAATATTAGTATAGCCAATGCTGTTAACATTCGCCACAGTCAGTGGACTCTGAGGTCTGACATGTTATTTATTTGATGAAGTGTTTTATTCTTGAGCTCCATTTTTTATATTTTCTTTGTTTTCTTCATTTTTTCCATGATTTCAAGTGCAAAAATAAGAAGGCAACCTTTTGGTTAGGCCAAAACTCTATATCCAAAAGCCAGGGAGTATTTGGACTGAGAGAGAACTTGTTGCTTGTCATTCTACGTTGTCGGAAATGTTCTTGTTTTTACCTGAATTGCAAGACAGGTAGTAAAATAGCTAGGTTTTTGGACATTGAAAAAAAAGTTGTCCTTTCTTTCATCACTCAGTATGTTATACATATAATATTTGCTCTGTAGTTTTTAGATTTATTTATTCCTTGCAAATAAACCTCTGCCTTCCAAACCCAACAAGTAATTTGCTTTACTAGTGAAATTGTATGATTAAATAACACTCACAATAAAAGGAAGAAGGATGAAATACTAAAGACATTAAAAATAAAATCTTATTGTGAAGATTGATATGAAAGCTGATGCTTCAGATTGGGTTTCACAATATTACCTCAGTAGAATTCACTTACATGTTCTTTCCCCTATGTGGGAGATCAGTGATGGGTAGTAATCTGAGGGCTGCACCAGGCTAGCATGTTTCCAGGTGGTGTCCTTAACCCAGGCCCAGTGGCATCTCTGATCCCCTTAGAAGGGAATTGCCTACAACTATGTCATCTTTTCTTTCTCAGAGAAGTAGTTGTAATAGGTGATGATGACCTTTATGATTGTGGTGACACATCTGGTGTGCCTGAACCTTCATCCTCTTCATCCTTTGGCTGTCCTTCCATGTATAAAACCTCATACTTATGGTGCAGAGTTACCTGGTGGTGTGAGGTGGACAAAGAAAGATTTCACTTGCCACTCTGAACATGGACTACCCTCCATTCGCTCCTTTCTTTACAACTGCTACCTTCTCCTTGCTGGGAAGAAGAGATTTTTACTCCTTCCTCTGGCCAAAGCTAGCCTTTTTGTCCATCAGTGCACGTTATCCTACTTTTTCTTTAGCTCTTGATTGGATTTTGGTCTCCTATCTCCCAGTTCCACTTTTCATTTTTATCCCTCACTCCTGGGCTGTTTGTCCTTGAGTCTCCTGAACCTTCTTAAGGTCCTGATGTGAGCTAGCATTTGGAAGCTCCTTACCCTAATCTATTCCCTCTCACATCCCTGTAATATTTCCAGCATTTTTCTAAGGTTTTTCTTAGTCAAATTTCTCTCTCCTTCCTACTGAGGGGCAGCAGCAGGAGAAGCACAATGCATTTGCGGGGCAGAGGCCCCCACACCCTCCCAGGAGATCCAAGCAGCAGCAACTGATCTGCTGAGTTCAGCCCACGCAGCTGTGTTGGAGGCATACACAGATGGGAAGTGCAACATTGGTATCTACCAGAGCTACTGCTGAGAACAGGCAAAGGGAGATTTTTTTTCAAAGCCCTGTAAATTTGCCAAATTTAGGAAGTTTCTCTCAGGGATAGTGCTAGGTTCATCCTTGACAGAACAACTGGACCCGATCAGCTTTTCAGCTTGTGTGCCAAGATTCAGATCATCTCATTAAAAAGGCACTGAAGTACCTTACTGCAGCAAAAATCTAGCTCTCCCCTTCATTTCATTCTCAGAAGCTGCAAAAAAAGATCTAATGTTAAAATTTTATAAACAAAATAAAACACTCTGTTTCCAGCAGCTGGTAAGGAAAGTTTAGCCTTCACAGTCTAAACTTGGCAAAGTTAAACCAAAACAAAAAAAGAAATGTGAATTATGGGCAGTCCTACTGATGTCTCCTGTACAAAAGAAACCACTGTAAATTGCCACAAATTTCCTCTCAGTTTTGCTTCGTGTTATTTTTTAGTACTTTTCCTTATGTCCCAAACACATAGATATAACAAAAACTCACTTCATACAGCTATCGGTACACTTCTGTTGAGAAAGAGGAATTGTGGCAGTGGACCTGTGCAGGAGCTGATGCTATAAAGTAACACTAACTTTTGGATATGGTAGAAATATATAAAAACAGTTGTACAGGTCTAAAAGAAGGTAAGTAACGCATTATCTTTCTGTTCTCTCTCTGTGATGTTCCCTTGAGACTGAGTCACTCCTTATTCCACATAGGCCTATTGCCTACAGGCCAGTAGTACAATTCATGACCTATGAAACACAGGTGTTATTTCTATAACAGTAGGAACTTTAATTTGGCTGTGAGTTTTATAACAGCTTGTAACAGGAATAGATTCAAATGAATGCTTTGTCATCTATTCTTTCCTTTTTCCCCCGCCCTGGTCATTATGGAAATTTTCCACCTTTAAGACAGGACTTACTGCTACCACAGCTATCGAACTAAATTTGATAAGCTGATTTCGAGGCATAAACAAATAAATATCCTCCCTCTCTTGCTCTTATTATCAGATACATTTTTCTTTCTCTAATGTTCCCACACTGTTGCATTTTTTTTTAATTCTTCTCTTCCTCAAGCATTCCCAAATGCCAAAAAATTGTTGCCTTCTTATAATACCTTTGAAATCTCTTTGCAGTCATTTCCGCTGCAGTCCCACTGGTGCCCACTCTCTCTGCTCATATGATACTTTCAGTCAGTGAACAAATTCTCCAGCTGTGCTGTTTAGCATGATGCAAAACAAGCTGATTAGTAACAGCAGCAGCAGAAGTAATTAAAAAAGAAACACAAAGGAATTTAAAAAACCCACTCCTTGTACACAGTTTTCCCTTAACACTTAACCCTTCTTCCTTTTAGGAAGAAAATCAACAATTTTAAACTGTTTGCCTACAGATGTCTGGTGAACTCAAAATTCATCTTCTGTGTACAAAGCAATAGAAAAGAATAATAGTTACTGGATCTACTAAATTCAAACAGATATGTGATACTACCATTAATGTATAAATATGTGTGTATATATATATATATATGTAATCCTTTTTGAAGAAAATGTCCTATTTAATAAAAAAATTGAATAATCAATCTTTATTTACAAAGCCCTTTTCATGCATAGCACATCTTAAAGGACTATAGAACAAAACAGATAAAAATATCAGTGACAGATAAAACAGAACTATATTAAACCATTATTTCTAGGAGAGTGAAGCCCATGTAAATTATTAAAACAGCATTTGATCAAACAGAGAAACATTTTAAACTTTAATTTAAATGCATGAGGAGATGTGGCTGACCTAAAGTTATCAGAAACAACAACCAGAAAAGCCAGTCTCCAAACTGTGAAGTATGAGAGCAGTAATTTTTTTCATTTTCAGTGAGCCTGACTGAATGCAGTCAATTTGAAACCATAACAAGAAAAGTCAAGGGAAATATTTCTCTAAAGAGTAGTGAGATTTGAACCAGGTACTAAACAGAGAAGTGGGCTGTTAGGAGAAATTCTGTAAATTCTTACTCAGAATATATATATAGAAGACTTTGTAAAAGCTATTCATTCTTCCCAGACAATAAAGATTTAATGTGTAGATTCCTTATGATGATGTATTTATTTCTGAACATGCTCTGTACTGTATTAACTACCTATTCTTGCTATACTTTCTGAGAGGGAAAGTAAAAGAAATGACAGAATGCAGGGAGACATAAAATGCAATACACCCTTCAGGGTCCTCTTATTTCAAAAATAAAGGTAGACATGCAAGAAGGAATTGAAATGTAGCCAGAGCATTGGGGAAATCTGACATTCTAGCTCCTGGAACCTTGATTTTGATGATGTTTTTCCCCAGGAAATATATAAATTAAAAAAAAAAAAAAAAAAAAACAAACAAAAACCTGAAGAGTGCTTAGAGTGCTACCTTTCAGCTGAGTGTTCTAGTCAGAGGGTTTGACCTTCTTTCTCCCTGGTCTCCCTTTAACTCTCTGTACTCATATATTTTACACTGGTATGCAGCATCAAGTACCAAACACAAGAAAGCCTGGCTACCTTTTAGCTATTACCCCCTTTTTGAGTTTTGAACAGAGCTCAAATCCCTGCTGGCAAAGTATTTCCCAAAAATGGATCTCTTCTTCCCTTGCCAAGTGTTTTAGATGCATCTACAGTAATAAATGGAACAGACCTGGTATGCATTTGGACTTAACTATCTATACTGATTATGTGCTAGCATGTTCCCCTGGTACCCTACCATCTTTTGCCCACGCTGAGATTTCCTAGGTTCAGATCTAAGATGATTCAGATGTGCTTAGATGTGCTTTCCAATAGTTAAAATTAATGAGATCACCATATTTTCTTTTTTTTTTCTGCAGGAAAGAAATATAATAAAAGAGGTTAGCCAAATGAAGGCATGTTGTGACATGCTTTATGCTCTTCTGGGCAAATGGCTGTTCTGGGACATTTTACTTATTAGTACAGACATGGGCAAAACCCTCCATTATGACAGTCAGTTTAACAAAAATAGGCTCTGGCTTCCTAATCCTATTTCTTAATTCCAGCTTCACAGAGATACTGAATCTGACACAACTATCTTGGTCCACACTGAGACAGGATTTTATATTTACCTGGGGCTTCCTGTTGGGAATTACAACCAAGGCATTTAATTTGTCTTATCTAGCATGTAAGACATCTGAACACTTACTCCCACATTTTGAACCCCACTCCCTAAAGAGATGGGTGACAAAGCTTCAGGTTTTATATTGCCAAGCTTTCTGAAATGCCCACGTCCCTTTTTAATTCTCAGCCAACGAATGCTGCTAGCTAAGCCTCAGTACTTGTAGCTTTGCTTCATTTCTCATCTGCTGTCATTCCTCCTCTTCTAGGTTAATTCCTTCCACCTCTCATTTCACATGCTAGTAGAAGGAGAATATCATCAGGCAGACATCAGTGAGTATTTGTTTTTATCTCTTCACTTTGGTTGGTTGCTGTTAACAAAATCCTCTCAGGGTAATTTGAGAAGTGTCCTTTTACATCACCTTTATGCTATCACACTCTGGAAATGAACTGTAAGAGAGTAATAAATAAATTCATACAAGCTTGTTTTTTTGTTTTTCCCCAACAGATTGTGTAACTGCTTGTTTGGCTTGGGGTAGTATATACAAAACACCCCAAGAAATACTTACATAACAGAAAAAGAAGGACATGTTCTAAAATCATCTGTTAAGGATAAGGAAAATGTGCAGTTGCCTTGGCCTACTTAGTGAATGTGTATTTCTGCATGTAGGAGCCGAGAAATTATGGGAGCAGGAGGTTAGATATGACAGCCCTATCCCTGCCCTGAGCTGACTACTCAGGAAGATCAGCTTGAGTTGCCAGTTTGGAAACAGAGGCTCCCCTGCTTGTTAAAGTTGAGCTACTGGCTGTGCTGTGAGGGATATGCATTGGTGCTTGGCCAAATTAAATTACACCTTTCTTTGCATGAAGCCTTCTTGCTCTACAGATCACCTTGCAGAAGAGACCTGTCATTTTCAGCACTGACCTGTCTTCTAAATACTCGTGCCAACTGCTGTGTTTCAAGTTTCTTAAAAGTCCCACAGGGTCCAATCTAGGTCAACGGTGGCTTCTTATTTGTAACCGTGGTTGCGAAATCTGCAGTCTCATTTACCAAGTGTTTAACATTTTAAATCTGCAGCAGGGACAGGAATATATGGAACTTTTAATTGATCTCAAAACACTTCACAAAGATGGTCATCTGGCATTTGTTCAGTTTCTTTACAGACAATTGCCCAAGGTCACCTAGAAGGACAGTGGCAGAAGTGGAACAAATACATATCTCCTGAGTTCTTCAACTTCTCGGCATTCCCCAGGAAAGGAAGAGAATGAGAAGAGGTGAGAGATCTTTAGTATCTACCTGAAAAGTCACTCAGAGACATGCAAAAAGAAAACTGTATTTTAATAATGCCAGGGGAGGCTAAAGGCTCTAATTATAAATGATGCTTCTTTCAGAACCACAGAGCTCTGACTAAGGCCTGTAACTATATAAGCATTGAAAATATTTCAGGTTTATGAGCTAGAGCTGAGACTACTTGCTGTTCAGAATAACATTTATTTTTCAGCTAAAATATTTTCCAGCCACATAGGTAAAAATCTATGCAGGAATTTCATCTCTTCATACGTAAAGGTCATTACAGATACTTCATGACTTCAGTTAGATGCAATCCAGAATGGCAATAGGTCCCTTAAGCATATAACATTAATGCAAATTGTACAGTCCTTTCTGGAAATGCATCTTGTGGATTACAGCCAGATAACTGAAAACTTGTCATATTAGCTAGCATAGAGTTCCAATCAAAGGGCTTGCTACCAAAATTCTCCTTTTCTTCCCCATAGTAATTATCTCCCCCAGCCATGAATGTGTTGTTATCTTCAGTGTATTGATAATCATCAAAAACAAAGTTCCTGAGTTGAGGAAATGGGCTGGGACTGAGGGAGTGAAGAAGCCCATGAATGAGAAACAGGGCCTCTGGACCATCTGCTGTTAAAAGAGAGGACAGATAAATTCAGTTTTATGCAGGATAATTTTAAGTCCCATCTCTAAATTGTGCTTGATGCTTTGTATTGTTAAGAACAGACTTGTCCTCCCATATGCAGTTAACGTCCTTAATTTATTTTGGGGATTACACTGTTTCAGAATTGCTAAGCAACTCACAGTCAGCAGATGATGGAAATCGCATCAGTCCATGCTGTCCTTAAAACAGTGAAGTCACTGCTCTATTTTATCACACCATTATAAACTCTCTAAAATGTAATTAGGATTGGGGCTTGAGGAGCTCTCAAATTTTTGGAAAAAGACATAATTCGTAGTTTTTCAAGTAACCTGGGAATCATTTTACCACTCTTATTACGCACATACTGGTGTGTGACAGTTTGTCTCCACTAAAGCATAAGAAATCCCGAAAAATATAAATGTGTGAATACTAAAATACTATAGTCCATTCTTGGTTTCCTTTCCAGGTAATAGGGTTACGTACACTACATTTTATTCTCTGAATTTTTTTTCCCCTCTCTGCTTTAAAACTGAAGTATGTATGAAGTAATACATCCTGTCTCCATTTGTGATTTTTGAAGCAATGGTAGCTTCTGGTCACTGTCCTCTACCATTCACAGTGTATCCTGAAGACATGTTGGAACCACTACGGATACAAAATTTAAATATACTTCAGGGATGTTCTCTATACATCCAATATACTCCTTTGTATTTCTCAGGTATTTCCTCCAACAGGGCAGTCAGAGTAACACAAGTTAGAAATGGCAGCTCCAAATTGCTCAACAAAGATGTCTCCCTATGTTAAAGAAAAGTATTTTTAGTCTCTGAAGATTTAAAACACATTCTGTGTCATCAGAAGGATGACAAAGAGACTTGTTAGAAAGAGAGATGAATTCCTACACTGACTTATAAGCACTAATGTGCAAGTTGTTTTACATGATGAAAACCGAGAAAGATTTGTGCTCCCATTTCATTTTCCTATCAAGTGGTAATATTTGCATCAGGATTTCTACCAAAAGTTATAATTTCTGAAATAGGAACATTACAAACTATACTAAAGTCAGTTAATCTCAAATGTATAGGAATATATAGACTGTGCACATATGCATATATGCATGTGTCCATCTCTGTGATTAACATAGCTGAAAATTGTCAAGAAAATTCTATTCACTAAACCAGAATTGGCCAAATGCATGCAACGTTTTTGATTGCCAAGTAAGATTAATGACAATACTTAGCTGGTTTCCAGCAAGTGAATGATCTTAACTGTTTGTTTTTCAGCTGCCAGATGGAGTGAAATAGCCTGTGCCATGCATCTGGGGACAAGAAAAATCTCTAAAAATTCAGATTTATGTTTGATTGTTTCTGACAAGAACATTCTGTACCTCCAAACCACATACGTTTGTAAATCCAGCTTTCAACTGAAGAAACAACTGTTTATTTCCCCAACTCTCTCTAAGGTAAGGCTGCATGATACAATTTTCCAAAAGAACACACAGAACTAGAGACTTTTACTGATCAAATTCTAGGTCACACTATCTTGTATTTAACTGGTGTTATCTAAGAGTCTCTGAGCATAGCCTTAACTGCACAAATAGCCCTGTTGGTTTTTACTGATACCAGGGCAGTACAGTGCAATAAAGCATGGAGGACAGGCTCCATGAGGGATTTGAAAACTGCTCACAGTGAAGGGAGGACTCACAGTGCTACCTGCTGTGCTTTGATCAGAAAATAGCAGGACCCGAAAGATTTTATAACAGACTGCTTTGAAATTAGTGTTCTAAAGTTTGGGAGGAAGCATGGGGTTGAAATAAGCCCAGCTGGTACCATTGCTGAAGTGCCTTTTACATCTGTCTGGCATCAGGAAGCTGGATTGTGATCCCCTAACGCAGCTGGACACCATCTCTCCTTGCATGGGGGAGATGGCACCACACAGGGACTAAAGTGCAAATGGAGTTAGTGCAGTCTGACCCTTTTGCTTGTATAATTAGGGTGATCAGAGGGGAACAATACATTTAAGTTACAACTGCTGCTCCAGCCACATCTAGCTGATAGTTTGACACATCCGTGAAAACAGCATGTGTCATGACATTTGAAGACTAATAAGCAACCCGGGAAACTCTCCAGAACAAACTGTGTATGTTTGTGTGTATGTGTATGTATCCACTTTTAATTTGCATTTAAATAATTCTGCTTGTAATTCACTGATGTTTCAAATCCCTTTCCCCTCACTCCACATACCAGCAGGAGCTGGTTATGTAAGAGAGGCCAAAAATTCTGTTTTTCACTGCTGAAAGCTGAGATGTATACAAAATTCTATCCTTATTGATAGATAAGCATATCTGGAGAATTTATGCAACCCACAAACATGAAGAATTTAATCCATTGACGATTTTATTATGGTAGAGAACTATAAACCCAGCAAGAATGAATGAAATAATTAAATTAATAATAATTACTCTGATATAGGTAGAGTCAGAGACCATCCTAATTTCTTACAGGACCAAATATCTCTGAGCTATTCAAACAGAGAAAGAAAATCCGTGATGTTGAGAAACCCTGGATAGATGTAGGGTCTCGGTTTTCAGTGTTTCAAGTATGGATTTAAAGGCAAAGGCTAGTTGGCTTTATACTTAAAGTGAGGCTGAAAGACCTGTCAAAAGAATTCTCAGATGCATTTTACATTTTTCTATGACATCCAGAGTTAATATTTCAGCTCCAAATGACTGATTCTATTTCTCCTAGTGAAAGGTAAACTTTTTTCCACTGAGTATGGATCAGGGAATGCACATTTACCAAATACAGACTACCTGAAGTCTATCTCAAAATTACCACCTATAAAAAAGCTTTCTGAGGATTCTCCTTTCACTTGTGAATAAACGGTTTATAATGTCTGCCTTCAGCATTATTTTGATACAAGAATTTCTTCCTATACCTATTAACTTTCAATATCCTACACCTAAAGTTTTCCCTTTGTATCTGCCTAGCCCCGTGTGACCGCAAAACTGTCCATGCCAAGGCTGACTTAAATTTGTTTCTTTGTGCCATCTGGTGGAGATTATTTGTAAATGTGCAGTAGCGCTGTAGCCTTTCTGAAGTATTTCCTCCAGAGCTGCATCGGCAGGACTGTGAACGTTTGTGTTTGCCCTACTTTAATAGCATGCTACATTTTTATTTCCTGCAAGAATAGAGGAGCACTAAACTTAAATTTTCACATTGAAAAGAAACATTTTAAAGCAGGGTGAAAAATTGTTCTGTAGTTTGCAGACAATTCTGTATTTTCAGAGCTGTTACATTTACTTCACAGTCTTTTTCCATAACAGTACTCCAGTGAAAGAGCCATATAGTAAATCAAAAATAGCTATGGGTTTTGGAAAAACATTAGAAAAGTCATCAAAATGCTAGAGTTCTCCTTTGGTAAAAGCAAAACTTAATGTATTTCTTAGTTGTTTCAGAAACTTCCATGTAGTAAAATGTCAGACAACTAAGTAAATTAATACTATTTTAAAAAGGAATTTAATGTAGGTTGTTGAAATACTTTATTTAAAGTCACTAATTCTTATACAGAAATAGTTATTCTTCAAGCTACAGTTATCTTTTCCATTTACTGTCATATTTGTAGTTATATAAATGTGATTTGTTCCACTTAAGCCAATCACATAGTAAATGTTCATCTCTAGTGCTCCCCACAAAACTGCAGTTCATTACTTAAATTGACAGTAGTTTTTTTTATTGATCATAAAGTCCATGAAGATTCTTTTCTAAAAGGAGAAGGGAAAGGGCCAAAATTACTTGCAAAAACACGCACACCAAAAAAAAATCCGTCAGGATTTTAAATTTTCCTGGGGAATTTTCCCCTTGGTCACTTGGTAATCCCAGGTAATGTTGCTAAAGAAAATCAAATTTATCCTGGAAGTAATACCAAAACAATTTACATTATGATACTTTAGACTTTAGAATAAGACTTTAGAATGTAAGACTTTAGAATGCAGCTCTCACTGAACTTAGTTATTTTCCAATAAAGTAAAATAGTCTTCCACCTTAATTAGGTGAAAACATCTCTGTTCAGAGTATAAGTCTGCTGTGTATCAAATCCTGATTTCTTTCAAGATGTCCTGAGCCTGTTGTGAGAAAAAGTTGCATTTAGTTAGGATTTAACTTTAGCTTTCAAGACTCATACAGCTATACTGAAAGTCTCTCATGTCTGTGCATTCATGTCTGCTTAACAATTAACCAAGAATTACTTTACCAACTGTGTCTAATTTAGCTTTTGTGCTTAATTTCTAGGATTAAATTAAAAACAGATGGCCCCTGAGTAGTAAAATGACCATAAATTGGTTTTATATATTTAATTTAACACAGAAAAATATTAAAATGAAACCAAAGTACATTTTTGGCTATGCTGTGCCTTTATAAAAGTTAGCATGATGGTGTGTGTAATTGAGTAATCTTGCACTACAGATCTGGAGACCTAAAGATCCATCTGCCCAGAGAGTCACCTCCTAGACATGGGATACTTTTGCTCAAAAAGACACAGAAAGATTTTATGTTCTTAATTGCATATGCCAATAAATTGTACAGGAAGATTATTAATATTTAGAGATCTGCTCAAGCTTGCAGTGAAATTTAGTTGTATAATCCCTATGAATTCGATGAGATTCAGGCAATCTTCTTTCTGTACCTTATATGCTCTCACACTCTCATCTCTCTCAACTCCACATATAGCCAGCAAACAGATGTTTATCTCAGAGCTTGAGAATTTCATTTAAAGAAAAGCTGACTGGATTATCATTCTTTTTGTTCTAGAAATTGTCTTTGAGAGGAAGGGGATTTCTTCCTCAGACTTTCTTCCTACAATTTTGGCATGAGAGAGAGAGATCTCCTTACCCTACACATACTTCTTACAAAGAAGTGTTGGGACTTGCATGGACAAGTTGCCTTTATGAGCAAGTGGGACTCATGTAATTATGGAGAGATGAAAATCTTCTGCTCATGTAAACTACCTTAAAGTCATAACCTTGCCTAAGTGAGACACATGAATCAATTAATTTACAAGATAGTTTGGAAAGAGGTCTTAAAGGATTAGGTCAGCAATATGAAACTTCTCTCATCGCACAGTAGCTGGTGAACAGTTCATCAATATGTGGGGATGTTTATTCTGAGGAACATCAAGAACCTTCAGGTGTTTCTGGTTTAGCTCTTTGATTTCTAATGGCTAAGTATCTTCTACCTCCTTCATCTTACCTATCCTGCTTCTCATCCCCTGATCCAGTAGTTGTGAAACCATTCTTCAAGAAAGCTGCGCCCGTAAGTATAAAGCAAAGTATGCACAGAAATTAAGACAATGCAATTGGAGCTGATTTACTGTTGTCTCCAAGGCTTGTGTTCAAACAACTCCTTCTGTCTGTGAGGATAATAAACCATCACTCGGCCAATGGAATTATGTCAGAATTAACCCTATGACCTCAAGTTCTCTTTGTCCTCTTGCCTGACTCACAGAAAAAAAAATGCTTTCCAGCAAGAAGTTATTCTATGTGTGAAAATCAAGTGACATTGCTGAGCTCTTCACGCACACATCAGCTGTGGGCAAGAGAAAGTCTATGCCGCAGCAAACAAAATCAAGGCACTGTCTCAGTTTTGCTCTCAATTACCCCAGATTTCTACAGCAATCTACATGTAACTATTCTGTTCTTGTGTGACCGAGCTCTGAGCCAACTTCCGCAGCTGTATTTCTGTTTGTCCTCCTTCTCCTGGCTCCTTGACTATTACTGGAGTAGTGCTGCTTACCTGGTCTCAGCTTTGCAGAAGAATGATTTTCTTCTTCCTTTTCTATTCCCAGGAAAATGTCAGCGAAAGTGGTGCAGAGGACACTGTTGCTTGTGTAAGATTATGAAAGACTGAGTGAAGGGAGGTTCAGTGAACAAATCCATGCCCTAGGTCAGTGGGTATGGAAGGGGAGGGCACCAATGCCCTGCTCATCAGGCTACAGCCTCCCTCTAGCATCCTATGGAGGAATGGGTAGCTGACCTTGGTCTTCTGAGAATTTACAGAAAAACAAAGGTATGCAAGAAAGTGGGAAGGCTAGGAAACCTTCGCAAATACAGCTTTGTCTTCAGGATAGGCAGTCAACAAATTTGCCAGTCCTAGAAATATTTTTAAAGCAAAGCATGGATTACACATTGGCTCTGAGCACACTTTGTGTACATGTAATATATCTGAACTTGCTTCCATATTTACCAAACATGGTGCAGCACTGCATGTATGAATCCCTATTATGATGTTTATGTTATAGATATAGCTAAATAGCTAAATAAAGCTATTTGAAAATTTAGAGGCTTGACATCCTTTAGTAATCATAAAACTCTGCTGCACTTGAAAAATACCCTGTTAGGCCTGAATTTTTATAATCTTTATGATTAGCTACTCTGATGGAGAAGAACCACAATAATTAAAAAACCAAGCAAATAACCAAAAAAATCAACCAAACAAAACCCCCCAAACATATAATCTAATTGCAGAAACTGTCCCAAATTAAGGAAAAATCTACTGGAGAAGATTAAGAGAAACAAGTCCTCTCTTCTGGTGAACCTGGCTTGAACATAAATGTGGTTCTTTCCCATGACTTGATATATATTTTTCTGATGGGTTTCTGGGGGGAGAGAAGGAGTGTTTGTTTGGGTTTTTTTTCAGTTTTTGCACATGTCTGGTTTGTCTGCATCCACCAAATAATACGGTCCAAAAATCACAAGTTTGAGGCAGGTGTGTCTCTTGACCTTGCTCATAAGAGAAGACTCCATTCCTCTTACAAAAAGATATTAGCAATAAATATCTAATTCCTCCAGTGAGTTTGCAAATAGCAAAAGAAAAGATTTTGTCTCCTTGGTAAATTAAGAATCATAGAGCATAAGCAGAAAGAGGAAAACATTGCACTTTTAGATTGCACGAGCCCTTCACTTAATGAAGAAATTCCAAGGTCTCCAAGAAAGTTGCAGCAAGTGTGAAGTATCAAAAAGTTTTCTGTAAGCACCTCTGTAATGCAGATCTTTTTGGAAAACAGAAATACTGTCTTCTGAAAGATTTCAAGAATTAAATAGGATTTTTTTTCAGAAGCATCAGAATGACATTTTAAAGGTATAAAAAATAAATGCAAATCAGTCAGGAAATGGGAAAAAGAGCCTCCAAACACTTAAAAACTCCAAGGGCAAGACCAACAAAATGTGCTGCTTACCTCCAGTGAGTTGTAGCATTTAATGCAGTCTTAAGAAACACTGATAAATATTTAGAGCATTTTAAGCAAGTGAGCCAATGTGATTGCACAGGGGAAAAAAAGTAAGACTGCCACATTGTGATTCCATTTTCCCAGACAATGACTTTTTTTACTTAGTTTTGCTGAGGTACTCCCTCTAACATGGAATTGTGAAACCCACATTTTATTTGCTATAATATCACTGACATAGTACAGTCTGCCAAAGAAGAGACAGCAACAGAAAGCTTTAAGCAAACCAGTGCTTTAGTCATGCAAGAAATGTTTTGCATCATCTAATTTTAGGCAACTTATTCAAGTACTGGGTGGCAAAAGTGAGAAAAGCTGTTCTAGCCCACTGGGGACAGTCTCCAAATCCCAGCACCTAGGCTGAGAGGGACCAAGACAGCAGCTTTGCTTGAGCAGGCAGTAATAAGAGGTGTTGAGAGGGCTGAGCCAAACAGTAGGGTGATGTCAGGACCAAAGGACCTGGTGGCACTACACAACAGGAATGCCTGAGTCTTGAAAGGTCACCATTCCCAGGAAAAGCACAACAGCTGCCCAGGGAACCATCCATGAAGGTCTTTAAAAGACACGTAGATGTGATACTTAGGGACATGGTTTGGTGGTGGACTTGGCAGTGATGGGTTAATGGTTGGACTTGATGATCTTAGAGGTGTTTTCCAGCCTCAATGATTCAATGATTCTAAGAGGCTACGTGAGAACGCATGCAGCCATATGTTTGTCCCTATTAACTGGCCATGTTTTAGTTAGTTGGGAAGAGTGATGTCATAGTTTTCAGAGGCTTCATCTGGATGCTCTTGCTGGTCAAAGAGAAGCCAGGACACAGTATGCAGACACTGATAACCCCTCAGCTTCAAGTGGTCTTTAACTACACATCCTTCACAAAGTACTTTTGATTTTCCATGTACCTCGGTTAATTTAGGAAAGCAAATGCTCAATAGGATGAAGCTCCCAAACTTCTCAAAAGCAGATATTTCTAGAAGAGAGAAACCAGGTCACAGGTCTTCTGCATGGCTGAAGAACTGTGCTGCAGGCTGTCAGCACCCTTCCCAGCACCAGAAATGTTTCATTTCTTTCTGAAAAACCTCACCATCACAGAAGGAATGGTGATGCCTCCTCTCCATTATGCCCTGTCTGCCCACGCAAATGCAGCTCTCTCTTTGGCATTTCTCAGCTGCCCACAGAAGAAAAGTGACAGATTTGAACTCCATCTGTGAGAGACAGACCCAGACCTCAAGCCTTAGGCTATTGGTATGAGATGACAGGCCTCATTGCTGCAGCATGTGAGAGAAATCCTGCTCAGCTCTCCCAAGAAATGGGGTACAGGACTTCAGCTGTGTTTGGGTTCAGATCTCCAGCAGTAGCCCTGCCTCAGTTGCCCATTGTCTGGAGAGACAGAGAATTACAGACAAACTCCTGTGCTTTATGTCTGAAACCCTTCTCAGCATGCAGTTTTTGCTTGACAGCCTGAAGACTGTGGCTTCTGAGGCCATCCATGCATTTTATGTAAAGTATATGCTTATATATCTACATATATGTGTAATTTGTATGCATACACACAAGTCAGTCTGCAGTTTCCAAACCCACGACCTCTCACTAAAGAAAATGAAACTAAATCAAACCAGCCCTTCTCTCATCCTGGATACTTACTTATTTCTAATTCTAAATCTGATGGCAAAACAGATGGTAGAGAATTTGCATCCCCACAAGTTTCCTGAAAACAGGACATAGGGGTTTTTTGACAATCTAAAGGAAAAGCTAGTGACCCAGCTCTCCCCAGAGTATCAACTAGAAGAACAGTGATGGAAGACTCAACCAGTAAGAAAGTCTTATTTGGATTTTGTATCCTATTAGACATAGAGAATTCATCTAGAAGTCAGGAAGACCCTGGGACATAAGTGCTGCTAATTCCTTTGCTAATAGAGCAGCATGTTCCAGATTGCTTTGCACAGGTGCACGGCAAGCACTGCTCGCTTTGCAGGAAGTTCTTTGGCCTGCCTGGGTCTTGGATTACATGCCAGGGCTCAACTTGACCCTAATTATTAGATGCTGCACTGGATAGAAATACAACTTATTGCCAAGGTTCTATATGTGAAGGCATAAATGCATTCACTCATCAGCAGGTAAAAGATTTAGTAATACCTTTATCTAAAATTATCTATAGATATCTATCGATGCCTTTATCTATAACATACCTATAAAATTACATGGAACACTTCACAAGAACTGAATGTTTGAAAGCCTGAACCACTTAAGCACAGTTCCAATGAAAGTTCTGTGTATCAATATTTTACACTCAAAATGTGTGAACAATAAGTGAATCTTCATAAATATTAGATTATTCTAAATGCATTCATCATGCAATTCATTTATCATTTGTGCACAGCTTAAAGGCAAAGTGCTGCTCAAGATCTTCTTCATTTGCCAGAATTAGACTTTGTTGTTATTCTGACTACTCTGACTCACACGTTCTTCCTTTTCCTGACACAGACAGCAACTGTTGCAGAATAACGAATTTGAAAAATTCATCCTTTGATGAAAAATCAGAAAAAGAAACAAGTTCACACATTATTAAGTGTACAAATATGCAGATAAGAGTGCTTTTTGCTTTTGTTTTCCTTGATGGAACAGGAAGTTTAATCAGCAAATTTAGTATTTTCTGTAATGTGCCAAAAAATCATAATACACATTCTCTTCACCCTCTTTCATAGGAATACCCAAATAACAGACCTTTGCTGAAAAGCAGGGATAGAGTTGTATTTTGACCACAAGTTATAAAGAAAAATTTTATCAGCTGTTTTGACATAAAATGTTTTTGACTATAAAAGGACAAGGCTTAAGTGCTTTTCTAGCTGAAAATAAGACTTATTTTGTCACATAGAAATTTCAGATGTTGATTCAAATTGCAGACGTCTGCATTTGTTAAAAAGCTTGGGTATGTTTTCTTTGACCTCTGGACATCAGAAAATTTATGAAGGGGGGTCTACATCAAAGCTGTCTCAACTTCCATAAGGCTGTGGAAAGGAATAGGCATTTCTGAGCCGTAATCACAAGTCCAATAAATCACTTTTCTGTCTCTTTCTTTCCATTGACTCTAATAGTGTGAGGGTAATAAGCTCTGGTATAAATATATACACTGGAGGCAGAAAAAAAAAAGAAAATTAAAAATTCTGGATCCAGCTCTTTACCAGCTCCTGTCTACCTCTGAATCGTGTTGTCTGAGTGGTCTGTATCATCTGAACACAAAGACTTTTTCACTGTGAGAGTGATCAAACACTGTCACAAGTTGTCCAGAGAAGTTTTTGAGTCTCTGTTCTTGGATCTACACCATCTACATCTTGAGTTAATTACTCTGTGAGCTCAGACTGTGCATTTAAGTTGAACTGCATAATGATATCTTTGTATGACTGAAGGGGAAGGGGAGAAGTATGACCTTCTAAAAATAAGTACAGTCCAGATGGAGAGAAGGACAGGGCAGAAGCTGCAGCTGGCCTAGCATCTGTCACTGCACCTGGGGCTCTCTCCAAAATCCTGTTTTCATGAGTTTCTGCTCTTTGAAAATCCCTTGAAGAGGAGCTCACAGGATGAAGCCATCCCAGAAAGGAGACACAAGTCTGTGCAGAGGCATCATATGACATGCATGAATGAACCAACAGCTGCATTCATGAGATTTAGGCCAGAGCTACCTGGATCAGAGGGTTGGACTCTGAATCTGAACAGCAAAGACAGCTCAGTTGGCTTCATGGGGGTCTTTATCCACTAAGTGGTGGGACAAGTTGGGTCACAGGAGTGGGACAAGATTTTTATACAGAAAAATTGCTCTTGCTGTGCTTGCTCTTCCTTTCTTCTTTCATCTATCATACTGCAAACTTGTGGAGGTAGAGGGGGGAAGTATTGTTGCTTCCAAGTACCAATTCATTGCGTATAAATAAGTCAGGTAACAACTGTGTGAGATGCCTTATAAATAGAGACGAGAACAGTCTGAAATAGCTCATCTGGGAAAGTACACAGGGATACCATCAAAATACTCATGGGCAAATGAATAATACAATCTGTTTTGACGTCTTAAAACTGGTGTCTTGAGTGCATGCTCTCTAATTCTTGCAGAAAGCCATCCTGTGGGGACATTGATGGGAAAAAAAAAAAAAAGATCAAGAAAGAGAAAGTGAGCTTGTATATGAGAAAGCTTTTCTAACTTCTGAACAAGGCGTTTAATACTTATTCATAAATAATACACTACTCAAGACTTTCATCCATACTGAGAGACAAATGTTGCCAAGTTGCTGTCTGGTATTACGTTGAACACAACAGAAGTAAGAAGCAAGTAATTCAGTGCAGTACTTGTGTGTTACACAGAAGTTTGTTTTCAATGTCATCTTCCCTAATAAAAATGCACATATAAACCTAATTTAGTTATATGAGCACTCAATAAACCTTAGTAAGAGCAAAACAAAAGTGTTGGATTGTCCTACCAGTGCATTATAGTCATATCTGATTCATTCACTAATGTTCTTTTAGGAATTACTTGCTTCTATCATTTGGAAAGGTCATAATTCATATACCAAGAGGTTCTGTACTGTTACAAGTCCCGTTTCAAACTGGATGAATATCTTATTGACCTCTGGGAACTGTTGTCTTTATAATACGTGGCTTTTTAGAACATTTTCTATTTGAGGTAAAATTAGTGTAATACCAAAGTCAGCAACCCCTTGAGAGAGAACAGCTCATCTCACCTAGCTTTAGTGACCTAACCATCAGAGCTCTCTGTGCAGTTCACAGAACTCTCTTGTATAGTTCCTGAAGATTATTCATCTTATCCTGAAAAAAGCAATAGAGAGAGTTGAGGTGAATTGTCCTTTGCAGGTCTTCATTTCTTTCCACGAGCTAAAGAGAAACCTGACTTAAGGTATCTTGGATGATTAGCTTTAAGTTCTCTAGCCACTTTTAGCTATCCATCAGGTCAATAGGATGCTATGATTTGTATGCACAACAGCTTTTAGAGATCCCCTTTCTTTACCCTTACTTCATAAGTAACAAATGTTTTAATTTATAAGCAAACCATATATACATAATATATATTAAAAAGTGTTCATACTTGCATTTATATGTATATTTAAAAGATAGGTCAGGATATAGTGCTTCATACTTCTTTGGGTATTCCACTATGCTTTGCTTTCATTTTTTGAGACTGGTTAATGTTCTCCTTCAATCTTTTTTAATTATAGCAGCTGTCAATTATCCTTCTGTTAACCTGCAGATAAGATCATTCTGCTCTTAACTTTCAGAAATTTACATGGAGAGTGAATAGGACTAACATTTCCACAGATCCTAATTCTGGAAGAGCACCTTGAGTTTTCAAGTGAATTTAAAAGTATGCCACCAGTCTCAGTATCAGAGGTACAGAGAGAAAACCAAAGCATTTGATTACTAGAACTGACAATTCACAGTGATTTACCTTTTAATCTTACTTGTCTAACTCTTAATAAGTAAAATTAGTGTAGATATAGAAAAAAGCTCAGTGATAATGGTCATGGCCAGTAACTGAATAAGTTTGGGCTTGCTAACTCATGGCAAATTAAAAGAAGGGTTTGTTGCAGATGTTAGCTGTGTAGCAATTTTGTTAATGACACAGCACCACTTTCTTCACTGACAGCACTTCACCCATTTCTTACTGACTTTGTCTACCAATGCTGCCACCACCAAGGGACCATAATAATTTTTTTCTTTTTGATATATTTGTATTAGCAAAGGTAGTAATCATGAACCAGGGGTCTACATTTGACCAAAAGCAGGAAGGAAAATGAAGTCACTCGGTGGGTAAGTGCACACAGATGTGAACCTTTAAGACTACTGAAGATTGAGAGACTAAGTCTGGGAGAAGTCAAAGAACACATCTGCACAAGCATAGTACACAGAAATGCTTCTTAAGGTATGGGAGATTGTGTGTGCACCTATATACAGATATTCAGACAGGTGTGCTGAGAACAGAGAAAATATAGAGTCAGGAAGAATACATTATTTACCAGAGTGCTGGAGAAAAAGATGGAAAATACATCTGTGACCAATGCGTTCAAATGCTACATGTGGCAATGAAGGAGCTCAGAAAAGAGAGATTTATTAATGGATATTGCAGTAAATAAAAAGTGACCTCAAGTTTCCTAAACTACTGAATGCTGGGTTTTTTAAAAACAAAAAAAGAGAAGGATTTCTGCAAGTGTCTAATTGAGCTGTATAAAACATACAGCAGGAGCCCTGAACTGCAAGAAAAGCCAGGAAAAATAAATGGCAGTGACCACATTCAATGACTAACATCAGTGCCTTGCAGAAAGATGTAAATAGTAAAAATAATCACTGCTTTAAGTAGAAAAACTCACCCTTCAAAAAATAGAAGAGCAAATAACCAGACTGGACTGAAAATTTTAATTTTTAAATTCATTGCACTAAACAGTTCTCATTAAAATACTCTCTAGATCCAGAAAAATTATCCAAGTAATGCATACAGACAAGATTTTGGGGAAACGGTGATTTTACCAATGGAATCTATTTTCAAGTTCTTATCTTGTAGGGTTTATTACCTTGAAAGTAATGAATTTCATGCCATGATACTTGATCAGGTTCAGCACGAACTATTCCTTGCATCTGACTTCTCAGTAACAAAATCATAATTCTGAAGTGACACTAGAGAGATTGTATTTTGCTGCAGATGCATCTTGCCCTGTAATGAGTATGTTATACATACATTGAGTTTCTCTGGGAAATATGTGTTTGAAATGGGAATTTCAGCAGAATGTTATTGACTTCACCACAGATCCCCTGTTTTATTTGCAAGTTGTATACATAGACCAGAATGTTTTCCAGATAAGGATGAAAGTGCAAATAAATATGCAAAAATTAATACTATTTATTATGGTAATTTTTGTCTTCAATTAATGGGTTATTTTCAGTTCAGTGCTTGGAGGGTAGTATACACCTAAAATTTTGTTTACTGATTCTGCAAAATGAACTATTGTTTCAACTTAATATATTATTAGGAAACATCTGTTCTCCCCCAACAATCCCAGACATAACAAAAATCATTCTTGGGTCTCAATCTTGCCCCCTCAGAAACATAACTCTAAGAATCTGCATTTATTTGTCTTTATGATTATATCTGACAGTTTTTTATATTTTCTTGGGGGGGCACATATAACCGTTAGCAGACTTTGCACTCAGTTTTTGGTAAATTGTTGTTAATAATCATGGATGAAGTCCTGGTACTTTGCGTTCTTTGCAACAGTGTAATTAAAGGCAAGTTACAAAGTAATGTCATTTCTTATTGTTTAGCATGTGTTGAGAGTATTTTTTTCATAGAATCCCAGGAATTCTGTATAATATGCAATAAAAGCTGTTTAAGACTGTAAGACCTCTTTATTCTCCTTTCTGTTAACTCAACAGACGGTTTTATACACACACTCACCAATGCATTCATGCACGCAACTTTCTAAATGTATTTGTATGAAAACATTAATTTTAGAAGCACAACATTTTATAAACTGAAGTTTAAGCCACTGCCAAGTGATGGTATTTTGTTTATAGCTCATTTCACAGTTCCTCACAGAGATGGATTGGAAGCTGATGCAGGGTTCAGAGGGTCAGGAAAAAGTATGTTGTGGAGACAGCAGAAAACCAAGTTCTGAGCAACAGTGTCCCAGTAGCAGACAGGCAGACAGTTAGACAGGTTGCCCCAGACTCCCAAATGGGCAGCAACTGCACTTCAAGCCCTTAAAATTCTCAGGAAAATCAAACAGAGCCTTTTATCTTCTGAGCTCTGAGTCCATTTTGTCCTTTACTGTCTGAGAGGAAAGAAAGCATTTGTAAAGCTCATGCAGTAATATGTAAAACAAACAAAAAAAAAGAACTATTACAACAGTTTTCTGACCATAACTAGCATTTGTTGCTCCCATATGGATACCTGGCAACTGATAGATATATATCTATAAGGAATCAGATGACCTTACAATAAATGATTATTATATGAGAATTTAAGTTAAACATAAAATGTTACTATTAACTGAGGAATTATGTGGTTTTTTTAACAATGTTGAAGCACCTTTTTTTTGAAACTGAAGAAAACAGAATCACTGCTCTGAAGATGTGGAAAGAAATAACACTTTGGATTAGAATTACTTTTATTATGCCTGTAATTTTAAAAATACTGTCATACTTCTTAAACAAACAACAAAAATAATCATTCACTTGAAATTCTACTTCTATTAAATTCTGATATCATTATAGACATATACTATAACAATAAATACATACTAAAAAAATGTTGTGATTTTAAAAAAAGAGTTTCTTAGTCAGAAGATAACATGGGTAGTGGGCAAAACTCTACCCATGCATGTGAGAGGCAGAAATCTATGGGTTAAAATCAGTCCTGAGCCAATGTATGGAGACATGCAAGGGAGAACAGTGTCTGACCTGATTGCAGGACTGCCTGAACAGAGGGGTGCTATACCCAGATAGTAGCTTCCTATCCCCCTCGCTGCCTCTAGTAAGTTACAGGAACAATCCATGAAAAAAAAATTAATGGACACCTAGGTGCAGAAAATGGCTTTATCCTCTGAATCCATAAGACTTCATAAGGTACGTAACTGCAGGTCAGGAACAGAAATCTGATTTCATACAGACTTTTACAGCATATCCTTATTTCTGGCATGCTTTAGTGGTGAACCGAAGAATCCCAGGAGTCCATGCATTAGCTACTACAAATGCCCTTCCTAACATCCAGCCTCTCACCCATGCAAAGCACTGAAATACAGGGGAAAACTTCAACACTGCGCAACCCACTTGCATACCTGGAACTAATCATACCAACATCCCCTCATGAATCTCAGTCTAAACACTCAAATTTCCATATACTTTAGTAAATCTCATTCCCCGTCATGCCTCGTGCCATCTGCATTTAACTAGACCTCTTCATTGGTGGTACCACTAGGAAGTAATTGATATTCTTATTAGAAGATTTTTACTTTCTTAATTCTCTCACTGAGGAATTTTATCTAGGCAAAAACCTGTTTATGTTTTCAATTTATCTCTGTCCAGGCTTTTGATTACAGCAGACTTGGGAATTCTTGGCAAACAACTTTGAAAGGTTATTTGCAATTAGCTTTCATAATGTAGCTAATTTTAACAATGAAGTCAAATTCACCTTCATGGCCCTCAAGTGACTTTGGAAAAAAAATCCTAATAAAATTCATATTAACTTTTAAAATGCTTACTCTAGTCTGTTATTCCCAAAATGATCAGTTAGGCATTTCTCCAATTTTTTTTCTTTTTCTTTTTCATTTTTTTCTTTTCTCTTTTTTTTCATTTTTTTCTTTTATTTTCTGTAATAATTTTGATTACCAAAAAAACAGTGAAAAAAAAAGTTATGCAACACTTAATAGGTTCTTGTGGTGCCTACATCGCTCTGTTGGAGCAAAGAAGCAGTTAATTAGGACTGTGTCTGCAGTAACAGGTAGTGAGGATAAATAAGAAAAGATCTCTTGTGAGAATTAGGTGACACTGAGAATTGGATGTCAAACCAGTGTGCATTTTTCACCTCCTATATGTAAATGGAAATACCTATTACTTCTGTATCAAATATACATTTTTATTTAGATACAGGGACTGAAATAGATTTAGTGGTAGGTATAGGTGTAGGTATAGGCATAAGCATAGACATAGATAGATTATATAGATACAGATATAAGTATAAATAAGGAAATATACACCTTTCAACTTCGTGGTTTACTTCAGTGGTGACCACATGGTTCACATTCTTACATAAAACCCTTGTGTCTGGTTGTGCTATCACAGTGTTATGAAATATTCACATTCTGTTCTTTATCTTATTTTAATACTCTTCTCTGTGGATTCAGGGAAAGCTGATCTGCATTGTACCCCAATTAGTCCACTTTTAGTTTGCAGATTTATAGCCTACAAACTCTAGGATGTGAACATAAGCCTAGGCAATTAACAAAAAAGTCACTACAGAAGTCCCTTTGATCCAAACTTGTTTACTAATGTGCATGTGTGTTCTCTAGGAGTACTGAAGTCCACAAACCACAGTGGTATCCAGTGCAGAGATTATTGTAACATACTGATTTCATGGTCATTGCCATGCTTCTTGGTTATAGACCCTGTGCTGTGAGAAGAGGTTATTGTGAAGCCTTCCCACCAGCATTTCTCTGTCTTTAGGGAACCTTTTCACCATAGCAGGCACATGCCAGGCTAGACAAACATATGAATGAGCCCTAGGAGCTTTGGTAAACCATGTTCCCTTAGTGCGATCCACAAAGCACCACCACCACCCTGAAACAGGAAGTCAGGATCTCCCCTCACAAAACATAGATGCTGTAATTTTGAACTCTGAGGTATTTTCCAACCTTTCATCAGACACAGGCCCAAAAATAAGACTGACAAACACTGAGCACTTCTTTATAACAGCACTGAGTGTTTCTTGATTGGAGATATGAATCAAATGCATGTAAAATGCTAGAAAGATAGTTCTTTGTTAACCTGTTTGCCGAGGCACAAGCCTGCTTTGAGTGCTTCTCACAACAGTACAAGCTATACAATAACTGATGCAAAGATTGTCTTGGTGCCTAAAAGAGTGAAAAACCTGCCATCTGTCAGAACCACCATTGACAGTTTCAATAACTGTATGAAGGAAAAATCTAGTGCAAAAAAAGCACATGGACAGAATAGCCAGCCAACCTTTAACTTGAACATATGTTAGTTTCCTTCCCTTGTTTTACCTGACTACTGCCTTAATGTCAGTCAATTCCTCTTAAAATATCTGGATAAATATTACGTCCACAGTAAGCCCAAGAAAATAGTGTGAAATATACTGATGTTAAACATTGCTGAGTAATCTAGTCACATATGATGTTTAGAAATGTTCACAGAAAATAAATACTTTATTCTTGTTCAGTAACATATATGTCTAGCCTCTCTCTATGACTTATTTTCGAACAATGAGGTGTCTAAAGTGAGGAATTTCAAATAAACTTGATTTCTTTTTTTTTTTCTCTCTTAGCAAAGAACTTTAAATTACTTTCAGTCCCCATGATATCAAACTGAAAATACTAACATTTATCCACTATATCTCCCAGCTTCTGTGCATTCTAAGGTTATATTTGTATTAGCAAATAATACAGGCCAGTGACACAAGGTTTGTGCAGCACAATTGTTGCTAAGGGTTGGTGCCCATGCCAAATGCACTTTAAGGGGTTTCTCTGCAGATCAGCTCTAGGCCAGTGCCACAGGCTGGATGCTAGTTAGCAGCTGGAGCTCATTATATGAATCCCTGGGATGTCTTTTTCAGATTGGTTTCATCCAGAAGAAATCCAGTTAGCATGTTTCAAGACAACTTTGCCATGTGTACTAAAGCAAGGTATGTGAGGTCCATCACTGGATTGCTTTCAAAAGTACACTCCTGATGCAAACTCAGACATTAAGCTAAATGTATCCATTGAATTTAGCTGAAGCACTTCTGCAGCAATGCCAAATATGCGAAACAGACCTTAGAGGAGGAAATGTGTTGTACAAAGGGGAAGAGTACCATGTAATTTTATCAAAAAGTAACAAAGTTAATTTTATTTATTTTTTAAGGTTTGTTTTTCACTTATTTTAATCACCATTGGTAAGAAAATCCTCCAGGTTTTCATTTGTGTTTCCCAATTCCATCAGAATCCTGGGTGGCCTGGTAATTTAATTAAGTGACCTTTAGTGCTCTGTTTTGTAAGTCAATATTGTCCCTTTGTGTTTTGTAAATTATATTACCTTGACCTATTGTGCATGTCAGCTATCCAAGTGAGACAGTTCTTACTGTCTTTTGTTAAAGGACTCCTTTTCCTGCCAGTTCCCCTCAGGAGAAGGACAAATTAACAATGGACTGTTTTTCCAGAAAGCAATTTTGTCATTCACAACTTTCACTCCACTTTGAGCTCTTCTTGTGAACTGTTTTATCTGCTTTCTATTTCAGCTGTCAGTTGTCTGGTTTGTTCTTTTCTTTGCCTCTGTATTAATTAGATGTGCTTCTCTTCTGCAACACTTCTGTCACAGTGGTCTCCCAGATGTGGCTGCCTGGGTATGTCTGCTTTTACCCTACTCAGGCCCTGACTTTTCATATTTCATCTTCTTGTGATTGTAGGAGAGAGTCAATGTTAGACTGGAGCTTACAAAGACTGGAAGAGCTCACCATCAATTACTTCCTGTGGTAGCTTATCCAGTGCCAATGTCTTCACTTTATCTCAGGGTCCCAGATCTTTCCATCCATATCTCAGGTCTGTGGAATACAAATCACCTCCTTCTTGGGAAGAGCACATAATTAATATCCTAAAATTCTTATTTTGAATATAGGATTTTAAGAACTACCAATGGAATTTCATATTTCTCATCTGTAACTACCTTTCACTTTTAATCTGGTTAGTTTATGCCCTTTTATGTCACTGTTTAAGGGTGCATAAGAAAAGTAGAAATTGTATCTGGAAAAATACGAACTGAATAATTTGTTACATTCAATGTAAATGTTTTCTCTGAAAAACCTGAAATCAGAAAGCCTTTGGAATAATTCCCTTCCTGATCAACTTAATTTCTGAAAGCAGTTCTTGAAACAAGCCAAGATGTTTTATAAACCAGCATTTGTAATCTCCCTTTTCACGACTACTTTGAATGTTTCCAACTGTTGATAAACACAAATAAAACAACTGTGTTAGACAAAAGCACAGGGGAAAAGCTTCCAGCTGAACATTATTTAAGTTAATATTAAAATCTTTCTGCTATAGGTAAATTCTTTTCAGCTATGCGTGCACATAGTAATATTTGATTACCTTAGACAAAGTGAAGAGAAATCTTATGACAGAGTTTATTCCTACATAATAAACTAAGCTCAGTCTTAATGACTTTTCATGTTAGAATATGGGTATATTTGGAAAAATTCCAATATAACTTCAAGTGAATAAGGAATGTGATAAATTGGTTAGTGACAAAATAGTTTCTATTCAACCTTTAGCAAAGGAATTAAGATTTGGATGACTTATAATTTCTGAACTTGAATGCATTTCATTGTTTCTACTTTTTACTCTATATTTTGTAATAGGGTTTGTAAAATCAGTACACTTTGTAGATTCAGTGCATGTGTTATACATTTAATTTTTAATATATACAAGCTCTGCATTTTAAAACATATCAAGATCATCACTTTCCACGAGATGTTAAGTTTCTGTATCCATTATACATTTTGTATAAACATAACTACGGAGTTAATAAGAATTTCTCCAAAATTCTAAACCAAATTGAGAAACATAAGAATAAAGAACAAGTCTTCCACATATGAGGATGCAAAGGTATAAGCACAATAAAACTGATGAGGACCAGAATGAACTTAGTAGATGTATCCAAACAGAACGCAGAGAAACAGTCCATGTGCTCTGCCTTAAAAGAAAAGAGATGCCATCAAATATGTAATGTGGCATCTAATATTTGTCCAGTGAAAAAGTCCTTTTAGCTATGCAAAACTTGCAAATTATAGGTTACTTACAGTAGAAATGTCAATACTAAATTCCTTAGACATGAATAACAAACAGTAAACACCTTCTTAATTTCGCTGGGCAGTCTGTCAAAGAAAAATGTTTCAGAGCTTTTTTTTCTTTCCACATCAGTAGCAGCTAACTTTAGCTTCATAAATCTCAAAATGTCACTCCTCATGTGCTTATTCTGAAATTTTCCTTGGGCTGGAACAAACAGTTATGGTTCAGATTATGCAATATATATAGCACTATTTTTTTTTCTGGAAGTGCAGCACACAATTTGAATACCCACACTTCTTCAAGCAAACCATTGAAATTGCTATGAATAGTACAGGACTCAGGATGAGCCACAAAGAAAGCTTCACTAGGAAGCCCTTAATGTAAAGATAGAGGTCAGAGCAGTCACTTTTTGTTCTGTGTCCAGATTCAGGACTCTTTTTATGAGGGTAGGCTCTGATCATTAAATGGAAGCTCCTCTTATTTCTTCCCTATAATAAGTACATGCTTCAATCTGGAATTCAGTTTGGAATTCATTATGCTGTGTAGTATGAAGCTATTCCTGGCAACTGTAGTTGCTCTGTGCCTGTAGTAGCCATGGTCATTTGCTGCCCTGTGGTGCATGTTCTGCCTGACATTCATTTACCCTCATTTTTTCACTCTACACTCTACACTAAGCACTTTGGATCCAATTCACTGTCTCTGAAAAAAAGTACAACTGGTGATTTTCTGTGTCTGCAAAAAGGCCAGTTGTGGATCATTCTTAAAAAACTTTATATCACCAAAAAGGCCAGTTGTGGATCATTCTTAAAAAACTTTATATCACACTCAGACAGCTTCTCAGAGAAGTTAAGTTGTTCTCTGGAAATACTACTGCATACTTACATAGCTACCCAGTGGTTTCAGCAATGTACTGGCTTCATACAAATCCCAAGTAGTATTGAATTTGATTTTGATCTCAAGTCCAAGGTTGGCTCTTTTATGAAGCAAGCAGCAGATTTGAGGACCAAGCATGTATTTGTCATATTGTACTGCTGGACATGAAATAAGATTTTGGGTATATCAAGACTTATTCATCTTAAAGAACAAAAGGCTAGGGGGGAAAATAACAAAATAACATTTCCCCCTTTTGTCTTCATATACCTAATGCAAGACTATAGTGAAGACAGAGGCAGACTTCTTGGGGAGCTGCAGTGAGAGTACAGCAGGAAATAGACACAAACTTCCCCAAGTAATATCAGTCTGGGCAATACCAAACAGACATACGAAAAAATTTATCACTGTGACAGTGATAAAACTGTGGGAAAGGTTGGTCAGAAAGGCTGGAGAAAATCCAGCACTGAGGGGTTTCAATACCTGACTGAATAAAGTCCTGAGTAGCAGACCTACCCTGAGATGTAGGCCTGGAAAAGTCCCTTCAAAACTGTTTGATTATAGTCTGACTCTATAAAACAGAGCTCCTATTACAGTTTTTGTTAATCAATATTGTTTTAATGCCAGAGTTGCTTCTGTGAAACTTGTGATATATCTGAGAAATAAAATGACGTTTAGCAAATATGGTAGGAGAAAATATGTAGCCCCCTCCTTCATCAATAGTGATGCTTTATGAAGAATCATCCACCATGCTCCCTTTTTTATAAAGGCAGGTGCAGGCTCTATCCTCAGCAGCCTTATTTCTGATCTGTTCATAGGTTAGTCACTCAGCAAAACAGGTACTGTATTTACTATCTTTTATTTATAAGTTCACAGCCACTTTAATAGAAAAGTGACAGCATCTTATTATTCAATGTTCCTCAGTACAGATATTATCTAGATACGTGCTTTATGCAAAGGCTTGCAAGTACAAATCCTATTCACTGTGAATAATTATGCACCAAGGTTTTTAACTGCAGAGTGGTTGTAAAATATTTTTCCTTTCTGCTCCATGCTAGCATGCATTTGATGCTGACACAGACTAGTTATTAAAAATTCCATGAGACGATGTTTCATCTGCTGCAAGAACAGTGCAGGAGAATAATACAGAAGTTTAAGACAGCTGGGAGGATTTTTTTTCCACATTATGGGATGTTATAATGTGGTGAGCATATAATGTGTGATGGCCACACTGTATCAAAAGCAAAAATGTACCTTTAATCTGCCTGGACAAGTACTATGCAGCAGCTGGTAAAGATGCTTTTAGCCAGACAACATCACTTCCTAGCTTTAGGCTGAAAGTCTGGAAAAACATACAGCTACTGTGGAACAGTCATCAGCACTTTCTGAAGATACAGACTGTTTCACTTTGTTAGCTGGTCAAACTAGCTAACAATTCTTTGATTGCAAAATCACTAATCTTTTCATTCTTCCTTGTGATTAAAAACTCATCACAGACACAGAAAAGCAAAGAGGAATAATAATAACCTAATCAGACAAAGGAACATCCTGTCCTAGTATGTTCTAGGGCTATCACATGATCAGCCCCATGGGCTCCCGTGTGAGATCCAATTCAGCTGGGGAGGCAATCTGGATCACCTTACAAACTGAAGGAGTCACTGGCCAGAGTGTGGGAGCCATGGTTGGATGCAGAGGAAGAGCAGTTGAGGACTGAACAATATATTTGACAGAGGTTTCAGGGGACAAACTAAAGGCAGGAAAAGGAGAGATCAGTGATGATCTGGAGAGGAACAAGTGCAAGGAAATAGAGGGATAGAGGAATAAAAGATTATGAGAAAACACGTTGTCAGTCTGGCCGTGCTGTGTATCTGTTTAACAGCTTGTCTTGCTATTAAACTCCATTTCCAATTATTTTTGTGGGTGTGGAGCATCTCCATTCTGCATGGATGTGTGAGTGTGGAGGTCTAAGTGTCAGCAGTTGGGAATTAGACAACAGATCATATCGGCCATGGTACCAGCAACTAGAGAGATGAGAGTCTATGTTGTGTGAGTGTGAATATTAGTGCATAATCATTAGTAAGCATCAGGCAAAACTCTCTGGTGAGTAGGATAAGCAGCTCAGGAACTACATATTGGTGGAACCATAAGTCTGGGCTAGATGCTGGAGAGAAAAAGTGGTCTGCAGATTGGCTACTGGAGGGACTGCAAAGTCCACACCAGCAACTGGACATACTATGGTGCCTGGGAGTCAACTCCTCTAAGGTCATAAATCTTGGACCCACAATCTTGGACACAAAATGTGTGTCTCTGTGTGCAAGCAAATTGAGTGCCCAGGAGATCCAGAGGACTGGACTATAGGTAGACTGGGCGTCTAAGTGCAGTCACTGGAGGGATCCAGGATGCATGTGTAGGTTTGAGCTCCAGCAACTGAGTGAGGCTGAGTACCACAGGGGCTCATATGCCCAGGTACTAGCAGCCAGAGAGACTAAGATCTAGTGGCAGCAATGGGATGTACTGTGTGCCTAAGTCCAGTTGCCAGAGGGATCCACAGTGTATGTGTGTGTGTGTGTGTGTGCGTATAGATCAAAACAAGCGAACAAAAAATATATATTTCCCACTGACAGGCCTTCATCCCAATCAGTCAGAGAGGGGGAAACTGGATAGGGGCTTTGATGCTCTTTGTGTTTGTGAGACTGTCAGGTTTTTTCTGTGTTAATCTGTGTGGCTGACTGCAAGTATATGTACGTGTGTAGTGTGTCTATGCATGCACCCATGCCTGCTTGGAACACATGCTCAGCCTCGCTACTAGCTGAGTTGGTGGACCTGGAGGGGCAGAAACCTTACCTCTATTGAGCTACCAGATTTGCCAGGTCCTAGAATTAGTGATGTTTTGCTTAGAGTCTAAAAGGATTTCTAATTCTTCAAGTAGTTTTTGCTAAGAAGGTTACTCATCTGTAACTAGAACTACCTGAAAGAATCACCTGTACCGAAGAATGCTGTTGTCCTTGCTCATAGATATAGCTTTTATTTATGACCCAGAGGCTGCAGCTGTGGCATATGTACACATGGGTATAGCATCTCCTGACAATATGGCCACATCCTCCATACTCTATGAAATTCAAAACATGCTGTAAGTGTTGCTAATGATGTATAAGCACCTGACAAAAGCTGTTAGTGTCTATCATGGGGTAACATGCTATTTCATGGTGCTTCAGCTAATTGCAGCAACAATAGATTTCTGATTACATTCAAAAGAGAAGAAAAAAGAGGTGGATAGAGGGAGGTAAAAGAGGAGATGAACAGTTAGCAAAGTCATGAAGATGGAGGGCAGGAAATAAATTAAGGGATTACACTGCATGACATCACGTCACATTGCTTTTTACTGATTACTGACAAATCCCTGATTAGCACTGTCAGCTTTTACAGCAATCAGGAATGTCAATTCCCAAATCCCGCTGATATATTGTTAATTTTCACTTAGTAAATGATGTCAAATTCTGGAGACTTTGTGATTTTATTTTTAATGCTTATATAGTCACTTGACAAGATGCAGTGTGTCAGTGTTGATTTATTATAAATCCTATAGGCCAAAGGCTAACAGAAAACCTGTAATGGGAAAGCAGAAAAAACTTCCCAGGCTTGTATAATCACTTATGGAGAGGAGTATCTGAAACACTCTACAGAAGAAAATGTTGAAAATGTTTTTAAACCCAGGATTAACAGGAAAAGATTTCAGCTTGAGAACTGAGAAGTTTAAGGAAGGACTAGCTAACAGAGCTTGTGCCCCAGGTTCTGACCTGGTTATAACACATAGCATAAATTAGAGAGTCCCAGTTTCCTGTTTATTGGCTGTTGAAGCAACTGGAAGGTAAGCCTAGCAAAAATGGACTTTGCTCCATATATGTGCTCAAATATAAATATTTCAAACTTGAAGGAATTCAAGTTCAGAGCCAATGGCTAGTACTTCTTAGAGCCCTTAAGTTGTGGATCTGTGTTTCATACCCCCCCTCCCCCCCCCCAAATGGAGTTTGTGAACAAAAGCATCATTCAAGAATTCTGGACATAAATGAATAACCCACAACGCCTGAAAAACATGTTTTCTTTTCTCACATTCAGAGTTCTTTTATTTGGAGGTCAGAATATTGATGTAAGTGATTACCTGTTGATATTGAAGTCTGAAAACACCGTCATATTCTGAAGAAGCTCCATATCCACAGGATATGGAAAAACAAAAATCAAAAGAATTACTTGATTTGCAGCTTCCTTGTTATTTGTATGTTTTGATGCTTTGGGCTCTGAGCAATGTAGTAAAGTCAGTTGAATGAACTGGTCCGCTATTAATGTTATAGTAGTTTCGTATCCCATATAGACCTATGATGTCATCTAAATCTGTGGAGTTTGTTAGGGAGTTAATTACGAAGGTTCATGATACAGCATTTCAAATATATTCGATGATAATCAAGAATTTCAGCATTTACTTAGTTTTTCTTTGCAAGTGAGTATGTGAACATGTTTATGTGCTGCCTAAACTATTTCTTATAATCATGATCTTAAAGACCATTCCTGATGAGGAAATTTAGAGAAAGAAGCAAACACACTGGCAGAAAAGGAGTTTGATTCAGTGCTCATTAAAGCCAAGGGAAAGACTCCCAGAAGCTCAGGGGAGCTTTCGATAAATTCCAAGGATTCCTGTTTCTACAGTTCCCTTTGATTCAAATTATTTATGCTTCTTTCTTCTTTCTCTTTCTTTCAGTGAAGCCACTGCCAGGCCCACTGAATCAGAGTAAGAATGTTCTGTCTGTGTTTGTCATGCATGAAAGGCTCCTGTAACATCTGAAGGGTTTTGATATTTCACACAGCAAAGCTCCCGCTGTCACAGCAAGGGAAGCAAGTGAACTTCTGTGACATAGAGGTGTTACACCAGAGTCAACTAGTGAAACACTGCAGGAAATATACTAATCCTTGCCAAAACCAGTTTTTTTTACCTAAAGCAATAGCACTTCCAGGCAGGTGATATGGAGCTTTTTCATTTGAGAACTCTCTGAGCTTTCCCTGCCTTCCTGTGTCCTCTGCACCACCACTGTGTGAGTATTGTACCCTCAACAAAAATCCAAAAGGTGTATTTAGCTATTCAGAATTCAACCTTCCCAGGTATTCCCCAGCTACACTATCTGTCAGAGTGTATTTTTTTTGGCTGAAGGCCTTCATCATGAGTAGAGGATGTTGAAATATTTTACATTAGTTACACAATCAATTCCCAGCAGTAAAAATAGCAGGACAACAGCTTTCTATTGTGTTCATGGGAGCAAACTCAAGGTTTCTTTGATGTACCAATATTGTCTAGCAAGCCTGAAGGGCTGTGATTTATTTTTTATTTATATTGATGTATTTATAATGTGGCACTCTTTAAGTATTGCTGTTTACTCAGAACTGCTACTTCTGGAAGTAACATGCATAAATTTCTTATTCAATTTTCCCTTTTATTCCAAGAAAGAGTTAATGTAAATTCAGGGGTCTAATCTTGATATTGCTACCACACCTATATGCAACAGTTCCACTGATTTTCCTAAGAGTACCTAAAACCTGTATCATGCTTAAACAAATAAATGAAAAGTCAGCCCATAAACAGCTCAAATGAAGATATTTTCCTTGGTATCTCACTCCATTAAGAATCCAACAATCCATGCCCATTTCCGTCTCTGACTTTGTTTCAACCATCCAGAAACTTTTCCCTGAGCAGTCATCCTGACACTTGTACTGACTGCCTTTTCCTAGTGTGCTTGGTCACTCATAAAAGCCAGATTGTCCCTGTTACCAGTTAGCAGAGCTCCACTGTGCTAGGATTCCTTCCAGGGGCAAAGGCAAAGCTCAAAGAAAGGAAAACAGAACAGAAGCTTGAGGCACACATGCTAACAGGTGGCAACTGAACTTGGACTTCATGATAAAACCAGAACAACCACTAATGTTTTTACGTGAAACGAAATTTTCAATTTTCAAATGCAAACAGTCTACAGAGGCTCCCAATGTTCCTGCATTATCAGAAAGAAGACTACACAATTTAAGCTATTTGTCTCATGTCCTCCATCCTCACCTGATATTTTGAGGGAAACTACTTCAAAGAGTATTAGCAAAGGTCCCAGAGAAAGTGCATTTCAAACTAATGCCCATGGAGCATAATAGGTTTCTCAGTGTGACTCACATGTCCTTCCTGAAAAGTCAAGACACATAACATATGTACTCATAAATATGAATGCATTAAATCCTATTAGAGCTTTTAACAATGTTCATCATCCCACTGGAGCATACCATTTTATTGCCAGTTCCTGTCCTTCACAACTGATATGAGTGGTATTGAGGAGTTACAATGAAACAAAAGAGACTTTAATATACCAGGGTACTCTGTGGGGAAAAAACTTCATTCCTTCAAAACAGATTCTTAAAAGATCTCATTGACAGCTGAGATTATGTCAGACAAAGGCAGACTCTGCTGGGCACAAGCAGGATCTTGTGTTCTGGCTGGAGCATAAACGTACAACCTACTCCTTGAGAAGAGGAAGTGACCTTAAAGGGAAGTAAGGATTTTCCCTAGAGTTGTGTAAGACCACAGTACATTACTTTGCAAGTAGGCTTTACTAACATCAGCAGAAATAACAGATTGGCACGACAATAAAATTCAAGGTTGATGACACAGGCTGCTTTAAGAAAACATACTTGAAAAATCATAAAATAAAGGGGTCCCCATGTCATTGTGACTTCCATCTGAGAAAAATAAACCTTTTTAGATCAGAGTATTTGCAGTGAGAGCAGAAAAAACAGTGTATTTTGGGGGCAAAAACCCAGAATACTTCATTTTCAGCAAACAATTTTAAGTGCCTAAATATGCCAGTGTAATCTAACTGACCTTATCTGAGTGAATGTGCACAAGCACCTGGCAGCAAGTGCTTACAGACAGTGCTCAGCTGATTTTGTGCCACCTGTAGACGTTGCACCTGGAATAACTCAGGGAGCCACATAGTCCAGAGTTTCCTGCAGCCTTATCTCAGTCATTGTCAAAAAGCCTCTGAAAGTTCCTCATCTCATAAACACATAGTATGTAAAGAATGAAATGACAAGAGAGAAGCAAAGGGAAATCTTCTGAGCTGTCTACACAGAAAGAATTTAGAAGTACTGAGAGAAGGGACAGAATCATTCTTCCTACACTGCAGATTTTGCATGTAGAAAGACCCCCTTGAGCACCCAAGCATTCCCCTTGTCTAAAGTGGGAAGACTGTTCAGCTGAGTAACAGCTCTAGGAGGTACAAGATGGGGACCATTATTTCTGGGTTGTCTCAGCTGCTGTGGCTGGTAATCAGTACAGAAAGCCAGCTGAATGGAAAAGACCAGCTCTAAAGCAAAGTCTGCTTTATGGTTTGCACTGTGTGCTCACTCCAGCTCCAGTAAGAAAAGAAAGATATTACTTTGGTGTCCATTAATTATTTATTACCAACTATCTGCACCTCTAAACTATTCCTGCTGCAGGAGCTACTGTGCATTTTTGGCAATTCATCAAACACATGTGCTTTCCAATTGCCTCTAAACCCATAAACAGAGATGCCAGCTGCCCAGCTAAGTTAGAGAAGCCTTGATTTATCAGAACAGATTTCTCTATTAAAAGTCCTAATGTGCACACTCTAGGTAAGATAGGCAAAGACACTCTGATATATTAAACAAAAAGAGAGAACAAAAATAAAGTCAGAAGTTTGTGTCTAGTGAAATAAAGACAGATGAAAACAGGTACAAACACCAACCTTTTAATAGCAATTCTGTTACCTCCAATTCTCGCTAGAGCTTCTCCAGTTTAATTTGCTTTGTAGTTGGCAGTCATATGCTTTCATTCTAAACAGCCAAGCACGTTCAACAACCCTTCATGCAGAACCAGTTCATAATTTTTTTCTTTTCCATCATTTGTTTTCTGCAGGCCTTGATCCTTCCAAATATTATGTATACCCACACAATCCACTGCAATCACTGAGGATTTTATAGAAGCGAAAATACTTGCATTTCAGAAGCAAAAAATGCCACAAATCTCCCTACAGATGTAGTATTTCTTCATTCTTGGTTGCACTCACTTTCTTTCAAAGTGTATTTTTGCTTCTAGGTCATGAGGTTGACACTATTAAAAGTTGTTCAAGCTTGAAAAGTTCAAACTCTTTAGAAATACAGGTTCAGGTCAGAGGTCTAACCTGAGACAGCTGATATAAATCAAAATATGTCTACTGAGCTTTGAATTAGGTGATACATGATGCATGCGCACTTCAGTTGTCACCTGAAACCTCTTCTGCGTGGCTTGGGTGGAAGAAGTTCCTATAGCTGTGTTCCTAAGTACTAAATTCTTTCTCTTCTGTTAAGATTAGAAGCATGATTTTAACTAGATAATTGAATTGCAGCATGGCGGACTCTGTTTTTTAATCTGTATAGATTCCCTTCTGGGGGGCAAATAAATGAAATTAAACAGAATCCACAGTGCAGTCTATTTTAAAATAATGATCAGTCTCTCCCATTTTTTAGACATCTGTATATATGAATCAGAGACATCCGAGCAGCAAATAGTCCATGCTGGCTAATTGATCCTGCTGAGAAACATACACTTACCCAGTTTGACAGAGCTGATAGTTCTTACAGCACAAGCTCAGGTGAGAGTGCACAGCAAATTGTTATACCTTGCATAAAAATTATACATCAAATAAGAAATTTGTGACATGCATGCATAGAAGACAAATCCAGAAAAATAAACACAGAAGGAAAAAGGAGTGTATTCACTCTACTAAGTTGCCAGTGAGACACTTTTATTCTCCTTACTGCCTTACCCTCACTTTCTGAGGCATACTGACAGTGGAAGAGTCTTACTGACCCTCCTGAAAAGGTGTCTTACCACAATCCATAATAGTCTATTGGAGTTGTTAGGCTCACTGTATTTCAGCATTGTAAAGCTCAGAGGAAGTAGTGTCATAGGGCAATGAGATTAAAAGATTGTGTTCTTCATTAAAACATTTAGCCAGATAAAGCAGAATTGTCAACAATATCATAAAAAGAGAACTCAGACTTCAAAGTAAGGAAAAATCAGAAAAAAGTTTTCATTTGAAGCTTTGCAGAATATATATGTTCTAAAACAAATTTCATCAGTCTGAGGCAAAAAGATTCCTGAGTCATAGTTTTGGAGGGGTGCTCCAAAAAATTATCTTTTTTTTTTTTTTCTTTGTTTGCCTGCTTTTCACCTTGTATCCACCACTGGAGGCTTGTCAGAGACTGACTACTGAAGTATGTGTATCTACAATCTAACTCCATATGGTTTCTCATATGTTCTCACAATGCCCTGTTTATGTGTTCACAATAAAAGAGTTAACAAGACGTATTTGTAACTTCTGATAAAATAAGCTGTGGGAGTAACAAGAAATCATTCCCTGAAAAAAAAAAAATCAGTAGGTTAAAAACTTTTTAAAAGTTGACTTATCAACCCAAAACATAGGGCTTTCATTAACAACTGTCTTCATTACACAGCCAGTTCTACATTGTCTCTGTATTTATAGTGACACAAAAAAAAATTCACAGTTCAGTAGTGTCTTAACTAATTTTAATCAAAGTCTACTTAATTGGTAAACTTATCACACACTAATTTTCACATGCTGTTCTGAGCCAAACAAGCTTCAATTTCAGCCACCTTGTAGGTAATTAGTTCACCCAGGCATACACGCTTTCAATGTGCACCACTCCAAGTCTGCATAATGTCCAGGCCTGCTAACAAATGGGACTGGAGTAGGAATCTCCATAAAGATCTAAGACTCCTCCATATGTGATCAAAGTGGCCCACCAGGCTGAGCATCCTATACACAGTCCACATTTGCTAGATCCAGTCAGTGAACCTACAGAATTTCCTAAAATACATCAACAATATTAAAGAAGACACCATACCACAGACATGTTCATGTCCTTTTAAACCACTGTTTGTCTCCCCCTGTAGTTCTTTATCCATGACATGGCAACATGCAGGAATTATCTAATACCAGATAATCTTTAATCAGTAAGGGAATTAAATAGTCAGATCTTCAAATGCAAGAGATAAATAACCTGTTCAGGTGAGGCACTAATTTGGATAAGATTTTTTCACGGGGTTGAACAATGAACAATCTCTTATATTTCAGGTAAAGTATTTTAAGGAAGATAGAAAAAGGATTAATGTAAAAGTTCTGAACTACTTTTCCACAGTGCGTCATTGCATCAATGGATATATTCCATGAATTCTTTAAAGCCATTTGAATCAATCTGAATATAAATATTTTTTTATTATCAGTTAAGAAAGGCATTTAAAAACCCTTGAAATTAGAGTTACCTAGATGGAAACAACATATTAGAGCTTTACATTGTATTAAACTAGGGTTTATAACAATAAAATATGTCTTAGTCTTCTCACATTATATATACAGCTTTTTATCTGAAAGGACAGATTTAGAAAGCTAGATTTAACCATTCTAGATAGCTCATTTTGTACTATTATCTGTAGTTCAATACAGTATTTTATAGCTAGTGGAACACATAATAAGAAACAGCAAGATAAACATTTCTTTCTATCATTGTATTTCTCCAAAATTATAAAGGTCTAGTCTCTTTGATCAAGTACAGAGACACTACACAGATGAAAAAGAATGAGCTGGCTATGAACATAAAAGCATTCAAGACTGACCATGAAAGCACAAAACACTGTGCTGAAATATTGTTTACTGAATCCCAAATTTTCAACATAGGCTTATAAATGCCCTTCAAAAATACGCAGTTTTATTTTAAAATTGTCACAGACATACAATGAAATGTCCTGAAATAAAATGCACAGTGTTGTGTTTCTGCCAAATTATACTATGCTCCATTCTTTGTTGAATATTGGTGCAAAATTACTCCAACAAAGCCAAATTTCTGGGGTTTCCTTCCAAATCCAAATCCTGAGTCACCATAGCTGCCCAGGGCTTTTTAATGAAGCTGCTGTTAACAGACTGCAGAGAACCTAATATGCAGCCATCCAACGCACCATGTTTAATAGCTCCACATATTTGATTTGTTCCTATATTATTCAGATAGATCTACGACATTTAGATTGTTGAAATAGTTTAATTTTCCAAAGCCTGCTGTTAGAGAATGATGCCTATGTTTTATATAGACCCATGCGAGCATTGTTTACGGTCCAGAGATCTTCAGAGTCTTCTCCTTGAACTTGGGGAAGGTAGATCTGCCCTCATTATCTGGGGAATTTTGAAATTACTTGTCTATAGAGCAGTGGCTTTAGACCTTCCCCTCAGCTTGATCAGAGTATCATACCCTGCCCCTAAACTCTTCTCACACCATTTCCCATTCCTTTGTCATGATGAATGAACCAGAACAGTCCTGTTTATTTATGTTTCCTCTGCACCCAGAAGGCTCCTCTTTTGTAAGAAATTAGGGTTTTCCTTCATAGAAAATCCTTCCTACATGAAATACTACCCATCTATAAACACTAAATGTTGTAGAGCTCACCACTGCAGAATAGATAAGGGCATGGTAAGTGGTTGAAGATCTTGAAGTCCCTCATGTTTACAGCAATACTACTTCTCTGTAGCCACTCTCACTAACTAGAAATTAAACAGTGACCAGAAGAGATATACAAGTGAAAGTGCACCTCTGATACTCAGGGCACGGTGGAGAGAAGAGGTAACATTGAGGGAGATTTTGACTGCCCCTGGGCAGAGACTGAGGTGAGACTTTGGGTTGGGGAAGGAGATTGTCCTGGGGATGGCAGCGCCTGCAGTCAGCTAGAGTTTGGCAGGTTATAGAATGAAAATAAGATGACCTATGCATATCAGAGGAGAATGAACTTATTTTGCATGCCTGCATGTCGGGCAGAGACTTTTCAGGTATCCTTGAGCAGCAGGGCATCACCAAAGTGGTCAGAAAGGACACTAGTGTTGTATCTACAGTCACCAGGCAACTGCTACCCATCAGGGAGTGCCATGAACAGGAGTTGCCCTCTGCACAGTCCCTGTGAGAATTTTGCTGGTACAATCCAGTTCCTTAGAAGTGCAATATCTGGCAGATAATGTTTCTTTATATTATCAATACCTTTCTGGCTTGTACTTCGTTATGTTCATAACACAGCGTATTTGTGTAAAAGGAAGGAATATATGTCCCCGAGGTAATTTTGAGCCCTTTGTAGTTCTTGCACTTTTATATACAGAAAACAAAGGTGGTTAAAAAAATGTATAGAAATTCTTGGCCAGATTCCTTTTTATCACTGTGTAAATTAGGAGCAAGACAACTGACTGAATAAAGCCACAATAGCCTAAGGAGGAGCATTCCTGCCAATATGTCACTGCTTTTTTATGAAATCAGAATGTCCTGTACTTTATTTAAAAGGTATTTTATTTTTACTGTAGGCAGTACAATGAAAACCATAGTGCTGTCCATTGAGGTGTTCTGAGTCATGAAATCATAAGCTATCTATATGGGTGTTCATCATTTGTCAAACACTAATAGCTTCTCTTTGGTGCCTGAAAGAAATACAAAAATGCAGAATACTGCCTTTTAAAATTCTGAGTATTTCTCTTTTCAGTGATGCTTCACAAGCTGTGGAGTTTCCATTGCATATTTGAACAGCTATTTGAGATCTAAAAAAAGTAGCTTTGGAAAGGATTTACAATAATTCAATAGTGGATAGAAAACAGTGGATCTAAACTGGCAGTAAGTATGCTTCGTTTTTAAAAATGGGCATACCACCAGATGTCAAAGCTGGAGAAATACAGGGTTGAGTGTATAGCAGCCTATCGTTTGATTAAAAAATCGAACTTGTTTAATAATGAGGAAACTCACAAATTGGCCTAACAGGAAGCCTGACTTCTGTAACTTCTTAATTCCTTTGCTGTACTGCCATCAGAAGTCTGTGACATTGATTTAGCAATGCTATCAAAGCACTGACCCATCCTCAACAGATCCTACTGTTCTCATTTTCTTCAGACTATTTTAAGCATCAGTTGACATTGCTTCTCCTGCCTTTCCTCTCTTTATCAGTCACGTCCAGGCATCAGTCAGAATTTCCCACATCAGCTTTCTACTTGGCTATCACCTATGCTTTCTCTTCATGTTGACCTGTCAGGATTTCTCAATTTCTCCTGCTTTCCAACACTGCACTGTAGCTGGCATTAATGCAGCCTCAGCACAGAAACAGTATACCTTGAAATGGTATAGGAAGAAGATGATATTTCAAAGTTACAATATGATCGTTACTATTGTTGTCAGGCAGTGATTTTTTTAGGTTTTGAATTTTAAAGTACAGGATATCATTTGCCTGTTAGGCTGGTCTAAGTTTGAGAAGGGCATAAGGATGACTGAGAACCAGAACTGCAGGTCAATTGTGATACAGTTAATTACAATTACACAACTTAGAGTTCAGGCTAGTGATCATTCAATTACACTTGCAGGAGATGGAGCACAAATTGACTTTGTCCCAAACAGTTAAGCAGAAAGGTCATTGTGTCTTTTTTTCTGTTATGAAAAGAAACTGCTGAGAAACCACCTATAAAGAAAATTTGGCAACAAGTTTGGAGATGTTTCTAAAGCTGATAAAATGTCAGTAATTTAAGCTTTTTAAAGTGAAAACCATATTGTGTAGACCCAGTGTTCTGCAAATGGAAAAGGCATCTAGGGTTTCTAGTCTTTCAGTCAGCTGCTTTGGAAAAACCATAGCTACACCCTTAAATATCATAAACAAAGTAACTTCTCAGAAATAATGTTAAGTTTGACATTGACTATTCCCAAAGATGGCTTGCTATTCCAGCTTCATATTCTGGCAAAATACCCGGCATCAAGAGAGATGATTTCTTCTGACTTTGGAAGAATTCTTAAGATGTTGCAATGCACTTCTATGGTATCGCACTATTCATTAAACTGCTATTCAATGATACAAGACTTAGTCTTCTGGATTTCCCTTTGAATTATATGTTGTTCTGTTCTTCAGCCCTGATTATCAGAAAATGAAGAAGCTATGGAGGTTACCCATTATTCCTTTGAAGCACATATGCCTTATATATATATATATATGTATATGTATATATATAGATATGTGGAAACATCCAATTACCTGGCAATTAACTGTTATTGAACACAAATATTAAAATATCGAATTAAGAAATGAGTAGTAAACTTTAAGTTGCCTGTATCGATAGCTGAAAAATCTTGTTTAAATACTAAGTTTATAGTAGGCAAATTTGCAGCTATTGGAATCATAGAAAATGGAATGGAAAAACACAAATTCCCACAAGGAGGAGATAGATACTTGCTGATGATCAGGCACTGAATTTCATTATGCTGCCAATGGAAATATACAGTTCAGTCCTTGAAGAAGGAAATACGCTTTGTGCTTTGAATCTAGATCTCCTGATCCCATTCACTGGGCTTTTTTTTAGTTGGATAGTTGTGTTGCTTTGCTCATGACCAGTATGCTTATTGCCAGATAACAGACATCAGGTTCATTGGAGTTTGCAGAACTTGACAGTTTCTTAGGTCCAGAAAATTAAATATCAAAAGATTCACAGGCATTGAAGAAATAAAGCAAATCACAGTCACCTAGACAAAAATGTATCAGCAGCTTGCAAGATTTGATGCTGTAACCAATATGCTTTCTCAAGGCAAAAACCAGCTCACTTCAAGGACTAAAATTTTTTTAAAAAATTAATGTAGTGTCTCCTTGCATGTATAAGAAGGGAAGATTCATTGGAAATCAAGCCATGTGACTTGTGAATTTACAGTGAGATTCCTTGTACCATTCCTTACCAGTCTGTTCCTTGTATTTTGAGAGTAAATTGAAGTAGAACATGCATAGGCTTAAATTATTAATGTTCCACATAGATGTGGCACTAGAATATTCTAGTAATAAAGTATGTCAGAAAGAATAAGCATTCACAAGACCTATGTACAATTGAACTTAGTGCTGCAGCTTTCTAATACATGTCACAGTTCAGACAATGAAGATCCAGACTTTGGTTTAAAGAAATACATCTTCAGAAGTGACATTTTAGAAGGCATATGCCTTAAATCTCACATTTATTACTCCTTATTATAGATTTACTTAGCTTCCCTCCTCATCACCATCAGCAGAACAGCTTCTCTCAAGAAACGTGTAGTACACGGACAAGATTTGGAACAATGTTTTTTAAGGTAAAGGGATCTAAAAAAAAGGACTTTAACTAGAAATTTTGAGAAAGCTATAAATGACATTTTCCTGCTCTGTCACATGCACACACATGCATATCCATTCTCCTAACAAATAGAAAAGTCTTAAAGCAGAAGGTAGAACACTGAACTCCATTTTTCCTTCACTTTTCCTCCTGATGGAGAAACTGTCTAAAAACAAGAGTTTCATCTCGAGTTCATAATCAATGTAGGATCTCAGTTTGTCACAGGGGGCTGAAGTAGCCACTACAATGTTTAAATAATCTGTTCTCCTGTGACTTTGCTTTCCCAAGCTTTTGTTATCATTGTTGTTTCTCAGAGACAACCTGTGGCTGACAATCACAAAAAGACTGTGGTTATCATGGAGCAAACAACTCACAGATTTTGGGCTTTGGTCTGTGGTAAAAAGTCTAATTATTGAACTGATTTCTACTTTTTTAGTGGCTAATTGCAGGCTAAACATTTTACTCAAACTCAAGGATCATGATAATTAATTGGTCTGTGTAAGGAAAACAAAATACAGGCTTCTACTTATGGTAAAGAGTAGAACATTTATTAGTAGTAAAGATTATCTTTTTATAGATATTTGAAGTATCAAAGTGCATGTTTTTCTAGGTGCACTACCTAATAATTATTGCCTTCAACATTGTGCACCTAGCTTAAACTATAGCAAAGGAAAATAAAATTATCATTTAGGGTCACTGTTGGGGTTCCTCAGGGCTCCATCCTTGGACCAGTTCTGTTCAACATCTTCATAAATGACCTGGACACAGGACTTGGTGGAATACTAAGTTTGCCAATGACACTAAATTGGGAGGAACTGTTGAATCCCTCAAGGGCAGAGAGACCCTACAGAGACCTCAACAAATCAGAGAGATGGGAAATCACCAACCATATGAAGTTTAACAAGGGAAAGTGCCAGATTCTGCACCACGGACAGGGCAACCCTGTGTGTATAGACTAGGGAACAAGAGCCTGGAGAGCAGCACTGCAGAAAAGGACGTGGAAGTACAGGTCCACAGAAAGTTTAACCTGAGTCAGCAGTGCCCTGGCAGCCAGGAGGGCTGCCCATGTCCTGGGGGGCATCAGGCAAAGCATCGCCAACTGGTCGAGAGAGGGGATTGTCCCTCTCTGCTCTGTACTGGGGTGGCCTCACCTTGAATATTGTGTGCAGTTTGGGGAGCCACAACATAAGAAAGATATTAAGCCATTAGAGAGGATCCAAAGAAGGGCCATGAGGATGAAGAAGGGTTTGGAAAGGAAGCCGTATGAGAAGCAGCTGAGGTCACTTGTTCTGTTCAGCCTGGAGGAGACTGAGGGGAGACCTCATTGCAGTCTTCAACATCCTCACTGCAGGGGCAGGTACCGATCTCTTCACTCTTGTGACCAGTGAGAGGACTCAAGAAAGCGGCATGAAGCTCAGTCAGGAAAGTTTAGTCTGAATATCAAGAAAATGTTTTTAACCCAGAGGGTGGCTGGACACTGGAACAGGCTCTCCGGGGAAGTGGTCACAACACCAAGCCTGATAAGAGTCCAAGAAGCATTTGGACAGTGCTCTCCAGCACATGATGTGATTCTTGGGATGTCCTGTGCAGGTCTAGGACTTGAACTTGATGATCATGATGGGTTCCTTCCAACTCAGCATATTGTACACTTCCATGATTCTATGATTTAATTTGTTTCAATTAGTTTGATTTAAACTGAAACCCCATTTTACACTTATCAGAATCTCCCATACTCACATTAATAGAACGCAGTTCCCAGGGTTAGCCTGGATTTAAGTTTCTGTAACATTCCGCAGCTTGCACTGGAAGTTTATCCTTCTCACATGGCCATGCAGGGCTGACCATCCATGGCTGAAGTTAGCACTGGACCCTATAGTCACTTATAAGTCATTTATTTCACGTTACCAAATTACCTGAAGTAGGTGCCACAGACTGCAGAAAGACACACAGTAGTTTGTAGGCATGGACAACTGTGAAATTTGTCTATAATCAGCAATCTGATTTAGACAATAAAGCTAGGGTGAAAATCACAACTGGTCAAGAATAAAATTCTGTCACTTCTCAAGAGATATTTCACCAAGAGCAAACACTTGTGTTAGTCAGTGTTTCTGAGTTGCAAATAGTCCTCATCTTCTAGCACACAACCTTAACAGTAAACACTTTTTCAGCAAGATTGCTTTGCAAATTGGGGGGAAAAAAAACCAAACCAACAAAAAACAAACAAACCAGAGAGAAAGACAGAGAGGAAATAGGAGTTTGTTTTGCTTTGCTTTTAAACAACTCAGTCAACACAAGAAGGAACTGTAACATTAGCAGGAGTAGCAGAATAAATCTGACACTAGGAAACTAATTCTCAACCTCTCACAAGGTTCACATGCATCTTTTTATTTCTGTGAGAGAAGAGCATATGAGTCCCACTTGGGATCAGACTTGTACAGAACAAGATGCATACTAAGAAAAGCACAGAGCAGGAAAGAAATCCTATTCCAAATCCAGTTTAAATGAAGTTAAAATGAAAAGCTTTTTGTGCTCCCTAGGGCTTCTCTCTTTTTGGCTTCACATCATTTGTCAAACAAGAAAATAACTTAAAGATCAAAACTCTGAAACTTGAAATATTTTGTTGTTGTGAAACTAATGCAGTTTGGGCTTGTACAAACAAGAATCTTTTATACTTATTCCTAGCAGCTATGGTATGTGTTTTTCTTTTTTCAAAGAAGCTTATATTTGAACCTTAAACTGTTTGAAAGATGAAGAACACTATTTTAAAAATTGTTGGTCTCCATCTTACAGTGATTTCAAACTTTAAATTGAACTGCCAAGAAAGAAGGAAAGGAAAAGGAAGAGGTACAAAGACTGTGTCAAAGGAATCTAACTTTTTATAAGGCGAAAGTTGGTGTGTTTAGGATATCTCCCTTCTATGACAGTGAAGTTGGAAACGCTCCCCCTTCCCCTCCCCCTTCTTGCCACGTGGTCTCCAAAATGTCCCAGGACAGAGACACACACACACGGCCACAGGAGAGGAAGCAGAAGGAGGGTTTATTCCCGTGGTCAGAGTATTTAACAGGTTTTAGGGGAAGTGACTCACACCAATGAAAACCGAGGGTTAACAGCAAATAGGGAAGGGGCTAACAAAAGACCAATGAGGAGGCTTTTCACATAAACCTGCCCAGGTACATTCTTGCATCCTAATAAGGGTGTTCCCAGGGGGGTTTTGGAACAAGAAGGGTAACACAGACAGGGTAGACTCCATTTTACAACAGAGTAAAAGCCTGCTTTCAAAGCATTATGGTTAGCTTTGCCCATCTTCTTCAGAGACCCATCTCTTGCAGGCTTTATTCCACTTCTGATATTGTAAGTTTATTGCTACACCTTTCTTCCATAACAAGTTCAATAAATGCAGTCCAAACTAAGAAGAACTTAGAAGGTTATATTTATTGTTCATTCACTACTAAGTAAGAGTTTCTAGTCTAGAACACAGCCATCGCCACAATTTAGCCTCTTACTTCATCCTACATACTTCATGTGGACTTCTGTTATTGAAGTTTAGTAAGTCGTTAGCTGTGATTGCCATAGGTGGTCATGGAAGTTTTGTGAAACTTCTGCAAAGTTACTAGGTAGCAATACGATCTGTGCCATACTTATGTAATACGAAAGGTTTTGGGAATTTAATCGAGATACCTTCTAAGATTTTGTCAATATTTGAAATTAGGACTTATGTGCAATTTTGGTACAATACTTTTTTTTAATAAAATATCAACAGTTTTGTAATTTACATAGTTATCTTGTATGTAAAGGTGTGCTCTTTTACATACGCCACAATGAAAGCTCTTTTCAAACACATAAAAACTATTTTAACTAGTACTTGGCAAGGCATATTAAAGTCCATAAAAAAAGTGTTGAGGTGAAAAAAAACCCATCCAAACAACAACAAAACAAAAACAACAAAAAACAAACAAAACCTCAAGTCAAATCAAAACAAAACAAAACCAAACACACACACACACACAAACAAACAAAAAACCAGTCAAAAACAAAAACCTAACCAAACAAAAAAACCCACTGGTGATTGAGATAATACATTCATAACCTTAAGTTTGACTCCTTTCAGTTAACCAAGAATGTAATATTCATAATATTAAGGGCAAGTGTGAAGATGGGAGCTTAAAACACTAAAGCTATCCATCAAGCAGGGGAGTTTAACTACATGACCTTTAGGGTCCCTTCCAATCCAAACCATTCTATGATTCTATAATTCTATCAAATGGGAGTTTGCAGTCACTCCTAGACAATTAAAAACAGTTAGGATGAATTTCAATCACAACAGAGAAGCTTCAGAGGGTTTGGCGTTTTTTAAAAAATAAAATGAATCCACTTAGAGGTCAAAGCAGTTTTATCTAAGAAAAGAACCCAGGGCTTTCTCCCGCAAAACTGTGCTGGGAGTCATGGACACCGACTAGAAAGAGAACTCACTGTGTACAGATCCTGAATTTATAATCTGAAGAAAACAACCACTGGGAAAAGAAAACTAATCTCACTTACACCGAATTACTGTGAAGGGCAAAGTCTTACCCCATTCCCATGTGTGTATTTTAGGGTCCAAATCACTCTCCTGCACATATATCATCCTCTCCCTTGTCTCAGCTTACTCTTTACCTCAGCAAAGCTACCTCAGCATCTCTTCCCAACTAGGGAGAGAGAGATGTTATATAAAAAAAGAAAAGAGAAAGGGGGGTGGGGGGGGCAAGTAAGGACTTGTCTAACAAGATCTTGTTTCCAATTTTCTTGCCTACATAACTAAGGAAAAAGAGATAGAAAATGTTTAGCTTTAATCACAGGTTTCTCAGATGTCCAACCGCCATGTGTGGGGGCAACAGACAGAGTTTGATGACGATCTTTAGTTTCTGAAGTTAAGCCTGTCTAATCAGGACAAAACCTTCAAGGATTCAAACCAAGTTTTGTTAAAGCTGTGCAGATATTCATTGCAAATTCACGCTACTGCTTCATAGTCAAAAGCAATTACTGAAGGAAAAGAACACAGGATTTGGATTGGTTTGGATTGTTAGTTCCAGAGATTTTTGTTGCCAATTGACAATTAAAAAAAAAAAAAAAAAGAAAAAAAAAAGAATAGTTCACTTTTAACAGATATACAGAGTATTTTATTATTGTTTAAATTATGTAGTACTTTAGTTCACTCGTGTAGACCATCCAGGAAAGAGAGGTCATTATCATCTATTGTTAGTTATAACAAGCTATCTGAACTACTTGTTAGTTTTACTGTGTAAAATTTAAAAAGATGGGCACTGTTATCCCAGAGCAGATGAGGATATATTTGCACAAAAAAAGTCTGAATAATACAAAGATATTGTTTACAGGGAGCATACAATTTATAGCAGAATAAAGAATGAATTACTTGTATTTGCATACTTTCTGGCGAAATTCTTACTGTTTTGTAAAGAAGTATAAGAAACAAAAATTGAAGCACAACAATCCTCTGTAAAACATCGACTGTTTCTAAACACTGAGTCAATGAAACAACCAACAATGCTGTATAATTTGCTCTATGAAGTCATATATATAATCCAGGAAAATGTCTGTTGTCCAGAACAGCAGGAAATTCTACATGACTGATACACAGAAAAAAATGTTCACAGTGGATCCTAAAAATGCAAAAAAAAATCTTTCAATTTCACTAGAGACAATAAGAACTTTATTACTGACTATTGTGGCCAGGCTGAAGCTCACAGTAAGCCTCAGCACCTGCACAACTTACCAACTTTGAAGCATTTGACTAATGACTGGATCAATGATGCAGACTGTGTTATTGCCATTCCCTGATTAGCTGAGCAAACAAGCTCTGTTAGCAGACATATATATGTATATTAGCAAAGGATTGCAAAAGTACTCATTGAAAGTCCCAATTTGAAAGCAGTAAGGCAGATTCAGTTGTTTGCTCAGTGTTTATTGGAAGTGAACATAAAAAGCAAGCAAATAAAACCAGATGGAATTCACTTTTTATTACATTCAATAGTATAAAATGCACAGTCATGCTCCTGAGAACTAATAATATAAAATTCTGCTATAAATTCAACTGAGAATCCCTCAGCTAGAAAAAATGAGGAAGAGAAAGACCTGCGTAACGTAATTAATCACCGGGGATGACTGTGAGTCACCAGGATATTGCAACCATTACAAAGGCGTATGTGATCCAAGGATGCTTCCTATGAGGCATTTCCAGTAGAGAGAGAATATCATTTCCATTCTACAGGGCACTGATGAGCCTTCATATGAAATATCTTAAGCTGCATGCAATTCTGGACATATATGTCCATGAAAGGTTAAGTGAAGGTGGAACAAGTGTTGAGAAGTGCTAATGGCCTGATCTGTAGATGAAGAACCTGTCTTATAGGAACTCAAAAAAAAGTTATTTGGCAAGTGTAATGTAGCCAGGTTACAGCTGGTATAGGACACAACAGCATTTCATCAAAGTGCTGGGGAGCACTTTAAAGAGAAGCAAAAAAGGAGTTTTAATGGTAGGTGAACAAATCAGTATTACAGGAACATGAATGCAGGTAGGTTAGAAATCCGAATTATATAAAAACCCCACCATTTGAGCAGCAAGGCTTTTGTAGTGCTCACTTCCATATTGTTTACAGAAGACAGAACCACTTCTAAGTGTATCACGATATGTTTTAAAAACTAATTATAAAATTACAAATCTTTGATAACCTTATTGAGAACTTGCTGAACTACCACATATTTACCAATAATTCACTTTAAAAAACATGTCTG
>JAWWEW010000041.1:36738657-36752617 GCA_035583185.1 Anabacerthia variegaticeps
AAATCTTTGATAACCTTATTGAGAACTTGCTGAACTACCACATATTTACCAATAATTCACTTTAAAAAACATGTCTGGATCTTATCCACAATTATTCTTCAGTATTCAGATTTCTATGATACACTTAACTTCAATGGTTGATCTTTATCATATATTTGGAGCACTCAGTAAGGTTTTGTCAGTTCAAGCAGAACAATTGTAGGAGGTTGCTCCTCCACTCTGTAATGTGGGAAACACCGGACATTTGTATCCAGATTAAAACTTCAGTTGGAAGAGGTTGAGCAGTTCCTTCCACTGAAGAAGCCACTGATAATTCTGTCTTATAGCAAGCAGAACAGCATTAAGGAACAGCAAATTTAAATTAATTCCAAAACACAGACATATAAACATCTGTATTTCTAATGGCCATAATAAATCTTAACTCTTGGGCAGCAGGGGGGAGGAAAAGTAGCACATTTTATCTATCTTGATAATTGGATCAATTTTTCACTTATGGTTTGTCAATTGCTAGACATTTTAATGCTTGAAAAACAGAATTCCAAAGTATTTTAATTAGCACAGAAGGGCTCAAATCTAACCCTAATCTTCTAATTGCAGTGCTAAACCATGTCTGAATATCTATTTACTGAACAGAAGTTAATTAAAAATATGGATTTATAGTATACCTTAGCATAAAACTGAAAGCTGAAAGGGGACACCACCTGCAGAAAAACAGAAGTAAATTGGTGCTAAGGGTCTTAATAGGCTCATGAACAACTTTCTCTTCCTGTACTACTTTGACTGGTTTCATTGCAATCAAAACACAGTCAAAAGGAGATGCACTGTTTTAAATTTCATTCTGTATGGATTTTTTAAAGAAATTAGCTTCTGGGGAAAAGAAAAAATAAAAAGAAACCCCACAAAATCAAAACCAAAACAAAATACACACACACACAAAAAAAAAAAAACAAAGCACAAAACAAAAAAAACCCAAACAAACAAAAAAAAAAAACAAACAACAAAAAAACCCCAGGGTGAAATAGTGTACGGTTTAGGTTGCATTTTTTCCAGTAATTCCTCTCAGTCATTTATTTGCTTCTAAAATTGTGCCAGACCCACTATTTGTAGAGTTCTGTGAAACCAGAGCAGTTAAGTGATCCATGGTCAGAAAACCAAAGAATAAACCTTCAAAGTGATCAGTTTAGGCTACAGACTTCCAGTGGTTTTGCTGGCATAGCCAATGAATGCCTTAGGTTGCAACACACCAAAGGAAAAGCAATCCACTACGAGGAGAGGTGCAACTTCTGCAAGCTAGGTTTGTAACAACAGAACTACAACCTTAAAAATGCCTTTAAAGTCAAGAAAATCTGAACTTGGGTTTCTCAAGCTTGGCTTGTTTGGTTGCTTTTTCTTCTGTTAGTCTCTAACTCTTGTCGTTGATTATTTTTGCACATGTTGACCACTCCCAGACACGAGGCAGGCATCTGAAAGGATTTGGCCACACAAAATGTGTACCTCCAGGGAGCAAGGAGAGTTTGGACAAACACATATATGTCCAAAATTGCATTGGTACCTGTAGGTGTCTACTTAAATAGAAATATTCAGGCACGTGTCAGGACAGTTCTCTGAAGGCAAATCAGGAAAAATATGGTCAGCTGGAATGCTCGTAAAATCATTGCCTCAACATTCATAGTAATAATTCTTATCCTTATAGGCTGATGGAGTAGCTCTGCTGCTACTACTCAATTCCTTGTCAAACAGATGCATTAACACTCTACAGACATTTAGTTCCTGTAGTGTTCATGACTTGTAAAGTGGCAAGAATGAGAATTAGGTATGGTCCAAAGGTAAACATGCCTGAGAGATATGGATCAAAAGCAGCCTGCAGGGAGCTAAGGGTCAGGGTACTGGAAACAATTCAATCCATTCTAATGGATTTGCTAGTCACTTCAAATTACTTGAACATAATTCACACACCCTGGCCTATGTGACGAGCAGTTGCTTCACAGGAAGCAAAAAGTTTTGAACTTCACTGTCAAAAGATTTGAGGGTCATTCTTATGTTCTTAGAAGTTTAAACACAAGCTGGATTACTGATTAAATCCTAAATTTCCCCTCTTGCATAACATACTGTAAAAGCACTTATAAGTAAAAGAAAATGTATAAGAAGAGGAAAGGGGTATATGAAGAGAAGAAAGACATTGTTCATTTTTATGGTAGTTCAGCTTTTATAAAAAAACTAAGGAATTCATACTCATCTCCACATACTGACAAAACAAGATACACTGGTTTTGCTGACTGTAAACCAATTTAATTCTCAGTGGTCTGAACTTGAAGGTAGACTAGCATTCTACCAGAAACCTCTGTAAGAAGGTCATTGAAGAAATTGTTCAAAACATCAGAGAACACCATCACAGTTGGTCCAGAAGTAGGATAGACACAAGAGATGGCTAGAATCAAGTTCACTGCAGCTTCTAGCATTACATTGCTTAAACTAACATGAAAGTCTATTCTGATAACCAGCAGATGTTGGGTGAAGGGATTGGAAAGTTGTTGCCATGACCACATCTCTTGCACTCCCCTGCACAAAATTTTGATTTGCTTCACCTAAAGACTTGTGCCTTCCGATACTAAAATAAGCAGTCTGATTTATCACACAACTGAAATAAAAAGCTGAGGCAGAGTTGTGGAAATTAACAACTGCGAACACCAGAGACTTTTTTTTCCACTGAAAATGACGCTGAAGTAAAAGAAGTCAGATTTGTTTCATTTTGAATCCATACACTAAAAATCAGCTTTTTACAGACTACCTCTTTTTTAAGGAAAACCTAAAAAGTGCATGCATTTAAAGGCAGATCAGTATATAATTACACTAGTAAATCATATGACTATATTTGAAATATAGTCAAATAGCTTCTGAGCCACTGCAGGGAAATTAAAAACCTGCTACAGACCATTAAGTATAAAGAACTACCTGTGATTTTATGATTAAACTGGAAAAGCATGTTAATATATTGATAAGGTAACAAAACAGAGGATTAAACTTTTCTACGCTGAATCTCCTTTTTTTTTTTTTTTTTTCAGGAAATAGCTACTATTTCTTCTTTTTACCCCAAATTTAGTAGTGTTCATTTCTCAGTTGGAAAAAAACATTAAAATCTGTGAAGTTACAAATGTGTTGTCAGGAAGACTCTTCTAAAGGCACAGTCAACCTTAACTACTGCAATTATGCACTGGAATAAGAGTCTGTATCCAGACAACTGTCATGAAGCTATGGTGAACAGTAATTTGTATTCATATCCATTAGCAGCTTTAATTGCCAACACAGGTGACATTCAATCCAGACCTCATCTTCCAAAGAAGGGAGTTTTTAATAGAACAGTTTTGGTGCACTTCTGTCAACCTCGTTTAGCCCTATGAGATGCACACTGTATAATATTCTTCCTTCTCCACAGCCCAGGAGCAAGGCCCAGCCCCGATATGCCCCAAGCCATCTAACCTTAGCTCATACTGCTGAGGAAACTGCTAAATGATGAGAAAGAGCTCACTAAAAAAGGTAAAATTATGGAGGTTAGGCTGTTCAGGCAGTGATTATTAGTAGTACAAATATTCAAATAAAGAGCATTGCCGCGTGCCGAAGGGGAACAAAGGAACAGTCCTCAGCAGGTTAGGGGTAGAAAGCTGGAACGGGTTTATTGAGAGCACTGAGACTTTTAAGGGGTTTGGGAACTGGGAGGAGTTATGGGTGGGACGCGGCAAATATGGGGAAAGAGGGGAGGGGAGAATACAACTGTGGGAAAGAGGAGGAGTTAGGGTGGACCGCAACAGGTAAGGGAAAGGAGAGGGGAAACTGGGAGGAGTTAGGGTGGACCGCAACAGGTAAGGGAAAGGAGAGGGGAAACTGGGAGTGGCCAGCCTTATATGATGATGCTACATTGCATCACCGGCTAGCCAAGGGAGAAACAGGGAATCGGGTATCCAGGTAACACAGCCAGGGGGAATTAACATACAAATACCAATAATATAACTATCTATCTAATACATATAATCACTATCTATACTAAGAAAACTTTTTCAACACATTAGCTTCTGCAACTTGAGGTAGCTTGTGAATCTCTGGCATTAATCATTTGGTTGTCAGCTCTATCCATTCCTGGAAGGACGTGTCCTGGTTGTTCTGGCAGTCCTTCAGGCAGGGTTCCCCCACACATACTGATTTCTGTAGTTGTCACTGAGAAAGGTTTCTTCTGAAAGCTTTTTGTAAATAGGTACAGAAAGTTTATGGAAAAGGGTTTTTTGGTTTGTTTTTGGTTTTTTTTTAGGTATAGAAACAATTTTTTTTAGGGACCCATAGTTTATGGGAGAAAACTGCAATAAAATTATGACTCCTTTAAAGTCTATTTTGAAAATTGATAAGAGTACAGACAAGTCTTTAATACTGCAAAGCTTTCATTATAAGAACAGTTTAGTTGTCCTGTTTCTGTTGACACTGATGCTTGTACCCTACTATGTGACAGAATTCAAAATGTAGGTATTAGCAGCAGACTCTGGAACTAAGCAAGTGGAAAACATTGAGAGAATAAAAAACCTTAGGAAGTAGCACTTAGTGGAGGGATAAATTGACAGTACTTTACTTTTTTAGTACTTGAGTTTGATTAGGAAGAAAAGTGCAGATATAGTGTAGCTAAGTGTTTTGTAAATAGTAACACAACGTGAAAGCTTTTTTTTTTTCCTCTAGAGTGGGGATTTAAGTTGCTCATTGCTTTCACTCACTTGACTGTGAAATACTGCAATTCCTCAAAATCAGATCCACAGTTCAGCCTGACCGCTGGAATAGCTACATGGGCTATTAAATTAGCTTCAACTTAGGTAGATTATCCACATGGCTACAGGTTCTGTTTAGGTGCCCTCAGGGGATTCAATTCATGAACTCAGTTTGCTTGGTTGGGATGCCAGAGCTCTGCTGTTTTGAATGATGAAATTGTAGCATTTTTTTACACACTGAAGTATTGGTTTAGCTTTGAGTTTGTTTTGAATGAAACATTAATGGAGATGAAGGAGGGAGAAACGAAGCTTTCCTCCTGTTACTGACCATCTTTTTGGAGACCCCTAAGATTCTGAGAAATGTCCAACTTCTGCCATCCATCCCTGCAGTGTCTGAAACAAGTTGCTTACAGTCATTCTCCATTCAGACAATATGTTACACTCTGTGTTCCATGGACCACATTCAGAGTTACTCTTATAATTCCAAGATTTTTTAAAATACACTGAAATACTACTAAGTGCACATTCTGCTATTAAGTGAACTTTCACGGAGTGAACAGATTTCTTTCAGGTTAGGGGGATTAGGAAGTCAGCAGAAGTAAATTTTGTTTGTTTGACTGGTTGTTTACTTATAGAAGCCTAAGACTGTTCAGATAAGCTGCAGTACCAGCCTTGCCACATATCAGCTGTTTACTTATTCTTCTCTTTAGTAATTTTTTTCTAAATCCACTTTTTCTGTTCTGTATTTTTCATGTATTCCTTCACAATGGTAGAAACCTTACAATATTTTAATCTGCCTAGTCTGTTTTTTCACCTTAAACTTTCGTTGGATCTTAATGCATAGTTTGGCCTGGTTTCTTAAAAGTGAAAAATAATGCATGGATCATTAACAAAGTCTTTCCCTCCCTATTTTGAGAATGATCCTTATTCCCCCTCCCCCCCCCCCTTAATGCATGATCTGCTCATTCATTCATGGTAAAGTTAGAAGGGCAAGTAGACAGAATGGAAGACTTGAATAACACTGCTGAGAAAATATACAAGAATAAATGCAAATGACAGGTAATCCTTTAAAAAAAAATCAAGCCCAACTGAGTGACTGATAAAAGCAAGCAAATGTTTTCTTCACTGTGAAGTCTCAAAATGCAAAATAGTAGAATAAACATATGGTATTGGTTAATACACAACTGACTGAAAGATTTAAAAAGACATGAGCTGAAGTTCTGTGTGTCTTTGTCTGACTTCAAAAGCACAATTCTCTTCCATTTCCCATCTGAAATTGTAGCAAAAAAGAAAAAGTAATGTGCTTGGCTATTAAAATGCTCCTGGAATTAAGTAGCAGTTGTGCGTTATTTTCACAATACAAACCGCTATTTTAGGCTCAAATATTATTGGTGCATTATATTACCTTGTGGTTTTGACAGTTTTCCATAGTTTTCCACCTCTGAGAATACAAAAATGCTATTTCTGTCACATACTGAAACTTTCAGTCTGTATATCTACTGACAGTGTTGCAAGAGGTGAGAATGTATTTTTAATGGTCATTCTCACAGGAAGAAGCGTAGTTAATATTCACTTGGATAAATAGTTAGCATCTTAAGTTATTTTGCTAGTATTGAAATGCCTGCTTATTTTTTTAATTCTAAGGTTTGACTGTGGCAAATATGTCACTTTGCCTCTAGGTTTCTTTGTGTTAACAAAGGAGGAGGCCTGCACAGCACACACCTACACACTTACACACAGAGCTCTTACTGTTGATCCCCTCGTGCAACCCAGGTAAGCGGAGAGTGAAGCTAGAGAGAATACAGCAAAAAAAAAAATGTTTATTGTTTTGGTAGCTTTTCTGTTTCTTCCTTTCTGAATTCTTAAGCAAGTCAAATATCTTCTGGTACTAAGCCCCAGGTTTGGTAATATCACTAGTATGTGGTAAGAAATTGGAGCCTTCTAGTGATTGATGTACTGGGTTGAATATCCAAATATGCATGTGCCAGTTCCCCATCTTCTATGATGGTTTGCTTTGAATTATATGGAGGCTTCTTTCACCCAGGCTGTCAGGAGCTATTGTGTGCCAATGTCTCTTCTCCCCAAGGAACTGCTGATTTGTGAAACTAGGAAGACACATTGCCTGTTTTGTCTTGCATTACAGCTGATGATGCTTCACAGGTTGCTTGTCCACATAATTTTTGTTTTCACTTCTGTTTGTTTAGTGATCTTTGCTCACAGAAGAAGTACACAGTCTAATCTAATCTGTAAACAAGCAGTTCACATCTTCCCCTCTCACACTGGGAGGAAAATTATGGTACCTGGTGCTTGATAAGTTTCCTCTTTAATGCACGTCCTTGTCCCTTGGTGGTGCACGGAGATGGACATGACTGTAGGCTGAGTTTTTATCCCCTTCATTTCCCTGGGGACTTATAAAAGACTTCTAAGACCAGCAGACTGGCTCTGGGACTGATGAGCTGACTTCCTGGTACAGGGTGATCAGGTTCAAGCAGATGAGAGATCAGTGATGTGATTTTTCTCTCAATTCAGTTTTCTATTCTTAAGTGAATGTAGATGTTGCTTTGTGTTTTTTTTTTTCTTTTTATCCTCAAAAAGAAATTTCCAATACATAATCATGCCTTATCTCTCTCCAAAGCCTTGGAGAGCAATCTGGGTCCCTGTAGCCCCTGTGATTTTTGCAGTTACTGAGAGGTGTAGTGGTTAACTGGAAATAATTGGAGGTGATTTCCCTCAGTGTGACTTGTTGCTTTGCCATGCACTGGTAGGAAAGGCAAGGTTTGATAGGAAATTCAACAAAATGGAGGTAGGAAGGTGCAAACAGATAAACTATAACATCATTTTTACCAAGTATTGCCCACTAGTTCTAAGGACAATTGTTTTGTCACTGAGATGCATGAGAATGTGGGTATATATGCAGAGCAGTGGGTGGGAAAACTGGGACTGAAGACAGCTGAGCTCCTCTTCTGTGAAACATTTATTTATTAGTATGCAGATAGTTTAATCTGAGGACATCCAGAGGTTGTTTTAGCTATGATGAAATGAGGGGGAAAAGGAAAGGTTTCTCTGTGTTCAGTTTGATCCTTTGGGTGCCTTTGGCTGTTGTCCTGAAAAATATAAAATGCTTGGCGTATTTTTATTTGCCATTAAACCAGCAGGTACATAAGGTCAAGTATGCAATTAGGTCTTCTCTAATAAATGTGCCCTTTGTCAATATATCCTTATACTCTCTGAAATCTAATATAAGCATGTATTTTCCTAAAAATTGCAGTAAGTGGCCTTTAACAGTTCAACAGATGAAATTATGCTGCCTCCTGCGCTGTATTCAAATCCAGTTAAACACAATATATTCAGTCAGAGAATGGCCAGCTGTTTAGCCATTTAGACCCTCAAAAGCATAACATATTACTAGGGATTCTGTGTTGTTCACGTACTTTCTGAGAGATAAATGTACAAAGGAGATAATGGGCTGAATCTCCTGCCTTCAGAAAGGCCAGGAGGCAGATTTCCAGCTGGGGTGAAAGACTGGGGACTACTCTCATTTGCACAAGCAGCAGTGCTGGCTTAGGCTTCTCTCTGTCTCCTGTTTGTAATGTGGCTTTTGGTGTAGTTTTCAGGTCTTGCACTCAAAATCCAGCTTGATTTTATATCATTCTGTCTCCAGTATTGTTAAACTGTCTTCTATGATTGTGATCTCCTAGATATTTTATGTATGATTTGCTACGAGGGTTATGGTTTGTGACTCAGTATCTGCTATTTTGCTCCAATTTGGAGCTGAATGAGGCACCATATGACACTAGTATTTGCATTCAGTGAAGTCCCTGACACCTGATACATTTTGTATGCAACACTTGGTATTCCTGTGGTTTGCTTCCTGCAAAGTACTTCTTTTTTCCCCTCTCATTTAATATTTTGTCTAATATTTGTACACTTTAGCCACAGCATTTTGCAACTTGTTATTTATTAAGAATGTTGCATGTGTCATTTAGTAGTGACATGCTCCGAGGTGCTGTGTGTGAAATTCTCCCTTTGGTTACACATTCCAAACTTAATTTCTCTTGGATCTTTTGAGTTGTATCCTTGGAACACTTATGGAATAGTCACACTAAAAATTAGTGAAGTACTGTTTTCTTAAGAAAGGATGAGCAAAAAGTAAACTGGCAAAAATGTACCATGATTCTTATGAAACCAGGGTTAAAGTCCACCCTTTTACTGCTTGTGATACAAAACAGAAATATGTATTGTTGAAACACAGCATTCTGGTTTGTGTATTTCTTTAGCTGCTATCAGAGGGGAAAAAGGGGAAAAAATAAAAAGCCAAGCTCTTGTGGCTTTTGTTGTACAGTAAATACAAAAATGTTAGTTCTAAAATGTTGTAAGCATTCCTATATTCCATAAGTGCAGGCTACATATAAAATAATAGTGAAGTTCAAATTTTCACATCCAACTTGCAGGCATCTCTTTTAGAAGTTTTGTCTTTTATTTGGTTTGTTTTAGTTGGCTGCTAGAGAGACTAAAATGTAAATGTGCATTTCTGATTCACTGGCAGTGATGTGAATTGGTCTTAAATAGAATATGTACGTACATAAAAGTTCAGCTGCTTTTAATACTGATGTTAAGGGTCAATGTCTAGGTTAGGCACTAGGTAGAACACTACCATGAAATAAATTGCAAAAGAGACAAGTGTACCTTTGTTGTTTAATCAAATGAAGAAAGTCTTTGAACAAAAGCACGTAAGGTGGGTGTAGTTGATCTTGTTCATGAAAGGTAATTATAGATAATTAGTCCCTTGAATATTTAGTATTGAGGTAGTTAACAAAAAGGTCGTGGTGTTTCACAGTGCAAGTAAAGAGTCTGAAACAACTGAGTGCAGTGAAAAGGTTGTGTTGTGATTGTTAACCCAAACAGCATTTCTTGCAGGCAAAGGGTCTAGACCCTGACATGGTTCTTCGGAAGAAATTCATCTTCTAAGCTGATGCCATACGACTGAAGATAGTAAAGCACTAGATCTTAAAGATAGATAAGACCGTGCTGTGCACTTGCATGAGGTTATGATTCCCTAGCTGCACTCAATTCATTATAGCCTGGAGAAAGGAAAAGCAGTGTGACAGAGCATGGCATCTTTCTAAACAACTACATCAGTAGAAACCCCCTGCAGAATTTTAAGTCATTCATCATCTTCCCACCCTCACCCCTTCTTGCTGTGCTGATAAAATACTTTGCATCCATTATTAAAACACATCTTTCTGTATTAGAATGGCCCTGCGGCCAAAGCTGTTCTCTGTTTTGTTATGTGAGGCCAGAAACTATAGAAACTTCTAAATTAATGTGTTTTCTGACAGTCTGATATTGTCAGACTGCTCTTGGCAACTAACTTTCTTTTTTCCGTTGTTCTCATGAATCAAAAATGTGCAAGTTGAAATGAAGTGACATATTTGTGTTTGGTTTGAAAAAATTTAATAGAAAGAATTAGCAACAAACTTTATTAAATGGAAAGACAAGCCTGTAGTAATGGATGCCCAAAGCAAAACACCCAGTGTTGCTTCCAACCCAACACGAGTTACAGACTTGGTAAAAATTCCCTGCCATATTGTATCTGGCATAGGACAGCATACTAAAGATGTCTTACCTTAGTTCTTAAGACTGGGTGCTATTTAAAGTGAGTCCAATGCCCAAGATGTATTGAGGTTTTGTGTGAATCTAAACACAGTGGGCTGTAATGTGGGACCATCTGTTTAAAGGAAAAATTACGTTAGAGATGTCTTTTTTTCCTAAGTCTCATTAGAGGCTTGTGATTATATGAAACAACATAGTAGATTAGTTAGTATATAAAGGAACAAATTGGGAGGGAGTATGAACAAGGTCCTCAAGATCTAACGCAGTATTTTCTCATATAAAAGACTTGTTTACGTAGCTGTTTACCTTGTATCTGAAACAGACAAGACAAACGATAAATGTGAATATTACTGAATTCTTGCCTGGAATAATATTTGCCTGTAACAACAAGTGGTGTTGTACCCCATTGCAGTGGTAATCTTAGAGGATTCACAGGCCTTGCAGGAACAACTTTGGGTTCTGCTTTGGCATGTTTCACATGCCCTAGCTCTCAGTATCTTTTGTAGGACTAGTTAAAGGCTCATAACAAGCTACAATGAGCACAGTCTCTGTGGACTTTCTATAAACCCATCGCTGATAGAGTTGCTTGCACTGGTACCATGGGGATGCTTCTCTGATGTAGGGTGACTCAACAGTCCTGTTTTCTGTGTCAGGAAATCCTCTCACTGGTAAAGAGCTCAGAATTAACATTGTACAAAAATTTTTGTATATACCCAATTACAAATGTTCCCTTTTACACTCAGAAGGAAGGAGCATGAGAGGTTTAGGGGCATAGATGCTTTCTAAAGGAGATCTTAAGGAGCAGGGATAAGGAAATTACTTGGTTGAAGTGTCACCTTTTAGGTGTTTGAGTACAAAAGGATTAAAAACAACTTGCTATTTCATTCAGAGAAAAGAACCAATGAAAGACAACAAGCCTACCTACTAGTAAATTCTCAATGTTCTTTCAATAACAAATTTCCAAATCTTTTGTTGCCACATAGTCTCAAGGGTCTATCCTGCTGTCATAAGTGTGTACAGGATTCATAGAGCTAATTCCCATAAGAGGAACTTTGCATGTAAATCTTTGACAAAGAGATTTTATATGTATTTGAATGAACTGTTTCATTTTATCTTACCAGCAATCTGCAGACTTGAATTTTCCTTAGTGTTCTCTGACAGACCATGACAAAACACTTACTAGTGACACAATGGCTCCTTCACAGCTGTTATAGTCTATTGTGCTGTATGGCATAATTGGGGAATGTTTTAATCCATTGATGCTTCTCTCAGAGTAACATGGATTACTGACATACTGCACTTTCTACAAGCTAAAAGTCAAGCATTTCCAAATGTTCAGTGAGCTGCAGCTCCGTAATGCTCATTTGCCATAGAAAATTTATTCTGTCAGCTACTGATACACAGTAGACGAAGATCTTAACAATTCTTGTCCAGTGGGTGCTCTTACACACCAATAGTCTCATAGTGCCATCCCATAAAGCTCTGTGTTTTGTCATGGGGGTCTGCCAAAAAGACATGCTCTCCTGAATTTGCAGTGCTTTGCTGAAACAAATGTCAGTTTTACTTGGATGCTGAAGATCCTTGAATGTGTTATGCTGTGGAAGTATGCATTTCCCCTTGGTGATGATTTTGTCCCTGTCTAATCTAAAGTTAGACATCTGTGTTTTTGTGAATTGGAAGTTATCTTCAGTGAATTATAGTTATCTTTACATATGAAGGTTTGTAAAGATTAATTTAGCCTAAACCAAACTGGGGCTCATCCTGGAGATCTGCCATTCATTTTGGGAAATAGCAGGTTCCACCACCTACAAAGCTGACTCAGATACAAATGAGATTGACCTAGTGAAAGCCACTGATACTTTTATTTTATCATTACTAGTTTTCAACTTTGCATATTTAAATTTAAATTTAAATGACTTATCTTTATATGGAAAGAAAAGAATGAAGAATGCTATGATAAAAGAGTGGTGTTGACTGGCCCAGAGCTTCAAGTAAGAGTAGTAAACAAGGGACCCTGATACTTGAGGAAATTTGAGAACATGGGACAAGGAAGAGGAAAAACCCACACAGAGCCCTGGTACACACTTTTTTTTCCCTATGCTGCACAGAACTGATAAATTGTGGGAGAAATACTAAAGAAGGATCTGGACCATTGAGTACATATTTGGAATTTTAGAGTGTCTTAGCAATGGAAGAGGGTTTCAAAAGTCTCTGGAAAGGATGCAGGCCGTTGGGCTATTGGAGAGAGCTTTCTGGGAGGGTGGAATTAAGAATAGAAGCACAAGTTGAGCGGCCATCTAATTGGTGGCATCAACAACTTCCAGCATCAAATGTCTGTGGTAAATGATTAAACAGCACAGTGAAGAGGCAAGAGTATCTTGCTGGTATCTATTTTCAGATTTGAATAATTCAGTAATTTTTACATGAAAAATAAACAGTTTGTGTGTCTCACACAGGTTTGGAAACTTTGATGTGCAGCAGCTTTCCAAAGAAGCATGATAGAAATTGAGAAGCTTATTCAAATCTTAGGCTGCCAACTGAATCTGTAGTAGGCAGGAACTTCACAGGGACAGTTTGTTTTGCAAAGTATCCTGCTGCTGGTTTTTTTTTTCCAGTCATGGAAATAACCAAGACTAGATTTCCCTCTGTGCTGCACCCCACCCCCTCCGCCCCCATATTTGAGCTTCAGATGGAAACAGAGTATGCAAAGGAGGACAGAATTACATATTCTCTTAGTGTAATAGGACTTACATGCATAGTAAAAAAGAATATGCACATGGTACATGTAAACAAATACTATTATATGTGAGTCTATAGCATCAAGGCTTGTTCCCAGCACCCAGAACTTGTCACAAGCACTCAAAAGTGGCTTGTGTTCAGAGGCAACTGTATGTAGTGAGATATTTACTTCATGCTGAAGTGTCTTACATTTAGAATCATAAAATCATTTAGGTATGAAAAGACCTTTAATATAATCTAATCCAACCATAGATACATTGAATACATAAAATAGAAAAATAGAGCCGGTTTCCAGCTCCATGGAGTTTGGTGTGGGCATTTCCCAGCTCTCAAATCCTTGCTCTATCACACTTAGACAACTCTCAGCACGTGTCTTTGCTAAGACTTTCCCTTTTCCGTGCCAGGGCTGTGCCCTTCTGAAAATGCAACCTTTTGCTCTTCTCTAAGCACGCATGAGCCTGGAGGCTCATACATTCATCAGCCTGTTCTCCCCTGAAGGATTGCAGCTAGCCTGATTCAGCACAAATATTTGCTAAGTTAATTAGACTTTTTCTTTAATCTCAGAGTAATTTGAAGTAAAGTTTGGGTTTATTCTTGTAATATTTAAATGTGTGTACGGGTTCTTGCTTTTCTTGCTTCTTTCTTACACTTCCTAGTTTTGGCACTGTGAAGTCATCTGGTAAAAAATTGACCATTCAATTATTCACTTATTTTATGTGATCCTCTTACAGGTTTGTGTATTAACTGTGCTATATTTCTGGAATGACTAGGTGCCGCGTTCAGCCGGGAAAAAAAGGATCGGGTCCACGCAGGGTGAGGGTGAGAACAGCAGTGAACCGTTTATTGGGGGGTGCATCAGACTTTTA
>JAWWEW010000041.1:36752717-36764485 GCA_035583185.1 Anabacerthia variegaticeps
CTTCTGCAACTTGAGGTAGCTTGTGAATCTCTGGCATTAATCATTTGGTTGTCAGCTCTATCCATTCCTGGAAGGACATGTCCTGGTTGTTCTGGCAGTCCTTCGGGCAGGGTTCCCCCACAGAGCATCAAAAACGCAAAGTACAAAATTTTAAAAGAAAACACAGATGCTTGGGAGATGATGGCAACTTAGGAGCATTGAAGACCAATTCAAGGAGTCAAGGAGGTCTAAACCTTCCTCTCCTGATAGACAGTTGTCTTACAGCAAAACTCTGATAAGCATAATAATGCATTGAGTTGCTTGTTAATTACCCAATTATGCATTTTAGTTAAAAATCATTGCTTTTAAACAGTATAAATCCTGCTTGCATAGTCTCTTTACACATGGGTGAACATGCCTGAATAAAGTAACAGAGTTGTACTACCTAAAGCCAGTCTTTCATTAGAAAAAAAAGACTCTTTAGGTTATGCTTACAATCATATAGATATCTTATCTCTTAAACAACTAAATGCACATGTGATGCCAAGAATTTTTACCTGATTTATCTGGTTTTCAGGTAAGCAGGCTCAAAATCCGTAATTCTAAGGAAATATGTACAAATAAATGACTATGATTTAACCATATATTGTTTAGAGGATTTGCGTGCATGCAACCACTTCTTGAAGCATGAGACGTTATTTCACCTCTTTCAGTGCACAAAACACATCTAAATTAGCTTACCTTTGCCTGGGGTTAAGAACTCCTAAATCAATATTTACCAAGGCTCAGCTATCACATTTAATCTATTAAATAGCAGTTGTACTATATATTTAATCTCTAAGTTTAGGGCTATATAGAGGCAACTCAAACCATGGGCCAGAAAAAAAGTGCATTTACAAAGGGTATAGACAGATTACTACAGTTTTCACTTAATTCCAGCTTATAGGCACATGCCTAGGGCAGCATTACAGTGTGCTTCCCATTATCCTTATTTAATTTCCTCAGCTAACTGTGCATCTGTGTTGTTCAATGTGCAGTAGTGTGAAGCAAACTTAGCTGTGATCAAAGTTTGAATACATGAGTTTACTTAAAGATTTATGTTGAAATGCTTTTCCCAAACAATGATTTCATTAACAATTACTGATCTACCCTGATGCTTCTGCTAATAAAATAATGATCACTGCTAGGTAAAACAGGAGGAAAAAGTATCTGTCTGGGTAATGGATTTCAGTTGTACTTTTTTTGCCTTTCCTTTACCAGTATATGTCTTGGGTACATAGATAGAGTAAAATCATCAAATGATCTGGGTTGAAAGGAACCTTAAAGACCACCTAGCTCCAACCCTCATGCCATGGGCAGGGATGCCATTCACTAGATGCAGTAGCTCAGGGATATGCTACGGGCCATGTACACAGGGTTCTATTAGCAGTATGCTTGAGTAACACCCCACTACAGTTATATTTGGAGACGGGACAGCCAGATGAAGGACAGTGTTGCCTTTAGTGTCTGCCACACTCAAGTCGGCACCATGCTCTAGCAGAATAGCCACACATTCTTGCTGGCACTGTACTGCCTGAGAACAGCACAAAAAGTGAAAGATTTCCAACATTTACACCTCACTCTGTCATAATGTGCTCAGCTTTTGAACACTGGGAAAGAAGAGCACCTTCAAAGATTAATTAACACCACTGAAAAAAGCTTTGGACCCTCCCTTCATGTATTAATACATATTGATGATATTTCCCCAGGCTGAACCGTCCCATCTCTCTCAGTCTTTCTTCATGTGAGACACTCCCATTCCTCAATCAACTGAATGGTTCTTTGCTGGTCTTTCTACAGTACACTCATGTCTTTCTTGTACTGAGGAGCCCAGAACTGGACACAATACTCCCCTCACTAGTGCTGAGTAGAGTTGGAAGTATCACCTCCCTTGACTTGCTGGCAATACTGCAAGACAGAGCAAAATATATAATAAGTTCTCTGTCCCACAGAGTTCAGAGTCTAATTTAGGGATAGAGAGTAGAGGATCATGGAAAGGAAAGGTTAATTAAACTGGGATGAATAGGGTATCAAAAGTAGTCATGATGGTGACCAAAGAATTCCTGATTGCTTCCAACTCACTTCTAACTAAAAAATAGATATATAAAAACATGTGGCGTGGCTGGGCTTAGGTGTTAGTTGCATGTCTCACAGCCTAAGTGGATTTCCAACATGATTCAGCAAAATATCTTCTTGACTGGTTTGAGAAGGATGCTACAGGCTGTATATATGTAGCACCATTTTACACTTTGCTGTATAAGTAGAGAAAAGGTATTGAAGATTTTCACCACTGGGAGAATTTTTCTCCAAGAGAAGTTGTCTCTTTTCCCTATCTTTGTTTTGCCTTGGCTTGCAGGGGGGATTTTTTCCTCATTTTCTTTTTGCATTGCACCATATAATCATGGGTTTTTCAATTCTTCAGCTGGTATATCAAATAGTAGAAGGGACTGTCACCACTGAGTGCACTAAATTCTCAAAATATGAAGCAATATTGTAATAAACCGGTTGATACTCTTATAATGGAAAGTGGCAGCCCAGAAATTGGACAGACCATACAGTGAAGGGACCAACAGCATTTTTTTTGAAGGAGGAGATTACATATCTTTAGATTCCAAATTTTATCTCTGTAGACCTCTTCCTTATGTTCCTGTGTCTCTGCCAACTTGATATCTGTTTCACTGCCCTGAGGACATGGAGAGACTGACAAGTCTGCTGGGTACCTTTCACATTTACATTTTCCTGGAAATTTGTCTTCTTTTACAGCATACAATGAAAGGTAGTGCTCAGTTAATGAGCACTCATTCAACATTCTGTTTTACAGTCAGTTTTCAGTGAGCAGTCCCATGCTTTATTTTAATTCACTCAATTCATGTCATTCTCTGAGGACACAAATATTGATTTCTTCATGGTTTTTTTCTGTGGCACTTTTCATTATGTAATGTGAATGCTACACAAAATAATTATTTGTGAAATGACAGGTTAGTATTCTTTCCCCATTTTATAAATATAGTAAGATCAAAAAAATATCAGAGGTTCGGATGTCCATTTTAAAATATTTCCTAATAGCTTTGTCTCTCAGATGTTTTGCATTGCAGCATAACTGGTACCAAAAAGGAACTGTGTAGTACTCTAATGGTTGTGGCCCTCTTTCCCTGTGAAGGCATTCAGTGGAGTTAGTCATAACCCTTTCCATTTTTCTTTCCTGCATTATGCAGTCACCACATACCACCACTGGTAACATGCAAAGAAGATTCTTATAGACACTTGTCTAGTCTCTTCTGTACTTAAATGAACATTCTCTTTTCTGTGGTTCACAGGAGGAATGATACATTGGGCTTGAGGAAAAACAAGGGTGGGTTGCTCTGACTTGCAGCCTTTTTTTACAAAGATCTACTCTTCCCCATGGCCAAAGTACCTTGTGCGTGAGGATAGGCCTTTGTTTTTAATTTTAGGTGGGTTTGGTATTTTTTGACAAATTAGGACCAATATTTCCTGGAATGTGTGTCCTGGAGAAATTCCCATAACAGAGTTATTTACTGAAATTAATTTATTCTAGGAGAATAGAACTTTCACCATACAAGACATTAAACCAGCTTTTGCTTCTGTCTATAACTTTGATTTACAGTCTTTGAGCTAAATTTTTAAGACATGGATCTGCAATATTTATTTATAAAAATGAACATTGGGGCATCAAAAAAGAAAAAAAAAATCTGCTCAGCAATTGTCTGGAGTCTGTAGAAACTAAAGGTACTGCCATTAAAATCAGACCATCAGGCTTGGAAAGCTAACTCCATGCTCTTTAAATCACCTGGAGAAACAGAAGAAAATTTATATTGCAATTTCAAATCTTAAATATTTCAATAAATATACGAAAACATTCAAATGCGTAAACACGCAACTCTCCCTTTAGGCATAAACTCTTCTGTTCATTGTTGCTCCCTTTGCAATTTGACATATGGTACTGAATCAATAAGGCAAACAATTGAATGTTATTAGATAATCACACACCTGTGAGACTTCAAGGCACAGGATGTAACCAGATAGTCAGAACCACAGGGGTATAATTTTTCAGTTATATGTAATCATGTAATTTCTTTAAATTTTACTACTGCGATAAATAACTTTCACTGTGAATAGAGCTGCCAGTTAATGTCACAATATTTCACCTGCAAGACTTGCAGAGACTAATGTACTTCTATGAAAACCTTAAAAGCTATCATAATTAGAAGGCTGATTCAGTCTAAGATTCATAATCTGCATCTGACAGTCTCCTTAAAGTCAGAGCATTTGCAGTGCTCCTCCCCAGCAGCAGCAGCAGAACCAGAGCACAGGGTATCAAGTGACCAAGACTTATGTGTTTACCTTATTGATAAAGCCTGGGGGGGAGGGGAGGGAACTGTGGAGTTAATTCGTACTCAATGTCCAAGTTTTATTCTATTTTCCCATTAATATTTAAAGAAATTTTGTTGTCACTGAATATAAATGTTGAATATGAAATTCTGTCATAAAACAGGCCTTGAGTAGAAAAGAAGGAAAAATTTTGTAGTGTTGTTACAATTTCTAAAAATAGGTATACTTTATGCTCTGTATAGTGAAATGTCTTTCATTTTTAGTTAATAACAGCTCATATTACTATTAATGAAACAAAGAACATGAAGGGTAAGGTGCTACACAGAGCTTCATGGAGCACAGCAGAGGCTACCGAGAAACAGGGAGTGGCTGATATGTTTTCAGCTAAGCTACAAATAATGGTGAGGACAAGCTAATCTAGGTGCCTTTGGACCTAAAATGAAAATCAGGTAAAGCTCCGCATCTCAGAGCAGAAGATGAGGTTCACACATTTTAGGTTCTGGACTGTACTCTCAAGAGAAGGATGGTAAATGGGACTCTGGGGCCATGATTCATGATGGGTTCATGACTAAAATTTTCTGTATATTCTAGTTTTCCCACACAGAAAAATGTTTGAAAAGCCTATAAAGCATGCCCTACTATAATATAACAAAAGTAGGCACAATAGACATTTAAGAAGTGTCTCTTATACTGTTTACAGCTGTGAAAAGAGCTGATATTCATTAAGATCGCAGAAAAAATGGTTAAAAGGTGAAGCTAGGCAATTTTGAGTAGTAGAAACAAAAGACTCATTTTTCAACAGAGGAGTACTAAACCAGTGCATCCAGAAATATTTGGGATATCTATCTTTTAACATCTGCAGTCAGGAAGGAATGTATTCCCAACATTTAATAAGGAAATAAAGAATTCTGAGTTCATATGAGAGATTCTCCAATTTATGTAAAGTTTGAGAGTAAATGGGGGATGTAACAGAGACCTGTTGCATCTTTAACTGAATCCTTAACTGACCTCCAGAGAAAAATTGCAAGAGCTTTATGTAACTCTAACAAGGATCTGGGCATTGTTATGTCAAGAAACTGAAAGCTAATACAAAAGGATTTGTTTTCTTGGGTAAGTTTTTGGTATGCAAATGACCAATTTATTTTATTTGTATTCAGACTGGTAACTCAGGAGATATCTGAACTTGAATTTTTTATCCCTGCATCAGCCTGCAGCTCTGTAGTCATTGGATGATGTAAGAAAATGTGTTTTCCCTGACGTTTGGCCCAAACCAAGAGTTGGCACCCAGATATTATTCCCCAGGAGAGTCATGTTTAGGTAGCAAGGCAGCAACTAACAGACATTTACCTTTTAAAAAAGTTAACTTATTTTTCTCCTGGTTGATGACCATGTAATGTTTGAGTACTCCCTTAAGGAATTTCACAGAATGGTTGGCCATTTGTGTGATACAGATTACAGCATAGCAGATATATCCACATTATCTTCACTATATAAGGAAATTGGATGGATTTCACTCTTGATCCTTTGATTTGACTCTTAACCTTAGGAAGACAAAGCTGTTACAGAAAAAGGGGTTACTGAGCCCGTTATTGCAAACCAGCATGACTTACAATCCTTTTGTGCAAGCTATTTGTTCTTCTGTATGTCTGGGGAATTACTACTTCAAAATGACACAAATAAGTGTAGTATTTTTAACACCTCTGCAATGATCTCCATCCAAATCTAATCACAATCCCTTATCTTCCTTTCCCAAAAAATGAGGCTGATTCAAAGAGTTGTTTTAACCATACTGGCAATCATTTTCTGTCATTTTAGCTGTCACCTTATCACCAACTGTTTGGTGGGTTTTGAACGTGTGCAGCAGGGGTGTGCTACTGCCCCAGCTGTAGAGAGCAAGGACATGGGACCTGGGGCAGCATGAGGTGTGTCCTCAGGCTGCAGGGCCAGGCATGCTCACTAGAAGAGTCCTTCAGCTGGTCCCAACAATCCTCTGTCCTAAGCCACTACTAGCAGTGCCTTTGCACACATGAAAGAGGAAAATAATCAGATCCCCAAGGCCCTGGAGTGCAAAGACAGACAATCTTAAAGCTTTTAAAATATATTTTAGTTTTTGTTGTCCCTGATTTTATTGCAATCTAAAAAGAGAAAGAGTGCTTTACCAATAACAATCAGAAAGCTTTGCTTGCAACCCATGGAAATTTACTGACATGGGTAAGGCAGATGACTAGGTTAGTAGAAATGCAGTAAATTAGGCTGTGTTTATGTCATGTCTTTAATGGGACAGAATATTTCCATTTCATTGATTTTTGTCCTTCTTTCTGCCCAGTTGTCATTACAGCATTTCAAAAAGCCCTCAACTCATGTTTCACTCAAATGAAATATGGGGATTGATTAGAATCCACAGCAAAACTACTGCAAGAATATAGCATTTCTTCAGTATGCTAGAAATGCAAATGAGAGAAATAGCAAGAAAATTATTTTCAATAGAGGGTTCGATTTTTGCATTTTGGGGGTTCTTTGTTGAAATTAAGCACAGAGAGGCTCTGGCAGCATGCATGTGCAGAAAAGCAAATTCTTATTATTTGTTCTGCTCTGCTAGCAAGACAAATTAATTCATCTGCAGATCCATGAAGCTACTTAATGAAGGGTTTCAGAATTAAGAATTAGTCTTTTAGCTTTGGTTCAGGAAATCTACTTACTAAAGTCAAAAGCAATTTTGATATAACAAAGTCAGATGATAAAGCCAATCATTAGAGTCTATTTCCTAGACCTTATTTGAGTACTGACCCTGAGAGAGAGCATCCAAGATGGAAAGTTCTCCACAGGGAAAGATCTGCAAGAGTCAGAAGAAACCCAGATAAATCTTTCTGGGGCTGGAAGGTGAAAAAAAGCCCATAATGATGCATGAGTTTAGCTCAGAGAACAGCCTTCAGAATGGACTACCCCAAATAGAAGCAGGCAAAGGTCCAACATGTGAAACAGAGCACATTAATTCATTTAATGAATGGAGTATGGATTAATTTAATGAACCTGATTCAATGGCTACTTGACTGTAAATTGTATCTTTCTGAAAAAAATAACTCAAACTACTTGTGTTTACTTCATATTTTCAACTCTCATACAGGCTGACTTAATATTACTTCCCCTGAAAAAAAAAAAACAAACCAGAAAACAAAAAAAAAAAACAAACAAAAAAAAAAAAACCTGAAATTTTAAGGATTTCAGATCTACATTATTTATTTTGTAGAAAAATATTTAATTTGTTCAATTTTTTTCAACTGCTTTTAAAGACTTTACTAGGGAAGGACTGCATATGTGTTCTAATGTGTAAAATTGTCCCTCAGCAGACACTCTTCTGCTTGTTTCTCTTTCTGTAACTGAAAAGAGAGCTGAATTGTTTGCTTCTTCTAAGTGTAGATAAAGGTTTTCTTGAACCTTTATGTAATATATTTTGTTTCTGTGTGTGTAAAACTGCATGAAAATCTCTTCTGATACTAACAGAAACAAGAGAGAGGTGGCATTGGTTTTCAATAATTAATCTGTCATCCAGATTTTATATCCGTCCAAAGAGAAAGAACAGAGAAAGAACAGGCACGCTTGCATTTCTATGTCTAAGCTAGCTTGTGGTAATAGCAAGGAGATGTAAGAAGGTACTCAGAGCAAATTCTGCCTCAGGGAGGAGCACAGATTCCTGCAGAGTGTTTGAAAGGGAGTCAATAACATGTAAAAAGCAGAATTATGCTCAGGAGGGAGACCACATAGTGTTTGAACCAACACACACAAGCATTTGAAATGCAGAGTTCCTTTCTCAGTGTGTCAAAACCATTGTTAAAGCCTGTAAACTTACAGCTGTCTTTTGGATGTAAAGAGCAGCCATTACCAACAGTTTTATATTACCTTAGATTACCATATATTACCATGTACCTTGCATTACTTCCTTGCTGTTGTTTCCTTTGGTTGTTCCCTTTCTTAGTCCCCACCAATCTGAACATGATTCAGGAATTCAGTCAGCGTATGAAGCTGGGATTGTTGTATCCCCATCATTAATGTCTCTTTGGTCTTCATGACTCAGTAGTTCAGGCATTTTAAGGGCATATATGCCATTGTACCTGCAACTGCAGATGGAGGATTTCAGGACCCAGGGATCCTCTTCCAGTCTTGTGTTTCTGCAAAGAGCAGAATTCCTATAATTAGCAGTGAATTGACTAGAACGTGCAGGAGAAAAAAAGAAAAAATGGATATGATTTAACCCAAATAATCTTTGTTTAATTGCTTTAACCCCATTCATGGAAACTTTTCATAATAGCTTTATTATTATAGGTTTCCAGTGAGAGAAAATGCTTTTGAGTAATGAAAGCTGACACAGATGATTCTAAAAATAATATTAATGAACAAACCTCTCAAAAGGATAGAATTTAAAATTTAGACTGTGTTTTCATCACAAGTGTCATCCGGGAACAGGAAAGACAAAATAATTTGAATCAGAACGTTTCCCTGCCAAAGTTTTCCGCCTGCTCTAGAAACGCTGCCAGTGCTGCCACCTGGAGCCCACTCGTGGGTCCGGAACGAGAAAACAAGGCTGGGAAGCAAATCCAGCAGCTGTTCCTGCGTCTCAGAAAAGACAGCGCTACAACAACAAGCAAAAACAGTCACAGAATTAAGGCAGGTTTTTATCTTATCTGCATGGTGTCCTATGCAATCCACAGCAAATTCAGTGCAAACACACAGCCAAGGACGGAGAATATATTTTCCTGGGATAGTGGATTCAGGAAAAAACTAGTCTCACTGCTTGTTTGAACTTGCTTTGTGTCTCAAAGAGGGAGTGAAGAAAATGGGTGGGGTTTTTCACAGGTGAAAATATTTCACAGCAACTCTTTCAAGCAAATTCATCAGGATGGTGATTTTAGGTAGGTTCACATGGCTGCCAGCAGGAGAGGAAACAACTTTATAGACATTACAGATCTTAGCCTGAATGTTACCCTGCTATAAGTGGCTTAGTTTCATTTGTCTTGTGTCACCTTGCATCACAATGACATCACAAGGCAGCCAGGTACCACTATGCCACCAGGAGAGCAAGAGATGTCTTCTTAAAAAAACAACAGGAAGGTAAACCATTCAAAGACACGGACTTGATCAGCAGTCAATGCATGAGAGTGTTATGAGGAAAAATTTAGAAACTGCTCTGTAACAGTACAGTAATCCAATAAAACATCCAATATCTGCACCTAGCAATAAGAAGCAAATGCAGAGATTATGATTATATAGATGAAAACTCCAAGCTTATAAAGAAATAAAGTTTGTCTGAATCAATTTCTACTAGAAGTCACTGTAAAGAAGTGATAAATGGAGGAGATGGATTTTTATATATGAATTTATACTTGTGCTGAAATAAGAATTATGCCACTATTCCTTGCTTGTACAGTATCTCACAATTTCAAAAATGGTTCAAACATTCCAGACTGGTCCTGTAGTGATACAAATATAAAAGCCACCCCTTGACATTCAAAATCCCAGGCAGAGACTGTATCTGACTTGACATGGTTTTTCAACAGTCTGTAATTTTCATGGTTTGCTAAGCACCAAATGTGTGTACTGCCAAAGACAGATGTTAAGATAATGCCATTACAAATGAATGCAGATTCCCAGTGAAACCTTAAAAATACAATGATATCTTTTGTTAAGGAGTGATTTAATGATCATTTTTCAGAGATGATTATGACGTGCTTCATGAGGAGTGTGTGACTTAGAGCAGAGACTAATTATTCACGTACTAACTTTGTCAGTATGTAAAACAAGAGCTCCTTTCTAATTATTAAAATGCTAAATAGTGATTCTCAGATTCTAACAGAAATCATATGCACAGTGGGTAGGGGTTTTAATGTAGAAAGCTGCTGAAAAATTGTAGCATTGCTTTAAAACTTCTATTGTTTTTTAAAATGTTAATGTTTTAATGGAACTTTTCTGTGTAAACAAATTCACTTTTTTTTTCCAAATATTTGTAAAATTAACATTTTGGTTCTGCTCTGCTCTTTTCATTAAGTTTTTAGGGAGATTTCACATAAATGGGTATGTCATTCAAGTTAGCTTTCACATAACTGAAAAATTTATAGAAATGGTTCAGTGCTTTTCCAATAGTTCTTTCAACCCTTTTCCAAAGGACTCTTTTCAAATCTGTCAGAGACAACACCTTAGATCACTAAGACTAAGACACATGTAGCAAAAAGAGGTCACTTTCCTTTAAATGTACATAATAACAATGTAGCCTTAAAAAGTACTTGACCAAGATTCCTGATTTGAAAAGCTTTCCCAAAATTAAGCACACAAAGCCCAGAAGCATGACTAAGAACTTAAGATTTTAGGTGTAACTGAAAGGTGATTAAGCCAATTTTTTTGCAGTAAATGCAGAAAGTAAACTCTGCAGGGAAGGATCCTCTTTGGGTAATTGAGCGGCTTTCCCTCAAACAGCAAGGCAACTGGCAATGCATGTGTATGTTTTAGTCTATTGCTAATGTACCAAATCATAGAAGGAAAGAGGTGCTTTGATAGTTATTAGCTCTCTATGAGATGGAATAACTCTATAATCATGTGCATACTGAATAGCTTTTATACTTCACTGCTAAACATACGCAAAAATAAGTTGAAAACATTGGCTGTAGTCTTCTAGCTATTACTTTACATGAGAGCTCAAGCATTCCTCACTGTTTTGGCCTCCTTATAAAGCGCACACACACATACAAAACCCCAAAACCAAAACAAACAAACAAAACCCCCACAAACCACCCAGCATCGGAGCTGTTGAGATTGACTTAATCGCAATAAAGAACAAAGTGGTACCAGGTTTACTCAGAAAGTTTTAATATTGCCTTGATATTTAGCAGAAATTTGTGAGCAAGTTCTTGGGGAAGGACTGAATATTTAAAAGGCATGCAAAAAAGAGGAGTAGGAAAAAATTCAAAATACATGGGCCAGGTCTAAAACAATTAATGTGGAAAGGCGGTCTGTAAATGTCAATATTTACTAACAAATGCTTAACTCTCTTCCACATCTGGAAATTTGTAATTTTCAGAGTTAGCCTAAATAACAGAACACTATTTCTGGAAGTCAGGGCTTTTTTTTTTTTTTTTTTCCCCTTTTCAACGTAAAATGATCATGACAAAAAATTGATATTTGGAAATAGAACATCAGAACATTCCTTGCTTTCACAAGGAAAGCCCACCTGCTTCTTTCAATTGATTTGACACTGTTTAAAAGACTGCTGCCCTCATACGGGCATAACTCAGCTCCAGCAATTTGTTCATTAAAAGCAGGCACCAATCATTTGGACAATCTCACAAAAGTAAAACACATAAATTGATGGTAGGGCATTGGTTTTGTGGGGGGGGGGGGGGGGGGGGGGGGGG
>JAWWEW010000041.1:36764585-36817842 GCA_035583185.1 Anabacerthia variegaticeps
AAACACCCCAAAAATAGGGATGAGACCCCAAAAATAGGGATAAAACACCCCAAAAATAGGGATGAGACCCCAAAAATTGGGATGAGACCCCAAAATAGGGATGAGACCCCAAAATAGGGATGAGACCCCAAAAATTGGGATGAGACCCCAAAATAGGGATGACACCCCCCTCCTCCCGTCTCCCCCCGGCCGGGACCCCCCCCGAAAGAGAGGGATTTTTGCAATCTATAATGAAGTTCCTTCATATAATTTAATGAAACAGTCTATATGAACAAATGTTCCCTTCGCACCACTTAAGCTTCTTTTGACTGCCCTTTAGCTGCAGGAAGTCTACAAAGCTGGAGTGATGACAATAAAAAGCTATGCAAAAATACAGTATACATTTTGAATATTAATTCATTTATCACAGAATGACTGAGGTTAGAAGGAACCTTTATAGGGATCTGGTCTAAAGCACTGCTCTAGGAGGGCCACCGACAGTCCATTGCCCAGGGTGATCTCCAGATGGAGATTGATACTGAGATTCCACAATCTCTGAACAATCTGTGCCAGTGTTCTGTCACCCTCACAATAAAAAAAAAAATAAATGTTTCCCAATGTTCATAGGAAACCTCCTTTGTTTTATTTTGTCCCAGTTGCCTCTTGTTCTGTCACTGGACACCCCTGAAAAGAGCCTGGCTGCGTCCTTTTTGCACCCTTCCTTCAGACATTTGCACACACTGATGACTCTGAGCCTTCTCACATCCAGACAGTCTGGAACAGTCTGTTCCAGTTCTCTCAGCCTTTCTTCATAGGAGAGATGCTCGAGACCCTTAACCATTTTTGTGTCCCTTTGTTTTACTCTCTCCAGCTGCTCAATGTCTCTCTTATACTGGGAAGCCCAGAGCTGGACACACTGATTCTACTGAAACATGAACTAGACTATCAAAGAAAGCTTTTCTAAGAAGAAAATTACTATTGGCAGAAAAGATTCTGTTTTTCTAGAAAGCCTTAATCATCAAATGCTTTGATTTGATATATAATAATTTCCAGTAGACCCTTTGCATTAACCATTAAATGCTCTGGCTTGATATACAGGAATTGCCTGTATAGCAGGGAGTGGCAGGTCTTTTGCATTCTTAAGGCACCCATGCTTTCCCAAAAAGCTAGACTAAAAGGTACTACCTACATTTCTATATACAACTATAATGCATTTCTGTAGCTGCAACTGAGAGAGACTTACTCTGTAAGCACAGATGGGAAGACTCCTACCAGAAGCGCCATTAGAGGTCATTGAATGGGGTTATGCACAGCTCCCTGCTTGTAGAAACAATATCTTCACACATGTTTATTTTACCTGGAAGAACATGGGAGCTGACTGATTAAATGGAAGACTAGAAATTCTACAAACAATGTATTTGGGATGAGCGTAGTGCCAAATGGCACATTGCTGTCCATTGTGAGGGTTGCATGTTCTCAACAGAGAACAGCGGGACACTTTTTTTTCTTTTTTTTTGTTAATATATCAGTAGCTGTGTGCAGCCACAGCATGTCTGTTTGCTGGAGCTTTTGGTCTTCTGAAAGAGCAGTCTGTTTATAGACCAGACAACATGGCAGAGAACTTTAAGTGGACAGGTTTTCTGTGAGCTCTGTGTGGCTGGCATGCGCAAAAGGAGACTGAAGGTTCTTTGAAAAACAGAGAAATGTCATTTTGGACAGACAATAGCTCATGGCACTGCACTCTATAGAAGAGCCTATCAACTCAAATAAAGAGTGAAATGTACACATTTACCACAAACTGTAACCTTGAAGAAAAAAGAGGGGGAAAAAAACAAACAAACACACAAACAAAAAAAACCCTACATACACAAAAAAACCCCAACCAAACAAAACAACAAAAAACTAAACAAAACAAACAAACAAACAAACCCCAGATCTGATTCTGTAGGTATTTGGTAATGGTAGCTGAAGGCAGAGGGTGTTTTCAATATGGACCAGACCTCATGAGCCACACATCCCTAGATCCTCACATGGCCAGGAGAACCAAACCACAAACCAGAAACCAGAGAGCCAAGAGAATGAGAAACTCTAGGAATGGCAAGTGTTTTGTTGCTGAACACAGAAAATCATTGAAAATTGCCCAGTGCTGCTGAGCTGAACAACTTTCCTCCCATAATAGCAAAGCTGAGCTACCTGGAATCTGTGCCAGCCACCCAACCTGCCCCTTGCTAAAGGCCCCATAGAGGAACAGCCATCAAGAGCTGTATGTAGCTGCAATCTCCTTCTTTCAGAGCAGGAGAAGGACAGAAAATAGCAATTTCCTGTCAAGGTTATTTTAAATGACAGCCTTTTAAAAGAATGAGGCATGGAAACCGCCGCTCTCAAAAATAAACTCAGAAAACTGGATTTATTTAGAAGTGTGTGGTGTTTGTTTATAGCTGACTGTTACATTTTTCATCAGAATGCTTATATTTGGCATCATTTGGCTTGTATTGTTATCACTTTCAGGTAAGTGCCATGTATGTAAAATTTACCAAATTCTAGCACATATCGATAGCTCAAAACCAGCATTTAATTTGCTTCAAATAAGCCCTTAGGCATGGTTTGTATTAAAGGCTTATCCATGCCTACAGTCTCTGATGCAAAAACTTTCCTATTGTTATTTATTTGTCCAAGAGAAGCTTGAGGGAAAGGCCGGATTTGTATGAAATGATCTTACCTACAGAGACATCCTGATACAATGACTTCTACTTGAGAAACAGAGATGATGTCCAGCAAGAATCCTTCCTTCACCTTCATCCTGACCACACAGAAGACAAAATCTTTGCACATTTCATAGGGAACACTGCTACAGATTTATTGTTTAGTCGTGGCTGCTTAATGAAATTATAGTGGAAAACAAGTCAAAAAGGAAACTTAGGATAATAGAGCAAAAAAAACCAAAGCTGTAAATTCATAGAGAACTTTGGAAATGTTCCTGAAACTTGAGGATCCTGTAAGTAGTAGTCAAACTTTTAAGAATAACTCAAATTTGTGTCATTTTATTAGTTCTGAACAGCCCTGCATTTGAAGAAAGGAGGTTTCCTCACTATCCAAATCTAGATGTCCCTGTCACTGGAGGTCCCATGAATTTTTCCAAACGAGCAAACAGCGTTATCTGGCCAGTGAATTCATCTGCTCAGCGGCCTTCAGAAATTCTCGGCGTGAGATGCACATCTTGAAGCAAGCAGAAGGTGGCACCTTGTTATCGCTGCTGCGACCGAGCGGTGCCGGGTGTGTGCCCCGGCCGTGCCGCACATCGCCCGCTGCAGCCGGAGCAGGGACATCGGGGACGGCAGCGGGACGGGCTCTGCCGGAGCCAGGGACATCGGGGACGGCAGGGGGACGGGCTCTGCCGGAGCCGGTAACAAGGGGGAAAGAAGAGCGCTCCGAAAGGTGAAAGAAAGGCTTCTGGTGATGTGACAGACATGCTTAACAGCAGGCAGGGGCATATAAAACTCATTATATGTTTACTTGTAATTTGAATGCACGGAAACGCGCCAGGTATTGATAAGAATAAAAAAAAAAGAATAAAAATTAATGCTCTTACTTTTATTAAAGACAGTTCTGGGACTTTAAACTACCTTCAAGTGCTAAATCCATATACGTTTATCTTGAAGATGTCAGGTTAATTCCAGTCCTTCACAGATATGCAGGGATTAGGTTTTGAAATACGGAGTACAGAGTACAACCATCAGCACTTAACATTTTGAGGACAAAATACACAGAATAGTTTCTGACCCTTTTGATGACATCCAGAGCTTTTACAAGACCTGTGGTATCATGTCCCCATCCTCCAAGATGTGGTAACTAGCTCTGTATCTCTTGAATAGCCACTTTCACAGTGCAAACATTCCATAACAAGGCTTGCCCTCCCTCTAGCTTTAGGAGCAGGAGCTATTCTAAACCTTACATTAATCAAGCCCAGAAGGTTTAACAAAAAAAAAAAAAAAAAAAGTTGTAAATATTTGAAAATCCACTTGCTGTTCTTGTCTGGCTGAAAAAGAAAGGCGGAGGATTACACTTATTCAGCACCTCTGGCATGAGGCAGTTTAAAAATTGTCATGTTAGACAGAGGTCCATTTTATTCTGAGCTCTAAAATTTCAGAGACAGAACAGAACAGAATTCCCCCAGGCTTCTCAAATCAGTGCAATACGTACTGCAAAAGTGGCTAGACATGCCTTACAAATCAGAAGCTTATTTCAAGGTGCTTTCAGGATCAAACCAGAGCAAGCAAAACTGAAGAAAAAATAGACAAATATCACTTTTACCACAATAAATGGATCCTGTCCCTGCCTGAGCTGGTAGATGCAAACACAGACATGCTAAGTTTCATTCAAATTCAGACATCATGTATACAGAGCATCAAGTCCTGCTCGTACTGTAAGCATCTACGTGATGCTGTTTCTTTTCAGAAAAAAAGGGGGAGAGATATAAATTCAATACAGAAGTTAGAATGTCATCAAAATGCTGGGATTCAAATGCTTTTCCTTTGAATTTTGCTCTCCAGCAGGAATTTCTTTGCATGGGCTATTAGAACAAATTTATTTCCTCTCTCATGGCCTTTGTGGTATAAACACTAACATCCATCAACACCTAGAGGGACAAATTCTAATTCTGCCTGGATTTTCTGGTAAACCTTATTATGGGAAGTAAGGATAAAGAACATAAAAGCAGCCATAAAGGTACCATATTTGGGTTCATTTAGAAATTGCTAGCATGAGCAGTCCCAAAAGGGACTTGATCCCTGTTAGTTCACCTGATGCCTCATGCTTCCCACGCTGTCAGTGAGCAGGTGATCCCTCTTCACCCCTCCTTTCTGCTTTTGCATTTGTAGGGCTCTCTTGTCTCTCATTTTCCCATCTCAGGTCCCAGTTTGTGCAGACACTCTTCTATGCCTTTGTTCCTCAAAGCTGTGTCACTTCTGGCTCTGTACCTCCTGTCCTGCTGGAGTCAGATTTCCGAGAGTGTCTCCTGCTCCAAAGAACTATGTGTGCTGAAATGAGCAATTCTGAGGTTTTTTGGGGGCACAGGTTAAAACTTTAGGTGGTGGCTGAACTAGTCATACCTTGGTCCTGTACCAGGCACAACACTTCTTGACAGCGCATACCTTTGGATTTGTTTTTCCAATAAAAAAGAGGGATAAGCGGCCATTGGACATTTAAGAAGACTCTGATTGTAGTTTGAATAAATTTTAACTTACATTACCTCACAGAATTCCAGAAGAATGACTGATATAAAGCAACTGATGCAGAAGACCATTTGGTGGTGCCTGTTGAAAGCCTAATGCCGTCAATACTGTATGACCACTGAGGGCCACTTTTAATTATTGTGATTTTTAAATAATAATGTCAAAGAATCACTTTTGTAGTAAAGCCACTCCAGACAATCCATTGCCAAGCAAGACAAATAACTCTTAATAAATACATCTAAATTATATTTGAGGGAAAAGTCAAAACAGAAAATGCCCATTTTCAGGTTAACATACTTTAAAAATATATTAACCAATGTAGCCAAAGTTCAAATAGAAGTCAACTTATGCTTTTTGTTTGTTTTTTTTTAGTTTAGCCTAAATAACCTTAAACTTGCCTTTAAACTGGGGGTGTGAGGGTAGCTTCTGGTAGTAATTACCATAACGACTCAGTTTGTCACTTTTTAATGGAGCTGTCACACTCTACATACTAATTCTTTAGTAATGGAATTACAACAAATCTTGCTGAGTTATTATTTCATTAACTGAAGTTTTAGCAATGATTTAAATGAAAAAGCACAAACATCATGTTGTTAATCTTTACTTAAAAATGTATGGTCTTTGCTGCTAAATTATACTGATATTTAAAAATTAACTAAATAAACCAGTTTCAATCCTAGCCCGGGAGTGATTAAATTTGAAAGAGGCCTCTCAACAGCTATTGCTATGATGCTGATTGCACAGCAATTCATTTGTGCACCTAAAGGTCAGGTAGCTGATCATGTTTTTCATTTAAAATTCCTTATGTAGCCAAGGAGAAAGAGAAGCACATCCAAGAGCAGTTCAGCCTACTTGTCTTCAGGTAGCATGAATCACTCAGGGAAAGCATATCTCTCTCTCTCTCTCTCGCTCTCGCTCTCGCTCTCTCTCGCTCTCTCTTTCATTTACTCATGTCTTAAGCTTTGGGTTACTAAAGCTGAGAGGATTCACAGCCACCTGTCAACATGCTGTTGTAGTCCCTGCTGTCAGCTGGAACAAATGGGCTCCTCTTCTTTGACTCCTTTGAGGTATGGAAGTGGACTGGACTTTTAAAGTGAATGACTGCCAGTCATAAGTCTCCGGGTCAGCTTAGCAGCTTATCTGCCAAATCTTTGCTTCACTCTCAGGATGTTGAGGGGGTTAGGGTTAGGGTTGATGGGGTTGATATATCAGACTGATTTTAGCGTAATTCAACACCAAAACCAGCACATGACATTGCCTTCTCAGCCTACCACTGATAGCTTATGGAACAGTGCATTGTTTGAGTTTGATCACATTCCAAAATGTCCTGCCACAGCAAGCTATTTCTGTGTCTCACCACCCTCACAGTACAGAATTTCTTCTTAATATCTTATCTAACACTATTCTCTTTGGGTTTAAAGCCATTCCTCCTTGTCCTCTTGTAAATAGCCTTTCTCCAGCTTTTTTGTAGTCCCCCTTTAGGCACTGGAAGGCTGCTATAAAGTCTCCTTAGAGCCTTTGCTTCTTCAGGCTGAACAATCCCAGCTCTATCGTATAGTTCAAAAAAGCCAGTTCAGTTTCTGAGTCTGGAGATAATTCACACAATGATAATGTAACTTATTATAATATTAATTACTATAACTATAAATATTATATTCATATTTTATATTAATTATAAATATTATAATAAATATTATTATTAATAATAATATTTGTAATAGATGGTTTATCATCTTACCTACATTATGGTTTTATGCTCTTGAAGAAGAATGAATGGCAGGGGATTTAAACAAAAGGAATAGTGAACAATAGGGCATTATAGGAGGTTTTATGTTCTCTAAGTATCTAGGCCCTACTGAAAGCTGAAGAAAACCATGGAAAGATTTGGGGGACTTCTTAATCATCTTCACATAACCAAATCTTTACAACATAATTTGTTTCCATCTGTTCCATCATTGAGAAATACGGTGTGTGGTATGAAATTGAAGGGTGCTATTTGATCCTTTTTAGGAGCCATACCATATGCAAGTTTCCCTAACTTTTTTTCTTTATTTTTCCACTTCTGTGTGAACTTTTCAAAATCATGGCAATTTATACACAGAGAGTTCCTTTCAGTGAAATATATATTTGTTTTTTGGCATAGTTGATAAACTCACAACTATTCTTCAAACAATGGGCCAAAGTACCTAGTCAGAGTAGAGCAGTGGTGTCCAAATTTCTTATGCTATTCCCTTCTACTTCATAGAATATGAAACTTTGACCTTTTCTTTCCCATTGCCTTTGGCTGTTGGTGTTAGAGGGACACAGCTGTTGTCTTTGAGCTGACAGGTGAGTGGTCATATTTGACGGTCTTAGTAGTATCATCACCCCCTGTCTGTGCCACATCATTACTCAGCTGCATGATAATGCAAATAGTGGAGCCTGCCTTTCTGACTCATGTATCTTCTTTGCATACAAACTGGGGAAGAAATTTTGTCATTGACTTCCCAGATTCAGTGATATGAACCAGAACAGCAGGTGATGGACCCTGAAACTAGACTCTGTTTATCAGCCTAGCTGAGTCATACACAGCACTGATGATATGCATGAGAGAAGGGGGAGCCATGTCTCATGCCTGTGTTGGGTTTGGCTGCCAAACATGGCAGAACAGATCTCCAGCTGCAATCCACTCTTCTTTTTTTTATTAAATGATTTTCATCCTCAGCATGTGGTATTGTCTGATGGTTGAGCAGGTATCATGGATCAGGACAGCAGGGCTGGATGTTGCCCAGCTAGACAGTGGTTGTTCATTAGCTAAGCCTTGGCACACCAGTGGAGCTGTTTTGTTAGTGGATAAAGAGCACAATTCAATGGCACTCCTTGAACTTCAGTTGATGTGCCATTTCTGGCTCACATCACCACTGTTTGCAGTCTGCCTGGGAGCATCCATGCTCTCACATGTGGCACAGAGCACTGAAAGGTGACGCTCTCTGCCACATTTGATTTATCTTGCAGTCACTGAATAGAAGCTAAGCTAGGATCATAGAGGACAGTTAACACCAAATGGAGGACTGAGCAGGAAAAATAAATCTGTATGAACAAAAACACAGTCTGATACTAACTGATGTATATACATATTCACCTTGACTTTTTTTTCATGGGCAGAGTTTACCTTTTTTTTGCCACAGTGACTCATCATTTACCTTTCTATCCTTTTTGGCAATCTGAGCTGTTAAAATTGATGTTGTTAATAATAACAAAATATATAAAAAACCACGTGCATAAGTGTAAATAAACAAAACATAATGGCAGACAATTTTCTGTATAGTAATTGATACCTAGCAAAGGAAAAGATATAAAACAAGAAAAGAGCACAAGCAATATATTTAGAGTACCTTTTTATAGCATCCAGTTGCCATGGAAATACTGCAACAAACAGAATGGCATGCTCTAATACTCCCAGGTCCAATCTCACTTCAGGCTCTGCTGTTTGCCCTGTTCCTGTGATAGGTACATAGTACATGTACTGCAGTGAAGCTCTTGAGGGCCTCATTAAAAATGTAAAAAATCCTCCTTTGTGTCAAGGACACCTCTCCTGGGGGGAAAAAAACCCCAAACAAACAAATACAGAACTCCAACAAATGAACTGACAACAAACAATTATCTCTAAACTTTAAATGTATATTTTTATATGTATATGTAGAGAGGACCAAGTTAATAGAAGTTTCTTTGCACTGACAAAATCTGAAAAGAACATTCTATAAACAGAGCAGCTCTTGCCTTGTGGGCAGTGTGGTCTATCCCCCCCGGAAATTTATAAGCATGTCTAAAATGTTTGTATTTCTGTCTTGGTGGGGAGATACAAAAATGTATAACTCAAAATTGGCTTATTCCAATTTACAAAGGTAACTGCGAATTTCATAAAAGTTTGTTACAACCATTAACAAGTTTTTTTCAAAATATATCAGTTTTCCACAAAAAAACAATTTGCTAGTACATCAGAGAGTTCCTATGCATTCATTTGTCTGCTCAGTAGTCCTCAGCAGGAGTTTTGCTGGTTAACCCCAAGCCTGCAGAAACACTCTTCAGTCATGAGGAGGGAACCTTCAAATAAACTTAAAAGATCAACTACCAGGAATTATGCCTTACTTTCCTATTTTCTCATATGTAATAAATATATTTCCCTGGATCATCTGGATATTGGACTTGTTTTGTTTAGTTCTACTCTTCTAAGCCTCTGCTGTGTTCTTTACATATATATATATATACACACACCATACGAAAATTACTAGAAAATCACATGAAAATATATATTAGAAAATTTTGTGTTGAGATCTCCCCTCAACTAAAACATGAATGCTGCTCCTCGTGCAGAAATGGTAGCTCAGAGTTAAAAGAGGAAAATATCTCCTTGTCAGAAATATCTCTGCTGCCAGAGCCAATGCTGAACCATATTCCTTGCACCACGCTGTGAGCAGTTAATGTTAGGGATGAGTCAAGTGGAAGTTCCCTTTGCAGCTCATTTGTGCTTTCCTACCTAACAGTTTCTCCATTTTACACTCTTCTTGTTATTTTTGAAATTTCATTTTAGGACTACACCTTTGAGGTGAAGGCTTTTCTCCATTTCAGAGTGTAAATCATTCTGAAAGCAAATGCTCAGCATTGAATCACCCTCATCGTTTAACTAAAATTCACTCTCTCCTCAGATGAAATAAAGGTGAAGACGCAGAGGCAATTTAATGTCTCTGACAGATCTGGAGTTTGTTATTTTGCTGTTTCCTTTGGAAATATATACCCAGATGATTCTGTGATGTGCACAATAATAAAATAAATTCCCAGGGGTGCCTAGCAACCTTACTCTATCCCGCAGTGCAAAACATTTCTTAGCTTGGAATTTCACAGTGTTTGGAAATAACTGATGCTATCAACCTGGCAAAATTCTAGCCCAATATTTCTAAAACACTTCACACCAGCTTCTCCTCTGAGAAAGCACACAGTTCATCCAAATTTAAACAAGCAATTACACTCCTATTTCATGTTTTTCCTCAGAAAAATTTTGACATTCAGAGGAGCCACCTAATCCCTTTACCTCTTTGATATGGCAATACAGCCATGCAAGCAAGTTCATCTCCTGAGCATCTTAATATTTAAAATTACTTTTTTTCATAGGCAGGCAGTGACTATGACTCTCAGCAAAATACTGCAGACTAAAATTCAGTTATCAAGCTATTTTCTTTGTATCAGTTCTGAATGTGGTATTTCATCCTTTTATTTATCTCTTTATAGAAGTGTGCTGTAGATTATTTCCAAAGGTGCAGACTTATAAACACGTAAAAGGTGTTGTTTCTTTTCCTGGATATTGCAGCAGGTGCTACATTTTCAGTGTGGCATTTAAAATCTTCTACCATTAGAACAACTGACTTTGATTCTCAAAGTCCTCTTCAAAAAATGTAAAACATGATTTTGTAGTGAATAGAAAACTAATTTTTTCTCTGCTAAGAACACAATATCACAGGAGGTACATTCTCAGCCCTATTGGAGAATGCCCTCCCAAAAAAAAAAAAAAAAAAAGGTACTTTTCTCTGTGTTTGTCCTCATGACTGCCTACACAGTGACCAGCCTTCAGGCCAGTCCTTCATGTGGATGCAGTATTTCACCTCTGATTCTGTCCTCGATATTACCCACAACAGTCCCTTCAGGAAAAGATCTATCTATCTAAATTATTTCAGCTAGGCAATCAAATGAGATTTAAATGAATTTGGATTATAAAATTAGGGGTTTCACTGCTGAATACATCAAGTTCACAAGACTCAATACTCTCTTTCATATTGGTAAAAAATAATAGGAGAAAATATTAATTTAATGTAGTGAAAAAAGGCTTACTCCCTTAAAAATAATTCCTACTTCAATATGATGGTTTAACTTGGGCTTTTTGGTGTAATTCTCACTGATACCTCACTGATTTGGAGTAATTCTCACTCATTATATAATATTATGATTGTATTTGGGGACTTTCTGGTCTTTATATAGAAGATGTGAAAGGAGAAAGAACAGAGAAATCTAAGGTAAACTTATTAACATTAAACCCATCCTTGCTGCCCTCTGCTCATTGATCCCCTCCCCTGCAACTCATTGACATTTCAAAACTTTCAACAACTTTTTGATGTATTTAAAATACAAAGTTGATTCCCACTTTTCTCATGAAAAGTTCTGAAGTTTCCCTGAACCATTTCACTGGATCAAGTCATAAGAGAATATTTTGAACCAGTTATTCCTTTTAACATTTTTTTTTAAAATTATCTAAATGTAAAAACTGATATCTCAGAGAACTGTGAAATCTCAAATGGCACCTTTAAACTTTTGGGGAAGTGATTTTCTTAGCTTCCCAAGAAGACCCATCAATCACTTTTGTCTATCAAAGTAGCAAGATGAAAGAGACTGAATACATTGCTTATTTTAGAATATAGCAATCTCCTTTAGACTATTTTTAAGAAACCTTTATTGCTGTCCTTGCAGAACTAGCCATGTGGTAATGAAGGCATTCAGTTTTACAGCTGAGGAAAAATGAAAAATAAATTTCAAATAATTTTAGAAGCACATTTGCAAAACTGCATTCCTACGGCATATGTCATGCTGTGAATATAAGAGTATAAGAGTCAGTCTAAAGTTTTTGAAAATCACCTGCAAGAAGTCTTTGTGGCTTAAATGATGCTGAGGAATGGAGGCCATCAAAGGTTCAGTTGATAAAAGAGACACCACTTGGTATCTGTTTCTGTTACTCTAGGACAGAGAGTGTATGGACAGAGAGTTATATACACAGAAACAGATCAGAATTTCGAGGTGTGATAGCAAGCTTCTGAACACATGTTCCAAAAATTATCAAAACATTCTAGGATAAATTACTATAAACATATATAACAAACATGGCTTTTTGTTACAGCAAATTATTTAATTTGAATTAATACAAGTAAATATTAAACAAAAGTGGCTTTTTCTGAAGCAGCACTGGGCATTTTTTATTTGTGTCTAACAAGGGTATTTATAATTTTTACGTAAAATCTTGTGAAAATTACTGATTCTGAAAAATAGAATTTTGCAGGCACTTTCTGTGTCCATTTCATGAAAATAACAACAAAAATATAGCTTGTGTTTTTCATTACTGTTCTCCCAGATTTTGAAGCAGGTAGCTCAAAACCAACCAGGTGAATAATGTTCTCCTCCATTATCCTTTTAACTGCAAGAAAATGGAAGGAGTATGCAACAAGGGATGGAGAGAGAAGGCTGAAAAACTATGGGAGGAACTAGTCTGTTGAATACAAACCATATTTTCAGCTCTTCTGTAAATAATTCTTTAAGATGGATTCATTTCAAACACATGGAAACCCTTCTATTGATAACAGATGCTACAAGGCCCCGTGAACAGCTGACTGCTGGGAAAGTGGTCATTAAGAAGCAGGAGAAAGAGAGGAGAGATGGACAGGAAAAGGAAATCTCTCTTAAGTAATGGCAGCATTACTCCTCTGAGGCAAATTAGAATATTAAAATTTCAGTGAGACAGATATGCTGATCTACCAAGTGCAGGGTCAGTGGAGCACGGCCATGTGGGTTTGAACATGAAGTTAGAGGAATAAATACTCTTGGGAGCATGCCTGGCATGCCTCACCCAGGCACAGCAACCAGGATTTCCTCTACTGTGACACAAAGCCACACGGATTCTTGAACTCAGGAGAAGTCTTACAGACTTTGGCAGGAATTAGACTTGAAAAATTATCAAAGTGAAGCCTTTGAAGAGAGTAAAGCAACGTGAAATCCAAAGAGACCTAGCAGACTTAAAGACCCAGAAACACTTCTCACTTTAAAGAAATGTGGGAGGTTATTTTTCAGTACCAAGAAGCAATTCTCATGTGTTATTTTTTCTCTTTGCCACAAACAGGGTTAAGCACCAAGAACTGCCCTAATCTCAGACCATGCTTGCTTCAAAGCCTTAGTTTGTTACATGACTTCCTGTATATTTTTGCATAGAAAGAAAACATTGGTCATAACATTTCCAAAATACACCATTTGATAAAGCTACTGCTTGAAGCATTAGGAATAACTCAAATTCAAACTGCTGCCTGAGAAAGTAAAACCAGAATGTGTATCATTTTTAGAAAGCTTTCACTCAATTTTATTTTTTTACAGACAGAACTGTAAACTGGCAAATTTCTCATTTGCTAATATTTGGAACTTACCTTTCTACTTTGTATTTTTATATGAAAATATTTCCACTGAAATTTATTTCTTTCTGCTCTAAATAATTAATATAAAAAAATATGCATATACATCTTCCCAGAAAAGAAGCCCATTTCACACAGGAAAGTATTTCTTCCTACCGCATTCTGCTGTCTGCATTTTTTACATTAGACATCTTTCATGAATGTGTCAGATGGAAAAAAACAGAAAAATGTTGTGCAGAGCTTTGGCTATTATTCACACTCCCTAAGCTCCTTTTGCAAATGGGGATAATTCTTGTGTGGCTGACGTAGATTAACTAGTTGAAATTAGAGCAGTGCTTTCTTGTGTTTGTCTGTACATACATAGCTTTGACTAAAATTGAAGAAACAATTCTCTGGACAATGTTAGTATAGCAAGGCAGAAAAAAACTCTTTAGTAAGACGTCTTAAGTGCACAAAGATGGAATATGCATGCACACACACACACACACACACACACGCACACACAGGTTTTACAAACACGGAGTATCATCTAATTATAGTATGTATTACCTCATGGGGATATGCCCAGCCCAAAAATTGTCCATCCCCCAGGTCCTCCCATAGGCACACCTCCCAGATTTGAGTTGGTGGTCCCAAGACCCCATATCTTCCTCCCACAAGAGTCTTCATCAGCTCTGTGTGTCCCGCTTGGACCATTTGTAAGGATTCTGGGCCTTCTTTGATAGCTTTGACTCTCTTAAAGTAAGCGATATGCCTGTTATGTCTTATTCTAAGAACATTTTATACAGAAAAAATGTTCTTTAACTTGCTACAATCTTTTCCCATTGGAATTCTTGATGAGGAACATTAAACAATATTTCAAGAATCTAATATAAATGTACTTAGTTAAAGTGCTACTAAAAGTGCTAAAAGAGTTATACTTAAAATCTATATAACCTAGATTTTAAGGCATCAATAGTAGCAAACGCAGGGTAAATGCGTACAGGACAATGCCTCAATAGCCAGAAGAAGCAGTGAAGAAGAATGAATACCTTTCACAAGATTCAACCTACACAGGCATAGGAAAACAGATTAGATTCCAGTACACAGACGCTTTGTTACATGTACAATCTTAGCTCTGTTTTAGCAATCAGGGTGGGAGGTGAAAAGATAGCTGACCTCAGAAGGAGCAGAATTTCTATTAGCAAACTGTTCTTCAGACAGCATCCAACATGTCCTATTTTGCTAAGACTGGACTAAAAGGTCTTCTCATCCTAGGCTTGTCTGGGATCATTTTCCTCCAGCAGAAAGTAGCAGATGCTTTAGAGAAAGGTATAAAGCGGTGTGTAAGAGAAAGTTAAACACAAAGCTTCTCTCTTTGACACAATTATTCTTTTCTCTTTCCATACAGCCTATATCTGACTATACAAGACTGTTCTACACTTACATGCCTGTTGATGAGATTGGAGAAGTCTAAGAGAATCGGTGTGACTTCATGTGCTCTGTATCTCACTGAAACCTTAATCTTTAGTGATGCCTTCTTGATTCCTAATGTCAGTGCATTTGATCCACTGTAGGTAAGATATTCCGACAGGCAACCTTGTGCTTTGCCCACCGAGGAAAATTAACTTCCTTAATACAAACACAGCAGGGTCCTTCACTGGTCCTGAAAACAATAAGAGGCTTATCCACTTAAAGCTTTCAGGAAGCAGTCTTCCATTCTAAGCACATTCATTCTGCAGTTTGGGAGGGAGGATTCGTCACACCTGCCTTAAGAAGTCTTCAGGGTCGATGCTCGCACCTAGGCTGCTGTAATTGACAGACTGAAAGAGGCACTCGCAGTGTGTGATTCATCTCACCTATCTCCAATGCCTACTTTAGCATAAGATAAATTTAGCTTTAAACCTGCCCATTTTTCTTCAGTGACTTTAATGGAGACTAATAACCTAGTGAGCGCCAAGTGATTAGCTCAGATGCAGGTGTCAATGTCTGGTCAAGGATGAATTCCAGTCACTGTGACCACCACTTAATGAAGACATATCGAAGATAGATTTAAACCTGCAGCAGCTAACCCCTGCTTTGGCAATAGATAGCAAAATGAATGTGAGAAGCTGGTCCAAACCTGCCACACCCATCAGAGTGCTGCAGTAGGGCACAACAATCTCATAGATAAAGAGTCAATGCTTGTCAGTCCTTTCCATGCACTGGTACAGCCAAAAGTAACATGAGAGTAGCCACAAAGTGCTGAGGTAGAGCTAAAGTATGTTGCCTTTCAGCATGGGTAAACTCGATGTGCTTGGTTCTCAAAACACTGTCATGACACTCTGAGTCTGAAGGAACATGATTTCTTTGCACAGACATCAGAGGAGTTCTTTATTCCCCTTTGAAACAGGATTTTCTGATCTTTACATCCAAGATTCTCAAAGTTGGCAGAGGGATTAACTAAGGATTTTCTAGCCTACTTTTCAGAAAAAGGTTTAGTAAAGTTGTCCCTTCTCTATCTTACCATTTGACCTGATTGGGAATCAGATGTATAAATCTCTTTAATTCCCCTCCTATTGTGAAAACTTTCTGCAGTGGCTGACTCCTTATGATGGAAGCTAAACTTGATTTCTCTGCATGCTGCATGCTGCCAAACTGGCATATCTGAATTGATGCATCCTGCATTTATTTACAGCACTTTGGTATAAACACAGATGCAGAAGAATCTGTTCACAGTTTTTCCATTCTATAAGTATTTTCTCAAACCATGTGCATGCGCTGGTGAATTTCTGCATTTCTTTACTATGATTGCCTTTTTGAGGGGGGGTGTATTCTGTGTAATGCTAGAAAAATGCCTGAAGATTTCTGATTTTTATATGCCAATGTTATGCTTTACTAAAATGAAATTAGAGATCAGAGATCAACCCCTCATTTACCTGGCTGGAATTAATTACTCAATCCTCAATGAAATATGTTTGTAATAAAAATCAGAGAGTCTGTCTGTTAAATCAGAAACAATTGCTTCTGCTGCTCAGAGAGCATGAGTTCGTTCTGCTTGGGAGAAAGTACAGAGAAGCAGGGAATAAAGTATTTGATAAGGATGCAGAGAGAGAACTAATGCCAAATTGCTATACTATTCAGGTTTCTTGCCATTTCAATGAATTTTTGAAGACTAGGTGTTATTCAGTTACACATATTAAAATTCAAGTTAAGCTGTATTAAGTAGTGCATACTTATCCATACAAGGTTTATAGATCCTAAAAATATCCTGCTTTACTTATATTTAAAATTAAGCAGATGAACAACCCTTTGCCAGATAAGAAACTTATGGAATGAAAATTAGCTAGAAATAACATTTTAAATCTACCCTCTGAAAAGTGCATTTTGCCATCCTTCTCTTTTGCCTTCTTTTTTTTTTTTTTTCCCCTAGAATATTTCAATTTGAGGTCTGAAAAATATAATTTCCTATATTGCAATTTTTTGACAATCTTTTCTGCTCACTAGGTAGCTTTTCTAGTAAATTAAGTATTGTGATTTCAATTTTATGGTTTACTTGGGAAAGGGATTGTATTTTATTACTAATTAAAACTTATCTTCATTTCAATCTAGAAAAATAGATGAGGATATTTAACGAAAAGTGATGGAGCTGAGGAATCTGGTAGACTGGTGCTTCAATAAAGTCTGGCAGACAGGAAGCTAAGAAGTCTAGACAGGAAGTTAAGAAGTCAGATGGAGGGATATGTGAAATATCCTCTAGAGTTACACCAGCTGAATCTGACTGAAAGCCAATCATAACACTTCAGACATTAATTTTCACAAAAAATGATTTCTTGTAACTCTTCTAGGTACAAATTTTGTACCATCATCATACTATCTGAATAAAAATTAGATATATGTCCCTATCATTCAAGATGTGCTAATTCACTATACTTGCTCTATCTCATCCCAGCAGCAAAATAAAACAATGACAAACCAGGTGAACAAGTGCACAAGTGCTGTTAGGTAGTAAATAGTCTTGAGCTCCTCCCAATGTACCTCAAACTTACCCTCAGAGAGAGGAAACACATTTGAGGTCCACAGGGTTCAAATAAAGCTTACCCCAAATAACTTCTTTTATTTAGACCAATAGCCTTTTTTATTGGATTAAATATACTACAAGAAGAGTATGTGACAGAATTAATTAAAACATCCCCTTTTTACACAGAAGTCACAGGAATTCAGCCATTAGATTTTACTGCAGCATAACTTTATTCTTTGAATAGGCAAATGAAAGAGCAATGAAATGTCATACACTCTTGTCATGGACTGTCATTTCTGTGGCTGTCAATTAGCTAAGGATCACCCCTCCACTACAACTGAAGGTAACGTAGTGGTAATTCATTTTGTTTTGCAGGCTACAATTGTCCTGCACACTTGCTGGGGCTGACAGCAGTGAATTCTGGAAGAGTTGCACATTACCCCTAAAGATTTATGGATTGAACTTTGTCCTGGGTTACACAAAAATTCTGGTATCCACCTTTTCTTTTCTCTTTTCCCCAAATACACCTACTAATTTGGACTGTCACCGGAACTTGAGGTAAGGGGTGGTACTAATATCCTAGAAGAATGCATTCATAAATGTGAAAGACTGGAATGCTGATGACTCAGACTACCAAGAACCAAGTCAATGATGTGCAAAGTAACCACCGAAGTGCTGAGGGTGTGCACACCTGACACCTCAGGCTACAAGATGGGTGTTGAACAAGTAAGGAGAGAGGCAAAATCCTGTTATACTGGGTAGTTTTTCTTTGTCCTTACAGAAATGACTCAGCTATGATAACTCCCCTCCTGGGAAGCACTGGGACAATTCACACATAGCCTGAAGATACTCATTTCTGCTGATGGGCCGTAATGGATCCACCTGTACTGACATAACAGGCAGCTGTCACAACTTAGAAGGTGTCAAGGACTCTTTAAATGTCCTGTGATCCAGTATTATATCATCTAGTTTAGAATTCCCTGTCCCAGGGGAGGTATCACAGGCATTCCCACCTAGTCTAAGTTCAATAAAAGACCACAAGTCTTAACATAGGTTTTTCTTCCCTCACAACATGAGACTTCTACCTTCTTGGCTGATCTGGACTATGACCACTACTTCAACCAACGAGCATCAAGGCTGCAACACCCAAGTGTCATCACTGAAGTCACGTTGCCTACACTTAGTTCAGCAGAAGTTTCTCCTTCCCACCTACCCATTCAGGCAAAACTTTAATTTCCCATGGATATGCATGTGGAGAAGGTAGTTTCTGCTGATTCACATCTCCCATCTAGTTGATATCCATTCTTTTTCCCTGGGAAGAACAACTCCAGAAACCAGTAGAATAGAATAAGAGGTATCTCAAAGACTGAAATCAGAAAGCTATGACAGTTTTCCTGCCTACAATCAGATGAACAGTAGCCTTCCACACAAGAACTGAGATAATGACAGCCATGTAATTAAGTCACACAGGACTGCACTTTCTCTGTGAGGGCAAGTAAACACAGCAATTCTCCTGCAAAAGGCAATTGTATTTCATAAGCACTCATAATTTCTACCTAAAGTGATTTTCTAAGTATCCTCTCTGCCCAGGTATAAAAATTGTGCCCGATTTCTTAAGGATATTTGAGTTGCATAGGTATATATGTATATGGTTTATGAGACCCACAGAATTCACTCCATGTTTCTATGAAAATATAGTTCTGTTACATAATAGAAGCCAATAATATTCTTTAAGTAAGTCAGACTTTAAAGTAAGAGATATGATTTTGATTTTGATTTTGAGTTTTTTCTGTCCCAGGAATAACAGAGAAAACCAAAATAATTTGATTTTCTAAAAGGGCACACCTCATTGAACTTTTCTATTTCAGATTTATAACACGTAGAAATAGTAGGGTGTTTCTTAATCCAACACATGCCTGTACAACGAGTTGATCAGGCATGAGGTTTAGTTCACAGCCCCACTGCATCTTGCTACTGGAAACGGTATCATACAGTAGCTGAGAGACGTTTTAGACCTTGCCCTTGCCTGAAGAGATACAGCCCATTCAGAATTTTTCATAATTATACTGCAATTTTTCCTGCAGCAGCAGAAACAATGTTCCATTAAGTACAGCAAACATTGCTTATGTATCTACTGGCAAAACGAACCTTAACAATACTCTCTGCTGTAATTGAGATAACAATAGAGACCCCTCCAACATTTCCTGTATTATCTCTTGGATTATTTTTTATAGGTGATTTTTTCAAAATTGATGTTTTGAGCAGGAACAGTTTTGCATTCTCACCAAAGCATAAGAATGAGACTCCAGTGCCCTGATCCACTGGCAATAGAGTATATCTGAATGCAATATAATTCAGAGGTGGCCTGATTACCTCATTTGTTTTGTCTTCCATTGTGCTATTCATTATTTCCAGAAATTCAAAATCCTCAGGCTGGGAGTCAGTGATTTATTTATGTTTCCATGATGTCATTCTTTCTGTGAGCAGCTAAACAGATTTGTATTGATGTGATGTTTTCCAGCACCCTAGAGAGTCAACCAGTAGGGCTAAATGCCACTTTAATCATTCCCAGCAGAGACGTCTAAGTCAATGACCTGTATCGTTGAGCTGTATTACTTTCTGATGCTATCATTTATTCTGTAATAAGCAGTTGAATGGAGCTGCTCTCTACAGCATCTGCCTATTCACACAATCTTCTGGGGAGTGTAATTTATATTAATTTTGTGCTATATGCTGGTTTACATTCTTTCAGCCATCTTTTCAGTTCCTTTCTGTGTTAGGAAGTATAGAAGTTCACCATTTGCCCTCCCAGATGCTGAATCCTAGAATACACGCACAACCCTATAACCAGCTGCTTGTCTTCATGAAGCTGAAATGGCTCATACAAAACACGAAGCTCAGTGAGGTTGGTCAGAATCGGCCTGGTGCTTTCAGCAGATTTCTGAACACTAGCAGTACTGTGTAAACAAGGAGCGGGTGCATCAGTTGCATGGTGGGTTTTCACAGCAGAGAGGTTAGAGATGGTGCTGTTCTGACCACAACAATTCAGACACAGATATAAGACTACATTTGAAGGGCAAAAATTACTTACTAGATGACTGAAAGAGTTGTAGGGGCTTGAAACATTTCCAAGAGCATGTATCCTTCTTCAACTCTCAGACAAAAGAGACAGCATTAAAAGCCAACATAGAAAGAGAGTAATGGATGTGAGTCTGACCTGTTGAAACAAAGTGTGGCAGTCACTTCTCCTGTCACTCAGCCTCAAATTCCCTCTGAATTCAGAGATAGCTTCATATGCAGACAGGTAGCTTGGGAGACCTTCTTTAGCAATGTATCTGTCAATTATGAAAATTTATTTATTATTTCAGCTTCTGACATCAATATTAAAAAATATAAATCTACTCTGTGTGCTCTTTAAACCTGACATGTGAGATCATAATCAAAAGCATTTTTAAAGAGGAAGTAAATGAAAGCTCTGATGTTTCCAGTAGTCTTCAGGGGGAATTTATATTTACATAGTTATGTCAGTTTTAAAAGAAAATATGCTTAATTTCCTGAATTTAACTGTATGAGATTACTCGGCGGGGGGTGGGGGAAGTGGATATTATAGAATCCTGATACAAATTTGTTTGGTTTAAAACCATAGAATTTTCTTCTACCAGTTGATAAGTATATCCCAGTCTCAAACTTGAAAATGAATCCCTTTATTTATGCCTCCAGTACATGCCTTAGCAATAGAAAGGCTCCTCTTGACATTAAGCTAGCATGATGCTTAGCACAGTGGTATCAATAGTAAATCCAACTTGCTGGCAAAGCACTGCCAGAGCAAGAGAAACCCAGCTGCCAGGAATAACAAAGAAATTGCTAAGGCAGCAGGAATGGGAACCAAGCTGGAGCAGATGCAACCCCTGCACAAGCTTGAGAGCTCATGAAAAAGCGACATTATTGAAATAGCCAACATTTCTAAATAATTACTACATGCAACTGTATTACACCAACTAGGGTCAACCCAGTTGTGTGAAGTTTCCAGTAGAATATCTTTGGACACAGCAGCCTTTCATTCTAGTTTTATTATTTGTCCTAATTAAGGGGGAAATAGCCCAACGTCTCATTCATATACGTATACATGGTAACTGCCACAGGCAGCCAGATTTCTGCAGCAACCATTTTGATTTTTGCTTTTCCTCTCTTTGGACTTCCAGTGAAATAGACTTGTGCAGTTAGTTGTGGGAAGAACTTAATTCCAGTTCCCAGCCACTCTTCTCAAGACAAGAAGCACAGATTTGCATGTAAGCTCCCTGGGTGATGGTGAGCAGGGGCATTTTAGGAGAACTGTTGGCTGACTCAATTAAGTAAATGTAAATATAAATATAATCCATTTAATGGTCCAGTTGATTTACCTCTCACTGCTCTCACACGAGGATGTTTTCTCTCCCATGTCCTGCTCCAAAGAACTAATTACTTAGCTTTGGATGAGTTGTACCCTAGGAAATTTTTAATGTGACACGTAGTATCATTCCTATGCAGGAGTTTAGTACTTAAAAAATGAAATGTATGAACTTACCGTAAGAAGTTCACCACTTGCGAAATAGTTACTCAAATGGTACTCAGTCTGTTTTTTTTATAAATGTCTTCTATCACTCAATTATTCAGCCAAGGAGCATCCTTGCATTTGCAAATGCAGGGTTTCCTTGAATCTGTTTCTTCCTTTCACTTACAGGGGAAAGCCCTTTCATCAAGCCTAATGCTTTGATGCATTTCCCTAGGTTTTCAGTATCTATGTGTAACAAAACCACTGAATATAGCACAATGATAACAAAATGGGCTGCAATGACTGCTCTCCTGTCCTGCATTTACAATATGAGAAGAAACAAACACAATAGATGTAAGGTACATAGACCCTAGGGTTTAGTCCCTAATGTCAGAAGGTACAAAAACCATTTTGTTACACCATCAAAATAATCATTTACCTTTTACTGTTTTTCATATTCTGTACTGTTTTCTTTGGGAATCAATAGAATTGCACAAGAGTACTTCACATTCAGGAGAAGTCTTCAGATCCATAAAAGCTAAACTAAAAATAATAATGAAGAAATATTAGTTTTAGAAGAACCTTTATATGTCAAGAAGGATGATAGGTTAAGTAGGTCCAATCTGGCACTTAAAGCAGAAATTTCTATATCTCCTGTAGCTTCAGACTCCTTATTGAGTTTCTTATCCTGTTTGACCATTCAATTTACATTCTTCACTTAATTTCAGTGTTTCACATTTCTATCCCACTCCCCAACCCCCAGCTATGATTTGAAGCATATCTAACAAAGTGCAAACTTCATCAGTTTTACATGTCCATTCCACCCTACTCCCAAGGCAGGGTTTGATCATTCGCTGTCTGCAGGCTCACCTTACTTCCTGCTCAAACTACAGAAAAGCCTGATTTCTAATGAGGTGGAGCCATCTGGTGTCTGTCACTTATGTAACATGTTGCTCTAACCTGCTTTTAAAAAGACAGGTTGCTTTAATACTATAACTTTCTGAAATTAATATTCGTTATTGCACGCATACTCAGTTATGTAAAACATTTTAAAATATTCTTTGCACTTTTATCTCATATTCTTAATGTATGGAACTCAACACAGCACTTTAAGCTCCTTAAGAACTAAGTTAAGCGAAATTTAGACTCACAAGGACAAATTAGAAAAGGGCCATGGAAGGGAAGCCCCACCTTCCCTTTCAAAATTTTTCAGAAACCCTAATTTACAAATTTCTACAAGACCCCTAACGTGTTATTTGAGTGTGAAAACATCTGCTCCTGGGTAGAATACGCTCCACAGAGCTACCTGGTACACTAACCAAATCCACATCCGTGTATTTGTCACATCTAGTCTGCTGAACAGGATGAAAGGAGGTGATGGGGTGCAGCAAGTGCAAACAGACTGTGCCTACGGAGGGAGGACATATGCAATGAAAATCCCAGAGTGTTGAGGCAATGTGCTTTTAGATGGGGATGGCTTCAGTGAGCTTTGATAAAATGGGTCTTAGGCACAATCAGGAAGAGAATTTTAGCAGCCAGGAATATGTATTAGGTGACTACAAAGTTAAATTGGTCTGTGAGTCATCACATCAATATTTTATGACACGCTGTTTCATGATGACAACATTTAACCAAAATCATGAGATGCTTTCTCTGGACCAGAAAACCAAAATGAAAACATCACTTAAATTGTTTTTTTTCTGTATAAGAACTACAAGGCACATGGATGGGTAACAGAAATGAAAATATCAAAATTAAGTAGCATTCACTGCATGGAAAAGAAGCAATTTCAAATTTTTATGACAAATAAAAACAAAATGCAATTTTAATAAAGTGGTAAAATAAACAACTGATATTCTCAGAGGCACAGAACACTAAAAATTCTTGCATTTTTATACTCTTAAAATGGGAGTTTAAGTTTCTTTGGCATGTAACTAATTTTAAATTCTTTGAGGGGAACCCATATTCTTAGTTCTTGTCTTAAATAAAATTACAGCCTCTCTGAATCATAACCTTTAACTGAAGCTCATTTCTGTTGTAGTATCACCTCAAGTCTAGTGACTAAAACTATCATTTTTGCAAGGCCTACTATATACTCTAGAACATTAAATAAATTAAGAGAGATGTAAGCAAAGGAAGTTTAAGCATTTTTTATCACACACCTACACCCATCTTACAACCACAACCTTGGTGCCTTTTGTTTGCTGTTCTTCTCAGCCAAGTAGGTGGAATAAGGTATCTAAAGAGAATTCTTGATAATTACCTTGTTAAATATAAATATATAAAAGAGCTAAATTATTAGAATGCCCCCTCATGCGTAGTAATTCATCCAATCACAAAATATTTTCTGCATTTTACCTGTATTTCTGTAGGATACTAATTCAGCTACACATTCAGGTTCCATATGGTACTTGGCTTTATAAGTCAATACAGCAATCTCAAAAACTATTTGAGTTTTCAGCAGGAAGACAGCATAATGGTCTCCAAACTAACCTGGTACAGTAAATTAATTTGATATACATTCAGTTTCTGGCCCCTGGCCTTTACAGAACCAGACTATTAAAAAATTCTTTTCCATTTCCCTTCCTGAGGGCTTTCTCACATCAGGTGCCCAGATGCTGGCTTGCAGGTGACAAAAGCATTAACACGGCATGTGTGGCGTGTGCAAGTGCATGTCAGGCTCAGCCTGGTCAGAGACTCAACATGACAGGCAAGATTTCCATTCCCAAGGATTCTTTTATACTGTGTTTGTGTGCTTCACTGGCTACAGTGTGGTGAACAATAAATATTCCTTCAACTCTTCAACTGACATAGGCCATTGCATGGTACATGTTTTTGAGAAGAGTCCTAAATATGAATAGTAATTCTCTTTAAGAATCAACTTTTCATGGTATCGTAGATTTGAATTATTATATCAAAGTCTGGAAATTTGAGATTTGCAGTGAATAACTGGTTCTTGCTGCCACTTTTTCACCTGACATTCTCTATAGGTAGACATAGAAACACCCTGAATTTTTAATTATTTCCACATTAATATTTTATTACATCAAATATATGAAGATTCTTTTAGCTTCTCTGGATCTACTGAAGCTTCCTTGTCCCAAAATAGCTTAAGAGGCTGATTACCTGTGGACTAGGCTGGTTACCTGTGGACTACTTTTGTCAAGACTCCATGAAGGCTTGAAGAACGTTCTCACCAATGTTCGCTGTTCTGAAACATGAGACTTCTGCAGGTGACTGAGGAAGAAATGTCAGAGAAAAAATACAGACAAGAAAAGCATTGAGCTTATGTATGTTACCTCTGTAAAATAAGTTGTTTGGCTCTACTTGTAGTAGTAGTTGAGGTTACAACTGCTAACTGGATAAAGCAAAGGGACAGGGATGGGATGGCAAGACCAGCAGGGACATCAGCAGCTTATGCTCAACACTTAAGTTATAAAGCAATAAATAGGGAAAATAACAGACTCTTCATGAGAAGATGTCTCCAGAAGTCCAACACAAAGCAGAAGGGGAAAAAAATACATAATAAGTGAATCTGGTCTCTGGATTCCTCCCGAGAGATTCATTGCAGATGGAATTCTTTTGGCAGAAACACATTTTCATAAAATACTTACACACATAATTAATTTCAGGCCTCAATTTGCAAGATGAATCCGCTGTATTTTACCTCTCAGCAAGATCCTGCCTTTAGCAGAATGAAGAAGAGGAGCACCAGATTTTAGTAGAAGTGATATTAAACAAAACACTATCAAAACTTGACTGAAATTTCTCTGCTTCTCTTGGTACACAGTATTTCCATGTTTCCATTGCCAATGATTTTAAAGAAAATAATAATAATAATTATAATAATAATAACAATAATAGAAGAAGTAAAACAACAAAAACAACAACAAGAACAAGAACAAGAAACATGAAACAAGAAACAAGAAACAAAAAGGAAGAAGGAAGGAAGAAGAAGAAAGAAGAAGGAAGAAGAAAGGAGAAAGAACAAATTTTGTTGACCAGAAAGGGAGGGTGCACCCTCATTGGATATTGAACAGTTTTAATGTTAACCAAATTATTTTGAAAATACTTTTTAATGGAATTTAGAGGCTTACTTTGTACAGACCAGGCCAATAACATTTTACCAAGAAAAATGATATCTAAAAAGTTTGTAATTTTTGGAAATTTCATCAAAATTATGAAAATGTTAGCCATCTCTACTCATTTTCATGCCTTATAAATAGAATTTTATGCAGGACGGTAAAGACTGAGGATCTTTTATAGCCTGAAATGTTGAACAGAAAGATAATTAACATACTTGCTAATTTGTCTGTAAAAAACCCCACTATCCAGAGACTTCAGTAGGGAGTAAGATCCATTCCAGTACTTAGAAGTCTACCTAGATTTCCCCTTTCCAGCACTGTTTGACTTCATATGGAGCAGTTTCATATGATTCCATTAGGTTATTTCTTTTTACATTATATTTATAATTCTGAACATGAAATATAACACCATCTTTTCCCTTACTAGATATCTTCTTTGGATCTCCCTCTTATTTAACTACTTCTACAACTGGCAGATTAGTTGCTACTGAAATACTTTTTCTTTGTCCTCTTTGTCCTTAAGGGATACAATCTAAATAACAGAGATTGTCATTATTCAGCAAAATAACTAGGAGAATCTAGGTCTTTAAAGTATAGAAATAGGAAAAATGGGAACAATGGTCTCTAGGAGTAAAATGGCTTTGAAGAAGACAAATATTTCTAAGCCATGGCACAAAGGGAGAGGTTGCAGTCTGCTGTTGCAAAAGATGGTCCATAGTGACAGGTAGAAAGGACTCACTCATAGCCTACGCAGGGATAAAACAGAGGAGGAAAATGATGTCAAGACTGTGTATAAACTGAGAGAGTCCTTCATGCCCCATGCATACCCAAAACATTGAATTTCCTGGTAATCCAGGTAAGAAAGGTACCATGCTATCTTTCAAGCTCATGTGCCCAGTTTCCCTCACATGAGAGGAAGGAGGAAGGAAAATTTTATTGTTTGGAGTCTTCTCCACCCACAGCCAGAACTTGACCGGAGTACATACCAAAGCTTAGGAGACAGGAACTGACCAAAGGTCCCAAACATTGGCCAGATGAAGAAGACCTTTAGCATATCTGAACCCTATATCCAGACTGTATTCATCCCACCAGCAGACTCTGTAAGATTAGTCACAAGCTATTTTAAAACAGGGTTATAGTGGCTGTGCCTCTGACACTAATTTCTCCTTGATCTAAGTAAGATTTTACTTAGAAGAATGTGTGTGTGGGAACCCACAGAGAACAGGTGCTTTAAGCATGAATGATGAACTGCATCTGGTTTAGCTGTTTTTTTGCCTCCATATGCTAGCATATGGGAATTAGCGTATCACAGCACAAGTTGCATCAGAGGTATTGTGGACAATTCTAAAAGCATGATTCTCTTGATCACATCCCTCATTTCTTCTTCCCCTCTTCTCCATCCCATTTATCCAAGGCATGTGGGGTCTGTCTAACTAGAAAAGTGAGAGGATGGAAAAAAACTAGATCAGGTTCTGACTACACAAATGCACAGCAAGCCAATGATTCTAGACTGGTCCTTGCAAATTCCATTAATTGTTCAGACTCCAACTCTCTTCTACTGTTTTTTACACCACTTTCATCTGAAGTTAAATTATTCAGTCAGGAACTGAATGAAATCCCTGTTTGCTTTCTGCAAACTCTTTACCTGCATTCCTATCTAAGACTTGATTTTATGCCTCCAGTTAGTCAATTGGTTTTCACTTCAGCTGTATTACTGTACCCAGTGGTGCTTTTATCCCAGCAGAATGGCCAGTCTAATTGTACTGGGAAGGTAATGTAATATAACCAGCTCAGCTGTGCTGACATAGTCTGTGAGACAATCCCAAAATAACCACCACAGCAGTGACTTCCAAGGAGCAGCTGGCTGTGCTGCTTATTACTTTCTCTTCAGATATATCAATAACATTTGACAGTCATTTTATCTGAAGTCACATAGATACAGGACAGCATCACAAAAGACCTTTCACGGGATCAAAATATGCTTAATTGATCCTGAATGGAAGATGAATAGAAGAAGCTCCTTCCTCCTCTTCTTTCAGATATAAATAAGGTTTCTGCTGTTCTCTCCAGTCTCTCCTTTCTAATTGCAGAAGGAGCTAATTACATGTCAGGCTGTTACATCCTTTCTTCCTTTGACTGTCCAAATTATGGCTGTATGACAAATTATGAGGAATCTCTTCTTTCTGCACTTTTCACAGCCAGGACTGACCAAAGAAAGAGCAAGTGCACGTGTCCATTTTCCCCTCTGTGCAAAGTAAACCCTCTGTGCAAACCTGTAGTTTATCCTTCTTGAGTCAAGAGCAGTGATAAGACACATCTGAATAGTATTTCATCAGTTTTTCATCCACAGGACTGTGGGAGAACTGCTGAATGATAACAAGCGAGTCATCCGCTTCCCTTTTATGACATCGGTCAACCCAGACTTCCACAGAGGTTAAGCTGTATGGACTGTTTTATATCATATATTTACAACTCTTCCAAATTCCACTCAAGCTGAATCAGTATTTATTTCAAAGCCAGCATGTTAGTAGAAACTCTGAAAGCTATGAAAATATTTCCAGTTTTACACATGGCTTCTTGAAGGAATCAGTTTATTTTTTCAAAAGCCAATGCAATTGTAAGAAAGATGGAATTTTCTCTCTTCTCACTTGTGGTGTTGGCATAACACCAGTGATTTCTGTGCTTCCCATCAGTTAAATTGTTATTCATAGCTGAGATCAGCAAAAATTATTTTCCTTTAATGTTGACAAACTTCTCTTATTATCACTTTTCAGTGTAGTTATAAAATGCATGTACCCCATAGAAACTTGGGGGAAGAGACCACAAAGTGATAGAGCTTAAAATCTCTGTTGACAGGAGGAAAAGTGCCAGCAAAACCTCAGCTCTGGACATGAGGAGAGCAGACCTCAGGCTGCACAGGGAATCACGGAGTTAGTAAATAAGGTCTCCTGGGAAAATGTTTTTGCAGGTGTTGGGGTCCATCAGTGCTGGTCACTTTTTAAACATCACCTCCTAAGGGCACAGGAGCAGCAATTCCCAAATGTCAGAAGTCAAGCAGGCCAGGCAGAAGGCTGGCTTGGCTAAGCAGGGATCTTCTCTTGGACATAAGGCAAGAAAAGAAAATGCATGCCCAGTGCAGGCAAGGTCAAGTAACACGGGAAGAATACAGAGATTCTGCTTGCCACTGTGGGGAGAAAATTTGTGTGGCCAAAGCTCAGTTGGAGTTGAAGCTGGCCAGAAATCTGGGGGCCAATAAAAAGAGGGTTTTTTCAAATGCATTGATGGCATTTCATCAAATAGAGCTGGAACAGGGTTCTCTTTCAAGTCAGACTGAACTTTCAGATGGTACACTGTAATTTTGCTTGCTTTATGGGAATAATTATGACCACTTCCAAAACTGTACAATTTTTACCTCTTCAGACTATGATTTGTGTATAGAAATCTTTAAGGCATGTATTACAATTTTCTGCCATATCAAATATGTAGATTTGTTAAAATAATTCATCTAAAGATGAAGACTTAGGCCCTCTGCTGTTCCACGTCTTCATAAATGACTTGGACAGAGGACCGGAAGGGATACAAAGCAAGTTTTCAGATGACTCAAAGCTGGGAGGAGCTGTTGACTCCCTCAAAGGCAGGGAGACCTTGACCTGCAGGGAGACCCACAGAAAGACCTTGACGGATTAGAGGACTGGGCAATCACCAACCATATGAAATTCAACAATGGAAAGCACCGGATTCTGCACCTGGGATGGGACAACCCTAAATGTTCACACAGACTGGGGAATGAGATGGTGGAAAGCAGTGCCATGGAAAGGGCCCTGGGGGTCCTGGTTGATGGCAAGTTGAATGTGAGTCAGCAGTGCCCTGGCAGCCAGGAGGGCCAATCATGTCCTGGGGGCATCAGGCAAAGCATCGTCAGCTGATCGAGGGAGGGGATTGTCCCGCTCTGCTCTGCGCTGGGGTGGCCTCACCTTGGACATTGTGAGCAGTTTTGAGCACTGCAATATAAGGAAAATATTAAGCATCTAGAGAGTGTCCAGAGGACTGCAACAAAGGTGGTAAAGGACCTTGAGGGGAAGCTGTATGAAAAGCAGATGAGCTTACTTGGTTCCTTCAACCTGAAGAAGAGGAGACTGAGGGGAGACCTCACTGCAGTTACAACTTCCTTGTGAGGGGAAGAGAAGGGGCAGGCACTGATCTCTTCTCTGTGGTGACCAGTGACAACACCTGAGGGAATGGCATGAAGTAGTATCAGGGCAGGTTTAGTTTGGATATTAGAAAAAGGTTTGTTATCCAAAGGGTGGTTGGGCACTGGAACAGGCTTCCCAGGGAAGTGATCACTGTGCCAAGCCTGACAGACTCCAAGAAGCATTTGGATGACATTCTCAGGCACATGGTGTGTCTCTTGAGAATGGTCTTGTGCAGGGCTTAGAGCTGAACTCAATGATCCTTGTGGGTCCCTTGCAGCTCTGCATATTCTGTGATTCTGTGAAGTTGAAGTATTTTTCACAGATCCAGTTGAAACTGTTTCATCTTGTGGTAGAAGCCTGAAGTCTCCTTAGGCCGGAGATATTCACATTACTTGCTACGTTAGTGAATAAAAGGGGGATTGAGCACTCATCCAAAGGATGTTCTTATATTTCATAGTGAATAAAAACAGACTTCAGACCAGCAGCCAGAACCTAATTCTCTCAGTGCAAGACAATAACAGACAGAAGATTCTAACACTGGAAATGCTATACGGCCATGTAGTCACACACACCCTCTCTCAAGGATGACAGTTGTAGTGAGCCTTTACTGGATTCAGGTTGGCTAGTGTATTATCATATTACAAAGGAAAGCTCAGCACATAGCTGCATTTCATTGAGCTGCAAGATGTGATCATAAAATACCACACATATGGTAAAGGGTAAAGCCATGAATACAAGAGGGGTGAAGATAACAGTAGACTTGCAAAAATAACAGTGGCCATGTTACGTCTTCTGGTAGTCAAATCAAAGATATAAAAACAGAAGAAGACTAAAGAACACAAACCATCATGAGCTCTACTGGTTCAAAAAAAGGTGACTGAATCACAGAACATCAGCAAGAATAATTTTACATGAGATGTCTCAGTGAGTCAATATATATACATATATATTCAAAGAAATGAATGTAAAGATAATGCAAAGAAGATATGTTATGAGATACCTAAAAATCCTAACCCCTAGAGCTTTTTACTTGCTGGGAAACATTCTCTAACATCACCAGTAAGGAAATGGTAGTGTTTTTGGAGATATTTTGCCTGCATGACATAGCCAGATGTGGCCAATTCACACAGAAATGTTAAGGTCCAGGAAAAAAAATACTTTTTTCTTTGCTTTAACAGTTTGAACCTGACTTCCCTTATTGAAGTCTACAAAAGATTTTAAGTGTTCATGTTTTGTTAAGTAAAAAAACAAACCTGAACACATATTAACTGCTATTCACTGCCACTCACAACCTGACACCACTTTGTGTTTTTGTCAGTTCTTTCAGTAGAAACTCAGATGCAAAATTCCTAGTCAGCATGCCATATCACTCCTAGTCAGAGTAGACCATAACAATGAGATTATTTGCTCTGTTCAAATACTTGGACAGCTTATGAAGCAAGCTGATCCTTTGGTTAAAATGTACTTTCTTTAATAGAGAAACCACTTCTGGCAACTGAGAGGAAGAAAATGAGACGTTTTTTTCTTGTCATCTGGTTTCAGTGTACCACATTTAAAACTAAACTTCTTCAGTCCTGATTATTAGTAATAGGATCATTATATTCCATAATAACTGTTCATTTACTCAAGGAGCTGTACATGATCCTTGTAATCAAATACTTCTGTACAGTAGTACATTAAACACAAGTGATTACACTTTTACATTTATGCCTGACAAAGGTCAATCACACTAAAGAAAGAGGTACAACAAGCCTAAATAAGAGAATATTCTTGTATAGTTGGCTGAGAAAGATTCTTCATAGCCTCTTAACAAGGTAAGACGTTGTGTGAAGGCAAGATACCCTGAAACAGTCAAGGGAAGAACTGAGATTGGTTTTCACACCTCAGCTTTGACATCTAACTACTTTCTAAACATTTATGCTATTTCTATCTTCTTACTGCAATTTTTCATTATGACATATGTCTGCTTTAATTGGCAAATAATCTCAGCTGTGATGGAGAAACTTCTTTTGTTCTTCCTTACTAAATTTTTATCTTTCAATCTTTTGGCACACTGGGGGTACTGAGTCTAGTGGGTGCTGGTTGCTGCAGGATACCATGATCAAAAAACATGTAAGGCTCTTGAAAGAGCTGAAGAGGAATGTCTTAATACAGAGCAGCCTGTATGCCTCAGCCTCACATGCCTTCTGCACGACAGCACTGCTGGTTTCTAAATAGCCTTGTCTATCCTCTTGTCCTTCAGGTGTTTGTTAGACTATCCCAAAACTGAATGTCACAGTAAAGCATATTTTCCCTTTTGCTTCAAGTGGCACATTTGTCTCTGGAGCCTTTGGCCTTCCTTTTTGCATAGTGTTGCTCCCAGTCTCCTTTCCAGGAACTCAAGACACCCAAAGATGTAGTGCTCCACTGGGAAGGAGCAACACTCTACAGCATTGTACTATAGGCACTATTCAAGAACATACAGAGCTAGAAAGCCACCAGATCTCAGTATTTCTAATTTGGGACTAAAGTCATTGCAAGACATTGTCTAAATCAGCAAGCAGTTCAGCTATATATATATATAGCTTCCATATTTTTGTTGGTAGCTTTAAATACATTCAAAGTAGCATTGATTTTTAGTATGAACCCAAAAAGAAAAAGCTTAAAAATAGGTAGCTTACCCAAAAGCACCTCAAATCAATTACTGGCATCCTTTCAGGCTGCTTTTAATTATGCTTACCTGAAGTATCAAATGAAAAAGACAAACAGTGTCACAGCTACCGAAGGCTTTTGATCTCTGGCTCTGAAGGGCAACCTAAAGCCTTGCTCAATACTTGCCTTTAGTCCTCCCTGTGTAGGGAAAACATGCATTATTACTGCAAAGAACCTATTCAGCTCTTCTGGCTGCCTGATGCTTATAGACCTGAAATCCCTCCTGAATGACTTTTCTGAGTTCTTTCCAGACAAGCAACCATTCTAAGCAAGCCTCAGATCTCCAGCCTTGCAGTGTTAGAAGGATTATTTGAAAGCTTAAACTATGTCCTAATAAACCTGTGTTCATTTACTTTTTTCATGATGAGGATGGAAAACCAGTCCTGTCTAGTACTAGGATGACTTTGGAACTCCTTTTCCTTCAAGAATTAATACCACTAATAGAACTAAAACTACAACCTTTATTCAACATTAATGAGATCTATTATTGGTGAAGAAAAAGTGAGGGAAGATGTCAGACTGAAGACTTTAACATACGTGTTTACAGGTGAATTCATTCTGCAAAGATTCTGGAGATTTTGTTACATTTTAGAACACCAAATAATTATGTGGAAGATTTATCCAGAATTAATTTTTCTTACCTCATTCATACACTTATTTGCTTCTGAGGCTTTGAAGTAGGTCAGCACAAAAAATATCAGCTTTCCTTTACTTGTTTGATTTCTAACCTCCATGAAGCTTTTCTTCCTTTGTGACCTAATTTTGCCTAAACCTTGATCCTACTGTGTTATCAACTAAGTTTACACTAAGTACAACTTACCTGTTGGGGAAAAAAGTCAGCTCTGCCTTTATTTGTGTGGAAATCATAAAAAACTCTTCACACTAGAACAGAGGAAACAGGTTCATATAAACTAGAAAATATTGTTGCAAGGGAAGGAGAAGAGCACCAATGATGGTTTGATGACTAATAAATGTCAGTAGTTCTGGTAGCACAAGATCATTAAAAGCATTCTGTAGTCTCTTTGCTCTCCTTTGAAATATTCATTTAGAGAAGAGGACAACTTCTAGCATTCATGAATATGACAGCATGAAGGAAACAATGAGCTGCTCATAGCATAATGCAGGAAAACAGCTCACAATTACAAAACAAACAAACAAACAAAAAAATCTCAATTTCTGTCCTGAAATTTCTTGCAATTTCAATGGGTTTTTGCAATAGCAAAAGTCAAGTTTGGGGGTGAAATTACTGAGTTTTTTATTTGGTTGGTTTGGTTTTTTGTTTTGTTTTGAACTTCTGAAAGACAAAAGCTCATTATGTTTCCACTGATTATAGAGACATTTCTTTTCTGCTAGGTACATTCAAAGAAGCTCTAGAATGTAGGAAAAATAACGTGTAATGGAGGAAACTTCATTCTCACTGCTATGAATTTTTTATCACTTTTATGGACTAGGGTTGTTTTTGTAGTATTTTTCTCCACTCACATTTGAAAGCAAGTGATTTGTTTTTCACTTTTACTTTGTGGGGTTTTTTTTGTTGTTGTTTTTTTTCATGTCAGTTATTCTAGTACCAGAATAACCATGACTTCATATATGCTGAAAAAGCTGCTTCTAAGAAAGATGGCATAACCAGTAAATATACCCTGTGAATCATCTTTTCTTTCATTCCACATTCAAGAGGAAAAAGGAGAATAAATTGCTCAAAGACAAATTGCAAACAAATCTGAAGTGAGTTGGGTGTTTATTTCTGGTGTTTACAATCATAGGATTGAATTACACACTTAGTGAATCAGGTTATCTTCAACCTTTTGTCAAAACCAGGATGTCCCTGAGCCTTCACAAATCAATGAGCTAATGAATCAACATTTAACCCTATAGTCAAAGCAAAAATCTTATCAGATCAAGAAAAGTGGCATTTTTCAGCAGTCTGTTTATTGACTACCAGAGAGGAAATCACCATCTTATCAAAGCCTCAGATACTCCTTTTTGATGGTTTTGCAGGTCTTTTTCACCATCTTCTATGATGACAGTCTTGGAGAACAAGCTGTCTGCGGAAGCAGTGACAACACAGTGGTGTGTGTTGGGTGACCCAGAGAAGCTATTCATATCTCAGGGCACTGACTCAAATTAGTCGGGATGCTGGTGGTCTTCCTGGACTGACTGACTGTAAGGGGTCTGTAGAGGAATTGGGTAGCTAACCCATCCCTTTAGACAGGCATTTTTATCATAGGAGGATCAGTCTGGGCTTGAATCTTCCCTGTTTCCTTGAAGTCATCACTTCAAAAATGTTTTACTGTTGCTTAGTTACCTCACTGGAATCATACCCCTTTTCTCAGTTTCATCTATTTAATTCCAGTGATGCTTTTTGGTATATTGTTTTCTACTCATCATGAGGTTCACTGATAGCTAACCCATAGAGCCAGAAGCTGTGAAGACTAAAACCAAGTTTATAATAGGAAGGAAGAAACAGTAAGCATTAAAATAGTATCTGGTTTTCCTTGTAATGATATTTATGACTATGAACAAGCCTGAAGAGGCCCTCATAAACGGTCCAATTTAAATGTTACCATAAGAATTTATTGTTAAATCATACACTGAACTAGAAGGATACCCAAGGGAAATGTAATAATGAAGGACGCAACTAGCACAGTGTGTATAAACTAATACCATAATTCTAAAGAAAGGTTAATTGACTTCTTTAATATAGTACTGGAGAGCCCAAACAGACACAGCCCACAGTTTCACAATGATTTGGTCACATGAGTTCCGAACATCATGATTAATTAATCAGTGCAGTGTTTATAATGTCAGGGGATAAGCCTTCATTCACTGGATTGTAAAATTTATGCCATCATGCCAGGACATGTAGGTACAAACTGGGGAATGAAAGGTTGGAGAGCAGCAATGCAAAAAGGGACCTGGGGGTCCTGGTCAATGGCAAGTTGAATGTGAGTCAGCAGTGCCCTGGCAGCCAGGAGAGCCAACCGTGTCCTGGGGGGCATCAGCCAAAGAGGGGATTGTCCCACTCTGCTCTGCACTGGGGCAGCCTCACCTTGAATATTGTGTGCATTTTTGGGGACTGCAATATAAGACATTAAGCTCTTAGAGAACATTCAAAGGAGGGCAACAAAGATGGTGAAGAATCTAGAGGGGAAGCTATACAAGCTGAGGTCACTTGGTTCCTTCAACCTGGAGAAGAGGAGACTGAGGGGAGACTTCATTATGGTCTTTGACATCCTCCTGTGGGGAAGCAGAGAGATCGACATTGATCTCTCTGTGGGGATCAGTGACATGACCCAAGGGAATGGCATGAAGGTGAGTCAGGGCAGGTTTAGTTTGGATATTAGAAAAAGATTTTTCACCCAAAGGGTGTTTCGGCACTGGAATAAGCTTCCCAGGGAAGTGGGCACAGCACCAAGCCTGACACTGTTCAAGATGCATTTGGACAACATTCTCAGGCGCGTGGTTTGACTTTTGGGGCTGAAGTTCAACTGCGATCTGCAAATCATTTTCTACACTAGCTTATTGTCAAATACTAAGCACAGATTTTATCCCTGATTTCATTTCATCTTCATGATTTTGCTTAAATGTAGTGATTAATGCATGCAGATAAAAAAAAAAAAAAAAAAAAAAAGGAGAAGATGAAACCCAGGTCTTCACTTTGGAAGTGCAGATACAACCGTTGACACTTTTACATTTATTTGTCTTGCTGTAGTGCTATAGCACTAAAAGTTTCTAAGGCAGCTCAAATATGCCCTCACTGTTAGACAGCTAAAGCTGTATTCTGACAAAACAGAAACCAAGCGGCAAGAAGAAGGATGAAAGTCATGTTTCCATGATTAACACAAGGAGCTGTCAGGATTAGAACACAGCTCTTTCAAGTCTCACCCAGCCTACAGGCTTTTTAAGTTTGTACATAGATATGGAAATTCTCACTGTATTGACTAAAGCTAACAAAATATTTCAAGCTTCTGTTTGGTTCCAATACAATAACAAATTTAATTTTTCCATCTGCTGTCAGCAAAAGGCAGAATGTACCGTCCTTCCCATCGTTTCTGAAATACAATAAATGGAAAAGTATCTGATTGGAAAAATGTTGCCATTTTCCAGTATTCCAAGATGAGGCACTTGAGAAGGTTTAGAGCTAGCCTTGCACATATTCAAATATCTATGCTGCATGTGAGGTCAGTAGCCATGTTCATTTTGTGAACGTCTGTGTTTTCATTGCGCATGAAATGAGAAGAGGGATAAAAAGTGCGTTTTGCCAGTGAGGGAAAAAAGTGTCATCTAAAGAATCCCCAAGTACAAAATAGTCCCCTGGGGAAATGAGCAAACAAGAAGTAATCAGCACTTCGTGCACTTTGTGAAGACGCCTGGATTTCCTCGTGACATGCTCTAAAAATGGGTGTAAGTGTCTTAGCTCTCCCAGGGAAACTCTTCTAGCTCAGAAGCTGCTACAAAAAACTGGTAGTGGGTCCTTCTCCTGTGATGAGTTTTTCTTGGAACCTGAGTATCACAACCTGATTTGAAGACTTAGAGGATAGTAACATCAGAGCAAGAGAGAAAATTTGCAAATGGACTTTCAACATGACATTTGAGCAAGTGCTGGAAGTACAGAAATGCCCTCAAATGCCTCACAACAGGACAGCAACAGCAGCATGAGCCCCAGGCAAAAGAGCTTTCAGATCTGTAAGCAGTAGATTACCAGTATAAACTTCTGGTTTAGAATTTATAGCTTATGAAGGTAGGATTATGGAACACTTGTTTTACTATCTTTTCTATAGTTAGATAATATGCACTGATTTCAGCTGAGTTTTCCTAGTATATGTCTAGTGGGTGTTAGTCTCTTGCAGGTTAATCACAACTGCACTGTGAGGAACAAAACAAGTGCACAGCAAGAATGAGTCAACTGAATTGATTAAAAAGTCATGAAGCTCTGTATCATTTCTGCTTTATGTGTAATTGGTGAGCTTGGGTTATCAGTTTCACATCCATTAAAGTATGGGGGCACCTGTCAGAAAACAAGATTTCAGAGAACTGTTCTTCTCTCACTTGTCATCTTTTATTTCCCTTTATTCCTTTCTTTTATTTCCACTGGATTATAAAAGGTTGCTTCTGTTATATAGTCAAAACAACTGGTCATTCATCTTGCTGCATTCTTCTAACTTCCTTTTGAGAAGGCTGATTTTAGTGAAACTCCCATTTCTGACTCAGACCTCATTTCTGAAGAGTGGCTGATATGAACCATAATATGTAGCAACCTAATTTAGACTTGCAGGCTTTTCATACTTTCTGTCCCATATTTACTTCAACATCCAAACTCATAAAAACAGAACTGTCCACACTTTGAAATGTTTTCAGGAGCACAACCCTCTAGGGCAGACCCAGCTTCCTTTCAGCTCTGTAGGTAGAAACTCCAAATACAAAAGCATTACATTACAAAAACAGTGCAGCATCTTCGTTCACTGTGCTAGGGAGCATTTTCTCATTCCTTTAGTGCCTGTTGGAGCATATGCAGAGTCATTGCTGCTGGCATAATCATGTGTGTTAAATAACAATCCCATGTCACACTTCTCAGCTATGAGAACTAATTCTGTAACTCCTGTTCCATTTGCATTTTTGAATGCTGAGTGGATCACTCTGAGCTTGCTCTCTGTCACACTGTGGACATAAAAGGTAAGTCTGGCTAAAGTGTCTAATGCACATATAATCTGCAAGGTGGCTTTGTAATCCATCAGTATGAGAGCTGCTGCAATTCTGTGATGTAGTATGATTTGTTCCTTCCCAAACTGGAGACTGTCGAGTTTTAAGATCAGTCTGGTTTTGACTTGTCCAGAAACATGACATGACAATAAGGCAATTGTGGTATAAATCACCCAGTGGTTTCTGAATTAATGCAGAGTGGAGTGAGATTTTTCTCTAGCTCCATTGCCAATATCAGCATTGCTTCTGTAGAGTTCAGACAAACATTTCTGCCCTCTACCTGTAAGACTTCTGCTGGATGGTAATTTATTACTCTTAAATATTTATGTCTATACTACAGATTTTTAAATATATTAATCCAGACAACAAAAATTTACTAAAAATTAAACTTTGGACTTCTAATTTGATTTTTTTAATTGATTTGAATACTACTCAAATATATAATGTAATTTGTGCTGCTGTGTCAATGTCATATGCCTTTATCTGCTGTCATACAGAATTACTTAAGTCCTTAAGTTCTGATCAGAGTGAGACTGACTTGACCAGGACACATGATTTTGGATACCTATATTTTGGGGTACAGGGTGCCTTAGAGAGGTTGACTTTCAAAGTATGAGAACCTTGTCCCTTCAAAAAATGTGGTTCTTTGCTTTTAGGAACTTGTTCTCATTGTAAAATCTAACTTGTACTGTTCTCTGTATGTTCTACGAATTAACAATAACTTGCACACAGATCAACATGGAATGTCTGCTGTTACCTGTTGGATGTGATTTTTTCTTTGTTATTAAAATTAAAGTGCAGTAGTGGATTGGAAAGAATCAGGTTAGAGCTTTTGGCAGGAAAAGAGCATGACACACAGAGTTTGGTGTTCATCTGCATTGTCATGAGTTGAATGTCAGTGACCAGACCTGGCACTCTTGTGGTGCTTGTGACAGGACCTCTTTAGAACTGGCTTTTTCAGAGCACTTAGAGTCAGGGTTTAGTTGGAGGTCTGTCGTTAGCAATGTCCCCCAAGGTTCAATACTCAGACTAGTATTAACTTATTCATAAATTACTTAGATGAAGGGGCATAAGCCTCCTCAGCAAGTTCACTGATGGCACAAAGCTGGAAGGAGTGGCCTACTCTGGGTTGATACTCGAGTGCTGTACAACCCTTCAGAAGGACCTCAACAGGTTGGAGAGATGGGCAGAGAAGAAACATATGAAATTCAACAAAGCAAATGCAGGGTCCTGAACCTGGAGAAGAAAAACTCCATGTGCTGGGGGCTGACTTGCTACAAAACAGCTTTGTGGAGAAAGACCTGAGGGTCCTGGTGAACAAGTTGTCCATGAGCCAGCTGTGTGCCCTTGTGCCCAAGGAGGTCAATGGGATCCTGGGGTGCATTAGGAAAAGCATTGACAGCAGGTGGAGAGAGGTCATCCTGCCCCTTTACTCAGCCCTAGTGAGGTGCATCTGTAGTGCTGTGTCCAGCTCTGGGCTCCTCAACACAAGAGACACATGGAGGTCCTGAAATGGGTCCAGTGGAGGACAACAATGATTAAGGGACCAGAGCATCTCTGGTGCAAGGAGAGACTGAGGAAGCTGGGCCTGTTCAGCCTTGAAAAGAGACAACTGAGAGCGGAACTTGTCAATGCATGTGAAGGGTTGAAGGGTGGTGTCAAGAGGATGGAGCCAGCCTCTTCTCAGTAGTGCCAAACAATGGGACAAGATGCAACAGGCAGAAACCGAGGCACAGGAAGTTCCTCCTGAATAAGAGGAAGAACTTCTTTACTGAACAGGTTGCCCAGAGAGATTGTGGAGTCTCCCTCACTGGAGATATTCAAGAACCATCTGCAATCCTGTGCCATGTGCTCTAGGATGACCCTGCTTGAGCAGGGAGGTTGGACCAGATGACCCACTGTGGTTCCTTCCAACCTGACCCATTCTGTAATTTTGTAAGCTGGCACAAGAAGTCTTCATCATGCAAACTACTCATTTGACATCTCATTGGAGATCTACTAGAGCTTCAGATAAAGGGAACAAACATGGCAAGGGTAACTCTTCATTCACGAAAAATGGCAACAATATGATTCACGACTCACAAAAGCCAAAAATCTGGTGGTAGGGAAAACAGGGAGAACTTTAAAGCTTGGACTGGTTGCCCATCCTACACTTACACTACCAAACTAGCAGTCATTATTTCCTCATGGCTTTTTGCTTAACTTTTTTCCCGTTGTTCCTCCCTGGGGAAGAGTTTCTCTTTTTCAGTAGCCAATGTAAAGACCACTCAACATTATGTCCCCGCACTGAAAGTTTCTGACAAAATATTCTGTGCTCAGAATTAGACAGTGTAAGAAAACAAGGCCCCTATTTAATGGAAAAAGTGATGGATTTCAATTTTTTTGCTGGCTTCCCCACAGAATGAAATTTCCTTTTAGAACAGCTTTTGATAACCCCATACAAGTGTTAATTGCCATATTATTAGACGTTTTTTCCCTACTCCGTTGCATTTCTGCTAAATATTGAGGACTTTCCACAAACAAGAATGAATGATTTATCTTATCATGAAGTAGGTTTTATGTACTGGATCAGGAATTCCACCATGGATCAGAGGAATTTCTTGTCAAAACCAATCTTTTTCCACAAAATGTCTTTCCGCCTCCTCACTCAATATACAAGCAGATTCAGAGAAAAGAAACTTCCTCAGAAATATCCTTACTAGTTATCAAATCTATTTCTTTGCTTTTCAAGCCAACTGGATACTATGTGCCTTGCAAAGTGAGACAGCACACCAGGGTACCACAGAATTTCGTTTCATATTCTCCCTGAAAAGTATCAACTATCACCTGGACAGTGAAGATATCTGACAGGGAAGGAGTGGTAGGGTATTTTAGGAGGCTATTGAAAAAAAAAAAAAAAAGAAAGACAAACCCCTGAAAACTTTTTTCTGATATTTTTGTGAAGAAAAAGTTGTACTTCACCAAAAGAAAAATAAATGCACTAACATATGAACTGCTGAATATGCATTCCTATAGCCTTTAGCAATTTTAAGTTAAATTTTAGTACTTACATGCTTGGCAGTGCTAATTTCTTTCTGTAACAATTTAAAGGAAAGGAGATAGATATTTTTTGATTGGATATATCAAATTCATTTTAGCATCCAGGTTTGTCTCCTTTGTATTTAACATCCCTACATTAGTAATGATTAGCCGCTTTTGTGAAGTCTTGCCAGCACTCTAAATGCATCATACACAGTAGGAAGAACAATTCCAATGATTAGAAAAACTGAAGCATCAAAAAACAGTGCAGCTGCAGAGACAAGGTCATGGAGACTGAGGGATGTTCTCTTTTCATCGAAGAAAGCTGATGGTAAAACTGTTGCAACTCTTCTGCCTCTTTTCTGGGTGCTTTCAATATGCAGCTCTTGTAAGTTTTCTAAGAGAAGTGCCTGCTACATCCCCAAAGTTCACCAGCACATACATCAGTTGAGTTAAATGTTTTTGAACTACTAGTATGAGACATCTATAATAATAATAATCATCATCATCTTTGGGTATGTGCTAAGCTTTAACAGACAAAAAAAAAACACTATGGATTCAGAATTCATTATGGCTCACTCCTCAACACAGCTCAACTTCAGTAAGAACATACCTTCCTGTATTGCATGCATATATGACAATAACTGAAAAGAAATATTGATGGAAGCAAGGAAAGAATAGACAACATAAATGATGGTAAATAACTGTATAAAGTTCTTGAGAAAGAACCTAAAAAATAGGAGGGACATATGGGTACATGACCAGCAGGAATTCCTAATACATGAAACCACTCCAGTTCAGAGCCCAAAGGATATGATGCAAGAGGGAAAAGGTATGCAAGACAGTAGACAAGGATAAGTGAATTAATAAGACAAAGTTCAGGATCACAGCTGAAGTGGAGGCACTTTTTAAATGTATTTGAGTTTTTCTGTGCTAATTTATTATGTTTTATATCTCTGCACCATCTTCTGCAGAGAGGCTTCCTCTCCAACATGCTTCTGCTCCAAGTGGCTGAACACCAACCAGCTCTGCTCTGCCTGAGCTGTGCTCTCTCTCTATCAGCTATAAGGCAGGAGCTACACACTGGGGTTTGGTCTTTGCCCCACAGCTGGAAACAGAGCTCCAAAGACCACAGGACAGGGCAAAAATCTTGCATACTTTGCAATACTCTGATTGGAGGAAACATCAGCATGACAAGACATCCTTTATTTTCACAAATACTTTTTAATGATTGCTTAACATCTTCACAACTACAACAGACAGAAAGACTATACCATGGCTGATATATATAAATATATGTACATAAGCATCTATGGAGTGGAGGGGGCACAAGTAAGCATAAATACCCATTATTCTTAGCTGAACAAAAGCTTTTCCTTTCAAAGGGGTGCTTTGAAGCCTATTTATCTATGAATGATAGTAAGGAAGACTGATCAAGAAGATATGTTGACATAAGACAATTTTAATGAGCAAGAATCACAGGTTCATCCTCCATTTAAAAGGCACAGATTAATAATGCAATGAGCAATGTAATCATGAGGGTTATCTCCTGTCCAATATCGCTCACCAACAGACCAGTGAAAATACTATAATACCAATACAACTACCAAATTTTAAATTCTATCCCTCCACAAATTACAAACCCAAATACTTCCAGCATACCACTACCTACCATACACTCTTTTGATTTTCAGTTGGTTAGTAAAAAGGGTTTATTTATAGAGATCAACCTGTAAGGCATTTTGAAAAGGCAAGGTATTTCATTTGTAATGGGCAATGTGGAAAAATGCTATACTTATCATAGAGAAAAGGACCACTTCCTGTAGTTTTATAAACAAAATTTCAGTCTTAGTTTTATGACAAAAACTCCGATTTGGCCCCTTTAAAAGGCTTCTGCCATGACCGTCTTCATGTGGATCTCCAGACAGAAGTTCTGGTACTGATAAATGCTGTTGACTTATAAGAGACTGTAAAATTTCATAGTAGAGTACTTTTAATGAAGAAGGTGAATCCGGTCCTGTATTTCTTGCATCATAGGATCAATCTAACTTATTTTAAACCTAAATTAATTACAATTAACTTTATTGTGCATTTGTTTGAAGCCATGACTGATTTTAGTTGAAGATGTGGAAATTGCCTTTGAAGAAATACTGTTCATACAAAACCAGAATTTTGCTGTAGTTAGGAGGTAAGAGACAACACTACTATCTTCTGTTCTCTCTTTAGACCTTGGTGTGCTTCTTTTAAAGCAAATAAAGTCAGTCACTTGCTGCTACCAATAGACTGAGCTCAAGCCCTTTACAGAGGAACCTTAGAAATAGGTATAGTAGACATGTCCTAGAAAAGGGCTTAGCCACTAATAACAGATTGTATTTCTCATGCAAAGGCAAATCTTAAGAACTCCAAAAGTGACAGCTAAAATGGCAGTAATCTACAGGAAAAGCAAACAAACAAACCGAAAAAAAACCCTCGCCCCAAAAAACCAAAACTAACAAACAAACAAACAAACAAAAATCCCATACAATAGGTTTTCCTCTCTTACATGTATGTCTTTCATAGCTGCCCATTTCTGACTTTGAGGCACTCAGAAAGAAACTGGTGTGTGTCTGACGGGCATGAACAGAACACTATTGTAGTTACCATTCCTCTCAGCAGAGAACTCATGCTTTTTTCAAGGTGTCACCTTAGAACTGGTGGGTAGGGATGTGAAAATATGTGCTCTGTCACTCAGAAATACCTGGGACTCCAGTTTCCAATGAGGCATACATTGGTGCTGGTGCCACCAAACCTCAGCGCCACTTACAAGAGAGCCCTCATTTTGGTGAATCTTACAGAAAGTGAACATACAGGTAATCTGAAACTATGAACACCACAGGACACGACTGCCCCTGCCCTCAGCATCTCCTGCTAAACACATTGACCAGCAGGGTCTTTTTGAATACATTAGCCCAAGGAGTAATGCTGCTTTTGTTTCACGGCAGGGCTGAGGGATGATTTCCTGGGATTGAACACAGTTTTAGTCAGTCATATCAACTCTCTGTGAAAGGCAAGTGAAGCTTAGGAGAAGACATAAGGGATGCACTCTTTTTCAGATGCCTCCTAGCAACACCTTCGGTGATTTCCTGTGTTTAAACCTCTTGCCCTCCCCATTCAAATGTTGTGGTTTTAACTTTTTTGATTCTATAGACCAACTCCCTCTGTTAAAAATCACAGATTTATTTGTAACACAGCTCAAATGCATTAACAAGACAGAACAGCATTTGTAGAGTTCTTGTTACTGAGGTTTGCTATTTTTTTTTATTTCTAATTCAAAATTTGAAAAATGAGAAAGAAAAGGTTTTGTAGAAGGAATAATTACCTCAGCAATGACCACAGAAAAAGATAGTAAAGGGAGAGGGGGGAAAAGCCAGAGAAACAGAGATTACAGCATTCCATGAGTTGCAAGTACTGCAGATACTTAAAAGAAAAATTACTTAATCAAATATGCTATAGCCCAATGAAAAATTAGAAAGAAAAATAGCAATAACAAAAGGCACTACAGCTATAATGTTCAATCAAACATCAATATGTTATATGAAATCTTTTCATGGAGACAGGGGTGCAGGTGTGGGTTTTTTCAATCCTCACAGTCCTGACTAGCATCAGCAGGTTTCCAAAATGGCAAATGTATCCTAGCACAGCTCTGGCCACAAAAGCTCACTGCATCTTCCAAAGCCCAATTGCTTCTAACAAGAGCTGAACTGAAAAACACACTAACTTGAAAATAGTTCTAAACACTATCCAATAAATTTCATATCACCAGACACACCTGAGTCATTTGTAATCAGTCAGGGACACATCAGGGTCCCATGCCTTGTGGCTTCTGCCCTGCAGAACCCCACTCATTCACCCTGCAGCTCTTGTCTGTGATGCACACTTCTCCAGTGTGATTTTATTCTCCATTTGATTGTATTGTGTTGTTGCTAGAAATCCCTTTACTGTTTAGGGTAAGAAACAGGATAGTGGGACAGAACTGACTAGCCAGAAGTGAGCTAGGTCAAATAGCCTCAAAAACCTCATTAAAGAAATGTTCCTTTAGCTGATTCCCTCCTTTCTGACACTGTCTGATCTTGTGTTAGATGTAAGCATATGTGTTAGTTGGAAAAAAAAATTAAATATACAAATTACTAAAAGTGTTAAGCCAAGTGAGAATAAGCATAGAAACACACTTTATCAAAATATTTCTAGGATCTGTTTTAAATTAATACTCTGGTTGCCTATTCCTATCCTATTCTACAGCAGAGAGAATAAATAGCCTATTGATACTTGGGAAACAAAAATATAGAGTTGGAGTTCTAGTCAGCAAACAAAATAAAATAGCAACTGGTAAATTTTTTACTTTACATAGGTTTGATGAACCTGTTGTTCAACCCTTCACCAAATGCAATTTGGTTCCCATACATACCTGTGATCCATCTTCTTACTTCACACAAAATATTTATTTTGCCACTATCATATTTTCGAAGCCACATCTGCACCTTCCAGAGTTACCTATAATTGGAAATAAAAATATTCTTTTTCTTTTCTACTCTTGACTTCTTGTCCATAGCTCAGGATTTCCCTTCAGCATATGGAAAACAAGTTCTGAATCATATAACACTTGCACTAGGTAAACACAGATAGAATGAAGAATCAAGCAATGTCTTTGTGTTCTGCCTGGCTTATCTCATTTTCTTGTTGCAGCATCACAGTTATGATATACAGGCAACTGACAGCCTGAGAACTGTCCTGAATGTCTGACCAAAAGCCTGGGGCAAAGATCTTCACCTCACGCTCTTGAAGGTGTAAATAGTCCATCTTCACAGAGGCTCGTGGACACCTCCTGTCATATTAATGGAGATAAGTAGATCACTCTTAGTGTAAAACTGACTGTTGGCTACTTTCCACAGTCTGAGCAAAGGGGACAGGGTCAGACGTCTCAGGGTTGTTAACCCTCGTAGTACTTCTGCTGTTTCAAAGCCCTCCCTCTTTTTATTAAATGCAGAGTAAAGCAGCCACATTTAGACTGTGTAGACAGAGAGGGAAAAAAGGTATAAAACCATAAAGGTTTTAAAATCAGGGTAAGACACAGTTTTCCTCCCCTCAAAACGAGCTGTCATAATTTTTCAGTCAATCTCATACATCTGGGGTTTTGAATGTTGCTGTATCTGCAGAAGTCTGTGTATGGTAAGGCAGATGCCTACCCATCTCCACATGTGAGTGGCTATGTTAAAGATCCCTTACTGATCATTTCAGAAGCCAATGCTGTACAAATCTCCATAAATGACCAGAAGGATGTGTGACAAACAAAGGGAAGGAAGGGAATCTCAGAAATGGGTGCCAGCCCCAGGGAGTTCACTATACACCCAAAAGAATTAGACTGATTGAGAAAGTCAAGCTTTCAGTGGTTTTCAGTGATAGCTGCGAGCTGAGCATTGATGGAGAGGCTGCAGGAGAAGCAAATGCCATGAAGTAGGCAAGAGAAATAACAACTTAATGATTGCCTTTCCCTAGAAATCAAATGGAGGAGGCAGCCAAATACAACCCTGCAAGGTCCTGGCACAGCTATCTTCTGTCACTAGCCCCTCCCTAAGGTGTGGAAAAAAGAGAGGTGATGGGATTAAGTAACATATCCTTCTTAGGAGTGAAGATGAAAAAAGAGACCAAAAATCCAATGTAGTCTTGTGCTCTCCCTCTGCTTCTCTCTTATGAAAAGTACCCTGATCCTTTCTCCTCCCTGCTGTCCTCTTCAATCCTCTAATCCACTGGCAAAAGTGGTGGAGATGTCAAAAGATTGGAGATGCCTGTTGGTCCCATCTATGACCAACAGCCCAGCGCTTTAAGCTGCAAATCACAGGCATTACAGTTCCCCTTGCTGTCTGAATCTCTCTCAGTCACAGACTAGCACACTTATTCACACACAAGTGCACTATCAGTATCCAAAGAAGGTTATTGGAACAGTAGTGTTGCAATTGGCTCGCATTCTAGCTAAATCAGCTTTGCAAACGAGACCAATAACTACATAGTCACTCCACCTAATGTTAGCAGAATTGTCTGGAAGTCAGTTGTGTTTCAGTTGATTAGCACTAAATGAAACAGGAAAATAAATATTAATGTAAGTGAACTGAACTTTACTCAAATCATGAGATATCTCTGCTTACTTATTTCTGTGTGTGATTTGCTTAGTTAATTAGACTTCTGCTGAGCAAGAAAAAAGGGGGGGAAATGTGACCTTATGGACAATTCCCACTGAAGTATTTTGTGCAAAGAGTATATTAGGTTTCACCAGGTTAAACTGCAATATCTGTTTTGATTTGCTTAGCAACTTTTCTACTGTCTGGCTTGGAAGCACCAAGCTCTTGCTTCACAGGAGATGCTCAGCAGTTCTACAGCTTAGTCCTCATCTGTTACTTGGACACACAGAAAGAGTCTAGGAGCACGTAGCAGAGACACTTGCAGGTTGTCAACCAGGTTTAACCTTTGCCATCCAAAACCGTGTCAGTGCCAAGGGGCAACAGCCAGAGCAGCAAATGTTAAGAATTTATACTTTCATGACTGAAGCCTAAATTTTATAAAGCATTAGACCACAAAAGTTCCCCGATGAGCAATTTCCCTCTTGGGTCAAAAGAAACAAGCTCTTTAACTTTCAGACTAACAGTACGATGAAATAATATTTAGCTCATCATAATGTAGTACTTCCCATTTCACATACACAACTCTCTAATGTTAATTCATGTCTGATCCACTGCTCAAATACTAAAAAAATATATCCAGATTATTCTGAACTTTTCTGTTTTCAGCTTAAATAAAGAGAGTGTCAGAGCACGACATTATACAGGGGTAGAATCTTGGTGGCTGGTACTGATTAACCATGAATCATTAGAGAGGACGCTGGGTAAGTTTATGGACTCTAAGTACATTAAATGCAGCTCATAGCAGGGTGAAGCATGGTTTAGAGATGGTCTCTTAAGAGTGCTTTGGAACAAATGAAGGCTTTGAAGATAAATCGGAGAAGGAAGGACAAGCATATTAGTGGAGAGTGTTAATTCTAAAGGCTAATACCAGGTAAATCATACATTCTCTGTGAAGCTTTGAATTCCCTCTTGAAACTTAGGCACATCCTTAGGAGTTACCTTTTGCCCTGTTTAAAAACACACAAGCAGTGAGCAAGGCTAAATGTGAGAGCTATTCCGCATTTTGGGAGCTTTCTGTCAATATGAAGACAGCATATTTGCTCCGTATTTGTGGTATTCATGTCACAAAATGGAGAGTTAGAGAAATGAGTTACGTCTCTCTAACTTCATGAGAAGTCTTCTGGTTCGCATCAGAGTTTCTTTCTTTCCCGAGCTGTCGGTAAGCTCGGAGTGGAAGCTGAAATTGAGGAGGGTTTCTGAGTCCCTCTCTGTTTCTTCGGCCAGGATAGCTGTGTGCTCGGAGGATAGCTCTGCGGTGCAGGTCCCCGGCAGGGCTTTTTGCCCTGTCTCGGAACAGAGCTGTGCCGGAGCACAGCATCGCGTCCCGAGGGGAATACTAGCGGAATGCTCAGACTGAGTTTGCTGCCAAACCAGCACAAGGTGGCAGCATTTTAGCACACTTCTGCCAGCACCAAACTTCTGCGGACTTCGGGTGAAGGGGATCTAGACGAGATATGATCCGAGGGCCGCACTAAAGGGCTCTAAGAACACTCACTGTCTCCAGCTGAACAGACCTTATACAGTGTGGGGAGCATATGAAGAGCTGACTACAAAGTGTGCTGAACTACTACGTAGAAACAAACCAAGGAAATCGTCATTTTTCTTCGCACATTGTGGGCTCCAAGAAGAAAGTTGTCCTTTGCAATACACACAGCTCCAACAGGTGACACTCTCTAGTTCTCTATTGCCAAACTGGTGCTTCCCTGTGAAAAGTGTGGCTCTAGTGCCCTGGGGATGACGTGTCTCAGTGGGATTTGATTGACAGAAATTCCAAGACGTGGTGGATTTCCTTCTGCTTTGTGGAAGGTGACTGCCACGTGGCACTCCTCAGGATATTTCCTGTTGTGCAGGGCAAGTGTTTAGAGCCTGGGCTAACCCCAGGAAGGCACTGATGATGGATAACTTAAGCTACCCCTGAGCTGAGGTCAGTAGCATATTTATAGGGAAATACCCTGTATCAGCTGGAAAACAGTAAAAAAATGGCAAATCTAGAATAAAACCTTGTAATTATTAAAATTTGTGCATTGTTTCCTATATGAACTTTTCTTAGTAGTAGTAATTTCGGCCACTGAGTCTTCCTCTTGTGTTTCACTACTGCTTTGAAAAGCTCTTTATGACAATATAAGTACCATCATGAGGGTGGGGGGTTTAAATTAAATTAAACAGGCTGAGTATTTTAATTCTGTCAGGAGAAAAAAAAAATAACCAATACCTTTTTTTCTGTGCTTTTATTTAGTTCACAGCTATTTCCTGTTTGCTTTCTAGTTTCTGAAGAAGTTGTTAGATCAGTGGCCACCCAGAGTGAATGTGTTATTCTGTTAGTGATCCCAGCAGCATCACACAGAGGTGAAATGTCACCTCCCTGCTGCTCCTCATTAATCGCAGGTTTGTACAGTCAGAGAAATCTGCCCCAGTAGCCCCTGATACAGACATCTCTCACCCCAGCACAGCTTAACAGCATCAAATTGAGTGTCTGTGCTATGTTCCTTCATGAGATGAGCAGCATTTCTTTTTTTAGGCTGACTTTTTACTGTTCATTATTCTGGTAGTATAGAAAAGCTATATTTGCTAAGGGCAGGTCCCATGGGGAAATTTTTATAATCCTGCACGATCTGAAGGAAAAACCGTGCGAGAAAGAAAACTAACACTACAATTCTCAATACTTTTGATATTAGGTTAGACTTTTGTAGTAACAATATTAGGTGCCTTTGCTTTCTCTTTAGCAGCAGAGAGTTTTTGCAGATAAATCCACTACTTCTGTCTTTTTATGCCATACTAGAAATAACAATAACTTTTAAAGTTTATGTAGAAGTCATGGTAGTACATGTGCTCCTATCAGTTCCCATCCTTTTTCCTTTCAATGCAATAAGCAATCACTGTACTGGGAGAAGCTCTCAACCACTTGCTATATCAGCAGCTCAGACCTGGCAAAAATGTACAAGCTTTAGGCCAAGCAGGGCACTTCTCATCCACCTGACTTACAAGCTCACACAATTGTTACAGAAGGAGCAGGTGTGTTGAGTAGCCTCTCTAACCTTGAGTCTTACTTTAACCAAAAAGCAAGAAGAAAATATTCAAAATGATGAGTGAGTCACAAGGAGGAAGGGCAAAGGGATCAAAAGCCTCCTATTCCAGATGTCCAGGATTTAGCTAGAAAGAAAGGCATGTAAGAGTGACCTAATTCCTTTCCCCAGGATCACCTACTTTGCACAGCTTGGATCTGTTGGTGACATAACGAGTGTCTTGGTGGATCTAGGATTCAAACAGACATTGAGGACACTATCCACATCTTATAACGGTCACCATGCCTGACTTTGGAAGGATGAGTGTATCAATAGCAGTAAAAGACTTATTCTGTGATTACTAATCAGGCAAAAACCAATAGTAAAGGTAATAACAACATTTTCTTCCTATTTTTAGTTCACTGCAGTTGATCTGAACCATGAGCACTGAATCATAACGTTGTACCCCATTCCGATATACCACCTTCACTTGAGCTTAGGTTTTTGACATCTTATATAATGGGCTTAATTTACCTTTCTTTCTTATGGAGATCTTTCAGTACAAGTTTATGGAAAATAGAAAGACCAAGCTTCTCAAGAACAGATCAGAAATTTCCTAATAAAGTCAACAACTATTTGATAAACTATTCCATGTCTACTATCCCACTGTGGATTTGTACTGTCATTCCCAGATAGTCAATAGAAAGGCTGGAACATTTCTAGATGTGTATTCCCACTGAGGAAAGTATCTGTAACTGAAATTTGCATTATAGTTGGTTAGATGCCTCAGCTAATAAAAGACTCCCATAAGGTGTCTGTTTTGGAGAAAAGTTACCTGTTTTAAAGACTTTACATTCAAAAGAGGGAGAGAGACCTGGGAGATAAAAAGACAAATTACTTGGCCAAGATCGTACAGGAAGTCCAGGTAGACCTAGGACTATACTATACTCCATTCTGCACCTTGACTATCTGTGATGTTACATATCTTAGGCATTTTGCAGTTTTACAGTACTGCATTGTCCTTGGAAAGCTGTTCGGACTTGAGAAACCATTTGTCCTCTTGTGCAACCTCTCATTTTCCCAGCTCTGTGGCAGTGATAGACTCAGAAGTGCTGAGCGTTCTGATATCCCAGTGACCACCGCAGCAAGAAAACAATGACTAGAAGAAAAAGGAGCAACAGCTGTTATAGCCATGCTTTTAAATTCATATCAGCTTCAGAATTTTCTCTGATTTCCCTCAAAGATATCTCTATCTTCATTTTCTCATATAATCAGATAACATTACAATTTATACTAGTGCTTGACTATATTCTTGGTCTGTATTAATCTGTCCTGTAGATCTGTTATTGAGATGTGTGTATCTGGGAATATGTACCCGGGAATACCTCATTCCAGGCATGTACAGCACATTGCACAGCTAAGCCATAGGTTGTTATACAATTCAATCACAAAAATGGCATGCAAGAAAGAAACCACCATCTCCCCCACCCAAAAAACCAACCAACCAACCAACCAAAAGCAAAACCAAACCAAACACCCAGTTCTCTGGAAATTCCTTTCTCTATTTTCCTCTTCAGCTTTGGACATTCACAACTTTAGTGCCTGCATCTTGAGAAGATCAAATGCTATAACCCCAAAATCTCAATCTTTAGCCAGAACAGCTAAGAACACCTTTTTCCACACGAACTCTACTTTAATGGTAAGAGCTTTCATAAGTAGCTGCTTTCATAGGTAGTCTCCAACATACTGGATAAACAATCTAAATTTCTGCATCCAAGATAATACTTGAAAGTGGATGGAAATGCCTCCACATCAGTGGCATCTCACATTAGTATGTTAGTCAAGCAATCAGCTCCTGAACATGGTTGATGGCTATGATGAATTCTAGCTGGAAGGAGGTATTTCTCCCACAGGCACAGTATTTGCCTGTGTCTCCAAAAAGATGGGGAGGTTGGGGTACAACACTTTTTATGAAATAGGTTGTGGTGTGATAGTACTAAATAAAATTGTTAATAATCCCAAGTTGTCTTGTCATACACCCTGAAGCTAGGCATGAGTTTTGAAACCAGACTGGGTAAACATTTGGACAGTTTGTAATGCAGCCGTTACAGTAAGACCCAGAACACCTACCCTAAGGTTATGAACACGGAGGTGACCCATCACTGAACAGTTGAGCTGTAACAAAGTATTTTTGAGGATACTGCTTGTAAGGTACATAACTGGTCAAGGCAGAGCAGCAATATAGACCTGGGCAAAATACAGAAACATTTCAAGTACTCAGCAGAGATAGCTAAGTAGTACATTTCTGCAGTTCTGCTTGTTCCTCTACACTGCAACATTGCACTGCAGGAATAACATTAATGTAGAGAATCATTGTGGAGGGTTGAGTTGGCTCCATGCCAAACCCAACTGCCGGCCACACGGATTTCCCCCCCCCCACG
>JAWWEW010000041.1:36817942-36889508 GCA_035583185.1 Anabacerthia variegaticeps
GTGGAATACTTCCTTAGTTATAACCTGGTTACCAAGGAAGGCCTAAACCAAAACCAAGAAAACTAAACCACCACAATCATAGAATGGTTTTGGTTGGAAGGGATCTTAAAAATCATTTAGTTCCAATCCCCCCACCATGGGCAGGGACACCTTCCACTAGATCAAAAGGCCCATCCAAACAGGCCTTGAACACTTCCAGGGATAGGCATCCACCATTTCTCTGGGCAACCTGTTCCAGTGCTTCACCATACTGGCAATAAATAATTGATTCCTAATATCTAATCTAAACCTACCCTCTGCCAACTTGAAGCCATTCCCCCTTCTCCTACTTGCCCTTGTAAAATCTTCTTCTCCATCTCTTTTGTAGGCCTCCTTTAGGTACTACTGGAAGGCTGCTATAAAGTTTCACCACAGCCTTCACTTCTCCAGACTGAACAATCTCATATGTTTGTTTCCATTCTACATCTGTAAAACAGGCTACCTGGGTTCCCTAGACTTGTGCAGATATAAGGCTGATAATAGTGGAGGACAAATTTTGAAGAGACAATGCTGTTTGACCTTATGACAATGGAAGACTCACATACAACTTGACAGGGAATTAAATTGCTGCACAGTAAAATTCAGCCTCTCGTCTGGAGAATTAACATGCTTAGAAATGGCATTTCTGCTTACTACTATCCTTAAGGGAACCTTTAAGCCTCATGTGATGGAGAAATTGACTCCTTTCCAAGTTCTGGAAACTAATTACAGTCATTAATTCTTTACATGCTTCATTTAAATTTAAGTCAATCTGGGAGTATATTCAAACCTTGTGAATATTTGGGAAATATAAAAAATACAAGGTACATCAACAGAGTGTGTTCAAAAGCATCTTTGAACACTGATAAATGTGTTCCAATAGTGTTGCAATCATAAAAATTGATTGAAAAAGGAGACAACAACCTCTACAAAGACTTCTCCCTTATTCTCAGGAGTGTAGATGTGGAAATGTGAGGCACAGCAAACAAGTATCACTGAAAGCAAGGTTAATTGGCAATGCCAGACGTTTTTGTATATCATAGTAGTGAACATCCTCATTTCAAACACAATTTTAGACTTCTCCTGCTTTGAAAAAGAAAATAAAATGCAGAATAAGAAAATAAAAAAAAAATAATTATAATTTTAAAAAAAGCCCAGAGCTTTCACTCTTTTGCTTTCCAAATGCTTTGATATAAATTTTCAAAAATGAAATTTATGTGTACCAAACACTATTACACTTTTCGGAAAAGTTTTCCTATTTCACCCAAGGACCTCATGATGTTATCTGCTGAGCTTTCCTAGTACATGATAATCCCCTGGTTCTCTGCCAACACTGTGACCATTTGTCCAGATCTGAATGGTATGGTTGGATTTGTAGTGGTGGTTTAAGGGTTAACATACATTCATGTTCATTGAAAAACTGGTAGTGAACATTTTTCCCTCACTAAATATACAAAGTAGCCCACACCAAGAGATATAACTGGACACTTCTAATTATGCTGAATTTTCAGATAAAGAAAATCACAGACTCTAGCTAGGGTTGCGACATATTTTTCCAAAGGGTCTCTTTTACCTCTCTAGGTAAACCAGCCTTTCTAGCCTACAGTTTTCCTTTCTGTGTAACTCATCATCTCATGAAAATGTAGATGCCAGCCTTGCTTTGGGATAAGTATTACAGCCCTAAAGGGGCAGTAGGAGAAAGCTGACACCAAGGAGATCTTCAGAGCCTGAATCTAAGATATGTGTCCTAGGAGAAAAAGGAAAAGAACACTAGATAATCACTTGTTAGTTCAAGTGCTGTCATATCACACTCAAAATTATTAGCTATTCCACACCAGTGTCTTCCAAACAAGGATGGAAGATACAGTACAAAACCTAACAGAACATCTCTGTCTTATCATATTTTTCTAATGTGTTCTGTTTTCATTACAAGACTGATAGGACAAAAATAGCATTTTCTGCTATTTGCTCAAGGTAAAGACAAACTAACCTACCCACTTTATGTATACAGTTTGCAAACATTCCTGTGAGCAATAGCTTTGCTTTCTCAAGGATCAGCTAGGACGTGATAACTGAAAAACAATAACTTTTTACAGATCCTTGCAACAAGGAAGTAATACACTAATAGTGCAGGTTGTTTGGTTTTGGTTTTTTTTTTTTGTTGTTGCTCCTTCCTACAGCAATTTCCATTATCAAAGTGCAGTGTACATTAAACACTGAAGAATTTGCTTATTGGAAAAGATACAGAATTTTGGCAAGCTCCATCAGAGAAATATTTTTGATCTTCCCTTTCATCAGAAACAAGTTCAATACAGAAGGAAATCTGTGGCACTCTGTTCCTTGTTTTAAAATGTGTGAGTAGTCTGATTAATGGTTTCATTGAAAGGAGGATTTTCCTGGGATTGTACCAAGTGCAGAAGACCACTGGAATGCTTCAGGAGAGAGCTGTGTTGCTCCACATATATTTTCTTAATTAAATGTTCACTACAATCACTAACATTAAAGTAAATTGTGTTGAATTTTTGTTTTGTTTCCGAATATGGGTAGACGGGTTTTACTCCTACTGTCTCACAGTTTCAGATGTTCCCAGAGCTTTCTAATGGCTCCAGTGGGCATTTCTAAATTGTCCCTTTGAGGCATTTCTCAAGATCAGCTTTTTTTTCAATCAGACAGCAAATCTGGAAACAAGTCCCCTTTGGGGAACTCGAGGATATCATCTGGAAGAGAAGGGTCCCTGAGTGATCAAGCGTTTAATGGGGTGTTTATATACCACTCGACATATCTGGAAGAGCCTTGGGGTCCCAAGGTGAGCCTTAGGCTGCTTACAACTGCTTTGTGAGTCCCAGTCTGGGTAAAGGATTGGTGAATGCCTGGAGGATTGGAGCTGTGCTCCCAGCTATTCCTGACACCATTTCATAGGGGCAGTGTTGGCAGAGGTAAGACTCACCTGCTTGTCCCAATTCATGACTTAGTGAGGGTCACAGCCAATTGGGTCAGACTCCTGACTTTCCACAGGTCTGAGCAGATACTGCAAACCTGGTAGTGATCTATGCACAGGCCAATCTTAAGGGTGCTTATTTATGGTTTGAATAAACCTTTTAGAAATTACCAGCTACCTGGATCAAAGTTCTTACACAAAACTTTGCTGTATGTAAGGCAAGGCAAAGGTCCTTCGTTGCTGAGACACCATGGGCTACTGAAAAATGTGAGGATCTAGCTAAAAGTCAATATGAAATGCTGACTGAACCTATCGTGAGTAAAAGAAGTTCTCTCCTTACTTAAATTTTGCTAACTGAAAGACACCCAATCCAAGAGTCAGCTACAAAATGAAACCAGCTGGCTGGGTCTCTTTTCACAGAAATAAAACAAGTCACTCTGAAAATGCAGTAATGAAGGCCAGACAGACGTCTGTACAACTTCCTCTGTGATTAATTAACTGCTTTTTATCTTAATCAAAAGTGTGATGGATACATTGCAGTGTAAATGCATTTCATATCATTCCTGTCCTAAAGAACATACCATGTAGATATTATTCTGTTTAGATCATCAAAGTAGATCATCATGCAGTACTTGAAAAAAACCTCTGTCTTTATTGACTCATATGGCTCTATTTCACATTTCCTGGAAAAAAGTTTTTGTAAATAGTGGAGTTGAGTATCTGTACAAAAGTAGCTGGGAATTTTCAGAGAATTCAAGAGCCAAAGTTGCCAACTCAAATATTCTGAGAGCAAATATTAGCTATAATTCTCCAGTGAATTCTCTGATTTTTTAGCTGTAGAAAACAGATGTATGAGCAGATACAGTATCCAAATAATCCTTTTATTAGGGTGTAGAAAATATGTTTTATTTCAGATTTTTGTTCTGTCTCTTTACCAAAACCTTTGTGCCATAAGAACTATATTTAACCTCCCCAAATCCAATTTGTTTTTTTTTTTTTCAAATCAAATTGCATAATATTTTGCATAGGCTTTAGGTAATTTTCTAATCAGATATACTTGGCATGTCTGGCTGTGATATATTTGTCTGGACCCCTTTCAAATGTGACTAAACTTTTAATATAGGCTTAGATAATTAAATATGTTTCTTTGTGTTTGCCACACATTCTTGTTCTTTCTCTTTACAACTCCCTTTTATATGTCCTATTCTTTCCTTTGCTCATGATTACTAGTGATCTCATTGAAATGAAAGTCTACCACTCTGTGTATCGGTCAACATGCAACCTGATATCATCTATATCCATAGCGCTCTGTTGGAGAGCAGAAACCTTCATAACAATACTTTAAAACAAAACTTGCAGCATTTTTGTGAATTGCACATAAAGGAAATATGCAGCTCAGTGATCCCATCAGCAAATTAGAAAGAGATTGAGTCATAATTCACAGTCTGCCTCCGGGTTTCTCTTACATTCAGCATGTGTGGATGCAGTACGTGTTTACTGGGTTTCAGACAACATTTTATAGAAAAAAAAAAAAACGATTGCCTGGGGTACTGGATTACCTCAGTTCCAGACCCCATCCCCTGCACAGGGGACAAAACTTTAGATATGCAATTTATGAAGCACTTTTGGCACAAAGATGATAAATGTTTTGCATTTTGGGTGCTCACTGTGTGTTATGTGACCTGCATTCCCAAGAGGAGAAGCATCCCAGGCTTCAGACTTCAGAAGCTCAAACTATCAGCACATTTTGAGCTGACCTACTGTCACAAAGACTTTATGCCAAATACATCCCTTTCTCAACCTGATTCCCTAACTTACTGAGTGTTTAATTTATCTTTGTGTTATTTATTTTTTAAGCATTCTGACACCCAGGAATAAGAAGATTCAGTAACCAGTAGATAACATCATCCCTATGAGATAAAGAATCCAGGATTGCAACATACTGTTATGTGTTATTTATTTATTTATAGTCTGTTGAACTGAATCTGATTGAGTTAATTACTGCACCCTCCTCTCTGACAGTTTGCTCATTTGTGTCTTGCCAATCTGATGTAGATGAGCTCAGAAACACAAGTAATGACCTGAAACACTCTGACCAATAAGCTGCTTGTGATAAAACATGGAAATGTCTTCTGGCACATGTTCAGGCCATTGAAACAAACAGGAAAATGGCTACTTCTGCAGGAGAAAGGGATGGAAACCAGCCTTCCAAATGATGTGTTGCTTTGATATCACCCATTTATACCACAAGTTCATAAACCTAGAGGAGCATCACATGCTGCAGTTGGATTGAATGTCCTGACAGGTATCAGGCTATCTTGCTTTAGAAGCACCCTGTGTCTTCCTTCCCCTCATCAGCATGTGGTATAGCAGAAAGAGGCCAGCTGCTTCTTTGTAATGGTGATGCTTTTAAGATGACCAGGTGATGTGGAAGAAAAGCAAACAACACAGGGGATCCAATGGAGGAGCGATCAAAGCTTTCCAGGGCTTTGATCAGGTTTCTGCTGCCAACCTTCTGAGTATCGGTATGAACCCTTCACACTTGCACCTTCACAAAAGACCTCAGAAAATGCATTAGTTACAATTTCACATAACTCGCAGGAGGATCGTGCAAGTTCTATACATGCATGAATTTTATATACCCTGATAGCTCAGTAAATAACTTATCATACCTAGTGGAAAAGTGGCATCTGGTCACACGGTTAAATAAAAAGAATAAACCATTTGTTGACAAAGTGCTAACACACACTGTGCAGTATTTTACACTCTGAAGGGAATTCAGTCTTCAGGAGAAAAATCACTGATGTTTTTCAAAGCTGGGAATGCCAAAGCTGTGCTGTTGTTTTTTAAACACAAAGCAGGTGTAACACTGTATTCATAACTCACACTGCCACTGCAACAGCCTTACCAAAACAGCAGCATCCTTCTTGCACCATCACCACAAAACAGGAGACATGTTTGACAACTGTTTTGGCAGTCAAGTGGACAGTAGTGCTGCTCAAAAGTAGTGAGTCTGCGTCATTTATTTGTTTTTTCCAATTTGATTATTTTTCAAAAGACAGAAAAAGCAATAAAAGCAGAAATAATTTTACTGTAAATAAATGGTTTCTTGTGGTGCTTTACTGAAAAATATTCTTTCCAAAAAGACTTTGCTACCCCCAGGAAATACTGTGCTGGTTCCTTTGTGCCATCAAGGCATATATCTTTTGAAGGGCATCAGGACTAAAATTTCAGTACAGCAGTTCATTTAAATATCAGTCCCTGAAATATTAATGTGGGAGCTTTTCTGCTGAATTGCTCCCCAGCAGCTCTGTGAAGCTTTTTCAATAAGACCACTTTCTCTATCACAGTGAGGTTTTGTAGTCACAATGGTTTTCCATAATGGAGTCATTTGTTTTGCTCTTAAACAGGAGGATCAACAGAGAGCATTGGTCAGCAGTACTATAAGATGAGAACAGAAACACCTCTAATTTCCTTGTATAAATGTTATTTGTAAGGTATAAGCTGTGGATATTGTGGATATTGGAACACAATTTGCATCTTACCAATATAAGGGAAGACTGAAGGCAAAAGCTCAACCTTGAGGAGTATTCTAATTGATCTGATGAGAGCTTCCCATCAGATGATTTTGACACCTAGTTTTTCTTCAATTCATCCTTTAGTTCTTCTTGGGAATTTAGTTTGAAATTTTAATTCATTACCTATGAAAATTAAAGTCTTGTTTTCAGGCTATTGTTTTAGGGTTCATTAAATATTGAAGCTAGAATGGATGATATTCCTTTTACAGACAGTAAAATTTTGTTAAAAACGCTAGTGTGCTTTGGCTTCTATAGGTGTTTGGGGTTTTTTTAACATTTAAAATTATTCTGAGATGTCAAAAAAAATGGCACTTTGTGAACTACTGGTTTTAATACATGTCATTCTAAATAACTGAAATTTAAAATATTTTATTCATAATAACAGTACTTTGCAGATAATTTTTATAAAAATCTGAGTTATGATCATCCCATCATATAAGAATGTGCAAGTGTTTAATCCATATGACGTTTCTAATAATAATGAAAAACAGACTGAAGCGACAAATAATGGAAGATAGAAAAGCATCACTATGCGTTTGGTTACAAATGCATTTGAAAGATGAAATACAAAGTTGACTATTGAAATCACTAGAATAACACCAGTATATAAAATGTTGCATAATGATTTGATAAAACCTGTGGTCTACGCAGCCAATTCATACTTCTTTGAGTAGTTTCAACAACCTAAATAATAGCAGGATGTTTGCAGGAATCTTCATTTCGACAAGAGCTCACAGTAGTTCTCTTTGAATGTAGATTGCCCCTGTCATCCTAGACAGCTTTACTTCACTTTGCAAGTTAAAACCAACCTTCCCTCTGTGATGAATACAAATTCAGCTATGTCTGAATGAGCACTTTCTCCTTATTTTTCTCCTCTTGCTGATGCTTCTAAATATATTGGAGAAGTCTTGGAGTTTAGTGCTTCTTTGGTGAAGCAGCCACACAACACCAGTGAAAGGGTAACGATGCTCTGCATGAACTGCCAGGAGCAGAAGCACAGAAGAAAAGCAAGGAGGGTAAGACTTTTTCTCATCTTTGCCCAGATATTCTCTTTTGTTTGTTGGTTTGGTTTTTTTTGCCCAGAAAGTGTCATAGTTTCCATAACAGTCAATTTTCCATTATGCAGTAACAGGAAGATTTTCCGAACACATGTCTGTTGTGATTATTTTAATTTGATCTATCTGTCAGAGACATGATGTCACTGACATAATTTTGTAAAACTACAAGGAATATATAGCTATTCTGTTTAAAAGTGACCGACAGCGCATGACCTTGGCATGGAGATAGGTTTATGTTGTTGATTTACTGTAATGAGTTCCTCCTGGGTTTTGTAATTAATATCTCCTGAGTTAAGTGCCTCATGTCATTGCACTAATAAATCTCATCCTGTGCAGAAAGAAGTTGAGTTTCCTGAGATGAATGTGCTAATGAATTTATATGTACAGAAAGCAATACCTCTCTATTCCCTTTCAGGGAAGTAAATCATTCAGTGGCACATTCTGTCTTTACTAAGGTTTATGTGACAACTCTCTTTCGATTGCCAGAACCTTAGTTAAATTCCATGAGGTCAAAACCCGTATGTTATCACGGAAATGTATTTTTAATCTGTCACTTAAATACAAATGTATGATGCTTTCCAGATATTACGAACATTTGGATTTTTAATACCAGTCTTGTCTGAAATCTAGTCTGTTTTCAAGCAGTGCTTGACCAAGAATGATCTGAGAAACAGACCAATGCTGTGTATACATAACAACTAGAAATTAGCAAGCAGTTTCTAAAGGGAAGCTGCTAATTCGGTGCTCTCTGTCCAGGTAACTTCCATGGATGTAGAATTATATTGTTTCCATTGATTACCACATCAACAACATGGCAAATTGCAGTAGACCAAATGGTTGCTAAAAATAGCTTCCTGCTGCTGTCTGTGAAAAGCACTTGGAAATTCTGCAGTAGCATTACTCTTATTCTTGCTCTCACTCCTGTTCTTGCTCCATCAGTATGAGGATGAGATAGATGACTGTACTCTCTGCTCTTTCCCAGAGCTGGCTTTTTGCTCTGACCTTTCAGTGAATTTTTCAGTGAGCAGAAGTAGCAGTGCTGCAGGATGCTTTTGCTTTGGATTGTTCTAAAAAAGTGTACTTGGCTGGAAGGTAACATAAAGCCTTTTGAAACTTTTTCATACTTTTCTTCCTTTTGTTCACATCAGTAGGGCATATGTGGCATCGTATGTGAAGCAGTGCTTATATGACAAGAGAAGCTTCTAATGAGTGGGAAGGGCCAGGAAGTTTTCCTCAGTTCCCTTAACCATCTCAACCACAGCCTCACGTCAGCAAAGCTGCCCTATGTGTGGATCCAAATACTTGGATGAGGCCCTTTCTGCTCTGACTTCATGTACTCCAGATTTTTTTACACCTATCACAGCATGGTGTGCTGGAGAACCAAAATCCGCGTATGGGAGCACCAGGAGGATTTCAAATGTGCATTTGCATATAATATTTCTATTAAATGTTATTCTTTTATATCCTCCACTCTAAAAGTCAAGCTATTTTCCTTTTGCATATATGCCTAAAGCTAGAACACAAAAAAAAGCAAAAGCAGCCCTAAGAAAATAATGTTGGAGTCTTTTTCATTAATCTGCTTTTAAAACTTACTCATTAAATCAAAATTTGCCAACCAAGGTTTTCCATTAAAAAACGTCTGACCAGTTCTACCTGCTATAAAATATTGAAAAGCATCTGGATTACCCTGTGTATTTTCAGCTAAAAACAGGGAAGGCAGAAAGTCTTTTTCTGCCAGTGCTAAAATGCCCTTGCTATGTCTAAAAATATTTTTGTCAATTTTCTGATCTAACTTGAAGCTGTCCTCTGTTTCATCTCATCTCACTAGCTAAAGAGGACTAACCTTTCTGAGCTAAATGACCATGACTTTATTATACTTGTCATCTGCAAGAAGAATGAATCCTCAGCAGGAAATTTTTGTGCTTCAGAGGACTCAGTTTCACCGATCTGAAACTAATCATAAGCTAAGTCAGCTGGGAAAGATAATTTTAATAGAAAAACAAAAAGAGTGGTAATTGAAATGCTTAATAAGTTTATAAGACCTCACATGGAGAAAAGGCTACGTATACCATATAATAATTTAACCTCATCCAGCAGGAGAGTAAAAATAGTAAAGGATAAGTTGTGCCTTGGACGGTGAGAATAATTAAGAGAAGTTACACGAAATCAGAAAAAAGCAGGTAGAGGAAGCAAAGAGCAGGTCAAAGCCTAGAGAATACGCAGAAACAAGAAGGTGTCTAGGAGACAGGAGCAGGAGCCCTAATGTCAGCTGCGGCCAGCAGCTGGGCAGAAATGATAGAAAGTCAGTAATGTGGAAAGACTGTATTCAACAAATGTTCTTGATCTGCAGATGGAGGAATTCATTGTGATATAGCTCCCAACAATAACAACCAAGGACACAAATCACAAGGCAACAGTGTTAAATATTTTAAAATTAAACATTCCTGAATAACTTCTGTTGATAAGTCTTAAAAATCTAAGCCACGAAGATGTGTCACCGTCAATGCTGAGTCTTAATACTTTTGGACAACAGGAAATTTCTGACTGAAATAAAAAAGCCACTGTTAACATTTTTTATTATATGTAGTTTAATCATAAACCCAGACAAATAATGAAGAGTTGATACAGCAATCAGTTAATACAGAATTAAGGAAGGGAACAAATGAAATTAGCTTTGATTTAAGGAAAAAATTCTCAAAGAATATTAATGTTTTGTTGTTTGAGGGTTTTTTTCCTTCAAACATAAGGCTTAGCTGAGAATGTCATTGTTGTTAATTTAATACAGTTAATGTCACCTTAATGCTGTTCAGAAAGGTTTTGACTTTTTTTCTGTATGGTGTTTTCACTTAAATTCAAAGATGGAAAAAATCAACATTGCATACTTTCGAAGGATTCCAAAGCAGTTAACTGAATTGGTGTCAGAATAATTGTAAACAGCTTTTGCCAACATTGAACAGATGTGTTTCTAATAAGGACCCTCAGGAATCATTTATGTTGAACATTTTTTCCCATTGACCTTGCAGCAAATGCAAACTGTAAAAAAGAAAAGGCCAGAAGCTGAAACCATCTGAATTCATACTGGTTCCCCTGACCTAGAACATGAATCCACACTCAAGCTTTAATGAGCCAAATGAGAATCATAACTATAAGCAGAGAGTGCAAATTTTTATCAGTTTACCATGGCTAAAATCAGATAAAGAAACAAGATTACATGTCCTTTTAATTTGATCAAAATTATTAGAACCACTTTAGTTTTTCAGGTGCAAATGCCATGGCAGACCAACTTCTGCTCTGCCTCTGTCCCCTGTGTGTCCTGATCACAGTGCATAAACAAGAGGAACTACTACACTGAACTGAACCTTCATGCATATCAGAGATGGGCATGATCAATATTTGCACTTTATATTGATGATTCTGCTTTCTTAGCAAGATTTAACGCTGGCCACAGTTTAGAGAACTGAGTGAAGTTGACCACACTCCTCCACCCCAACAGTTGCTCATGCTGATCAAAAGCAGAAGGGAGACTTCAGGTTCTCTCCTGAACCTAATCTAATGCTTAGAGAAACAAAAAACAAACACACAAACAAAAAAAACCCAAACCTGTTCTGTGATGGATTTCTGGCCCTACCAAAAAAATCCACACCAAAACCAAACAACTAGGATATGAAGAGAGTCACACTTTATTTGCATTAGGAAGAATACATCTATTAAATTGAGAGTCCTCAAAATGTCATTATGCCTCATGGATACTAAGAAAAGCAGAAGAAGACTCAAAGTGTCACAGAAGTGTTAACTCTTGTTTTGTCTTGAAAAGCAAACAGTGGGTTGTGAACTTACCAAGAAAAATCTAGGTGACTTTATTCTCTCTTAAATCTATCCACTTCTTTCATGAATGTCATTTCTTTTTCTGTTCTAGCCTTTGGCCTACAACCATCTGCAGGGTGTACGGTGATGCTATTACACAGCTCAGCAGGAACTGGTCACACCTTCTGTGGGGGCATCTCCTGCGAAGTATCAATTCGTTCCACCAACAAAATGGTCCATTTCTTCTGGTGTCCTATTTCACCTTGTTCTGTCTTTCTCCATTGTCATTTATTTCCTGATGAATTTAGAGGTTTCAGAAAGTCACTGGCTCTCAGTAAAGAGTAATATATCACACACACATGCTAGCAATGTCTGCATCAACACAGTATCTCTCCAAGTGTATTTCATATATTTACTCCTTCCGTCTGAGAATGGAAGCTTGAAGAGTCATCACTCTGCTTCTGGGAAGTTCAGTATGTCTTCTTTCTCTAGCAACAATACTTTATTCAGGTGCAATGCATACATATTACTTATTTAGCAGTCATCTATAATTCTGTGTGAGACAGGTAAGGTTTTAGATAAATAGGCCAGTCATAAAAGTAAACAGCTGAGATTTTCTTTTCTCCCATTTGTTGGCAGCAATAACAAATTTACAACAACAATATTCATGCTGTGCCATGCAGCACATTAATTTGGAACATTTTAACACTGAGTGCTGTCATACTCCCCTCCCTTCCAATTCTTTAATAAAAACAAGTTCATAAAAGCCCTGGCTCAGATCCAGGGCACCTCAGATCCAACTTTGAGGATGCTTCATTTTTAGGAGCCTATGTTTGGGAAGAGAAGAGGACTGAATTAGTTTTTCTAAACTAAATTTCCCATTGCCTTTTTAAGTGGAAAGAGGTGGGTATTTCTAAAGGCTTCCTCAGCTATGGTGTTGACACACTGTAAAGCTCAATCCCTTATAGCTGTGGGAGTCACTGAACCAGCCCTGTCCAAAGCCTGCAGACAGACAGACCCACTGATGGCAGAGACAGCCCTCCAGGTCACGGGTTGCCAGGAGAGTCTGATGCCTCTTTGTGAAGCTAAGGTAGACAAACAGTTATTTTGCAGAAGGTGTGCCGTGGTTGAAGAGCTGTGTCACCAGGTGAAGGAAGAAGTGAACAGGCTTTGTGGTATCTGAGTGAATGAGCAAGAGAGAGACCAATTATTTTCAGAGACACTACAGTTTCAAGACTCTCGGGAGTCTTGATCCTCTATTGCAGTGGAGAAGAAGGTGGACTCAGAACCCTACAGGTAATTAGTCAAAGGAATGTTAGTTAAGGGGTTGTTAAAGATGAAGGCTGGAAGCTGGTCACGGCACATAGCAGGAGGCAGATTCCTCCTCCCTCTCAAAATCTGACAATAGGACTGGGGTGTTCTACAACACCCCAGTGTGATGCTCTGCAATTAGAAGGCTGGACAACTGGTGAGGTGGGTGGATGTGCATCTGGGGTAGCTGGGCCTCCTAAAATAACACCAGCAGTTCCCCACATCACAACCTCCTCTGTTAGGAGGAACAGAAGGGTAGTTGTAATGGGAAACTTCCTCCTAAGGGGAACGGAGGGCCCAATACGCAGACTGGACCCAACTCACAGGGAAGTCTGCTGTCTCCCAGAGGTTCAAGAAAGGGACATTACTAGGAAAACTCTCCAACCTACTAAGTCATTCTGATTACTGTCCGCTATTGGTTGTTCAAACTGGCAGCAACAAAATAACAAAGTCCAAGGGAATCAAGAGACTTTAAGGTCATGGGATGGTTGGTAGAGGGACCAGGAGCACAGGTAGTAATTTCCTCGATCCTCTTCAAGGGGGATAGGCAGGGCAGAGGAGGTTGGTACTGTATGTGATAAAAGGGTTAGAATGTATGGAACCCACAGTTGGCAATGGCACAGTTGAGAGCCTCTGGGTAAGAATCAAGGGGCAAACAAATAATGCAGATGTCATGGTGGGAGTCTGCTATAGAGCATCCAGCCAGAACAACGACAGAATGAATTATTCCTTTAGGAACTAAGGGACACTTCCAAGTAAAGTGCCATTATCCTTATGGGGGAGTTCAACTTGCCGGAAATTAACTGGGAGCATCACACTGCTGGTACAACCCAAGACAGAAGATTCCTAGAAAACCTGGATGGTGACTTTATGGAAGAGCTCCTAAGGGAGCTGACTCAGAAAGATGCCCTCCTTGATCTGCTGCTTGTCAGCAGACCGGATCTTATGAACAAAGAGGAGATTGGTGGCTGTCTTGGCCACAGAGACCACAAAGTGATCAAGTTTAATATATCTGTTGACAGGAGGAAAAGTGCCAGCAAAACCTCAGCTCTGGACATGAGGAGAGCAGACTTCAGGCTCCTCAGAGAATCAGGGAGTTGGTAAATAAGGTCCCCTGAGAAAATGTTTTTGCAGGTGTTGGGGTCCATCAGTGCTGGTCACTTTTTAAACATCACCTCCTAAGGGCACAGGAGCAGCAATTCCCAAATGTCAGAAGTCAAGCAGGCCAGGCAGAAGGCTGGCTTGGCTAAGCAGGGATCTTCTCTTGGACATAAGGCAAGAAAAGAAAATGCATGCCCAGTGCAGGCAAGGTCAAGTAACACGGGAAGAATACAGAGATTCTGCTTGCCACTGTGGGGAGAAAATTTGTGTGGCCAAAGCTCAGCTGGAGTTGAAGCTGGCCAGAAATCTGGGGGCCAATAAATAGATTTTTTCCAAATACATTGATGGCATTTCATCAAATAGAGCTGGAACAGGGTTCCCTTTCAAATCTGACTGCAGTTTTGCATGGTACACTGTAATTTTGCTTACTTTATGGGAATAATTACAACCATCTTCAAAACTGTATAAATTTTACCTCTTCAGACTATGATTTGTGTGTAGAATTCTTTAAGGCACATATCATAAGTTTCTGCCATGTCACATACATACACTTTTTAAATAATTCATCCAAAGTTCAAGACAAGACCAAAGGTGAAATATAAAACACAGAAAAAAATAGCCTCAATAAAAACTGGAAAAAGACAAAGATATTAAAGATTAAATTGTAAAAGTAAGTTGTTCTCACAGTGAACCACCCATTGCCTCTGAAAAATGCAAACATATCCTCAGGTTATTTATAAATCATACCAACCCAGAGGGCTCTGTCCAATCTATATCAAAACAATCTGTTTTTTCTCTAGCCACTAGGATTACTTTTTCTGGATTAGTTAAAACCTGTGTTGCTGGAAATTTTCATGATTGCTAGACATTAGTCAGAATAATCAAGATTTTCAGCAGGGTTTATGATTCTCACACACCAGTCATATTAACTCAACTGGTATTTAGTGATTCTGAAAGGATTGCTCTTCTAGGAACTTCTGCCTTCTCGAACTTGCATATCCTTTTAGCAACCATAGCATCCTTCCATAGGGTTCCATTTGCTTGCAAGAACCTGCTCATTGTTCCCAGGACTGTGCCACTAAAATTATGCTTTTCCTTATACATTTTTGAGCTAGCAATGTTTTCTCAGGAGGCACACATCCATGTATGGCAATGCAAATTTAGCAGACAGTAATTTTTTTGTTATTTCTGAACTTATTTATCACTTTAAAATGTTTCTGTGTTTTCTGCCTTACCTTTTTTATAAGTCAAGGTGTTGTTTGTCAGTGATCAATGTGACCCTAGTGAAGAGACTTTTAGCATCTGATTTTGCTTGACAGTAACTGCTGTTAGCTGGAGACACTCTGGAGAAGAAATTGCATATTTTCTTCTAAGGAAGTTTTTTAAGTTGCCTCCAAATTATTAATATAAAACAAGCAACATCATTGGCTATGCAACGAGTGAGGAATTTAACACAAAGAAATATATATGAAGAAAAAGAAATTGAAAATATGAATGGTCCTTAACAGCTGACCTATAACAAAATCATGTTGTTCAATTTGGGTAAGGACAATCCTGTGTATAGCAGTGAAATGAGGGGCCTCAGGAGAAAGCCATTGTGATCCAAAAACTGTCCTTGATCCATCCCTATATCTGTATTTCTCAATAAATCTTCTCATTAATGTTGCTGGTCATTGAACTTAATGCCAGTCAGGACACCGTGGGACAAATTATTTGGTATTTAAAGTGTGCTAAAGAAGAATTCCTTAGTAGGTTATAACATTTAAATTCGAATAATTATGCAGGAGCTAAATCCGAAACAGACTCTGTTTTGGGAAAGTCCTACTTTAATTGCTTGTGTCCAAAATTATGCTTCTGAAAACTTCAGCACATTCCTGAAGAGTTTTAATTCTGTAAGCATTGTCTGAGCAGGTTCAGGGCTGCCTGAGTTGATTACTCCTCTTGGCAAGGGTCACTGCCACACCTGCTGCTCCTATTCCACCCTGGTAACAGCCAGCTTAGTCACAGTTTGAGAATGCCAGGTTCATTGTCCCCCTTTGCCTGAGAATTTTCAAACCTGCATCCCAGGAAAGCACCCTGATCCCCTGCTCCACCTAACTGAGAGCTGAGAGTTGAAGGACATCTGTGCCACTTCTAGTCACAGTACGAAAGGAAACAGTTCTCCTGTACCCACTTTTTAGGGTATTCCCCCGTGTAGGAGGAGGCGTCAGGTGTGCTCTCTCCTCCAAGGACTGTTAACTCGCTACAGATTAGGAATGGTGCATGTGAAATATATAAACAGACCGTGGAATAACGTCTAGAGCCTGGGTCTTTGTTTGCCCCAAGGGAGTACTCTAACTGCGTAATCATGCTAACAGGTAAATTATTTTCAGGATTTTCATGCTTTTATGCACATAACAGCAGCTACCATGGGGAATGTCCCCAGGGAGCCTGGTCGTGTAGCAAAGCAGATACAAATCTCTGATGGATAAATGTGACCCCCATTTTCCTAACTCACAGCTAAAGATGGGAAGAATTATTTTATAGTAAGGAAAGAAATGGTACTAACATTACTATAGCTATGTTAATTTAAAATAAATATTTAAAAAAATATATGGTCCATGATCATCTTTAAAAGAATGTAGTGGGAACCTGCAGAGGAGAGGGAGAGGAGGGACAGGCTGGTGCAGAGTTGCCCTTGTGCCACAGCAGTCCTGAGGACAGGGTGAAGCTGGAGACAACCCTACCTCCCTTCCTCTTTTTCATTAGCTCTTAACAACAGCTCCCAGTCCCACTGATCTAGCACAGAAACCTTACCAGGGAAGTACCCTGGGGCATCGAACTGCACGGGACACAGAAACCATCCTATAAGCCAGATGTTGCAGACACCTGAAGTGACACTTGACTGTAACACCACTGACACGGAATTCATGTGGCAGTCTGGTTTACAGCACTCCTCTGAAGAGCACTTCTTCAAAGTAGTTCAGACATGGAATTTGACCAGGTTTTTACCTGTAGAGATCAGTGCCTTTAACGCAGGTCATTTCTGATGTTATGGTTGGATGTCCCATAAGAGTCTGGCATGCCTTATTACCAAATAAAATATCATTTGTTCTTTGTTTTTTCTAAAAAATAAAATTCATTCTAACTGCAAAGGGACAGTATATAACTGGCTTCAATTTATGGTGATAGAATCTGTAATTTATAATGGTATGGGTGAAATGAAAGGATTCCTTATATAAAAATAATACACCATCATTTTTTAAAAATGGATCAGGGTAAAAGAACTATTATATAGTATATAATGTACACCACTGACAAGAATTTTGCATGATGCAAATCAGCTACTACTTTTTCATTATGTAAGGCAAAGATTTTTTCATATTTTTCAGTAACTTCAATTGTGCAGTACTTGATGAATGACTACAAGCAAAAGTTACTGCTAAACAGAAGAGAAATAAAAACTTTTAAAGAAATATTAATTCTTTGACTCCCAGTAAGGTTCAAAGAGGACAGAACTTGTACAACAAACAAGTAAAAAAATCACAGGCATTTCCCACAGTATTATAAAGCTGATATCTAAAATACCATACAGATTTTAGAGAGTAGCAGCTGTGGAGTTTGTGCATGTATGGGAGACAGATGGAAATGATCAACTGTAACATCTCCAAAGGGGCTTTTATGGTGCCTCAGACCAGTGAATCATGAAATGAGAAATGTTTGTGTGACAGAGCCCAGAAGCTTCATACTAGAAGAAAGCAAACACCATCAACTGAGTATTCTCCAGCTTAACATAGACTGAGAGACAACTGTAGTCACTTGACTGATAATTTTTTTAAAGATGGTTCCAAAGAACTGGGTCATTTCACAGTTCACAATTCTCTGTGCAAAACTGTCCAAACAGTTTCAATTATTGCAGGGGTAATATTAGATGCAAGTGAAAAGATTGAAATGCTGCAACTGTTATCACATATAATATAATCAAAGTCATGCAGGTGTTTTGACATTTGCCTTTGAACTGCAAAAAGAAACTATATAATAGGCTCAAAGCAAATTGTAGGCTGAAAACCATCGTGCTTATATATTCTATGTTATGAACCAAACAAGGCCTCAAAGTTGAATCTTTTTTGTTCTTAAAAGCAAGTCTTTTCTGTACATTTATTTTATATTTATGATATTACTGATTTTGTATTTTAGATCCAAATATCTAAGTATCTCTCTCTAGAAGCATTTAATATCTCTCAACATCTTCAGCTTCCTCCTTTACTTAGAAAGCACTTTGATGAGATCCTGATAGTGCAATAAACATTGAAAAGTTATCTACAGTTTTGTCACCTCACCAGTGAGAGAATAAACATGAGGTCTCACAATTGCTTTCCTTTTCTGTCAGCTAGTGGCCACAAACATCTCAGTTTCAGTGCATTTTTTCTAACTGTTACAATCTTATTATTATTCTCCAAGCAGGGCAGACCAATTCATGGCGGCCATGAACAATTTTTAAATTTCAAGTTAGACTCTATCCATAACTGGGATGAGTTGTATTTGCTTGCTTGGTTATTCACATGGTGAGCAGCAGCTGGGTTGGCACTGGGGGTCAGGCCCACTTCTGACTGTCAGGAGGAAGCTCTCATGAGCCACACTGAGCTGATTTGTCCTACCCATTGCAAGTGTTCTTGATTAATTGAGTTGAAATGGGAAGAAACTAACACTGGGATGCACACATGTGGGATGCATGCACTCACTGCATGGATGGCTTTAACATCTGTTGTCTCCTGAAGTAACGTGTTAGGTCAGTTATGCAGACCAACTTTAGTAATTAGACCTTGGGCTTGACTGAGACATGCTTCACTATTGGTAGGATGATTTCATATAAATCTGTAGAGCAACTGGGTTTTCTGCAGAAGGAAACACAGTTCAGTAGTCGTGAATGCACCCTCTCAACTAAGCATTGCTAAGATCTAAAAAGTAGGCAGAGGGCAATTGTGGTTCACTCCACATCCATTAAGGATGGTCATCTAGCAACAGAAATAGAAGAAAAAGGCACCTGGGTATCACTGTTCAAGCTTATAGATTAGGGGATTTTCCAATCATGAAGAGTTATTATTTTCATCATCTTCTTATATAGAGTGTTTCTCCTCAAACCCACAACTTTTAGGAATGCTAAGATGAGAAAGACTATGGATTAATTCTCATTTTCAGGTAATCTGTGAAAACCAGAAAGTCATTAATATGTTTTACATCTGTTGTCTTCATGGTTGTACTTACTCTAAAGCAAATATCAAAGTGGTAATGGTACCCTGTTACAAACCCAAAACTCATGTTATGGGGAAAAGGAACATACCTCATAGGTAAAGTCAGGAATTACCTATTTATGTCATTCAAATTTTGTCTGTCAACAATTCATATAATTTATATAATTACTACCTAACCATTTTCTAATATCAAAAAAACCTTGTTCAAGCAGTTTCTGAGAATTTTGTAATTTCAGTATTCTTTACTATTTGGGATTTTTTTTGTTTAATTTCCATTTCCACAGAAAAGAAACAGTGGGATTTCTTACAAAATTGTAAACTGTATCTTTCAACGTCAACTAATGGCCAAAGAAGCATAAAATAAGCTCACTAGCTGCTTCTTTAATGGTGATGGTCAAACTACGCTTACAAAGCTGATACATACATAGCAAAGTAACAAAATTAAAATATAGTTATGAGACATAAGAGTTTTCCTCTTGACAATGATAATTCTTGTATTTTACTTTAATTTTTGCACATCACATAGCAAAGGTTTGGTTTTGGTCCAGCAATGACTTGTATACATTCTACAAATAGAAGAAATCCATGTTACAGTCAAGCACCTTCCACAGTCTGAGTGTAACTAAGAAAACAATTAATAATAAATTGATATCACTGGAAGAAACTGCTTTTTTTGGATGACAAACTTTTATCCAAAAAAAGTAAATCAAATTTTGTTACAAAATCATGTGCAATTGGCCAAATCTTCTTGTTTTATTATGCAAGAAATTTATAGAGCATGTAATTTTCTTCTGTAATCTAATTCTTTCACAAGCTTTATTTCTCCTTTTCCTGTTTCCTTTATTTTTCAGGGAGTAGGCAGGAGCAATCTCCTTCCCTTCTTTTCTCCTGATGTTTCCACTAGATAGTTAATGTTCATGCCTCCAATCCACAGTTTTAATATCTAAACAATGCTCTCCCAACAGATAGTAAAGTGGCAATCATCCTGTTTGCATCAATGCAATTGGGAGAGGCTCTACTGAAGTCACTGTTTTTCTGAGCACTTTCAACCTTTAAATTATCCTGAGTTTCCTTAATGTCAAGAAGTTCAGGATTTACAGCAAAGCTTGATCTGGATTTTATTATGTTTTTCAGTCCCATGGTAACAGGTAAGTTAGCGGTTTCTTTTACAGAACTGCCATTTTGTAGGTGGCAGAACTATTTCCTAACTTCTCATTTCTAATCTTGGTATTTTGGAAGCATAATTGAGGAATTCACCGTACAGGGGGGAAAAGATTCAAATTAAGCAGTGCAGAAAGCCTGTCAGCACCATCTGCAGTTGATTCCTGTCTGTTCATTCAGCAGTACAACTTCTGCACTGTGACTGGATGCCCTTACTTGAACCCTCAGAAGATGTAACTCGCCGTCTTGCGTATTTGAAACCTAATTAATCATAATAGTCTTGGGGCAGTTGCCAGACAGTTGGCAATGTTTTGAGTTTGGTTTACATGTTTTTACTGTGAATTTGCAAAAACAATGAACTCTTTCAAACGCTGATGCTTTAGTGGCTTAAGGAGCAATCAGAGGCACAGAAAATTCCTTTCCTCTAATCCAGCTGCCTACTTAGTTTTGCTTAGAGAAAGGTTTTTTCTGAGCACTCATCACTTTCTTTCGGTGCAATATCAATTTTTATCATTTCATTGTCATTGGAAGCAAGATGTCACAAGCTATTGTATTATGGATGTTCAAAGATGGCCCTTTTTTTTCCTCAAAGAAATGTATGGTCATTTCTTCATTTTATATAAGCACATCACTCCTATTATGTTAATGGATGGTTCTAACTATATGTATTATTAACCCCTTCATTTTCTGTGTCAGCTAATATTCTCTCAGTGCAAAGAGTTCCATTTCTTAAATTCTGAAAACATTGTCACATTTGCAGACTCCATTTGCCTGCTCATCGCTCTCCACACAGCATATCTAATTTGTTCCAACATTACCCTTAACAAGAAAAGTGAAACCAGTTATTTAAGTTGATATAATAAAAGGGTTTTGCTAAAGGCCAACTGCTTCATGAGTAAATCCTTTTGTAGTAAATAAAAAAAAGTCAATAGCTTACATCAAGCTTCTTGGAACCTGTCAGCCTACATTTTTGTACAAGCATCTTTGAAAATCTTCTCCATCTGTCATGGTGTTCTAAAGATAGATGCATTAGTAATAAAACCTTATTTGATTAAATAATTAAGTTCTTGTCAGCCATAATTAAACACTAGCTCTTAATAGAACTCTAGTTTTTTCTGCTTAGATTTCTCTGGTTACATAAACTACTTTTGCTTCTAAAAAATGCAGCAACTCTTAATCTAATTTAGACTTATGTTTTGTTCACTCCATTGTTCTAAACTGATTCTTCCTAGTCCATGGAGCTGAGGACCATAAATGCCAAGCATCTCATTCCTGCATCATTTTGGGACCCTTCCCTACTGCCACAGAAATCTCACAGAAAAAAAAGAACCAATTCAACAGACATTCCCATGTTTTTTAACAGGTACAGTGTCCATAACAGAAGGTAAGGTTGTCTTTCAAATACCTTCCCAAAACTATATCCCTTTTGGTTCCTTCCTTTCTAGTATCCTTCATACAGGTCTTTTACAATAAGTACTCATCAGATTCTGAGCTAATTAAAGGTGAAATAACCCTGTAAATGCCAGGTGTAGGATTACTACTGCAATCCAGGTTTAGGCTTAGGTTTGCCAGCTTCTGCTGTACCCCTTAAAGATGGTTAAGAAGCTGCACAAGGTTGCCTTCAGTGCAGCACTTTCAGACAGAACCCTTAGCCTCAAGTCAGGCGACGAGCTCAGATTTTCCATAGAAGTCTTGCCACCTGCAGTGGGATCTCATGGGTGAGGACATCTTTCCATAAAACAAGCTGATAAGAGGAAGACTGGGGTTTTTTCCACCTTGTGTATTTGACATTCAGCAGAACTGAAATAAACCAAGGTCCCTGTGCCCAGTTATACAGGACATATAGCTGTCAGACCATCACTGGATAAGAACAGAGACCAGGCTTTCTCTCCTCACATTAATGAGTCTTTTGGCTACAAAGATTATTAGAGGTCTGGAACACCTCTCATATAAGGAAAGGCTGAGAAAGTTGGGGTTGTTTATCCTGGAGAGAGGAAGACTCTGGAAAGACCTTATTGCAATCTTTCAATACCTGAAGGAGTCCTACAAGAGAGCTGGAGAGTGACTTTTTACAAGGGCAAGTAAGGATAGGACAAGGAGGAATGGCTTCAAACAGGCAGAAGGTAGGTTTATGTTAGATATTAGAAAGAAATTTACTGTGAGGGTGGTGAGGCACTGGAAAGAGAAGCTGTGGATGCCCCATCCCTGGAACTGTTCAAGACGAGTTTGAGTGGGCCCTGAGAAACCTGCTATAGTGGAAGGTGTCCCTGTGGGTGTTTGGAACTTGATAGTCATTAAGGTCCCTTCCAACCAAAACCATTCTATGTTTTTATGACATATTTAAATTAGATTTTTTTTTTTGTTCATGCATGTAATAGACTCCTTTCAGTTTTAATCAAACCTCCTTCAGATGCTTTCAGCTGTCTGATAGTGTCAGACATAGATGGAAATCTGAAAAGCAAAAAAAAAGGAAGATACTAACTTTTCATCTGCCATTTGAAAAAAGACTTTTTTCCCTTTTTTTCAGTTTGGAAAATAATTTCTAGGAAAAAAAAAAAAAGATCATTTCCAAAATGAAATGAAGGTCCTGTTTCATCTTAGTCTGGAAATTAGTCAGCTCCAAAACAATGCCAAAAGCAGTCACTGGTCACTGAAAAAAAATTGACTATGAGTAAAACCTTTCTTTTAATAAATTAAGATTGTACAGCCTGTACAAAGTGAAACCAAATAGATTTATTCTGCTTGTGTCCTACTCAAAAAAAAAAATAAAATTAAAAAATCGTGAGATAGATAGTGGGTTTATATTATTTATTTGGACAGACTTCAGGTCTCAAAGGTGGACTTTGGGGACTTTCAAGACCATAAAACATCAAAACAAAGTAATGTTACTCATGATTGCATGGCCTTTTACATTAAAAAAATGGCACAGCATTGTCTTACTTCATCAGATTTCTTCAGGTCATCCTTTTATAGATATAAAAAAAATGAATGTAAAAAGTTGAAAAAAAAAGCTTTTACAGAAGCTACACTGTTTATTTCTGCACATTGGCCTGATAAGCTATTTCGAGAAATTCTTTCAATCAGTTTTAGAAGTCAAATGGGATAAAGTGCACAGTTTCATGGATCACACTCCAGATAAAAATAAGTACACAGAGGCTATCATCTCTATCTGATCACATTTTATCAGCTTGAACAGCTGAAGGAGATTTTGGATGTAAAGGGACCTTGATAAAGGTGACTGACCAATTCAGACAATAAACAGAATTCTTTTCAAAATGTGAATCTTTCAGTACAGCAGCCACAACCAATGCTCCCACAAACTGTTCTCATAATGCATCTTCTTTGGGAAAAACAAGATTACTTGAGATTTTCAACATCACAAGAAATATTGGCTCATTTTTCAGTGGATGGAATAAATGGAATATAATACAGATGGCATATAAAATCAGGAAGTCAAAGCAGAAAGAATCCTGTGGTTAAAACACAGATGGATAGAGGTACCAAAATGCTCTTCCCTCAGCTGCGAAACCCCTCTTTTGTTGATTGTGTTACAGTTATGTTGAATCATGACTCAATCTCAGGAAGCAAGTTGAGCAAGCATGAATTTAAAGTTGTATTTTAATCACTCCCATAGCTGAAAAGGTGCACATTGCAAAGCTTCACACTCTTCCTACTGCATTTTATTCTGACTGGGTTGTGAACCTGTAGGGGAGGAGCATCTGCATCTTGTAGACATCTGTCCATCTACAAGAGCAACTGCCAGTTTTCTTTACAGGGTGCTGTCGTGAGCTAATGAGCAAATACAACAAATTACCATAATAACATGCTCAGATTAATTCCATGTACTATTGCTTCTGCTTCTCTCATAAATTTAATAAGCCACTGTGATTTTTACTTATGAACATTGCATGAATATTACACTAGCAATACTCTTCAGGCTGCTGAATATCCATCTTTAGTGTATAACAAAGGAATTTAAAGCCCTCTACGCTTAGACTTTCAGTCCAGATGGCACCGATTAAATCACTTGTTCTTATATGATACATTAATTACAGGACAGTGATATGCAGAGTATATGGTGAAAGTCTAATCTTTAGGGGTGAGAAATGTCCGTCAAAGAGACAACTAAGAAATGAGGACAAATTTCCACAAGCTGAAGTGATGGGCTTCTCTTAAAGTTTGACTTCCAATAAGAGAATTTATGTTTGTACAATATGTTTTTCCAGTTGTCGTTCCTCTAATTTGAGTATGAATGTTGACCCAGCCAATCAGAAGGAAAGGTAGAAATTATTGCTTAGTTCAGTAAGCAGTTGTTTCCCATCAGGTACAGACAGCTAGAACTGGAGCTTTGCTAACCCCCCAATTGCAGGCTCTAATTCTCACCACTGTGACTACCAGAGCTTCAGAAGAGCAGGTCAGTGAGTCAGGCAAGCTCCTACCCACCATGTGCTAGATGAAGGACAAAAAAACCTGACATCAGAACAGTAAGGAGCTGATGAGTTTCAAGGTTTCAGAACAGTTTGATTAGCTGGTTTAAAGCACTTACTTTAGGAAGGGAAAGTAGTATTTCGAGTCATGTGTGCAGGCTTGGGAGGACTTTGCTTGTATTTATTGAATTAGATCAGCAAAGCAAGATTTAGTCAAGAACCATTGCAGAACATTTATATTTTTGGTGTTTGGGATATTTTGACTTCATTGCCCTTTACTCCCCCTTACCTCTTCCACTTTTTATAGATGTTGAATGATTTTCTGCTCACTTTGCTAAGATGAAGCCGTGTCTTGTTAGGTTGCCAAGTTGTTTGTTATTCTCCTCTGTCTTCTCTTTTCTGAATATATCAAAACATGACACATGACTGTAGAAAGAAATATCATTTGGGAAGAGAAAGCTCTTACAGAGGATGGAAGAAAATACTTTGTGTTCTCTCTTATTTTGTCCTTCCCCTTCATTTTTATCTTTGTTTTCTCTTCTTTTCCTGTGGACATACATGCAAAACTTTTGTACAGTAGCTTCAGGGGCCCATCTATCCCTGTCTGGACCAGCACCAGAGGCAGATCAGGAGGCAGAGAAAATTGTGAAGGATGGCAGAGAGCAAAGCCCAAGCAGGAACCACTTGAAAGGAGAAAGGTCCAAGTCTCTGTCAGAAACATCTAGATCAGGTCCAAGTCTCTTTCAGAAACATCTAGATCATGCTGAAGAAAGACTTGTGGACTTGAGTATTCTTAATGGAAAAGCATGCCTATGTCAAAAGTTAAAACTATGGTGAGGCACTGGAAAAGGTTGTCAAGAGAACTAGTGGATGTCCCATACCTGGAAGTGTTTAAGGCCAAGTTGGATGGAGCTCTGAGCAACCTGGTCTAGTGGAGGGTATCCTTGTCCTCAGCAGGGAGGTGGATACTTCCCACAAGGCAGAAGTAACTTTTGTTTTTCTGCTAATAAATCCCTTGGGGGGAATGAAAGTAAATCAATACTAGATGATCAGTGTTTACATATATATATATATGGGGTTTATTTTAGAACAATTTGGTTGCAAAGGAAAGCAGCTGTGTGGCCCTTTTGTTGTTATTAACTGTAGTAAAAGGGCAATACAAAATCCTAAAGATATCACCCAAAAAAATATGTAAGTGTAAAGAAAGAGAGAGAAAGAGAGAGAAAAGAATTTATAATCACCATCCAGAGGTCTCCAATGAACTTGGTTGTTGTCACTGGTTTTGCTGATGCCTTGGTCTATCAGGGAATGGTGGGGGAAAGAGCCCATGAAGCATAAACTTCAGTAGGTTTATACACCCTCAGAAACGCTCCTGATACCTTCCCCGTGTGTGTGAGAAGTGCTGTTTTTGCACAGTCATGCTGTTTTTTTCAGAAGCTGAAGGTGCTGGTTTTCACAGTCATTTTAGGCTTGGCAGGGGGCAGTGCTTCAGAGGCATCCCTGCTAAGACCAAGGCCTTCCCCAGGGTAGAGGTGGGTGTGTGCACAAAGGACCTCTTTTGGCATAGCGTGGTGCATTGGAGGTAAGCATCACACACTCAGAGAAGCATCACACACCTAAAGACTCACCCCTGAGCCTCCACAATGTTAACAATTTATAGACTATGGCTTCCTCCCCTTAGCCTTTATCTTCACTCTCCTGGCTTCTTTGCAAAGTTGGCTATAGTAGCAATGGTTTAAGGCAATGAAAAACTCTAATTTCTCACAAAGGTCTCTTCCAACCCAGGCCATTCTATCATATAATTCTATGAAATATTTAAAAACTGATGCATCCTCATGGGATGTTTTGGCAGGTACTGCCCTGTGAGTGTTTGCAGAAGTTTGTGAAAAGTTCAGCTGTCCTGCCCCAGTGCCACATTATTTTTATGTTCCTAGGGAAAAACTGTGCTCTGGAAGCAAAATTTTCAGACAAGATGCCTTCATTCACAGTAGATAAAATGGGTGTGTGAAGGTGCTTTTGAACAGAGGGGTCCTACCCGTACTGCAGAACTACACAATATTATAGGACTTATGCTTGAGCCAAAAAAGGATGGGCTGCAATCTACACCTGTATAAGATGAATGCTCTGATCATAGGCTACTCAGTGTTCAAATCAACAGAATTTCATCAGACAAACAGACAGCTGTCATTCAACCTGGGGATAGCACTGAACAATTCACCACAGCAGTGCCAAGCTGTTCAGAGATCATCTCCTCAAACAAAGTCTAGTCAAACGATCGCTGCACAAATTGCCATGCTGGTGGTTATCATCAGGGGCTGAGGAGGTTATCAATATCTGAGAAATCCTCTTTCACAGGCTGTTGGGCCAGATGTAAAAGCAGAAGAGATGCCTTGTAAAGCCATAGGGGGCATGAATTTTCTGTTCTGACCAAGTGAGCCATCCTTGTGGTACAAAGGTGCTGCAATTACAAGTGAAAATATTTTATGAACAGTTTTCTGGACATGAGTAGCTTAGAATGAAATAAACATATGTTCCAGTAAGTTATATAGCAGAAAAAGGCACGTACAATTTATAAAATATATCTGTATTTCCCAGGCAACAGAGTTCTCCACTTGATCTGCTTGGTGTTTCTGTAACTGTTATATCACCAAAATATGAGAAAGAAAAGACATTAGTCTCATGTAAATAGAAGCTACATTCTGGTTTTGATGTTATATTGAGGTAAATCAGGAGCCAACTCAGTGAAGAAAATTGCTTTCAGATACACTGGTATTGACCTGAAAGCAGAGCACAGTCCTTGAAATGCAGTTATATAATGTCTGGAGAAGAGATTCTGGTGGAATAAATGATCTCTGAAATGCTACCAGATAATTAAGCTGAAGTCAAAGCCCAAACCTAGAGCTCATTGCTGCATATTAATTTAGTAAAACATATTACTCATGCTTCAGATGTTGCCTTTTCATTTGGGAAAAGCAGGTATGTCCTTAAGGAAATTTTGACTGGATTTCATTCACTTATTTTAAATTTAAAATCCTCAGGAGAAGCAAAGAGAACTGTATAGCTGATAAACATTTGAGACCAAGGGGGAAACATCACAACGTATCATCAATATTTTTGGTTCCCCATGAATGATTTACATTCCCCTGCACTATCAGATATCTTCAAAGAAACATGTCAAAATTGGAGAGCAGTGCACTTGGCTCATGTAAAGTTAAATTTGCTGCAAAAAATCCCATGAATTCAAAGCTCTGAGACCAAGTTCTGATTTCTGATGTTAGGCATACACTTGCACCCTGACTTTGAAGAGTTCCTGAGAATTTGGGATATTTTCAGGCTCTGTGATAACCTGCCTATAGGAAAGTCCTCACTGAGCTCTTTTGCAGAGTACTAAAACAGAGTGTGGGACTCTGTGAGCGACTGGCACAACTGTCTGTTTTTTTCAAACCTCTGTGGCTTTACCTCAGGGAAGCTCAGCCTCTGCCATCATGGGGCTGGCACACACCATTCCAACACTCAACTCTCACAAAGAAAGTTGGGACCATTGATTCCCAGGTCAGTCTGGGCAATGCATTTTCCGCCCCACCCCCCACTACTTTTTTTTTGGTAGCTTTCCATATTGAAGCAAGCTAAGAATACTGAATGACTAAATCCTATTTTTTCATAGCAAAATCTATTCTTAGCTGTTTGGTGAGAGGACAACTGAGATTCAATAATATGCCCTAAATCACTGAGTACATCACAGAGACTGACTCCAAAGATCTTAGTAAACAGCACACTGATGCCTTGCCCTTGACATGTCCTTCTGTATTGCAATGCAGACTGAATCAAGGCTATTTTCACCAGTGGATCATCATTCCTCATTATAGCTACTGCAAAGTGTTGGGTTTGGAACCTACCAAAGAATACTTAAATAGACAAGGAATGCATAATTATGAAGGCATGAGCATGCTATGTTTTAGAGAATCCATGCAGCAAGACCATTTGGTTACCAAAGTATTGTGAAATTACTTAGTATGTAGTTTTATTTGTGTTTTCCTTTTATCCAGTCTTGATTCAGTCACTGAAGAGCTGCAGGTAAGCTCCAATCTTTGTGCATTTAAATCAAAAATATAACAAGCATCATCATCTCTTCTGTCCTGCTGTGAGCTCAGAGATCCTCAGCTTCCACAGATGGCCTGTCAGGGGTGAGTGAGCACTCTCAACCCAGGACTGGAAGTAAGAGCTTTCCTTCTGCTAGGTGCAGTGGCTCCATGCAACATTTTCTCTAAATGCACATGTGTGTCTATATGTGTAGGCAAAATATACAATGCAAATAGTATAGTCCAGTATAATCCTCAGCTCTCCTTCATTCTTGCAGGACATTAGTGAATAACTGCTAAAAATGGAAGGAGTATGTGGCAATCTGAGAACAAATAAATTATTTATTATTTTTAAAAGTAGTGAAAAATGGCTTTAATATTCTGCACTTCATGAATTGAAGACACTTTTCTACTCAGTTCTTACCAAGATAGAACATTTTTTCTTTGCAGCTAAATGAAAGTCCTTCATTCTCTTTAGAAAGCTGCTGTATAGAATGAAAAGATAACACCAGTATGAGTTATGCTGACATTTGTCACAATCTGGCTCTCATATCAGAAAGCCTTAGTTACAGTGGCATTTAACAAGTTAAATTTACTCCCTATAGAAAGAATTTTGCCTAGAGTGTATTCAGCAAGGAAGACTTCACAACTGATACCCCTCTTAATTAAAAGATAAAATGTTGCCAGGGCAGACTGATCTTAATGTTGCTGTGTCATTACAGAAAAGTAGTCTGGTTATTTTTAAAATGACTCATGAAAATGTCTTCTTATTATTTACTTCTGTTTTGGGAAATTTTTAAGGAAGAATATATTTTCAAAACATTCAAAAAATGTGATTAATAGACCTGGGGATTTTTCTCTCCTGCTTATCTACTCTTAGAGCTATAGCCGCTGATACAGCAGTACACTGTTCCGCATCCCACCGCACCATTAGGCTTAACCTTCACTGGAGTAACCAGTGAAAGTGACACCAGGACTAGGACTGCAGACCCTGATTGCCACCCAAAGATTCAGTTTTGCCTCTTTGTGGTGACTGTCAGTAAAAAGTAGTAACTAGACCATGTCTACAGCAGTAATTTAGGTGATGTAAATGTACAGGCATATGTCCTGAACACATTTGTATGACCACTGAGTTACGGAAATAAGTGAAAGAGAATATTTAGAATACTGTTGCTTATGGATTTTTTTAAAATGAGTTTTGAATATTTTTTTTTCTTTCAGGATATTGTCAGTTTCTCATGATGCTTTACAAGACTGATGCACCTTCTAAACGGATCTATGTCATTATGTAGTACACTGCCTTGACAAAAGTTCTCACTACTTTTGAGAAAGAGACTAGTTTGTCTCCCTTATGTTTCAGAGTTGCACTAAGGCAGCAAACTCTGAATCCTGCTGCAAGGCCAAGAACTACCTCTGTGTCTTCATGGATGCTCCCGAGTAAATCTATAATACTCCTATTAAACTGCAGTCCACTCCAGAATTTGGCATTTGCTCCTGCTAGGACTTGTCATCATGTTCCATCAGGTCCTTTCTGCTCATGTAAAAAATGAGTTCCCAAATATTCACTCATCTTCAATCACAATAAATTGGTCACATGCCTAATTGGTTTTACAAACTAAGATCCCCTTCTGAAAAATGAACTACCATACAGAAGGACAATGTCAACGATAAGCCAAGGACTTTCCAACCTGTGGCTCTCAACTCTTTTGTTAGGGGCATAAATTCCTAGCATAGCAAAAGCAAAAGTTGAGTAAAAAATATAAAGTTAAGTGTGCTTCTATTGATTTAATTGGAAAAACAAACAAAATTTTTACATCAGTAAATTAAGGCTGAGACTTTCTAACATAGCAAGTTCAGTCTGGTGTTCCTTAGTGGTGGCTACAAGAGGTTTGTTTCAGAACCAGCACTGAGACAAGATGTTTCTCTAAGCCCTTTATTTTGCCAGATTCTGACTGGGCAAACAATAATCCCTGTCAGCTGCAAAGTAAGAAAGTAATGTTGCATTTCCAGTTGAATGATTCAGTACCATGCAGAGAACGGAGACCACAGTAATGTCACACATTAACACCTACAGGGAACTTGACTACAGTAATTTGTTTCACTTTTTTACCAAGGACAGTTTGGGACAGTTAGATTTATGAAGCCATAATAAAATTTTTACTGTGTCAGTGGTAGAATTACATTAATTTCACTTTCTTTCTCTTTCTCCCTTACCTGTTTTTAGTGCTGTTCAAAATACCTTCCTCTGTATCCGCACATAGCTGTAAAAGGAACATATTGAGTTAAATGAATGTTTTATAATGTAATTTATAATACTCTCATAATTTCAAATTATAATAACATATTTCCTCAGAGACTTTACTCAAGTCTCTGAATAAATGAAAGAGATATTATATTTTCCCTCTCCTTTCAGAAATTTTCTGTAGCTTACTTCCAAAAGCCCAGCTTTGACGCCCTGTGGCATATTTATACCATAGTAGCCCAGTCCTTCCCAGAATTCCCTACCCTTCTCTTTTGCTTCCTTGTTTGTTGTAATGCTCACCCTCTGCAGGTGGGAATTTACTATCTTCTGACTGCAGAACACTGACACTAGACAAGCACAGCAATGGTGGTGTCCTTTCTGCAGGAAGGTGTTCATGCTGCCAGCCTCCCACAAAAATGGCAGTCCTGACTTCTGTATTACAGAGCTGCATACACTTCCAATTTGCTTCCATGAGGGAAAGGAAAATATCAGCTGTGCCCCACACCAAGAGATGAAATGTGTATACAGAAGTGCAACAGCTGTTTCCTGATTACATCTGCTTTCTGTGTCATAAAATCTGTGATGATTGATCTACTTCATATGAATATAAACCCACAAGGGTTGTAAGTGCTCTAGCTTGCTGAATTTGATGCCTGACCCTGAGATCTCCTTCAAACAGAAGGACAAAAATAATGCACAGCCTGCTCAAAATGAAGAGATACCTTTGGCCCATAGCTATGTTACTGCATATACTACTTCCACTTGAGGAGGGTGAAGAAATTGTCTCTGCTTCTCACATGGGGCTGAGTCTTGTGGGCCTCTTTATTCAGTCTCTTGAACTCTCCCATAGTCTGGGAGCATGCAGAGCTATGCCCTTTGTCCCACAGGTACCATCATCTTCTCCCCGGGCTCTTTTAGCCATGGAGTGCCTCTCACTGGAAGAAAGCTAAAATGCATGTGAACATCTGAGCATGATGTTAGAGGTGCAAAAGCAGGTAATTTTTACATGATGGAATGTCACAATACTTCTATGGTACGACTGTGAATACCCTCTTCTTCTAACCAAACCATTAGCATTGCGCGTTTTTTTGTCACATCCAGGATGGGAAAGCGTGTTCCAGTGCCAAATACAAGAGTATTTGATGCATAAAGAAGAAAGGCTGAGGAAATTTATCATGGAAGAGAAAATCCTGACTTGCTTCTGGAGAAAGTGATGGTATTTTTTGCACAAAATGAAATTGAACACGTCTGTCTGTGTTTAGAATGAACTAGAAGGGAGATACAAACATGCAGAGAAATTTTCAGATGACTTCAGTAGTTTAGAAGGCAATGCACAGTTTGTCTCAGCTGTCTCAGGCTCTTAGTCCCTCCCTCCTGGTGAACTGTGGTTAGAGAAATATATAAACACTACTTTATGAAGTAAAAACATCACAAAAATCAGGTTGCTTTCTTTCTATCAGTGCTGTGGGTAAGAGTTACATTTCTTGAACTCTATAATAATATGTGGAACAGTTTCATTCAGCTTTTCAAGATATGCCAGGTGCTTATCAGGTAAGTGTGGGGAGACCTTATTTGGTTCATCATCATCCTGGATAGCAATTTCTCAGTTTCTTCTGAGAGTCTTGCTTTAGGAGAGAGAGAAGACTCTTGTTTATTCTCTCAAATCCTTCAATTTGAAGGAAAACAATCTCATACTGCATCACTTTGTATTAATTTGACCTGTCCGTGAACCAACTACTGCATATCTTACTCTTTTTTTCATATTTTTTAAGTATTTGGTGACTGTTTCCTTTCATTGTACTTTCACTTTTTGTCACTTTGCCTCTCAACACACATGTCAAGTTCAAACCTCTGGAGCAGTCCCTGAGGCAAACTAGCCACAGACACTCAAAGATTTTCCCAGCTGAAGGAAGTTTCATTTCTTGTTACCACAAGCCATTATGACCTGATTGCGATATCTACTGCAGCAGAGTTCGGCAATGAACAAAATTCAGATAAAAATGGTGTTGAGGTTTTATACAATTAAGAGATCAGATGAGAATTCAGCCTTGGACTTGGGCCGTGCCCTGTTCCCGTTCTTGACAGACCCTTACCTTGGCTGTGGGGAGAGAGGGACACAGGGCAGGCCAACTTTCTGGAGACTGCTCCAAAGCTAGGAGCCCCACAGAATGTTTTTGTGAACACAATTGCAAGACTTCCCCTTCCTTTACAGCTGGTACACAACTCAAAACAAAGCCCAGGTGTTACCTCTTGAAATACTACATGCACAGTTAGGTTATTTGCTCTAAAATATAGAGATGAATGCTGACAGTGAGATGAAACTTTGATTGAATTGGAATACATTGCTTTTGCATCACCTAATTGCAAAAATTATTTCTTAAATTCTAAAAGCAAGATGCAGAGATTTGATCTGTCACAGAAAGAGGGAAAGTCAGAAAAGAATGGCAAATGTCATGAGTTATTACCTTGCCTACCAAATGAGGTTGCACTGTCTTCAAAATGAAGTGTCCTGCTCTGGAAAATTTTATGCAGACAACATACATCCTTAAGCATAAAGCAATTTTGTTTTATGGTATTTCTGGGAACAATTTTTTTACATAAAGATGACCTGAATTTTCAATATTTTCATCTATGATTAGCTTTTAGAAATACTTACAATGATGTCATGTTCTGAAAGCTTGAAAAGGTCTCTTCAAATTACACCTGACAGGTTTTGGGCATCTGAGTAAGAGCACTCCAATCCTGTGGATTCAGAGAGCTGCACAGCTCCATCCCTCCAGGCAGGTGTTTCTGCTCTTTCCAGCTGAACTGCAGACAGATGGAATTTGGCAGTGTTTCCCCTTCAGTTGCTTCCTAAGGAAAATTAGCTAGTTTTGTCTTTTAGTTGATGTAGGCACAAATGACAAACAATTGACAGCCAAGGGTATTTTCCCACACTAAATCCACAGATCTGACAGCAAACACTACAGAAACAAAAGCAATGATTAGGAAGTAAATTCCCATGAGCCTGTGAAATTAGGATGTTTTGGAAAAGTGACTGAATTTTTTGTCTGTGTCATTAGTGTCAGATACAAAGTTAATCATGGTATTGGTACAAAGGATGAAGTTAATACCAGGGAGCACATAGGGCCTTTTCGCTAATGTTGCTGTGCCTCAGCATTGTTATCGCTGGACACGAAAGGAGAATAATTGCAACTGTACAAATGGTGAGTTCACAAAGCTGTAGTATGTGGATGAAATGAGTGAGTTATACAAAATTCTTTCTACAGCAAGTCCAGCTTTCTTAAGGATTCCATGGATTTATAGTAAGAAGGCCACAAGGGAAAATGTTGCAGAAATAAATCTGCAAACTCAGGGAACGAAAGTGTTAGTAATATTTCTGTGCCTAACAAATCCACTACTTGACATATCTATATTAAATAGCCTCAGCTTATATTACTGTAATGTGATGGAAAATGAGTATTCATTCTGGTTTAAGAGACAGCTAATATAATCTCCATGCCAGCCCTTCCTCTGCCACAGTACCCAGTAAATACAATTTCTGCTCCCAGCAGTCACAGAATAACATACCTCCTGCAAAATTTCTCTCCTGACCTCAAAGAGTGGAGAAAGCAAAGTTTGCATTCTCTTAGTTTGGGAGCATGTCATGTCTATTTGCTTTTACTAGTGTCCCATTGTATTTCTTGTTCTTGCTCTGATTTCTTTAGCTCACGTCAAAGGGAAACAGCAGCTCAGCCTTATTATCACAAATGTCTATTGATCTAAGCTCCTTAGGGGCAAACCTGGCAAGCATAATACAGTTTTCTCTTCTGAGGTTTAAGGGTAGACCTAAGATTTAGGACAGCATGCAGTTTTGCAAGAGTATTTTATTGCAATCATACCTGACCCTTCAACTATTAAGGATAAGATACTATGAAATTACTTCCAAAAAATAAAACCACTTAAGACTTGTTGGGTTTTTTCAATCCAACTTGTCATATATTTTTTTAAAGCCTTTAAGTTCCAGACAAGGCAAAAGAGAAATAAAAACAAAAAACAGATGGTTATACAGGTACATTTCTGAAGTGGTGTTTATGATGTGCTCATGAGAATCTCTGAGGGCATACCTAATAAACAGGGCATACATGTCAGAACAGGACTGGCACTTTATTGCCTGTGTCACTTCACGTGCTGCAGAAACTCAGCTGAGTTTCCTGAAGTCACAGCAGATTTTCCAGGCCTTCAGCCTGGAAAACTAAACCACCATAGGCAGTTGCACAGATCTTCCTCTTTGTCAGAAATCAAGTGGTTACTAAGCTGCAAGACCCTCTGTTGCCAGCTTTCTGCAGATCTAAATACCATTAGAAATCCATCGGATGGATGGGTTCTTGATGAATTACATAAAAATCATTCCTTCAGGAGAGTCTTTCTGCTTGCCTGCCCCTTCCACATACCCTGCAATACATACTAGATATGGAGTAATTTCTTTCTGCAACATAATAAAAATTTTATTGGATCAGTATCTGCTGAAGTATGGAAAGCAGTCATAAATTTTTATGGCACAACAGAATTCAGTAATTTGTCACTCAAATGGCTTCTGATGAACAGGGCCTATGAAACTCTATTTGACTGTAGCTGAAGCTATTGGAATAATACAGATAACTTGGAAAAACTTGCTGGTAGTTTTGTCTCAAACTGCAATTTGTACATCAATGAAATCAGAGAACAACTTTCTGCAAAAGACTGACAGGCTTGCTTCCTGGCTGCCACATTACCCCATGGCTTGTTCCTCTCTGAGTTGAATTCTGGCAAATACAGCTTGCCACTGAATGAAGTGCAATATTCTCTGCTCCTTTGGAAACACAGATTCTCCTTAACCTTGAAAAAATTGGAAGTGCTGGCCATCAAGTAAATTGTCTCTCTTACTCATGAAAAAGTTAAAGGAAAGAAAATAACCAGTTTTTCCCTCAGTTTGCTTCATGGGGGTTATTTTGAGCTATCCATTAACTTCTTAGCCATTTTTGTCTTAGGCTTTTAAATGGATTTGTGATTTACCAATCAGCCATGAAACAGTGTAAAACTAGATATCCTTTATTTATCTTAAATTGCTTACGTTTGGCTTCACAACATTTTCCTTTAGGTCATTTTGTTCCTTTTTCTTTTCTTTATTGTTAGGGGTCTTTTGTTATTGTTTTTGTAATAAAACAACCCACTATGACAAGGAAGGAAGAATTTTTTTGGTTTTTTTTTTAAAAAGCCCTCTACCAAAATCTAATTAAATTATTCAAGCAAGATTTTTTGTTTGCTTGGGGTTTTTTCCCTACCTAAGTACTAAGTAAATATATTTTTTAATAGTGGATAATTATAAAAATTGCTCATCTTTAAAAAAGGAGTTAATTATTTCCAGATTATTTGGGATCATTTCTACTAAGATTTTGGAAACAGTCCTGCTCTTTAAAATTATGATTCCCCTTCAGGCCTCTGATACACTTTAAGCTTTTTGTTTCTCTGACTGGAAGGAAACATGACAGAACACAAAATCTGTTATGAGGAGGTTTCATGATACTGTCATTTTTCTTCATGCCACAGCAGGCAAACAGTGCCAGAGCCCATTTTGTAACATGGTTTCTATTAGCTCTGTTGGTGCTAGCATAACCAAGAGTCAAATTCATTCCTGAACACACAAACAAAAAAAGACAATATGACCTTGGCTGTCCATCCTAACAAGCCTGATCTGCACCAGCCCTCCAGAGCATCACATCAAAATCACGCATCCCATCATGCAGGATCCTATGTGAGCTTATGCATTCCCTGATGCTGGTATGTCATCAATTCTCCTCACCCTCAGTATCCACACACCAGGGGGTTAATCAAGGCATTTCTCTGTCCGGGTGACCCCATCTGCTAAAGGATCCCTGGAAGTTGTCGAAACATCATTTTGCTCTAGACCAATGCCCATTCGTCACAGTACTACTGAACTCTATAGAGAATTCATGCAGTCATGACATGATACTTGTGCACAGTCATATGTATGAAAAGAAAGCATGAAGGTTTTCAGTTCACAAGATGAAAGTAAAATGGACTAACCTTATTTAGGTTGCACTGTTCATTGTTTTCTACTCTAAAACACATGCATGCGAAAAAAGGATGTTCTCTAAGTTTTTATCTGGTTATCTGAGATCAAAGCTTCCTTGTTGATCTCAAAGGTCTTTTTGTACAGATTAGATTGAAATTATATGCCAATTCTTGTACATTATGCGAGTTGAATGTGAAATTAGCTGTGAAAGGCAGATAAATTACTTTGTTATCTCATTCTATTTATAGAAACAAAAAGCCATAGAAGGACTGGTTTGCTTGATTTACTAAGCACTCTGCATACACTAAAGCCACTCTGAGGATAATATTAAGTAAACAAGTCTACTTAAAGAAAATTACCACCTTTATACCACTGGTACAAGAAATAATCTCCAGAAAAAAAAAAAAAAAAACGAAAGATTTTGTTTCATCTTTTCAAAAAAACATTTTCCTCAAAGAGAATTTTTTCCTCTTTTGTCAGAAATACATTGCTAGTGGTCTTGAAAGTGTAACTCAATTATCATGAACCAATTTATTTGCTGAAATGATACTTGCATCAGGTTTTTTATATTTCATTACATCTAGTGTTTTAGAACATCACTTTATTAAAGTTATTACATTTACAGATAAAATTAATTTAAAGGCATGAAAAATCAATATTTTAAAAGTTTCCAAAATGCACTCTGTTTCATAAATTGAGAGAAAATATTCTTATAGCTACATCTGAGAGGTGCATCTTTAATTCTTTTCAATATATTTAATGATCTTTAATTAATTGGAAAGACAATCACTTAAAAGCAGAACTTTAGACTAATTCCTAATACAATGCACTGAAGCATATGAAAATAAATATGCTGTACTGAATCTTACATTACATAACACGCCTCGTAAGAAAAGTCATGTCTTTCGTGAACTTTCATTACTTTCTAAAACTTAGAGGAACAGCTGAATCAGGTTAAAACAACTCTGTTTTCTCAAACTGAATATAGATAGAGATATAGGAGACAAAGAGTAATTAATGAAATGCCTTCCTACTTTTTTCTATTTTATTATGGTGGACTTTTTTAGATGGGAGATAAATTTATTATTAAAAAATGTATTTTTATATAGTTTATCATTTAACCAAAGTCTTCTCTCAGAAGCTTCAGCACAGATTGTTCTATTCTAAATAAAGCAATACAAAGGAACAGCTCTTAGCAAATAGAACTATAAACAATATTCAGTAACTTAGTATCTCTTCTTTATCCCCATTGCAGTTGTCTTTAAAAGAACAACAAAAATTTATTTATCGGCATCAACAGTTTAACTGAGATTTGGAGGGGGGGTGGGGGGAGGGTGCCCTAAAACCTGTACATGACTCCTAAAAACCAAGAGACTTATTAATTCCATTTCTCAGGAACATCTTTTGAAAGTATTTTGTATCTCTTGAGCACCAGGAGTCAGAGGAGAATGACCTTTTAGTGGAAGTTGTTTATCTAATTTGGCCATGTATTTCTGTTCTGTGTAAGTTCACATGTTTCCATGCTGGTGGTTTGGTCCCCTTTACGTAATCTCCAAGCTGGAAAAACTTTGCATGTTGAGGACACATAAAATTTTCCTGAGCCAGACACAGAACACTCTATTGTAAATAATATGAACTAATAATCCTTCAATGAACATCTAGCAAACAGCTCCATCAACTAAAATATTATCCCAATGATTTCCACCACAGACATGGTAACCAGTACTCCTACGGACCATCTCTATTACCCCATAACTGATCATAAAAATCTATACCCTCAAACAACCATGCAGATGTCAGCCATGTAGACAAATAGACATGTCAGTGAAACACAATTATCACAACATCCTTGTAAACAAACTCAGAAAGTGTGTGCTGGATGAGGGGACAGTGAGGTGGATTGAGAACTGGCTAAATGGCAGATACCAGAGGGTCATGACCAGTGGCACAGGGTCTAGTTGGAGGCCTGTCACTAGTGGTATCCCTCAAGATTAAATACTGAGCTCAGTATTGTTTGTGTTACCCATCAGTGACATGGATAAACGAGCAGAGAGCCTGCTCAGCAAGTTCACTGATGGCACAAAGATGGGAGTAGTACCCAATACCCCAGAGGGCTGTGCAGCCTTTCACAAGGACCTCGACAGGTTGGAGAGATGGGCAGAGAAGAACCTTCTGAAATTCAACAAAGGCAAATTCAAGGCCCTACCTGTGGGCATGCACCAGTACAGGCTGGGAACCAACCTACTGGAAAGCAGCTGTGTGGAGAAGGACAAGGGGGTTCCAGTGGACAACAAGCACTCCATGAGCCAGCAGTGTGCCCTTGTGGGCAAGAAGGCCAATAGCCAGTGACCACACACTGGAAGAGACTGCACAGAGAGGTTGTCCTAGCTGGAGCTATTCAAGAATCGTCTGGATAGAATTCTGTGCAATGTGCTCTAGGATTGACCCTGTTTGAGCAAGAAGGTTGGACCAGATGACCCACTGTGGGCCCTTGCAACCTGACCCTTCCTGCTATTCTGGGAAACTAGCAGCTCTATAATGCATCGAGATACCAAAACAATATCTTCAAGACACCATAATATTTCTCTAGCAAAAAGAGATCACATTCTCAAATTAAGCTCTTCATTCCTCATATTCACATGCAAAACAAATTATTTTCCAAAGATAAGTTTATAGGGCTAAAATTCCTGGCTATTGTACTGTAAGAGTCAATGACAAGAAAAAAAGACAAATACCAAATTATTTTTCTCCCAATTCTCAGCTTTAAAATAGGTAGTAAGTAGCATGACTATGAGACTACTCAAATATAACATAAAATACAGAACTAGTGGTTTAGCTGGTCCAGGCTAAAAACCTATTCAAAAGTACAAGATAGTGCATCATAAAAGGATGTAAGGACGTTTCTGGGTATTGTGCATGATTTACAATGTGTCTTGAATGCTTTTAGTACTGTTTCAATTCCAAAGCAAGTGATCAAGAATAAGTAGCTATTCATGGGTGTGTTTGTTTTCTTTTTCACAGATGATAATTGCTCAGAATGATTAGCTTCTTCCCTATGTAAAGTCTTTGTGCAACATATTCTTACACTGAACCTCTGCTGAAAGATGTGTGACTGCTGTTGAGGAGGTTCTTGCAGCTTTAGGTTTTGAGAGAGGTCAAGGTTATTTATAGAATCACAGAATGGTTTGGGTTGAAAGAGACCTTTAAAGATTATCTAGTTCCAACCCACCTACCATAAGTAGAGGGACCTGCCACAAGACCAGGTGGTCCAAAAGAGTTCAAGGAACATAGCAGCTATTAAACAGTCATAGGCAAATACTGGTTTACACTTTATTGCAATTTCATTGCACTAAACATAGACTGTGTACCATTCACACCAACACAACAAAATATTTTGGTCTTTGCTTTAGTCAATAAACTTGCCCCTCTACCTAATGCTGATGTGTAGATCTGCTTTACTTCCTACAGACTAGTACAAAAAATTCTTCTAATAGTAGGTTGTTTGGAGGACTGAGTGACTAGATGTAGCATGGTTGTGGTGAAGCACAACAACTTGGTTAGGAGTGGGATTATGAATAACAAGCAAGGGAAGGAAGAAAATGGGACAATGCCTGAGAGAAAGACTTGAGATGAATGTGAAAAAAGTAAAAGGTCAAAGAAAGGAAAAGAATGAAGTGGAAAAGGAATTAAAGAAAACAAAAAAAAAAAAAAAAAAAAAAAAAAAAAAAAAAAAAAAAAAAAAAAAAAACCAGAAGGTAGCTGAGGGGGAATGAGTTGTAAATAAAACAAGTCTTAAAGAACAGCAAGATAAAAATAATGCATTCAAAAGACCTGCAGAGCTTCTCTGAGTTGAATGTAGTGTTTCCAGGTCCTGAGGAGAGAGTAGCACAGGTTAAGAGAGAAAGGGAACAATGGTGCTATTCATCTGTGATGCTATTCAGATATATTTGCTGGCAACAATACTCTGTCCTTCATTTTAAGATTATTCATTCCCATCCTTGTCATTGATAGCCATAAAACACCAGCAGCAGTACAGCCAATGTGCTTTGCTGCATTCAAGCACCATAAGAAAAACAGTGGTCCCGTGTTCAGTGGGGAAACATTACATCATGGACACATAAAACCCACTTTGAAGGAGGACTTCACATTTGTACTGCTCCCCTGACCAACCCCATCCATGCAGAGTGGTGTCCTTGGTGCATAAACTTCAAGGACCACAGCCTACCAGTTCTCATAGGAACACATGACTTCTACAATCATGTGTTACTTATTTTCTGAACTACAAAAAGCATGCAGTGTCACAAAGTGAGGCTTTTCTTCTACTACACTATGCAGTCTTTGAGTCCATGAAGTTCACAGGTAAATCCTATGCATCAGGACTAAAACAAAGATTCTTTGCTCTATGTCCTCGTCTGGTGCTTTCACTTCCTGCATTGTTCACTTGAGTTTCTGATTAATTATGAAAACTGGCTGCAGGCATGAGTCATCACAACCTGATTAACCCATCAAAAAAGTCTATAAAGATTTTTCAATAAGGCAGTTTTTCTAATTAGGTCATGGTCTTTTTTTTTCTCTACATTATGTGTCATGAAGAGGTGTCCAATTTGTTTAGAATCCTCCATCCTTAAGAAGTGTCCTACCTCCTGCCAAGTTTCATGCAAGTCATAATACAGAAATAAAGCAAATAACAATGATACAGATGTTTTGTGCAAGTTTGTCTTAAATGTGTATGTGATTTTTCACACTCCTGGATATGACATCACCTTTGAGCTCACATAGGCCCTTGCCATTGTATAACATGCTCTGTAGTCCTAAGCACTTATAAAGAGCAGATTATTTTAACTGTTTGCTTTTTGAATAATATGCACACTATATTATGGCATAAACAACTGAAGATTTTGCTACAGCTATGGAGCTAGTGAAAATCAGGAGCTGTACGTCAGGAAGACACAAGCAGATTTGAAATTCAGAGTCACACCTGAAGCTTTCTTCGCAAGTGAAATATGTCCAAATGTCAGCTCTGGATTAAAAGAAATTGTACTACCAACTGGTAAATGTGCATCCTCCTATTTCTGAAGGATAAGTGTATAATATAAAAGGAAGTATGTCTTTACCACAGATGTAATTGGAAATGTGTCCAAACTGGCTAAAATTCCTATACCAATACCAATGCCAACACATCAGCTGGGGTTCCAAAAGCAGGCAAAGTAGCTAGTTAGCTTGCAGGAAACCTTGCCAGAGGAGCTATACTGATCCTGACTCCACCACTAAAGCATTGGAATTACTTCACATGCCTTTGTACAGTTGCAGTTGTAATACCAACAAGGTCTCGCAGTGCAGTTTGACTTCAAGCATTCATGGGAAGCAGCCACTCAACCTGCTATTTTAAGGGACATTCATTGTGTCACTGCACTGGTCTGCATGGAACTACCCATAAGGATCACTTCCTGTGACACCAGAGTCCAACCACAGGATTTCAGATGATAGATTGAATAGCCTCAGAAAGTCCTACATCTAAAAGTTTTCATGCTTCACAATGAGATCACTTAACTCCCTGGTGGGTTACAGTGAAAGGGTGTTTCTGAGGCAGGGTTTTCAACAGTTATAGGACAGGTTCACATGGGTCCTTGGTCCTACTTGAACATTAACTGAGGCAACATCTTCATTTCTGTTACTAGTTCCTTACTACATGTATGCATATCATATTTAGGTTGTGATAATTAATTATTTAATGAAGCTTCTGTAAGTATGATGGAAGGAACTGTACTAGATATAGACTTTTTGAGAACTTGGGTTTAGGTAGATTTTTGCCCTTTCATGAAGTATTGAAGACTGATGACAAAGACAGAAATGCTGTCTTTGAGAAAACAAAGCACACAGCTGGTCCTCAGTAGGATAATATTTGCCAGTGTGTCTTGTTTATTACCAATGTCAGATCTGAGATTAAAAGAGAATTTTCCCTTGGGATTATCAGGGACTATTTTTGCCTTTCTCTAATGAAAGACAAAGGCATGACCCATTTCTAAGGCTTGTTTGATTTCACCCCACAAATGCAACAGATCTTTCCTTTTTTTTTTTTTTTTAATGCAAAGCAAAATAGCTGTGGCTTTTAAACTTTTACTTTAAGTCCGAGTTTTCCCCATGCTAGTGGGAGTGTTTTGTGGCCTCTGCTGAGCAGAGATGTTAGGAAGGGATGCTCTGCAGACGTTTTGGTCTGAACATCTGCTGTATAGCTGTCTGTGGCAGGAAGAGAAATTCAGGTTTGTGTATGATGGTTTGTGGTAAATTGTCTTCTTCCAAGTGCCTTGTGTGATGCACTTCCATCATAAGGTGCGGGGGGACATAGCCCAGTACATGGACATGTGGCCAAGAGCAATTATTTTAACTAAAAAAGACTTAAGTGATATCTGGCTGGTTAGTGGTCACACTTTTGGGATGCATTTGAAGCACTTTTGTCATAAAAGGACAAAATACATCTCAGACATCCAGCAGAGCTGACAACAGCTCACCTTCATGAAAACTGTGGCTTGTAATCTATTTTTCTCTCATGGTCTCTGTGACCCCAAGGCAGGTTCAAGCAGAGCTCTTTTCTTCGAGTTTGAGAAACATGCAGTTTCTGACCATCAGTGTTGCCTTCATGCCTTTACAGCAGGAGTTGACAGAAGCAGGCAGAGCTTGTGGGCAACTCCCTCAAGTATGCAGACAAGGCAAATGAAGGAAGGGCTGCGGGAGGACTTCTTATGCTCAGAAATTGGAGTGTAGGCAGAGAAAGGAAGCAAGAAAATACCAGCAAGCCATGGGAGAGCTGAGAGGACTCACACTGCATCCTGCTCCCACAGTTGTCCCTGTTCATGAAAACCCGACAGTTCATCAGGCCTGCAGAGCTTTTTTTCTGGGTGCTTCCTATTCATTAAGGTTGAAAATCGAATCTGGAATGATTATGGACAAGTTGATCAGGAAAGGCTTCATAATTACATCAAAAACATAATGGCAGAGGAGAGTAAAACAGAGCATCTTTTATTAATTGATAACCTCAGGCTACCTGACTCCCTATAAAATAATATGTGAATTAGTAGAATAAACCCCAGTAAGCACAACAGATAGATTCATTAGCTAGGGAAAGAGTGATTATCAAGCTACTGGAAAGCTGTCTTGCCATTGAATCTTATAATGAAGTGTTCAAACTTTTAAATTAATTGAAAAGAAAAAATAATTCAGAGAGCAAGCAGTCTGCCAAATTCCTGAATTGTTGAATGTACAAATGTGAACATAAAATACATTATTTCTTCATCTTTTACCTTTCCTTTGCTACCTTATTTTTCTTCTACCTTCTTTGTGATCTTTTCCTCCCATCAGCTCAAACTAGTATTATGATTACACAGAGGCTATTGTTTCAAAAGGTTGGTGATGGACATCCCATGACTCCCAGGGACTTGTGTACATGTGAGGTTACATGGACCAGGCTGCACACCCTGCAAGCCAGGCACATATCGAAGGGGAGCACAGAGTGGCACACCGATGGGAAAACCACTGTGTCATCCTTCAGTGCTGATCCTCTACTCCAACCGAAACTGCCCCCTTTCAGAGTAACATGTTCTAATACTATAAATAAACCAATAATTTGATCCTTTCCTCAGGAGAATTGCATAAATATGGTCAGCAATAGCTTATTCTTAGGCAAAAGGATGGTTATACTGAAAAAGAGTAGTTTAAGTCAATGTGAACAAACCTGAATAATGTTTAGTCTTTTATGAGAACATTAACATAACAACAACAACACGTCTACAAATAATTTTGATTATAATTAAGACCATTAAGGAAACATTCACTGTATTAAAGCACATCTGTACACTTACACCTACAAGCTGCTGTTTTTCTTATTTCTGTAAGGAATACATCTGCCCACTCCTTGCATAACCCCTGCTGCTAGAGTTTATGCAAGAGCAGCCAGGGGTCTGACTGCTGCTGCTATCTTTGTCCCAAATGAAGAAGCAAGAAGTACAACATTCCAGCTTGCTGCTGGCAGAAGAAAGAGCATACCTAGATTTAGATACATATTTTCCTGTTAGAACAAAAGCTGTGTTCTTGCAAAATGAAAAATTTCTTTCCTAAGCAAATTTTGTTTTCTATCAGCCTATAGCACTGTGGGAAAAGTTTCATTAAGACAGACTGTAAATTGTTACTTTCCCTGTGTTTACACAAAGAGAGTAATGCAGCCCGATTCCACAAAGGACAGATGTGAGCTAAGTGTGGATAATGCTGATATAGACACTACATATAAGCTTGAATAATTTGAGAAGGGAATTTAATAAACCAGGCCAGTTGCCAGCTTGGCTAGCAGACACGTGTCCTGAGTGCTAAGGTGACAATGATTACTGTATGTGAGTGCAGGGCACAAGCAAGCTATGTCACCACTCAGCAAATGTGAGGTATAATGTCAGAGGCATTACTGTACGCAAAGGTAGTGTTGACACTTAGCAGATAACAGGAATGAATGTGATCTTAATATGCTGATACTCTGTTCCCTTACTTTGCTCTGCTGAAGCAAAGCAAACTGGAGAAATATTTTTAGTCTTAGCTCGCCTCTGTGGCTTAGTGATCCAGCTCCCTGGACTGCAAAAGAGGCAGACTTTGAAAACAAAAAAAAAAAAACAACAAATAGCTATTTTGACAACTGGAGAAATTACTTTTATCCAGCCTTGGTTTTAACAATGTTAAGAATAAAATACTAATCTCATTTGATCCCCGAATTTGGCTGATGATCAAGGAACATCTGATTTCTTCCACTGGCCAAAAATTTCATACAGCTACTTTGTTGGATTGTACTTCATTGTCTAGGGATCATCCTCATCACTGATATAAGGAAAGTGTATCCCCTTATTCATTCAGGCAGTAGGGAACAACTGCTGATTTCAGGAAGCTCCAGATTTCTAATGACTGGCTAATTCTATTTTGCTTTACTATGTGCTTGTAGTTTGGTATTTTTCATCATTTCCCTAATCAAATACCTTGTGTCCTTGGGACTGTAAAGTGAAGTTTCTTTTGAGAAATCCAGGTAGGCAATAGGAGCACTTCCAGGTCAGCAACCGAGTGTTATTTACATCTTCCACATACGCAGACTCAAACCCAAAAATATTAAATATTAAATAACTGTTGGAACAGGATAGCAAAACTGACTTTGTCTCTGTCTCATAACATGTATCCTCATGTATCCTCATATGTATCCTCATAGCAACGTGAAAAACAAGACGATTTTTTCTCTTATTTAAAGAGAGTTGGGACAGTGAGGGCTGCAGGTCTACCCATAATGAAACTCCCATTGCACAACAATGCTGCCTGTGCTGGGTCCAGACACAATCATTGGGTAGCTAGGAGTAACACTAGGTCCTGAGTCTGGTAAAGTGAAACTGGGCACTAATGGACTGTTAGCCCCCTCTCGATTCATCACAAATATTCACAGTATTGATTTTATTGGAGTTTAATTTATGTTTGTGGGGTTTTGATCATGGCATTAGAATGCACAGGACTTGGGACTTGACTAGTTATGAACTTCTTTTTAACACTGATTTCAGCTCTAACTATTATCTCTTAAGCTTTGCAGTTGACACCATTTTTGGTTCTTTGACTTTCTTCAGAGTAGCGTCTTTTGTTGGCATCACAATGCAATTTTCAGAAGTTTTGTTTTTGTGAGTAGAATATACCTTAACTCACTTCTGGATGTATTCAGTGATTTTTGCTTGAAGAGTAAAAAGAATTTAAACCAGTATCAGTTTTGCTGCAGAGAAAGCAAGCGATCTACTCACTTCCATATTCAATATAGAACATTAGCACAATTAAATGACTGATAAAAGTAAGAAATTCTCCAAAATTCATACAGAGTTATGCTTATTCATTTGGAGCAACTACTTTTTTAGCAGAAATACAGTGAGAGTCATTCTTAACTGTTTTTCTAGATTAGGTAGGTCATCACAGTATTATTTAAAAAATCCTCACATACTCAAAATTCTATTTCTTTTTTATTTCTACTTTTTCCTGAGTAGAACTGCAGTAATTGAATTCCTTCATTCCTCCTTCTAGATAATTCTATGTTGAACAAACTCAGGTGATTAAAATTAAATGGAGCAAGTAATGGATAAAGCATTAGTATCAGCAAAAAGGAACACTTTCACTGTACTGTGTAGCCCTCCCACCATTGCAGGAGGGCTTGAAGTCTGCTGTTGCACAGAACAGCTATGAAATTTGGTGCCTGAGACAATAATCCTTCAAAGACTGAGTGGTTTTGATTTATTCACAGTGGACAACAGCACCCACAAGCACACTAAGGGCATTCCCAGGTGAAAAATTAGGTGATTTGCAATGTCTAAGGCATTCTGTTTGAAAAGACTTTAACATGCCCAAAAGTTCTTCTTAATCCACCCTTTACTAATATGGTGAATAGTTTCTCCCTTTGATAGTGTTGAGTCTCTTCATATGAAAACCTCACTCAGACGTGCACATTGGAGAAACATTCTTGTGCAGGTTTTAATTCCTGCATTTCAGGCAAAGCATGCCTTCATAAATGCTGTGCTAGATGTTCATTGTTGACATCATGTAAGAAATTTAAAAATTACAGGTTCAGGTTATCCTCTGGAGATCTGGAAAGGCCCTGCCAACTTGCATTGGATGCTTTAGAGAAGTTTTCATAGTAGCAAACTGGGAGTAACAGAAGTGTCACATGTCCTGCCAATCTCTATACATATTTTTCTTTTTCTTTTGTGCTAATCCTTGTGTTATGCTCAGCTGCTTTGGTTCCAGAAATGGCCAGAAAAAGGATGAGGTCTGGAGGATATTGCTAAAAGAAAACATAGGAATACTTTGATACAAGTCTGTTTTTCTGCTATTTCTTTCTCATTCTTCCATCTCCATATATTTCCACTGGATACGCAGGACAGCATCTCTGTCTCAGCATTTATTGCTGTCTCACCTACTCCACAGGAAAAAAAATCACCAAAAAAAGCCCAAGTCTCAATTTACCCCTAATTTCTGAACTGTAGAAAATGACTGCTTAGAGATTTAGTCTGTTCTTTTGATCGACTAGCAGGATCTTTCCAGGACACATGCCAGCTTCTCTTCATCTGCTTTCTCCTATTTGTGAGAGCCCTGTGACCTTGGATGCTACAGGACTGAGAGTACTTCTGTGGAAACTTCACCTTTTTCAAGTACTTTACCGACTATGGATATCAAATAACATAACAAAGCACCAAAAATAGCACATATCCCAAATCAGAGCCAGAGTTTACCAAGGACTGAGCACAACTAAGCATTTTCTTTTGATCCACTACCCAGAAAATGCAATGAGTAACAGTATAATAAGGGGAGTCCTTGATGCTTGAAAGGTTATTTTGTCTGTATTTATCTATTTGGGTTTCTCCCATTTGAAAAGATAGAAACTAATGAGCGTGTATTGTTAGCTGCATGAACTCTAAATTCTGTTCTTGGGGGAGCAGGTCAAAACTCATCTCCAAAAGCTCAAAATATTGCATGTCATAAATTTATTCCTCATCAAAAAGGTATTTGTGAAGTCTAGATACCTATTAAAAAAATAAAAAAACTGAGTGCCTAAAGGTCTAAACATGGCCAGAAGCACCTCAGTGCTAAATGGTTTTGTCTCTGAAAATATACATTTATTCAGTGATCACTAAATATAAAGATCATAAACATTAACAGGAGCAGGCAACTGAAGCCCAGGTCTCATTACTTTCAAATGAGTGCCCAAACCACAAGGATAAAGAATTGTGCTCCTTGCTTCTTACATCCATACACGTGATGTATGGTAATCCACCACGCAAAAAGCAATTGAGCAGAAGGAGAGGAGGGTTATAATGCTGCAGTTACAGAATGTGTTTGGAAGGTGGTAAACTTGAGAGCAAATCCTGATGCAGAAGAAAACCTAATGAAAAGTCAGTCTCTCACATCCCACTGTCATGCGCTGACCTGTTAGCTCATAAAGAGACATCACTGGAAAAAGGCCTAGGAACCTGATTTCAAGATGTTTTATGAATATTGAGTAATGGGAAGTATAAAGGCCCGTATAGTGTACTTAGATCCAATTCTCTTCACACCTCTCCTTCTTCCTGGTTAATGCAATTCTGCACTCCTGTGCTGGCTCCCCTGGGCTCCTCCGCAGTTAGAAGGGTGCTACACAGGGCAGGGACTTCAGCTCTTTGGGGAAAATGGGTGCTGACATAGGACCAAGTGCCTAAAATACAGATGCTGAAACACAAAGTATCGCCATATCTGTTCTTAATGGATAGAGCACTTAGACACAGATCCCCAATGCCCAGATATTTCACCACCTTTATGGTTCAAGGAGTACTTCTGAGAATTGGCACTAGTGCAGCAATTGCAAAGGAGTTTCTCCTCAGGGAAAGAGGTAAATTACCTCACATTTATTGGGGGTGCCACATGAAGGGGTTGAGGGTATCAGAAATATTGGTGGGAGCTTGCTGCTGTGGAGTAGGTTTGTATCTCAAAGCCTTTATTTTAGGGTTTTCAATGGACATCAAAAAGGCTTAGTCACAGAATTATTAGTTTTCCATTTTCAGGGAAAATGTGCAAAATTAAGACCCTTCAGCGCTGCTCCCCCTGCAGCCTAAGACCAATTTTAAGAATAAATAACTCTCCAAATTTATTATTACAAAGAGAGTTTGTACATTATTGGCTCAAATGAATCTATTGGGTCTTTTGAAAGCTCATCGACGTTTATCATCTTCCATCACAAGAGAAAGCAAAGAAACTTCAGAAGTTGAGACAATTTTTTCTTTAATATCACTATGGAATGAAAACATCCTGGGTTTTGATTTTTTTCCAAGGCCTGAATTGTCCATCACTTTTTTTCTATATTCAGCTTCTTTTATGGTTTATAATGTGATTTCAGGGGAAAACATCTGAAAAAAAAAAAGTATAGAAGAACGGGCATCTGTTTTTTTCCTATCCTAATTATATTTGTGATTCTGAAGACACATAAAGATATATGCATAGATCAATTTTGTATATTTTTATATATAGTTATAATGTTAATGTTCAAGTAAGAAATGAACACAATCATATTGAATACTTTATATCAGTCAGTATTTAGAGGCAGAAGAAATTATATTTGATTTGGGCAACATTTCCTGCCCATCCTGATAAGCAAGATAGTTGTAAAGCTTAAGTGAAGTAAACATGTTTCTTTAGACTATTTTTCTCTCCAGGCTTTATTAAAATTGGTTTACTAGATATATGTGAGAATGGTGTCCCTCATTCAGATCAATGAAGAGTGTGAGTATTGCCAGACATGTGGCAAGAAGACTTAGTTTTTCACAAGTGCCCAGCTGAGCCCTGACTTGTCCATACCACAGCAGGAATCCCAGAACATCCATGAAGCTGCCAGCTTCTTCAGCATTCCTGAACAGCTTTGGAGAGGGACATAGAGATGCCAACTATCTGCACATGGGTCCTACCCAGCAGCCAAGCCAAGGGAGGGACTGAGCCTGCAATTCAAACAAATGCACAATTGCAGCAAAGACCTCTCACTGGCAGCAAGCCCAGTGCTTCTCACCCTGCAGCAAGAGGGATGTTTCCAGGGCAGCTGCAACCCCAGCCTCAATGGGATGAGGTGTGGCACCAGAATACCACCTCCTGTGGTCTTTTGTGACACTCCAGGAAAAAAAGGCAAGAAAGGTTGAAGATGAATTTCCATTCTTTCATCCCAGATCTGTTTCTCACTTTTTTTCTCCCTCCTTTTTACTTCTCAGATTAAACTTCTCTGATACAGGAGGTGGGCAGCTTTTATTGCTATGTCACTGAAAGGTTGCCAGTTCAGGTTTCTGAATCAAGCTTATGTCTCTTTCTGAGAGGGATATTGCTAGCGCCTGTGACAATGGAAGGATAGAGCTTCACTGGGAAAGGATAATAAAATATTTTCAGCAATGTGCCTTTTTTGTTCCTCAAAAATTAATGAAACATATTACCTTTAATTTAAAAAAAAAAAAGTCATTAGCTCTCAACATTCATAGCCATGCCTATCTGTGAAGATGAATTCATATTTCTGTTAGGACTTAGCTTCAATCTGTTATATTTCTTCCGAATTCTTCTTCAGAGAGTTATTAGAATATATGTTATTCCAGTTAATATTACTTTGTTTTCTCTCCACTTCCTTATTGTCTGGGGCAAGTGAGCCTAAGAACCATCAAAAGAGAAATAACCAAGGATGTAATCCTCTTCTAGAACATGTGAGTGAAAACCAACAAGATTTGATTGAGTTTTGCTGAGCTTTGTGAAGGAAAACGTCAGTGTTGCCTTTGGCCCTCCAAACATATCTCTCATGGCCATTGTGGCTTAGGTCACATCACCGTGTATGCTCTATACCACCGAATTTCAGTTAATGACCATGCATTTAATAGCAAAAATTTCTAATACACTCACACTCTGGAAGTCAGCTGAACCTATTGACACTATAATGGCATTTTTAAGGAACAAATTATGCTTTATGTTCTTCTGTTGTATTAATAAATTCTGGTGTTCTGTGGTTGGTCTGAGATGATACACAGGCAGTAAGTAATCTAGCTAAACAAATCATGTTATGTATCCTAAATTATTAAGAGGAAAATGTAGCTATTGACATCACTTAAAATGTTATCTACTACTATACTTCATTTCTATGACAGGAAGATATTTTATGATCTACTGAAGCAATCTAACATAGCTTTTTATTCCCCTAAAACACAAAGAGGCTCCAACACGTGATCATCAACCACTGCATGTGGATCAGTACTAAAGTAGTAAGTGTTTCCGATTTCCCAAATGACAGCAAGTCATTTCCAACCAACTATGAAGTCAAAGATGAAACACTCAAACTAAGCTTATATTAATGAGGCCAGGAGACGATAAAGGTCCTGCCAGATTCACTGTTAGCCCTTGTGTACAGCATTGCAATGGGCAGGCACTGGAAGGCAGTACTGAGTACATTTTATCTCCTGAAGCCCAAGCAAGAAAATCTGGCCCCTGCTGCATGTACAAATATACCAAGTGCAAACATCATTCTGCAGGGTTGCTCTGTTTTAGGCGTCCTTCCAAGACTTGCTACAGGCCATTAACCATTCATATGCAAAGCTAAGAAACATAAAATACTGTCAGGCACAACCAAGAGGATAACACCTGTGAGCTGAATCCAGAGGGGACCTTGGCTGGCTGACATCAGACAGCTAAACACAAAACTCAGATCTTTATGGCATCTCTGCTAGATTGTGACAAGACAGAAACACATGTGTTCACCAGAGAGTGATTAAGGAAAACACTGATTACTTGGTATTGCTAAGTGCCTTAATGTTCCTCACAGCTAGCTTTAGGAAGAAAAATTGATTCCTTGTCAATTTTTTAGAACTAAGGGCTTGCATCTGTCTTTTTTTAACTTCAGCATCATTAGTCCTAAAGGAATGAAGAAGATGGGATAATTTTCTGCAAGTGCTTGTGACTTGAAAGGCTAACAAGCCTGAAAAGCATTCAAGTGCTCTGACAGCTCCATAGCACTTCTCAACTGGCTTCACAGCAGCTGGATTTTGTGAATCCCAGTTCATGGACCCTAACAGTTGGCTTTCTAAACATTGCTAGGTGGCTATATTAAAAGATGCTGTGTGATATGACACATTGCAACACCAAGGTCCTCTTTATGGATGCTCTGAAATTTGTGTCACAGCCTGCGAGTGGTTCAATGGCTCTACTTGTGCAACCCAAAATCCCAGTGTAAGACTGTCTCTCTCTGTGCTTGCTGGCAGAGTTCCTTCCATCAGCCTCTGTTCTTTGTGTTGAGCTACTCCCATCCCCTCTGTGTTCTGGGCACTGCTTCCACAGAGCTAAGCTTATTAACAACTTTATGATGTGCTTATTGTCATGTATGTCATTGTCCCATTAGTTACAGAATCAGAATTAGAGAATATGCTGAGTCAGAAGGGACCCACAAGGATCATCAAGTCCAACTCTGGGTGCCACACCATAAGCCTGAGAGTATCAAGTTCAGCTTAGAATCCTATCTGACTGCAGAATCACAGCAGGGCTGAATAGATCATAATAAGACTTGTTAAGATATGGGAAGGTTTCTTGTTGATAGAGAGAGAATATAATGAACATGGGAATTGCTGTTCATTTCCCCTTCTGTTTTTGTGAATTCATTTGTGCTGAGTGGTCCAATATGGACGTAGTTAGAATTTTTCTCTTAGCTGCATCATAGAAGCAGCTACCATTAGGGGAGGGATGCTGGGGCTGTAGGACCACAAGCACAACCTACTCAGCTGCTATGGTGTCTCATCCATAAAGAATCAAAACATATTAATGTTGTTTCCCAAAAAAGAAATTCAGCTGTCACAAGGCACAGGAGACACTTTAAAGGGCACCGTGAGAAGTGAGAAATAAAAACTGAGGCAGGACTGCATTCAGAATACTTTTAGGCATTCAAGGACAAGTTAGGAGCCTAAATAGATCCTTGGATCTGGGCCCTAGAGTGCTGAAAACAAAGGTGAGGAAGAAGATAGGATTGTAAGTGGTCAAGTTGAATAAAAGAGCCTTATTTTGATGCAGAATATGCAAGACCATGCTTGCAGGCAGTGGGACAGGAGCCAACAGAGTTGAAGGTGAGGCTGGGATAATGAGAACAGAAATAAAGAAGAAAAGAAAGCTTGAAACAGCAGAGATTGAAGAGATGAGAGGCAGATAACAGTCCAGAGACATCAGAAATGGAGACAGATTGTGATAGGGAAGGGAAAATTAATGGTGGGGCAGCAAAAGGATGGGGAGAGATAGAAACACTAGCAAGACCCATTTTTGTAAGAGATGGTGAAGAAGTATGAGGTGGAGGCAATACAGTTTAGTGGCAATGATGGGAATACTGTGCATGAAAACTATATGGAGTAACTCATGTCAGACAAGACATTTACTCAAACTTGCTCTATCACATTATAATCTCTTCCATCATCATTGGAAATAACAGTGGGAAAAAATTCACCTCTGAATATCTGACAATCAAATCCATTCTTGAAGAATGTATGTCCAAAAACATTTACCTACACAAAGAATTGCAGTTTTCTTGCCATTTGGAAAGAATGAAATTGACTGAAATACAAAAATTACTGCTTTACTGCCAATGCATGAAGTTTTTTTCAGAATATTTCTACTTTTCCAATTGTTAAACACTTTTATGTCATTTCAGCATTAAATTTTAGTTTCATAAAGGGGAAGATGCAGCTTCAATCACAAAAAAAAAGGAAGGGATTATGTAGACTGTATAGGTCAATATGGCCTGTGCATCAGAGAGGTTTGTGACAAAGGAGAGCAGAAGACTAAGGTGTTTTAGGTTTTTTCCCCTGTAAGTAAAAACTACACCTGAAAGTCCACTAAATGAAACTACTTTCAAAAAGTCTTCCAAAAAATCTGGTTAAAGGTATTCATAGCCAAATTCCAAAAATAATATTTTCAAAAAAACTAGTATTTTTTTGAGAAAAGGGTAAATTTTCCCTTAAAGAAGGATGTGGGTTTTCAAGCAGCCCTGTTTAATCACTGCTGGGGAGGAAGAAGAAGGGATAAAGTAGATGCCTTTCTGGAGTTAACACACACAAAATCACTGGTTCCCACCTAATGTCTGATATCCCAAAGTCAGGGCTATGACCATAAAGGAGGTTGTGTTGTGAAGGATTTCGTGAGGCTTCACTCAGTCAGCCACATGCCAGGGTATTGGAAAGCATCCTGAGAAAGTATGCCATGATGGTGACATGCATGTGACCAGTCAGCAGCCTTTCCACTGAAGAGGAATTCATTTCCCCTCGTTCCTTGCTTCCCACCCCAGGGGCTTCTTCCCCAGCAAAACAAACCTCCTGAAACACAGAAACCTCTCTCAAGCCTTCCCAGTGCTCTGCAGAGCCTTGACTTCCTGGGAGTGGATATCTCATCTTCCAGGCTGAATTGTCACATTCAAACATGAATTATTTTCTGAATAATTTTTTTCTAAGTTGAAGAACCTCCAGGGGTCGAGAAATTTTCTGACCCTGGTGAAACACTAGCAAGCTGGATTAACTTTGCTGCAGACATTTTATTGGTGAGAACAACTAATACAATCGCATTAATTGTCCATACACAGGTCCAACAGTGGTTCAAAAGGATTTCAGAAATACAGAGATGAAGCTGTGTAAGCAACTTACTGTATACACCCTTTTCTTTATTAAAGGAGAGGCTTTAGCCTACCTCAGACGTCAGGACAGCAGCAAAAACATTGCTGTTTTTTTCATGAAGAAAGGAAGACCTTCACAGGCCTGCAAGATCTCTGATATTTACACCCAGAGGTTTCAGAAGACAACCTTGCCTATCACACTTCAAAGTTTATTTCTCATTCAGAAATTGATACAGGCAGCTCTTCAATTACAGGATACCATGACAAAACTTGTGTCCTTAGGTATGTTTCAAACAAGAATGTTTTACATTGTATTCTGATGAGAGGTGAGCTGAAGACATGTATTCTCAAGCACTGAAAACAGAAATCCCAAGGGCTTCTTTATGTCTTTGGTATTAATTACATGTTGCACAAGAGCAGTTTCCATGCAAAGTGACACATCACCATTCCAGTCAGTTTTCTTAGGCTCAAGTTTTCTCACCCAAACTTATGCAAGCACTAATTGTTTACTATTGGTATAACCTTTCTATATGTTCCTCTTTTATGTGTTCCCTATTTTCTTCCTTTCTGACTTTTTTTCTCTCTAAGTATCTCATGAAATTCTTCTAAAAATTGCCCTTTCTTTACTCTCACAAATCCATGTTGTTCCATTCAGTATTTTCCTTCTGTAGGAATTTCCTGTCAAAATACCTCAGGGCCAACTGTGAAGAATTCTTGGTCATATTAGGATGTTAGTAGATGACTGACTGGGTGAATTTCGATAAACCCATAACCTACTTATCTTCACTTAGTCTAAATATCTCATGACAAACCCAAGAACATATGGGCCTGTCTGCCTGGAGCAATTCATTGTGGCATGGAGTTATGCCATCTTACCAACATGAAGTCGATTTGATAAACACATTGCTAACAGGGCAGCTCCAGTCAAGGAAATGGCCTCAGGCTCTGGGGACACCATTGTCTCCTGAGCATGCCACTGCACCAAGTCTCAGTGCAGTGCTGCAGCCTCCTCTCCCCTGCCGGAGACACTGCTGATGCTTGCTTGGGGGTGACAGCCCAGTGCTGTGTCACGCCAGGCAAGCATCCCAAATCATCTTTTGAATTCAGTTGTTCTCAGGCTTGTAATCCACTCAGACACTTCAGATAACCTAATGTCTTTGCCCACCATGCTGTGATGATTGCAAGTGCCTTTAAAAACATTCAGTTCTCTTTTCTTCATATTCAATGTCCTTAAAGACAGCAAATTGCCCACACAGAAAATTATACTGATATAAAAAAAAAATAGGAGTTCTTTCTTCCTAGTTCCCCCAAAAATCACCTACTCTCAGGCACGGAGGCATTTAAAGTTCTCACTTAGATGGATGCCAATTTATTTTTTTTTCTTATCAACAAAACAAAAAAGTTTTTTACATTTATTTGCTCATGAAATATTAATAGTTCTTTTCTGTATTTTTACAAAAAATATAAAAAATAATAATTTTTAAAGAAGACATTTTACATGGAAGATCTGAACAAAAACTGCTAAATCTGGTGAAATTATTAACCATCAGAAAGAATATTAGCAACTTAAAGCATAAATTAGATTTTGCCAGATCCAGTTACAGCCTCAAATGAGACCATGACAGTTAAATCAGCCTCCAGGAGCTAAACAGAAATATAACTCTTGAAGGTCACAAGCCTGAAGAAAGCAGGGCTTGCACATAGAGTATTCATCTTACTACCAGAAAAGACTGGGAACGGAGTTAAAAAGCAGAGTTCACTTGGCTGTGAAAATGTAATGGAATGCGGAGGGGTGGGAAAGGAAACAAAAAAACCATGCAGTGGTTCTGACATAAACAAGGAATTAAAACACTGGCGGTGGAATCCTGGCTCCTGTCAGGTTGGATGTTGACACTGCATCTGCATTGCAAGGTAGGAGTAAAAAAACATCTGCTTGATGCCTTGAATTGTTCTCTTTTAAGTTGTGTTTTGTTTGCTTCTGCTTTGATCTTTGCATCAATTGCATGTTCAGTTGAAAGTGCTCCTCTTTTATTTCATTTCATTATCAGCAATACCCAGTAGCTACAGGGCTCCACAGAGAGGGAGAGAGCAAGGCCAGCAGCTGGGCACCTGCACCTCCTGGGCTCTGCGGAAGGCTCAGAGAAGTTTTTGTGGATGTCACAGCCATGCAGAGTAAAGATAAGCATTACTCAACTCTTACCTTAGAGAAAGAGGCTTGAGATTACAGAGGACCAACAACATAAGACAGCACTATTTCAAAAAAGTACAGGCCAAGAGTGTGAGTCCCAGCACAGTGCCCATCTAAGAAAGCCTCATCTGAGGGTGTGAGGCAGTGTGGGAGTTGTGCTGTCATCTCGAACCACCTTGCATGGAAAAAATGCAAGAAATGCAAGAAAAGCTGGGAGTCCCAGCTGCCCTTACCCAGAGCCATGGGGTACCCAGGGGCTCTCCAGGAAGGGGGGCACTACACCCAGATGCCAGCGTGTAGAGCCACACACCAGCTCTTCCCAGACCTGGAAACACGGGTGAGGTGGGCAGCAGCCACAGGCAGGCAGTGCCGCAGGGCTGCGCCTCTGGCCACTGGCAGCAGGCTGGGGCGAGGTGCTGGTGTCCATGCACAGGTGGACCGTGCTGTTCGAGGACAGATGTCAGGAATGGAATATGGAGCAGTGAAATATCCTCCTTGCGTTTGAAAGAGGAGGAATGGAATGGAACGGAATGAAACTCAAAAAGGTTGGGTTAAGCCTATATATCAAGAAAAGTCTTTAGACAATAATGGTAATTGGTGCAATGATTTTTCTAGGAGAGCAACTAAATAGGCGATCTGGTATTTACCCAAAGCTCCCACTGATTTCAGTGGCAGCTGGGATTGTTCAGCAGCTCTGAAAATCAGGCTACTTATATTTAGCTATTTAAATACAGAGTTAGGAACCTAATTTTAGATGCCCAAACTAGAAAATTTTGGCTTTAATATTCAATATCAGTTCATTTTGCATCACTTTCAGCAAAATTTTGAGGAAAAAATTAGAATATTATGAACAAATAGTGAAATTATATTTCTATTCTCAAAAGATTACATATATCTCTTTGATGACTTTTTAAAATAGCTGGAACTCCTAAAACAGTGTGTTCAAATTAACTTTAACCATATATAATGTTTATATTAAGAAAAAAAAATGGCATGCAAAAGTTTTTATTTCCCCAGGTGTACCTTCAGAAAATTTTATTTTATTTTATGGAGGACAAAAGTTTGTCCAGGGCTCCAGACAGTGGAAGCATAACCATTAGCTTTCAAAAAAAAAAAATGTATCATTGTGATCTATTTTTCTGAGGAGTTATGATATCAGTCATATTGTAATGCATATTCTTGGTCTAATGCATCTGGTGACTTAGTTGCATTATACTTCAGAGAATACTTTTAATACAACACTCCATCTGAATTGTTGAGGGCCACTTCTTTACCTCTGAGGCTTTGCAGAGATTCCATATAAAGACCCTTAAAGAGGGATACCTTTCATTAAATGCATTAGCTTTGCTGCAGTGCTATTTTTATTTGGTTCTCCCATGTTTAACAAACTCAGCATTAAAAAAATCTATGCCTTTTCTTGATTTTTCTTAATAAATGAATACAAAGTATAGCGACTTCCTAAAAAGTGGTCTCAGTGAAGAAACACATTATTTATTTGACTGGAACACCTCAACCCACCTAACAGACATATGACTCCCTCAAAAGTTTCTGAGATGTTGTGAATTTTGAGAGTAAGCTATTTTTGATGAGTTGTTTTTTGTTCAAATATATATTTATTGACTATGTATGAACATGTAGTTCTTAATGAAAAAAGCAGAATTCATGTGAAGCTGCTGTACTTTTATGGGTGTTTATGTTATTTTTGTGGGAACTAGACAAAGTACTCACACAGTATGGGATGGTTTACACTGTGTCCATATGATCACAATATTCTTGAACAGGGAATATACTCTTGAAAGGGATAAGTCTTCTGGTTGCTCACAGCAATGAAATAGACAGAAGACTTGCAAATACTTGAGCTATAGAACTGCTGAAAGACTTGAATTTTTCCTTTTCTACTTACAGAGAGTCAAAAGCCATCCACTTAGCTACTCCCTACAGCTTTTTCAGCCTTCTTCAAGCTGTCAGACAGCAGTAGTGTAAATGACAAGTGCGTTCACGTCCTCAACCTTAGGCCAAGATTAAAAACTCAGCCTGTAAGTTCTCCAGATGTGCTGATTACGGTCACAATATTTTGGTTGTTTTCAACTCATGAAGCTCTGCAATTGCAGTAAGCACTGCTTTGCCACTCAATCACCTCTGCATCCCCACTGGCATCAATCAAAGTTTTATTCCCATCTCCAACACAGAGGTGAACAAAGGGGAGACAACAAAATACTTCCATGTGACATGGCTGTGCCAGTCATGCACATGAATTTGTAGTCTCACTTCTCTATCATTGTCTGTAGAGGTACAGAGTAAGCAATGCCAGACTCGGTGAGCTGGTCATTAACTCAGAGTCTCACCCAATTCAAGTCTGATCAGGTCCTGAAAGAACACGTGGGCATGATTAATAACCTGTATGGTATCTGAAAGTGCAAAAGCATCTGTTGTTAAACAGTACCCCTGCAGCCCAGAAGGCTCAATAGGGGTTTATCCCAGTGGAAAAAAACATTACTAGGTATATAGAAAGAAATGTGAGTACAGATATGAAAATTTATTTTCTGGACATGATTACTGGAAAAGTTTAGCTCAAGCTCTCCTTCTCAAGCAAGCTGCAAACTTGCCCATTTGCGGAGAAAGCTCTTAAAACAAGAGAGAAGAAATATTAAATGCAACCATCAAAACACCAAAAATAATTTTCTCATTGCTAAATAACTTTAGACTGTTCATCTTTTTACCAACCAGCAAGTAATACACAGAAAAATTCAAAATGCAGACCTTAATGCCAAAGCAGCAGAAGGGCCAGGTAGTGTCCTGCCTTTCTTTGCTGCCTACCCAGCAGAGTTTCTGACGATTGCCTTAAACACCTTCAGAGGCATTTTGGCAAAGCCAGGGCAGAGCTGGGAGGCACAGCATCATCCTTTCAAAGCTTTCTAGCCAGCAGCAAAGTTTCATCCCATCAGCTGTTCCTCTTTGGAACAAAAAGGGGTTTTGCTGACAAGCCAAATGCCGGCTGCAGTGGCTGCTGCCTGAAGTCCTCACAATGGGATTGATTGTGTGTGGTGAAATGGGTTTGAATGTGAGCAGATAGGAATAAAGATGCATAAGAATACTAGTGTTAGGCTTTCTGCTATTGAAACAGCAGCTAGTGAGGAGCAGCTGTGGTTATCTAAAAACACTCGTGCATGGAAGAACAATTTTTCTTCCAAAATCTGTAAGAAACACTAACGATGAATCATAGGCAAGCTATAAATAAAACATGACTATGGATTTGCAGACCCAGAAACATTCTCATTAGAGAATGTTGTTTTTAGGACCAAATTGCCCTTTTTTTTATCTATCAGGATCATTTTGAAATAATTACTTCCATGATGTCAAATCCTTTGTAAGTGCACAGTGGAATTTGTAGCATGACATGTGACAAGCATTAAGGTTAAGCAAATGAGCTTGGCTAAATATCTGCTAATCAGCATGACTCACCAGCCTGATATACATTCTCAAGTTTACATCCTCTTTCTATAGATAATAAATGAGGGAAAGAAAGAACTGTCAATCCTCCAACTTCCTTGTGCTGAAGAGATGAATGATTTCCTGAGTTTCATCTTCCAGACTGGAAGGGTCAAAGGTGCTTTCTATGTCTGCTGAACCAGAAAGATTTGGAAAAAAAGTTAACTATACATTGATGACTACTTTTAATAATTAATAGCAGTTATAGTTAGCAATAGCACCCATTCTTCACTGAATCACAGAATTTTTAAGATTGGAAGACACTTTCAAGATGATCTAGTTCAACTGCCAACCGAGCAGCAGCACCATAATCACCCCTAAGCCATAACCCCAAGTACCACATCCAGACACCTCTTGAACATTCACAGCGACTCCACCACGTCCCTGGGCAACTTATTGTAATGCCATTCTTACCATGAAAAAATGATTCCTAATATCTAACCTGAACCTCCACTGGTGCAACTTGGGGCCATTTCCTTTTGTCCTGTTGCTGTTTACTCCAGAGAAAAGGCTGACTCCCACCTCACTACCACCAGCTTTCAGGTAGTTGAGGATACCCTAAGTCTTCTCTTCTCCAGACTAAACAACCCCAGCTCCCTCAGGCACTCCTAATAAAACTAATAATCCAGATCCTTCATCAACTTGGTTGCCCTTCTTTGGACATGCTCCAGCACCTCAGTGTCCTTTTGGAAGTGAGGGACCCAAACCTGAACACAGGATTTAAGCTGCAGCCTCACCAGTGTGAAGTAGAGAGGGGTAATCACTTACTTAGTCCTGCTGGCCACACTACTCTTGATTCAAGCCAGGATGCCACTGAACTCCTTAGTCACTTGGGCACACTATGGTCTCATAGCCAGACAGCTGTAAACTGTCACCCCAAGGTCCTTTTTCACTTGGGCAGTTTTCCAGCCACTCTTCCCCAAGCCTGTCATGCTACCTGGGGTTGTTGCAACCCAAGTGCAGGATCTGGCACTTCACCTTATGCTGCTGTCCTCAGCCCAACAATCCAGCCTGTCCAGATCCCTTTGCCAAGACTTCCTACACTCCAGCAGATCAACACTACTGCATAGTGTGCAAACTGACTGAGGGTGCCCTCGATCCCCTCATCCAGATCATTGATAAAGATATTAAACAGGACTGGCCCTCATACTGAGCCTTGGGGAACCCCAGTAGTGACTAGCCTCCAACTGGATCTCTTCCATTCATCACCACTCTTGGGCATAGCCATCTAGCTAGTTTTTCACCCAGCAAAGGGTACACCTGTCTAAGCCATGGGCTGCCAGTTTCTCCACAGCAATGTTGTGAGAGAGTCAAAGGCTTTACCAATGTCTTTACTGATGTTGTCTAGTTAGACAGTATCCACAGCCTTTCCTTCATCTACTAAGCAGGTCACTTTATCATAGAGAGAGTTCAGTTTGGTCAAGCAGGACCCACCTTTCTTAACCCCATGTTTGCTGGACCTGATTCCTTGGTCGTCATGCACGTGCCACATGATGACACTCACGATGGCCTGCTTCATGACAGGCCTGTAGTTAACCAAATCATTCTTCTGACCCTTCTTGTAGATGGGCACCACAGTTGCAAATTTTCAGTCAACCACGACTTATCCAGTTAACCAGAACTGTTGGTAATTGATTGAAAGGAGCTTGGCAAACCCTTTCTTCATCTCCTCAATTGCTCTTGGGTGCATCTTGCTACAGAACACAAAACTATCCCTCAAAAAACTGAACTATTTGTGAATTATAAGAACTGGAATAGGTGGAAACTGAAATTCATCAGACTTTTAGAGATTTAGTTCATGGATGGTAAACGACTGAAATCTCATGCACTACATGCGTTCTAGTCTTGTATGGGACTCAGAAACAGGGGACTCACAAGTAATTTAATAACGTTTTGAAGACAGGCCTTTATTAGTGTCTTCTATCATAATTTGCATAGACATTTTATTGCCCTCAAGGTGCCTCAAAAGTCTCCAAGACAGTATGCTAGTACTTCTATCTGGGTATTCAGGTCTTAGTGCAGCACAGGATGGTTCAAATAATCACTTATGTGCTCAGATACCATGTTTCATTTGAAAGTGCAAATTTAAGCCTGAAAACAAAGTTCTGTCCTCAATTTTTTTGATAGTCCAGCCTTACTTTAACTGGTACATTCAGTCATGACATGTAGCAGTAAAAGCACACCAATTTATTAAATCATCAGCCTTTACTACTTTTTCCAGGTAAGCACAGGTATGTTTTCTCTCTGAGCAATTCTGTAATGTCAAACTCAACCTTTTACCTCTTCTTGGTTCCAAAGAGGGCATTGTCTGTAAAGGAGGACAGTAAGGGTTTGTCAAACCGAACTAAAAATGTGGATACCTGTAGAAAATTTAATATATATACTATTTATATTTAATTTGCTATTTCACCAAATGTGTAGATGCACATGTTTAATCACCTAAGAAATATTTAATTGGGCTCTTTCTGTTATTACTTTTTTGGTGTTGTTAAAGAAGTTAAATATTTTTCAACACTTCTATGTCAACAACTAAATGAGTTTGATTGAACACATCAGCAAATAAACCTCCATTAAAACAGAGGTATTTCATACTGATACATTTATTTGCATTGTTTCAAACATCATAGCTTTGCTATGCTTCCATTCAAAGGGAATGGACAGTTTCTGTTTTGAAATGAATGGTATGGTGTGGCAGTCAGCCTCAGAAGATGATGGGGCTCACCATAGTGTTTTGGAATCATGCCTTGTGGGATGCAGTCTGCCTGCCTGTAACCTGATCATTGTAAACCCCTCCCCTGTCCTCTGTCCCCTGCCTGTAACCCTGCCCCCTGCTCCCTTGCTGTAACCCTGTCCCTGCCTCTTGACCCCTTGTCCAGGATGTGACATCACATTCCCCCCTGAGAGCCCTATAAAAGCCCACTCCCTGTGAATAAAACTCTCTTTGCTTCCTGCCCACTCCGTGTGTGTGGTCCTTCTTGCTACATCTCAGGACCTGACGGCCACGTGAGAGAGGGATAAGGAGTGGAGAGCATCCCCCATCAGCTGCCACAGTATGGCTCTCTTTAAATTTTATCCATAGATAAAACTGGCTTCTTCCCAGTTTTCCTACACCATAAGACTGTAGGGTAGGCATCCTCCTGTGTAACCACTGTAATCCCTGTGCCACAGCAGGTAATACATTCTAGGCTACAACCTTTATGCCTGGAGTACCTCTGTTGAGAAGAGTTTGCAGCTCAGGAGTGGTAACCAGTGTGCAAACTGAATGCTTAAGTTCCTGTGAGGGACAAAAAGGTGAGGGATGTGCTTATTCTGATTTGGAAACCTTCTGTACCTGAGCAATCTTCCTACCAAATTAGAGAAATTTCATGTCCTCAGCAGCCTTTCCCAGCTGACGTGGACTTTTTGGTACTGCAGGACTCTGTTGTCTGTCAGTGCTAATGACTGGGTGGTTGGGCAGTAATTGCAATTTCGTCTTAGTCAGCTATTAAATTATTAAACTGTTTATGAAAACTGCTTTACTGGGGTTTGAATGTCTCTTTTTTTCTTCTCTTCTATTTATTCAAACCCTCACTCAGAGTTTTCTAATTCACTGAAAAGTTGATGTTTCTTCATCTCTTTCCCTCTGTCTCTGATTATTTGCACCTACTACCAGAAGCTGATGGCATAAAACTGCTTATGTTGTCATCTGAAACATAAGTGAGATATATAGCGTACACTCTCTGAGTAAAAAAAAAACCTGGGTTTTGCTCCATTGGGATCCTATATAGCACTCAGATTCAATCTACTTGCTTGCCATATGGACAAGCCCTGCTTAAAGAGATGCCATCTGTCAAGCTATATGCAGACATGTGCTCATACTTTCTATTTTAAGCTTTTTCTCCCAATTTTTAATGTTATTCTTTTGGCATTGGATTGGTCACCTGATCAGTTATAGTAGGTTTTATGAATTAGTCAGACACAGTGTGTGTTTTACCAGCAATTCTGTGGCATGTTGATGGCAGAAACACTTCTCTGAAGGCACAGTCAGTTATCACCCCTCTGTCTCCTCAGCATCCTGAGGCAGCCAGTGGCCCCTGGGTGCTACACCTCAGGAGATCAAAGCAGAGCGAGATAGCTGATGCATTTGGCTCCTAGCAATGCTGGGAGGGCTGTGGGGTGTAGCACACCCTGTGCCCTGGGGGGGCCGCAGGAGGTAGGTTCCCACAGTCACATGCTGCCTGCTGGCACCTACACATCTTGGATAGTGGGACTTGATGAGGCCAGGATAAAGACCAACCCTCCAGACTTAGGTCAGCCAGGAGAAGACCAGATTGGCAATCTAAGTTCAAAATTTGCTGCATGAGCCAAAGCGACTATTTTGTAAGTGGAAAAGTCACTGAAATAAATAAAGTGACTGTGAGTGATCCACAGCACGGATCAGTTCAGAGTCCTGAAGACACAAGGCGTAACACTCAATATTGAGTTTTCCCTTGAATGAAATCCTAGCACTGACCTCTACTGTGAAGCTCCAAATGATAAAAGGAGACAATATTTTATCTGCTGTTTCATCAAAACTTATTAGAAAAAAATACTGCCCTCTTACTGCTATAAAAGTATCATTCAACCCAGCTCCCAGGTGTCCCATGACAGAATGTCCATTAAACTGCAGGCTGAGCAGAACTCCTGCACAGCATTTAGGACAAGCCTTTCATGCTTTTTCATGTAGTTATTTTTAGAAAATAGGCTGTGAACTGGGGCATTTGATTTTCTCAGTCAGTCTTAGAGGAGGCAGTAAATGAAACAAATTCAAAGATAATTAAATAGTAAAAGAAGGGATTTTGCTTGATAGACATGTTTTGCTGCCATCAGCACAAAGACAAAAGACAGGATACCTGTGTAAAGAAAAAAAAAAGCTAGGTTGGAAAGGCACAGCAGCATTACAAAGATGTATAGAACAAACACACACACCAGGCAAGAATGGCAACTTGTTCAAAAAGCTCCAGTCAGGCTTGTTCAGTGAGAATTAAAAAAAAAACGAAGCACAACAGTGCTTCTAGAGTAATGGTGGGTAAGCATCAAGATATCAATTATCATTTTTGGGTGAACACAGATTTCTTGATGAAGCAGGTGAGATCTTTAGGAATCTACATGGAACAGAAACAAAATATCCAAAGGGAAGCTTAAATACCAAAATGCACGTAAGATCTTCTGAGTAAAATGATGGCTTTCTGGCACTCCTAAACTGTGTAAAATCTTTAGGTGATCTATGAGCTTGAATATTGCAAGAAAAAGAAAGCCAAGAAACTTCTGTATTTTATATGTCAGGTCTGTGATTACCTAGACTCTCTGTGTGAATTTTTTTTGCCTCAAATATCTGGACTTTTTAACTATGAGTCTATAATTTTCAAACATTTAAGGAATCAAACAATTTCTTAATAATTCTGGAGCTTTTCTGTAATTTAAGAGGTGGGAAATAAAAATTATGTGAAAGTCCATATATTGACTTTGTTTCCATTTCTTTGAACTTTTCTGTTTGTGGTGTCATGTTAAATCTTTTAAAAGCAGATAAACCAGACATCTAGCACAATGGCATTCAGATGTTTTGAGAAACACATCTCATCATCTTTATATGAAAAATTCCAAGAGAGATCACTGACATCACTAAAAAACATGGAGACTTTGTGATTGGTCTGATGTGCAATATGGTATCAAAATATTACCCACATATAAGATTCTGGTGTCATATTTCTGAGAGTACAAAGTAGCAAGACACTGACAAATATTATGCACAGCTCCATAAATTAAAACACGATAATTTTGCCTTGCTAGGATAGTGACAATGATGAGTAGAATTAAGTGCATGATTAAGAATCAATGTCCTTAAATGAGAATCTCAGGCAGGCACTTAAGTTTCCACCCAGTAGCAACTGCACCTGGAGTCATGGATGGTGCAAGGAAACCAGCCTGTGCAAAAGCTGAGTGACCATGCGCCGTGCCACATCTCAACCTGGCATGGACAAATGGATAGGTTCCCCCCAGGTGACTGAGAGAGAGTGCTACTAGATCCTAGAGGATTCTGAATTCTTACTTCAGTGATAGATCTGGCATTCTTATGATTTATTAGGATGGAATTTTTTTAAGCAGATTTGGGGCATAGTTGTCATGTCTGCATATCTTCACCCCAGTGCAATTACTCCATCTAGATACCTGGTTCAAGATTATGTATCTGAAATATTTCAAAGAAGTTAACACATTTCTAAAACATTCCACAATGTTAAATCTTCCAGGTTGCAGAAAGACAGTGCCCCAGATGACAGGGAGTTCATAGAGAAGAGATTAATAAATTTTAGTCTTAAACCACGTTCCTGGATTCCCTACTCTTTTCAGATGCACCCACCTGTTGCCATGGTTTCCAGTGCCAGTTCCATCTTGGTCTCGTATTTCTCTTTTTCAAGCGTATCTTTTTTGTAACAGGGTTATGTGTGCTTGTTCTGGACAGAGCTGTGGGGTCCAGAGAGTCTCTTGGACTCTTCCCCAGACACACTCAGCTAACATAATTTGGCCCTAACAAGCCTTCTGTGCACAAAAGTGGCTATATTTTAACAGTGGCAATATTTTTAGCACTGTTGTTCGTGCTGAAATACATTGTCAAAAAATCAAATTTCACATAGGACAGCTCTGTCTGAAGCAGAATGAAAAATTCATTGGCCCTTGCCAAAAATACGCACCAATCCTGGGCCCACCATACTACTCCCTTCATCACGAAATCCATGAAAACCAGAATAGAACAAAATGGGGTTTTTCTCCTTTGGAGTTACTTCATGCTATATCACTCATGATAAACCTAGAGTGGGTCAAACTATCTTTTTTGCCTTTAGAGGTTTTCTGCATTAATTTCACAAAAAATTAGGCAAGATAAATACCAAGGTGTTACAACTTGGTCCCGAAGCCTCAAGCTTTAGCAGGTGCATATTTTAATTTCAGGCTTCAAGAGATTTCACCCACACAAACTCCAGTAACTTTGCAAAAGCATTACAACAGATTACCAGGACTAACAAGCATTGCTATAATAAGGAACTTTTGTTACGCCCAGCAAATACAAACCCCATGCAACTTAAGTGGCATACAGAAAATAGGTGTTTAGGTTACTCACAAGAGGAAGAAAAGAATACAGGAAGAGGGATTAAGACAAGAAAGAATAAAGAGAGGAAAACCATAGATACCACTTAGAAAGTCACATGTCAAGGAGATCAGGCCAGAACCCAACGGGGAGCTGGTGTGTGCCCCTTTACAGGCCCTGGTCACTCTGGCCACTCCCCCCAGGTGGGACCTTTGGGCCACTGACCAATCACTGTCCCCTCAGCCAAAGTGACAGGTGCCGCAGCCAATCAGAGGCCCCGGGGGTGTGGTGTGGGCGGGTTACCAGGCAGACCTGTAGACTGATGGGAGGGCCGAGCCCGGCGGCCGCCTGGGCTGGTTGTGTGGGCGCTGGGCTGGAGCCCTGGGCCCCTGCCCTGCCACACACACACACACACACACACACAGGGTCATTCTGACCTAATAATTGCTGATCAGGTGTGTAACACAAGGTTTAACGGCAGAGCTCAGCCTATGAATTCTCCCTGCTCATCAGGATGGCCTCATATTTCCTATAGCTGTAAATATTCAGTATAAGCAAGTTCAAAATTTAGCTGACTCCCTTTCCCAGTTTTTTTGAAAAAAACATTGTAAGTTAGAAATTAGATTACAAGTCTCATAAATATTTTATTTACCTGCTGACAGGTAGCCAAGTTACAATTTGCTATATTGCGTTAGGGTATTACTAATTCAGGAATTAGTGCTAGAGAAATCTCATTGGCTAGAAACACACAATATCATCAAGTAGTCTCCAGACAGATTTTCTTTTCCTATTTTAAGAATACATGAGTGAAAGAACAAAAATGAACTATATGGAAGAAATAAAAGTCTTGTGAAAAAAACCCTAAACTGCTGTTGGTCCAAATAATGTTCATTTCCACATCAGTTTCTTGTTCAGGACGCACAAGTCCAATGTCCATTCATGGATAAATTAATTTACAACTTCAAATGGGATGTTTTACAGAAGGTAGGGGGTAAAATAAAGACAAATAGACCAGGTTTGCTAACAAGAAGAACGGGAAATAGAAAGGTAGAGGGTAGGTCAGAATTTGCTTTGAAGACCACATCTTTCCAAGTATAAATAAAATAAAAAAAAATAAAATAAAAAAAAGGTTTCTAAACTAATTGTTTGATAACAAACTTTCAGAAATGCCAATGCACCTATCTGGTATGTTCACACTTAAAAGAAAACTGATTTCAGATATACATAGTGATCTGCTATGAAGATGAAATTACTCATTTCCATGTAGTTTCTAAAGGTCTAGAGGTGTGACAAAAACTTTATCTGAATTCATCACTGGAGTGAATGAAAAGGGCTGTAGTATTCTGAACAAATAGACATTTGAGTAGGCCAAGGGAAAAGAGAATTAAAAAAGAGGAAAAAATCATACCATGTTCTGAATGCCTGTCAAAAACAGGCATTCTTCCAGGGCATGTTCACTTAACCGGTGGAGAGGATATGTTTGATTGACAGCACTGAAAGAAGAAGGATGAAGCATTGTTGATACATTTTGCAGTAAAACATCTGTATTAAATTATGTGTTTCTCTCTTTTTGTCAACAAGTTGGCAGAGCACTCACAATGTGTCAGCTCTGTAATAACAGCACCACTTTAAACTGCAGTTGGAAAAGCCTAGTATGAAGGCTTGTTTTTGTGGATAGGTATCTCTAACAAGAGAAAATATAACCAGTTGTGAAGAGAAGTCATGGCTAATGTGTGTCAAAATTATACATAAGCCTTATAATATTCAGTTTCTGGCTCTGTCCAGATATTAGATGGCAAAGAGGCATATCCACAATCTGAGTCATAAGCTCCTGCACTTCAAGTACCAGGAATCCCATTCCTTCAATGTTTTCAAGCAGGCTCTCCATTCCCTGCCGCCTGGCTGGTTAATGATGGAAACAGCACACGCACCATATGCTCGCTGAGGAACTTCAGAATAGCTCTGTTGGTCATGGGCCAAAACAAGGAATGAAAAACCATGACAGAAATGTAAAAGAACCACCATAAAGCTTTTTTTAAAAGAAGACTGACTTCAGGTTGATTTACCTTTGTCGGGCTTGGTTTTGTGTAATCACCTTGTATATCCTATTCAGATGGGTTTTTTTTAATTTTTCCTCTGCCCTGAAGCCTACAGAACTACTTTCTGCTCCCAGAGTACCCAGCTGTGACTAAACCTAACCTAAAGAATCCCATTTTTGAAAATTATGTTCTCAGATAGCATCTGCAAGACCACATTATTAAGCTACAGTCCTGCACACTAAATGCATACTTTGCACCTGACAGCTATTGGTGAATACTCTCTGCAAGATGTTGCTGTTCTCAAAATATCATACCAGGGTTAACACTTAAAGAGAAAGGCAGTGTGAGGGGGGTTGCTCATTCCCAGTGAGAAAAGGATACAGAAGGTCACAAGGAATGCAGTCCTGACAGTATGGTGGGAGTCCTGGTAGAAAGGGGAATAGGGAGAGCCAAAGAGTGAGCAGCAAAGATGAACACTGTTTTTGCCATGTAACCATAGTGATTACAGAGAAGATGAATGCTTTGACACCAACCAAGGTTACTGCATCTGTTTCTGAACAGTAAACCTGCTCCATCCTCATTAGCAAAGAGGAGTTAAAGAAAAGGATGGCCTGAACTGAATGGTCTGTCAGTCAGAACATTTTAATCAGAATTTTTTTTTTCCTGGGTAAGTAGTATGCACACCCACCATGAAATGTTTTTAGTATATGTCAGTACTGACAGCCTTTCATTAGGAAAAAAATGCTGTGATATAGAAAAGCCCAGTTTTCGGATTTTTGAAAAGCTGTTTTAAAGTAAAAATTAATATAATCATACTTTATTGAAAAGGTGAAATCTGAAATGAAATGTTTTGTCTTCCCAAATCCAAACCAAACAATCCAGCTGATTTATTACAGTTTTTGGAATGGTTATTGCTCTTCTGCTACTTCAGAGCAAGTGAAACAATCAGAAAACTAGAATTTTGAATGTAAAATGCATTCCCAATTCAATTGTTCAACTTACAATGCAAATCTGACAGCCACTTGAGTTGTTGCATACATTAGCATAGGTTTTCACATATTCCACACGTACATCTGGAAATATTTTGATATTGCCAAAGCTATTTCACTGTTTGATAGACTATTCTAATCTTCCCTCATGAAATATCTGGGAAAATGAAATATTGTCATTATCTGAATTTTCACATTAGCTATCTCTCCCATGTATTAGATACCACACGTGGAATTTTGCTTTATTTTCCAAAGCAACAGTATACACTTGGGGTCTTTCCCCCCCTCCCACCTTTTTTCCCCCTGGAAAAGGCACATGAAGTTAATTTATAATAATAAAGGGTAGGTGTGCCCATGATGGGTTAGCCTTGGCTAACACCCAAGCACCCACATAGGTGCTTGCTTACTCCATCCCGTTGGTGGTGTGGGGGAGAAAATAAAAAGAAATGGAGCAAAAAAGCCCATCAATTAAAAGACAGGGAGTTCACTTACAACTTATTGTCCAAACAGACTAAGCTTTGGGAAAACTAACTTCATTTGTTTAAAAAAAAAAAAAAAAAAACAAAAAACCACACAAATAAAAA
>JAWWEW010000041.1:36909580-36999437 GCA_035583185.1 Anabacerthia variegaticeps
AATGGTCCCGCCCGGCCCCTCCGCCGGAAGCCCCGCCCCTCCCTCCTTCCCGTCCCCCCCCGCCCCTCCCCCAAGGGCCTCGCGCCGGCCGCCCCGACCAATGGGGAGCCGCGGGGGGGGGGTCCCGCCAGCCAATCAGCGCAGCGGGCGCGGGGCGCGCGCGCGGCGGGCCGTTGGCCGGGGCCGGTGGGGCACGAGCGGCGGCGCGCGCGGCGCCCGCACCCTGTCACATTTCCCCCCGCGTGTCACATCCCCCCGCGTGTCATCCCCCTCGTGTCCCCCGTGCGGACGCCCCTTCGGGCCGTGTGTCCCCGCACGTACCGACCCCGCCCCCGCAGCGCCCCCCCCGGCGGGAGGGCCTGCCCGAGGGCCAGGGTGCGATGCTACCCCGACCGCCTCCGTGCTGCCCTACACCCGGCCGCGGGGGGCTTCTGAAGGCACCTGACCAGAAACAGAAGTTATGGGACAGGTAAACCCCGTTGTCGCAGGCTGCAGGTACCATAAAACCACAGTCAGCACTAGCTCACCTTAAAAGAGCAAGCTGAGCACCATGGTGGCCAAACCTCCGCGGATCAGAGTTTTGAGTATTCCCGCCTTGGCTGGGACGGACAGAGGCAGCAACAGCTCCAACCCTCCCATTTTCACTTGCCATGCTTGCCTGCCTACCAGAGACCTGGTTTCCAACAAATGCCTCTCATGCCTGACTTCGAGCTCCAGGCAAAGCCTTTTCTCATGGTCTTGAGGAATAGCACTGAACACACTTGGAGAAGACATCTCTGATCTACACTAAACTTAGAGAAGTGTAGATGTCTTTGAGATTTCCAGTTTCCCTTGGCTGGAATGAACCAATGATTTCAAATATAATTAGTTGGGATGGTCAGACACATGGCATGATGGCCAAAAGCTGTTTGCTGAGGATGTGTTGCCAAATATTTAATGTGTATTCTCTGGAATTGACCAAATTCTTCCATCTACTTGTCTAAAGCAGTCTACAGTATAAATGTAGCTATTCAAATAATGAAAATGACAACAGAAAGCAAAAGAAGACGAAAAAGTGGTGGATCTGTTTAGTATCTGCAACACAATCTATGTTAAGAACAAGCAAAATACAAAGGATCCTATTCTTCACCATATGGTACCACACAAGTTTTGTTCCAGTGTTTGGCAGCAAAATCTCAGCCCCCAAAAGTGGATGTCTTTGTGGCAAGGAAATTCCATCTGCAAGACAGAAGTTTATGAAGAGAACTTAAGAATGCCCTATTCCCCAGGACACTGAATTTTGGGAGGTGGGCTTTTTTTATATCATGCACTTCTAAATGGCTAGAAACCACAAAGGTGTAAGGAGGAAAAAGAAGGATCCAAGGAAAAAAGTTGCACAGCAGAGTCCAAGTGTTAAGAACCAGGGAGAAAGAAGGATGGAGATACTATGTGATTCTAAAATGAAAGTACCTGTGGCCCCTTACAACCCTCAGAATTTAAAATTGTACTAGATACTAATGTCATATTTATCTGAGGTGTTCAGTGCTTGGGAATATGAAGAGGGCAGATGTGTACAGAAGACATTTGGTAAAAATGAGCAGTCGATTGCCATTACTGCAACAGCAATTATATGCTAATGCAGGTGTTCCCTTTTTTTCAATCAGCTAAAGTGGCAATCGACTGTAAACAAGTGAATCACAAGGCAGTGGCTCGCCTTGCTTGTCCTTCTGAGATCTACCACCTCGTGACACCCAGTCACCTGAAGTGACACCCAGTGACCCCTATGAAGGAGTCCAGAAGAAATGGGACGTGCAGAAGCCAGCAGTGTTGGTGTAAAGAGCAAAGCAGTGAACAGCTGGGGCCAAGGAGTGGGAACAGGTCTAAGTATGTCTAAGCTGTACCTCTAGGCTGGAGAGAAATGCCTTTTCATTGAAAATTCGGAAATGTCTTTTAGGGGGTTTGCATTAGTCAAGTAAATTAACCCCTTCTCACGAGGCAAAATAAAACCAAAGTCCTTACACTAGGGCTTTTAGCAGTTTTTGAAGAACAACAGTTATGGAAACATTTTTCAATAAGAAGCGGTTTCTGTCAACAGCTAAGTAGAAAGGGACAAGAGGCAGGACATAAGGACACCACTTGTGCTTCCACATGGCACCTGCCATCACACAGGTATGAAAAGAGGAAAAGACAAGCTTATTGCTTACAATGCCTGAACTCTATGCACATGCAAGCTTTCTGGTTTGGGTTGTTTTGCTGTCAAAACAGCTCAATTTATCCTGACATTTGTACAGTCAGGAAAATGATATAAAGAAACTTTACTTAGATTTGAGTTTTAACAGCCCCGTATATTTTCATTTGTTTCCTGTGTGTTTCCCATGAGCATGCTCGTAACTTTTAGTTTCAATCTGTCTGGATCATTAAAGTACTACCGTGGGACTGCACATAACATCAAACTAACACCATATTTTTAATAATGAGAATCAAATCACATGAGAATGCATTAGATATCAACACAGGTATATTTTCTGTATACACGTGTTATTTTTTTAAAAAATATTATATCTCGTAGCTTTTTTAAGACTTAGAAAGTGTTTGTAAGAAATGTGCAGGTGTGGTCATGAAAGCACAGAGACACACTGTTTTCTCCAAGCTGAAAGAACCTTGATAAGAGACACTAGGAGAACTGCTCCATGGCATAGAAGCTGGGGCATGTCTCCTGGGGACCCTGACTTGAGATCAAATTGCTGCTCCAAGCCAGTGGAAGAAGAGTTTGAATTGGATCCCTCACATGCTAGTTGAGTGTCTTAATCATGAAGCTATTCAATATCAGGGAATCTAACCTCTCCCTTGGGTGCATAGGCTTTATCAGCAGAGCTCACTTTGGGTCCTTCCCACCGACTTACATGTTGGCTGTGGAGGGGGCTTAGGCAGGAGCTGTCCTGGTCAGGGGTCTGGAGGGCGTTCAGCTCAGCCTGGATTTGTACGTGGAGGGATCTGAAGAAGGTCAAGCACTGATTCTGTTGCAGGAGGACAAACCAGTATTTCTGTAACAGCCTGTTGCTACAAGTGAGTTTGGCATTCAGATCCAGGCTGTCTTGCTAAGTACAGTATGCTAACCACAGTGTGGTTGAGCTGCATTCAGGCTACAGCTAAGCTAAAGCAGCAGTGCCTTAGTTTAGGAAAATGTCTTGGTCTTGGAACTTGGTATGCCTGCTTCGGATCAAGAACTCCACTGTGGCAGGCGATACATTGAACATTTAAGCTGCTTTCAGTCTCTTTTGTACTAATTGAGAAATGCAAAAGGTCCTCAGTATGAAGCTGGATCCAATTACCTGAACACCTAGACATCCCTTCAGACTACTAGGCCAGGCTTGACACCTACTAAAGGCTCAGTTTTACAGGATTCACGTCCTGCTCAACACTGCAAACCTGCAATATATGAAAAGCTGTGACTACACATTCTCTTCTAATCATAGCTGATTTCAGATCAGCTCGCCCCTGACTGTTTTCCAAAGTACCAATTTACTAATGTTACCCTCTCCTGAAATCTGTTGGCAATGCTTCTCATGTGAGTACTGAGTTACAGCAATGGATGATATGAGTGCTCCTTCTCTGCTTCTGTCTCTGGTAGCTGGCTGAGCTACAATCACCATGGAAGTTATCATCAGTCACTGAAAATGAGAACACTCACTGAATTATTTGCAGAGTAAAAATCCCAAATGCCACAAAGAGATGCCTTTTCCTTGGTAGAGTTTCAAGCCCCAGTGAAATCCTGTGCGGAAGTACTAGGTTTATCAGTGCACAAAGTAAACAGAGAATCCAGAGTATTCCTTTTGAAAGACTGGATTGCTTTCTTGTGGCTAGAAGCAATTCTTTCAACCCTTACTGAATGATTATTCCAAGTTACATGACTAGACAATGAATGATACTGTGAAAAGCTGGTTAGTTTTTCCATGTATTGTTTACTTTTTGAGGAGGTACTTGTTTTATGAAGGAAAGTACATCATCCCACAAAAAAAGTCATAGTTTATAAACAGTGCCACAGGCAGCATAGAAAGTTCTGCTGAACTATCATGTGACAAATCATGCAAATCCCCCGTAGAGCTGAGTGAACACCTCTCACAGATTTCTGGTTTGCACTTGAATCTGCTTTTGTGAAATGAGAGCAAATTTTCCCTCAGGGAACACATTTGCAGCCAGGGTAGCAGCAACTAAAGAAATACACAGTGTGTAACCTTTGACATACTGTAATAAAAGGCAAAGAAAAATTACATGGTTTGAAAAGAGTGAAATGCTGAAATGAGATTATATACTTTTTGATACAATAAACTTTAACATCTTTCATTTCTCAATATTTTTGACTGTCCAGGGACTAAATCATGACTCTTCTCTTACATTAGGATTGGTCATAGATATAGGAAGTATAAACCAAAAGTAACTGAAAGAAAAGAACAAAATAAAAAAAACAAACAAATTTAGGGCAGGGTTAAAGAAAATAGGGATAGAATGTAGAATGATAAATTGGGGCAAAAAATAAATGGTTCAGGTGTTTTGAAATCAATGAAGAAATGTACAAGTGTACAAGTACTTTAGAGGTAGTACAGAAGTTAAAATCTCAAGTAGAGTGCACTTGGTGTTCTTTAGGGTCATTGCTAGGGGCTAGAACTTACTGCCATTTGGTTTTTTAAAATATTCCACTTACTGTGGAGTAATTCTATTGGGAAAAAAAGCAACAGTGCTAAATGAAATGTCATTGTAGAATAGACTTTTTAAAGAAGCTGTATGTAGAAACTGATGAATTATTAAGTCATTACATTAGAACAAATCTTTTTATAATGTATATAAATTAGTTCAGTAATAAGAAAAAGAGACATTTAGTAGAAGATGCTGTATCTCTTGTGGTGCCTGCAATTGCTCCTAATGTATCGAACTCTTAACAGCAAAATTATGTCCAGAGGGATTCTTGTTTCTAGTATTATTGGTCACTTCACTTGATAAAATAAAATGCTGTGAAAATTGATAGTTATAGTCAAGGGGTTTGCTTTGGTCTTATAAGGATATAAGTAATATGTTGCTTGAAGGGTCCCCAATACCTTACAAGTGAACAGAGAAAGCTCACTCCCCTAAACTACTCTGGTTCTTTGACCTTCACAGGTTTAATGGTTTAGAGTTTGGTTTGATTTTTTTTTTTTTTCACGGTAAGAGAGTGTAGTAGCTACTGACAGAACTGTTACTGCTAAAAATGCCCACAGTAGTACCCAGAGTGGGGCAGGAAATGCTTTGGAGCCATATGAAAAAACAGCATCCCAAATAGGGAGGAAAAGACAACAACCCTGTCATGTGGACTGCAATCCCTCCCTCCTTTTCCCCCCAAAAAAAAAAACCCCGACAGATGGAGCAATTACAAACATTTCATTTAGATCATGCTCAATTGTTTTGTTGTATTTTTACTATTTCACTATCAGTTTACTAGCATTAATTCCAATGTTTGCAATTAAAAATCACAATAAAGCCAAATCTTGCATTTTTAAATTTAAAAATATCAAAATGAAGTTCCAACAATTTTAACACTTTTGTCCCATACATGTTTTGAGTTGAAACATTTGCTAGGACTAACACTTTTGGACAAGCAATTTATTTTCAATGAACTGGCAATTACCAGTTTAATCTGTGACCTCGACCTTTAAAATAATGTTCTCAGCAGCTCTAGTCGGAGTATGACCTGGCACAGGAGACCTAGTTCCTTACCCTCTTTCAGCCTGATTTCTCAGAAGACCATGAACCATCAAGGAGGATAGACACAGACACTGCTTGTTTTTCTGAATACATTTTTCTAAATCTTTTTTTTTTTCAGCAACACAAACATACAAAAGCATTTTATTTTAAAAAAGTATTTTTATTTTTGTTTCTGAAGGCAGGTGCCTTGGCATCACATAGCGCAGAAGAGGGGAAAGGGGAAAGAATTACAGCTACTTCAGTCAGCAAAAAAACTAAGGGTGTCTCAAAACCTCAGTTCGAAACACAGTACTTCAAGTGGATGGCATGCAAAGGCTGATCAGCTGCATGACAAAAGCTGTTTAAAGAACGTCAACATAGGGATATGAACAAGCTGTATTCAGTAAGTTTGTAAGAAACAGTGCATATTTAGAACTTTTTTGTAACACTCATTTTCTCTCCTTGCTCCTGTACTGCTTCCCCTGTAGCTTTGACTTGGGACTAGAGCTGAGAGGAGAAGAAAGGAAAGGGAAGGCTATTCAGCTGAAGATCTTTGACTTTGGGCCAATGGCTGCAGTATCTTGTATTATCTCTTCATGTTACCAGACATGGATTCTTAGAACAGTCTGTCAGGGACTGACACCAATTCATTTCCAGAGGGTGTCTGGAAGATTTTGTACTGATGGGGTTTTAATATGCTCAAATCCTGTTTACTGCAATAGCCAAAGCAAACTTTTGATCAGAAGACAATGCTGGATATTAATATTGCTCAAGGCTGCCATCTACCAATCTGAACTGCTGTCTAGGGAGATTTGCTACTTTCTAGTGTTTTAGAGACGTCGAGATCCTGATGTGGCCTGTCCAGTCCTCAGAATATTGAGCCCTGCTGCTCTTCCAGGTGGACACCAATGCTGCTACCAGGGGGAACATGGAATGTATTGAGCATGTCTGTATGACTGTGGGTGAGACCACGAGGGCCAATTGGTTTTGTCTTTGATCCTGTTGGTGAGGGGGAAGGACTTGGTAAGGAGTGAGTGAATCCTTTGGATCAACAAGTAGTTGTGCAGCTCATATCAATGACAGAATAATTTTATATGACTGTGGGTCCTTTGTGAGAATTAAAGATTTTTGGAGAAGAGATGGGATCCCACCTGACTAGGCAGGCCAAAAACATCTTTGACAACAGGCTGGCCAATCTGGTAAAGACAGTTTGAAAATGGGAAAGATGGAGGAAGGAAATTACATCCCATAATTAAGGCGGGAGATGGGCCTGGCTGACAAGCAAAAAATGTAGGATAAACAAGAGAGACCTTGAAACCAGCAGTGCAGAACTGAAGGGGGACCTCAAGCATATAAACTCAAATAAGGAAGTGCTAAGAGAACAACACTATGAGGGAAGCTCTCACACTTTTCCTGGGAAAAGGTCTCCTCAGGGACCTACTTAGAGGAATCCAACAGGAGATGGACCCGCAGAAAAGAGGTCCAGGAAAGTTTACTGACTTTTCAAGGATCACCTTCTCCAAGCTCAAGAGCAGTCCCTCTTGATTTGCAGAAAGCTAAACAGAGGTGGCAGGAGGTCTTCATAGACAGACAATGATCTTCTGCAGGAGGTCTTCTCTGACAGGCAATGAGATTGTGACAAAACACTATCATATAAAGGAAGCATCACAAGTGGTGGGAGTAGGGACAGGTGACTGTAAGGAATATAGAAATGCTGTCTGAGCATGAAGGAATAGCATTAGAAAAGACAAAGCCTACCAGGACTTGAATCTGTCAATGGACATGAAAGGCCACCAGAAGGGCTTCTGCAAGTGTCTCAGCAGGAAGGGCCCTGTGTTGAACGGGACCAGGAGACTAACAAATTACGCAAAAATGGCTAAGATACATAATGCCACCTCTGCCTCAATTTTCACAGATAAGATTTGCCTTCAGGAATTCCAGGTCCCTGAAAACAGGGTGAAAGTTTGGAGCAAAGAAAGCTTACCTTGGTGATGGAGGATCAGGTTAGGGAACATTTAAACCAACCAGACACACAGAAGTCCATGGGACCTGACAGATGCAGCCATGAGTGCCACGGGAGAAGCTAATGTTGTTGCAAGGCCACTCTCAATTGTCTATGAAGGATGTTGGCAATCAGGGGGTGTTACTGAGGACTGGAAGAAAGCAAATGTCACTAATCTTCAGGAAGGGCAAGGAGGAAGATGCAAGGAGCTATAGGCTGGTCAACCTCACCTTGATCCTGAAAGAAGTTGATGGAACAACTTGTCCTGGGAACCACTTCCAAATGCATGCAAGACTAAGAGGTGATTGGAAGTAGTGAATGTGGATTTACGAAGGGCAGATTGTGTCTCACCCTACCAGTAGCCTTCTACAATGAAATGATTAACTTGGAGGAGAAAGGGACTTCAGTGGATGTTTATTTTTACTTATGTTCAAAGCATACTTTCAACACTGTACCTCATAACATCCTCATAGACAAACTGATGACTAAGTGGTGAGGTGGACTGAAAACTAGCAGTACAGCTGTGCCCAGAGGGTTGTGATCAGCAGCAGAAGTCCAGCTGGAGGTCAGTCACTGGTAGTGTACCCCAGGGGTCAGGCCTGGGGCCAATACTATTTAACATCTTCATTAATGACCTGCATGCTAACATAGCATGCACACTCAGTGAGTTTTCAAAATTTGATCCAAAACTGGGAGGGCTGGCTGATATACCAGACGGTTGAACTGCCTTGAGAGGCTGGGTAAATGGGCTGACAGAAAACTCATGAAATTCAGCAACAAGAGATTTAAAGTCCTGCCTTTGCGGAGGAACAACTTCAGGCACCAGAACAACATGGATTATGATAGGCTACAAGGCAGCTTTGCAGGAAAGGACCTGGGGGTGGCTGGGGCTCAACACCAAATTGACCATGAGCCAGCAATGTGCCCTTGCTGCAAAGAAAGCCAACAGCCTCCTGGGTTGCATCAGGTCAAGAGAGGTGTTCCTTCCCTTCTAGTCCACCCTGGTGAGATGTATTTGGAGTGCTGGGTCCATTCCTGGGTTCTCCAGTAAGGCATGGACATATCAGATCTGGAAATGAGCTGTCCTGATTAAGGGACTAGGGCATCTTTCATTATGAGGAGAGGCTGAGAGAGCTGGGACTGTTTAGTCTTGAGGAGAGAAGACTCAGAGAGATTTTAGTAATATTTTGAACATCTGCTCAGGGGATAGTGAAGACAGAGACAGACTCTTCTCAGCAGTGCTCAGTGAAAAGACAAGGGAGAATGGACACATTGAAATATGGTAAATTTCATTTAAACATATGAAAAGTCTTCTTCACTCTGAGAGCAATCAAATGCACAAACTGGCACAGTTTGGCACAGGATGTCAATTTGAACCCTTGGAGATATTCAAACCCCAACTGAGTACAGCCTTCAGCAACCTGCTCTAGTTGTTCCTGCTTTGAGCAGGGATTTGGACTACACGATTGCAGAGGTGCCTTCTAGCCTCATCTATTCTGTGATTCTATGATATTTACATAAAAGCCTTGTTGACATTTGATGTTCAAGGATATGAGATTGAAAAGCTGCAAAAAAACTCTTAGCTAAATTTTTCATAATGAAAAATGCTTACGTCTGTCTGATTAATTCTGAAGTGTTCATGAAGAAGGCAAATACAAATTGTTCTCTATGGTTTGCATGACAGATTTGCATGGAGAAAGAAAGCTATATAAAAGTTGACTATATTCTCTGTTATTTATTAGATCTCTTTCTAGAAGGCCATGCTGAGTCCCAGTTATAAATATAGCATTTTAGTGTTCTGCAGAAGAGCAGACTGCTTCTGTATCATTTAGTCTTATAATCTCTATGCATTTCAAATCATATCTGCAGCCTAATGTAGGCTGTTTTCTTACAAAATATAACTATTTAAAAGCTGATGCTACTGATAAAACTGCTTGGGCTTTTTTGCTTGTCATTCGGTTGTTGCTTTATTTTCATGCTTTTACTTTTCATCTTTCACTGTCTCCCACTGCAATAAGCAGACCTGATGTTCCTAAGAACTCTGTGGTATTGCTACATCAGCTGAAAAAAGGATGAAGGGCAGAAACTAGGCAGAAAAATAAAAGGAAGTTGCAAAGGATGGGAGAAGAGCAAAGGAGAGGAAGTTTGAGGTGAGAGCTGTGGGATTTGGTAAGTGAAGCAACCAAAGCCTTTAAAAATAAGGGGTGGAATTATTTCTGCCTAACTTCAGATGTTCTCAACTTGAATAGCTCAACTTTCCTGGATTGCCTTAATGCTGGAGAAAGATAAGCCCTTGTACAGTGTAATTCACCTGAGCTATTTTAATTGCCTGCTTGAAGGTGGAAGGACTTGTGCCCTAGAAATGGCTCTTGCTGTCTACTGACAATACAAGGATGAGGATAATCTCAAATATAAGTGCATTTACTGAATGAATGGAAATTCTCTAGCACTATTTTCAGCACCTGAAGTGAAGAAAAGGAAACAACATCAAAAGCAGTCTGGGCAACTTGTACCTTGTAAATCTCAGTGTCCTGGAGCACCTGGAACAGAAATTGCCCAGTATATTTATTTTGCAAGTTTAGAGCTGCTTTTCCTTTCTGTTTTCCACAGTGGTGTCTAGGTATGAAATGCAGAGTATACATAGAGTTGCGTTGTTTGGCTTCAGTTTAATTCTGTAAGGGTAACATCTTCTACCAAGGTCACATGGCTGCCTGAGCTCCTTCTTCAGATTCTCTGGAATTACTTGCTGCAGCTTGATGATGGTTGTGAAATTCCGGATGTGGGAAGATATGCAAATCTTATCTGATGTGTTTCTGCTTTCCATTAGCACAGATCTATTGTTTCTTAATATTATTGCAAATGCCAGAAGAACAAGAAAGATGGTCAAGATCCCTGAGAGATCTAGATGATAGCCTAGAACTGCTGTGGTGAGTATGTATCCCTTGTGTGAACAAATCTGCACTGAGCTAGAAACACCTGGTTACAAAGCAGCATTTAAGCCTGGGGGATTCATCCAAACAAGATACCATACAGGTGAAGAGGTAATCTGATCCAAGAGTGGAACTACACAGAGAGAAAAGACAGAAAGCAGACTTGTTAATCCAAATGGGCATGTGTTACATAAACAACTTCTTGAAAAAACATCCCTGTGGAATAGTTTGGGGTTTTTTTCAGCTAAAAAGGAATAATTAATAGTAGATGAAATAACAAGGAACTCAAAAGAAGTGGTGAAAAGTGCCTTTCTGCAAAATCCCTGAAGGGATTCTGAAAAAACTTTTCCCATATGTCAAAGACCCAAGCACCGATTCTCTGATTTCTTCTTAATAGCCGATCAACCAGTCATGAATTCATTGTTAATGCACAATGAAAAATAATATGATTTCAACATAAATAATTTATAAATACCAGTCATCAATGGCAATACAGATGTAGTTAAAAAAGATTCCTATCTTCTGTTTAGGAAGGGACAGGCATAATTAAATCTATTCTGTAAAAGTGAGGAGTCCTATAGAAATTCAACACTATACAATTAGATTTTATGACAAGTCTTCAGTAAATTACAGAATTCAGAAAATTCCAGGGAAGTTTTGTCTGCTTACAAAGTAAATTGTACCTTGGAACTCTTGTGATCTTCCTACCTAACCAGGTTTACATTTAGGCTAACATATTGGTATTAAATTATCTGTAGCTATCCAAATAGTGCCATTTCATATATCAATATATTATGTACCACAAAATACTGATATAAGTGTTTACTGCTATAAACTACTACATTTTATCATGCAGTTTATCAGTAAAACATTTTTTAAAAATATTGTTCCCTCTTAGATATTCAGACATGAATATCTGCATTAGAATATTGTGCTATTTAAAATACCTTACACAATAGAGAGCATTTTATAATATTAAAATGGAATTATTTGTATTATAGGGATAGGAATACAATGATTAAGCAATTTGTAAATGGGATAAAAATTCATAAGCAAGCAGTGCTCCAAATATTTATGAATGTCTAGCATACTCAAAGCTCTAGGTTTTTTTTTTTAAATTATAAAATAGGAGTTGATGAAATACTGCTTTGCAAATATATGCTCTTGATAGTCAATGAACCAGAGGAATCCTTCTTCATTAAATTGATTGCTTACTCCAAAAATATCTAAATATATAGCCATTTCTCCCAAATCCCATGAGGCAGACAGCGGCAGCCAGCCACCTGAACGCTTTTCAGTCTCACAGGATCTCATTAGATGCTGAGTATACCAGCCATACTCCTGCTCCTGCTGCCCCCATTCCTGCTCCTAAATAACCAGTCTACCCCAGTCTTGCTGACTTATTGTCCAGGACTGAAGTGGGCAGTATTGGTGTGTTGCCCTCCAAACTTGATTTCTGGTCACAGTCTTGTGTTACCCTTAGGTGTGTGGCCTGAAGCCAGCTCAAGTCCTGTGTAGTTTTCTTTGGTGCTGTGCTGCAGCTCTGTGCACTCTCTATCCCTGGCTCTGAACACAGTTTTAGCCTTTGGTTCCTGTAATCAATGACTGTGATTGATAATTGTTATTTAAGGTCTCACTAGCACTTACACCTATTTGTTTTCATATTGCTACCTAGGAACTGAAAATATCTGCTAGCTGGTGGCTGGGAAAGCATGTACACTGAAGTGCAGCTGCAGGGGCCTGAGGGATCTGTAAGGAAAGATGTACAGTTTTTCAAATCATTAAAACAATAACTATTTTCTTTTGTTTGAATTTTAGTACCACTATAAAAGACACCATTGACATAGTTAAGATGGGAGACCAACTTCAATGGAAATAAAAATGTCCGTGGTCTCAAATTTTAATTCACTGGCTGCAACTAATTGACTATATGCATTGTCTGTGTGTATAAATATGTTCTTTATTCTCACTAGCTCGCTTATCACTGTGGTTTTGGGGGCTTTTTTGAGGTTTGTTCTGTTGGTGGGTTTTTTCATGGTCAGAGTGTTCTGGGAAAAAAAATTGAAGCAGATGCAGTGATAGGTGATTGTGGGCCTAATCTTCTTCATGTATTACTCAGCAACAAAAATAATGAAGCTGATTTATAGTCTGTAAAATGTTCACTTGTTGCTTTGGGCTGAGATAGATGTTGTCAAGATTGGTTGAAGTGTTGGGACAAGTGTCTGTAGACTCCAGGAAATACTGAAAGTCCTGAATAGCCATTGGAAAAGGATTAAAAATCCTCCAGGATTAAGCACCAGGCAGAGCATGCATCAGCAAAGAAGAGAGTTACACATCTTGCTCCAATCCTTAGGAGTACTCCTGCACAGATCCTGAACTGAACAGCTTGGCATCTTTCAGCCGTACCTAGAATTGCTCCTTGCTTTGATTTTTCACCCTGTCAGTGTGCAGCTTTTGTTTAATGGGATTATTGCCCTGGAACAGTATAATTGAAGTTCTTTTCTTCTTTAGTATGAGCATGTGCATTTTATCTGCCTCGTCTGCATTAGTCATGTTTTCTGGGAATATGTAGCCATTAAGTGGGTCACTTGAAGCAGGATGGCATGCTATCAGCCACACGCTCAGAGTCCTTCCCAGTTCTCTCACACATTTGCTGTTTTGATGCCTTGGCCCTCATGGGTAGAACAGAGCACTTACTACTCTGTTCCAGTGTTCCTGAGAACAGAGAGACATCATTCTCTACTATCATTTCTTATCTTGACAAATTGGTTTCTTCCTGCTGGATACAGAAATTTCTGCTTGCAGCCCTGTGAACTGCAGCTTCACACTGCTTCTCTTTCTGTTCCTTCCCCCCTTCCACAGGAGCCTGGTTCACTTTAGAAGTTCCTCATGTAGACAGTGACTACTAATGGCCACTCTGTAATTTTAGGGTGAAATTTTAGATTTGCAGGATGCCTATTCCTTTCTTAACATAATGATTATGGCATACTTTTAGAACACTTTTCAGGGCTCCAGATCTTTCTTTTAATCTGTGCTTTGCCTTCAGAATAATCCCTGTCAAGCACAGGTGGCATTTTGCAGGTGCCCTAAGTGAAATGTAAAGCTGTGAAAAACAAACAACAAGAAAAATTCTAATTTAAAATAGGTCTAGTAAAGCCCTGAAGACATTTTGCGTAGGAAGTATGTAATTTTGGAAGGGTTTTGGAAAGGGGAAGCATGAGGCAGTTGGGAAAATGAGACTACTTACTTGTTCTTGCTCCTCCTTTGACCTATCATTTCTTATCCTGCACTTAACCAACAACAGGTGACTCCTACTGCAGGTTTTCTCTGTCCTCTACAGTCAGTCTGAGGGTTAGGATCTCCACTGTGCAGTACATTCATTTCACTAAGACAGCATCCAGCCCAGAGCCTTCAGCAGAGCAAGACCATTAAGAGCATTAGCCTGAGCATCTAGCAAGGATTTCCTGGATTACAGCTCAAGCTGATTTTACTTCAAAGATGAAGATGGCAGATGAACCTAGAGATTAGGAATTTTCTTTGTTCCTGTTGGATCTTACTAAAGGGTCTAACAGGTAGGATTGCTTATCCTGAAGCATGAAGAGAGACATGTACACAGAATGTGTAGTCACCGACCTCTCTTTGATGGGCTGCATGTTTGATGGATAAAGTAATGTACAGAATAAAGATGGTCTCAGGTCCCTAAATTAATGAATTACATGGAACTTCAAAGGCAAAGCACAGATTGCAGGAAAACTGGGGAAACTCTGGCAGGATTTTAGTGGCCAGGGACCTACTTGCAGTTATAGTATCATCAAATAGAATTCCATTTATAAAGGATGGTCAGGCCTTACAAGCAAAAAACCTCAATTCTTTGCTCAGCACATGGTGCAAAAAGGATCAAAAAGAGGCAGAAATATTATGGGTAAGAAATTTCTGACTCTGCTGACTTCATCAATGCGCTCATTAGCACCTTTTCAATTATTAATTGCTCTGGCTGCTACAGTTATTACTGATCCATATTAATCCTCCAAGGAACATGAAATGATAACACCGAGTCATGATGACCTTGTCTTTCCATATGCTACAGCTGGTCAGGAATTTTCCAATGAAACAGCTGTTCACTGAAAAGCGTAAATTTTGAAAAATATATGCTTTTGTTGGAAAAAACTGCATTTCATTGATTTCTGTTTGGAAGGTCTTTTTGAATCTGGCATGGCCTTCCTACAGCTGATATTCATGAAGAAGATTTTTCTTGAGGATGTTTGACAAATAGGTCCTCCTTCTTCCTGGCAATCCATACAAAGTGAATGAGAGGAGACTGAGGAACACCTAACAGAGACTGCATTCTAGGCTGAGCCACCTTCAAGACCAATTTTGCTTACACAGGCCTCACACAATATAGCAGATATAAACAGTAACCCCAAACCTTAACAAAACAATAGGGAAGTGGCATCAGCCTTTGTTATTTTTCTCATGAGTGTCTCAGACATTTTGTAAGAGTCACAGCTGTATTAGAAGGAAATTTCAGAGATTAACCTTCAGGCACTATCATTTCAACCAAATATTAAATTAAGTCTATGGTATTCTGAAAGCAACAGATTCTTCTTTTCAAGGTATTTTAAAACGTATCTTTGCCATTTGGTTCAATATTTTCTTCCCAAAGTCCCACCAAGCTCCAGTAAACCTAGGAACAATAGTTCTATGTGCACTGAAATGCTTTATAGTACTTTAGTATAATTGTAAAATTTTTGCCTTTTCTTTTCTTTTTCCATATGCCTGCATAATTCAGTGCTCTTTCTGCATAGTCAACTGGGTACTGGTTCTGTGTAACAAAGAATTATAAGTATGTGATTAATGGTTATTGAAACGAACACATTTATCCAGCTGAGGAAGTCTCCTGGAAGCCAACAGGTCCAAGAAGATATTAACTAAGGCTTTGTTATCACCAAAGGTTTTTTTCGTCTTTGTATGTGTGATGAGGAGTGGTCTTTAATAGGTTTCAGAGGAACCAAAGAGTTGGTTTTTACAGTGTGAGAAACAAAGATCAGGAACAGCAACTAAATGGCCAGTGTGTGACTTACAATGCCAAAGGGGAATGAGGCAAGGAAATGCAAGACAAGGGAGATGAATAGGAATTTTTTTCCTCTTCATGAATGACAAAAAAAATTAGAAGGAGTCAGATTAGAAAATGAGTGAAAATAAAAATACAAAGAGGAAGCTGTAATCTGGTTTTATAGACTAAAATATGTCAGACAAAATAATTTTTAATTATTATTACTTCTATTATTATTATTATTATCGTTACTATGATTGCTATTCTTTCCTTTTCCTTAGCAATAATAGGACTTACAGAAATGTGAGGAGTTAGGACAAAAAATCCACAAAAACTTGCAAAAGGGTCTTAAGGAGAGGTCGAAATCTGTTTAACAGTTATCAATTCTGGTTGTTGGGTAAAATGACTCCCACTGTTCTATATTCTATTCAAAAATCAGTGAAAAGTTAATATTTGTGCACCGACTTGAAGGCAGGTGTTCTCTTGAACAAAGTAGAACTGGAGATGATCAAATAAATGTGAGACTTTTTCAAAAAAGAATTACCTGCTTTTTATACCTCTCCCCAAATTAATAGTTTCCACAGATTCCAAATAAAGATGAGGAAGGGGGCACTCCCTTTCCTCTTGCTAACTAAATTTCTCCATAAAAATATAAGCCCCCTAAAAGAGCCCTGTGGTTTATATTTTTGGTGGTCAGTCAATTAACAACTAGTCAAAACACTGTCATAAGCTAAAGCACACATCCTCTCTCTAGCAGCTTAAAATCAGGCTACTTAGTGATTACAAGTGGCTACTGGTCAGAGGCCCTAAAAAACTCATCAGTAATCTTGCTGATGAGCAAAGGTAAAGTAGGTTCAATGTTGCCAGGACAGAAATGGATGGTATATGAAATTTATTGAGACACTGGCTTTGCTGCAGCAGGTACTTTCAGAGAGGGAAGCCACTCAAAGTTTATTTTTCCTGATGCAGGAGGGATCCTCAAGGCCAAAATGTTTTATTTGCATTCCCAAATCAGCAGCAGAGGTGTTCAGGAGGGGATGCTCACAGGCCAAAACTCTCCCTCTGCTCCACAAGTAGCATGGTTCTTTGGGAAAGGGTGTTCATGGCCTGAAAAATCTCTCAACCCAAAGCCACAGAGATATTTGAGGGTCGGTCTGAACTGGATGGCCTTCCAGGCACATCAGGGAGACAGTAAAAGGATTCAGTTCAAGGCAAAAACATAACTAGCATTTTGGGGGTTTTGGAGGAGGAGAAGATGAGCTGTTCTCATTTTGAATTTAGATATTATTCAGAATGTGAGTTTAATTTTATTTTATTTTATTCTATTTTATTTTATTTTATTTAAACAGGGTTTAGAAAGCCAAGCTCCTAAGTCCCTCAAATAAATCAAATTTTAATTAAATAGCCAATGACAGGAACAAGTGTGGTGTGAAAAAAACATGATACCTACTTCTGCTCAGAGGAGCATCCTTTTTCATGGGAAAGATGGGAGTCAGAATCCCTCTAAGAATGCTATTGAACTCATGGCAGATTAGGAGAACTAAAAAAAAATAAAATCAGGATTTACAACAGAACTGTGTAAGAAAAAAGTATGGAGCAGCTGAAATAAAATGGATGCTCAGTCCTTAAAGTCAGAATATCATCACGCTGAGCAGGTCCTTCCTTTTAACTCTCACAGGACAATGCTTTTGCTATGCGTCCATATTTTTTCAATTCTCTTTAATTCCAAATTGATGGAATTTAATAAATCTATGTTGTGTGATAGGCCACAACTGTGTTTTCTGAACATTAAGTACAGGGAAATTCCCTAGACTTCCAGGTTTTGTTTGTGTTCCTTTTTCTACAGCTTTATATCTACGTGATAAAGCACTTCCAGTGCAGGAATTCACATTGCAAGTGGCCTACACAAATGATCCTTCCTTGAAAGAGAAAACTTAGCAAGTTTAGTTGGTTTAGTAATAATTTTCTGTAGAAGAAACAAATAACCCTAAACTGAATGAGCAGATATGGTGTGTAGGTAGAATGGATTTTTATCAGCCAAGCAACTTGTTTGGGTAAGGTTTTTCCTTCTTAGTGACATTTAGCACCACTATTTTCGGGTGAGACATGTCAAAGAGAGAAGAAATGGGTCATGTGAAAATATACAGTGCCATGCTTAGATGCAATTTTCATGTGAGTTTTTTAAATCTTCATTTGCAGGATGTCAGATGTTAAGGGAACAAATGCAGACAACCTTAGCTTCTTCTCTGAAGGAAACCTTAAGTCCTCTTTGTCTGTCTGCCTAGCAGTGTCTGTCTTGCCTGTCCCATTCCTCCCAGTCTGTTGTAAGCCACTAGTGGATTTTAGCTAAACTGAGGGAGAAGTGGAAAAGAGAAGTAACACAGTTCCTGCCAGCTCTGTAAACCAGCCACATGAGGACATAAGCAAGACCACAGGAAGAACCCCCTGTCTCTTGTCAGGTAACAAAACACTCCAGGTAGAAGAGAGAGCTTATCGATGACTCAGTTTTCAGACAGCCTTCAGTGAATGCTTGCACTTACAATGAGTCTACATGTCCTTGAGCTCAGTGCTCAACAGCACTTGTTGATATATCTATCCTCCTCCAATCCCCTTATCACAAAGGAAAAGGTAATGCACAGTGCTGATACTGTAACTCTACTACTGATGGCAGTGACAGTATTATATCAACATTTTATTCCCAGTTCCTGCTCTGTTTCCTACTCTTGCACCCTTCCTCTTCTCTCTTCTCAATAGCAGACACATGTCCATGCACACAGATGCTCCACAAAGGTTCTGGCAGAGTTTAGTTTTGAAATTCTAAAATTGAGAGCAACAGCCAGTCTTTTTGCAGAGACAGAGACTGGGCAGATATTTCAGCAATGGGCTGGGATTCAGCAGGCTGAGATTTAATTCCTCATGCTCTGCATCTTCTGTGCCTTTGTTCCTTTCTCTGTAGAATTGTGCCCTAGTTACAGCAGCCGGGACCAGTTTATAACTATGTGAGTGAAACCAAACTGTGTATTCTACACCCTCTGTGTCATTTCTGATGAACTGTTAATAATGGATTGCTTGCAGCAGCTGCCCAGGGCACACCTGAGCCCTCAGGCTACAAGCTGGGTATTAAGGAACCCTTCGAGGCACAGGAATGTTTCTGTCTTCACACCAGTGACCCAGCTGTGGTAACTCCCCTCTCGGGAGGCACCAGCACCTTCACACCCCTGAGGGGTCATGTCTGCTAATGGGCTATTAGGGATTGAAATAATAGACAGTTGCAATGACCTAGACCATCAAAGATTCCAAAAATATCCCATGACTCACAGAGTTAAATCACCCATTGTGAAACTCCCCACCCTGGGGGAGGTACTGAGCATTCCCACATGAACCTGTGTATATATAATTTTCGGGTTTTGGGACTTCTGGTACCACTTGTCAGATCCAGAGGAAGACCAGAACCTCAACAGGACTGTGACTGCCAGTCTCAGCAAGACTGTGACCATGATCCTCACCAACAGGTTTTCCTTTCCTTTTACTTTGCACTCAGGGGGACCCTGTGGTGCTCAGCACAGGGGCTAAGGAACACCAATCTGTTTGTGTTGCAGCGTGCTGGGTTATACATCTGGTTTTTATGGGTTAAACCCAATTTTTTCTCTGTATCATTGTAATCGTTTTAGTAAATTATAACTCTGACTTGTAATCTCTCTTGAGTCGGGTTCATTTCTCCCACCAGTTTACCTTTAAACCAGCACAGTCTAGCAATTAGCTACAAGCCCTAAGACATAACCTCATCTGCATACTGAGCTGTGGCAGTGGTACCTTGTGTCTGGCTGCAGTGCAGGACTGGTGGAGCAGTGACTCAGCTGTGTGCAGCTCCCACGTTAGATTTTAGCCTTACATTAACCAACACCATGGGCAAAAACTGAAGCAAATCCCCAGGTGAGGGATTCTGCAGTCATGACACGGCATCCCAAATCTGATCACTCCATACATAACCCCCGGAAAGACTCAGGGCTTTGTTAGGACATTGCCTGCACTCCTCTATCAGACAGCAGTGCACCAGCTCATGGGGACACAGAAAATGCCAGAGTGCATCAGGCTTTCTCACCCTGCAAAATGGTTTCTAAAACTCCTTGGGTCCCTTCCCAGCACTACCCATTTGTTCCCATGGAGAGGAGTTTTAATAACCCTGTTGCCACCTGGTGAGGAAAATGACTGCCACAGAGCATGCAGATGTGCATGCTGATCACTATGGTTTCTACAAGCCTCTTTGAGAAGCTGAGAAACAGGAGAAAATGAAGCCAGAAGCAAGTCAGATGCCACACACTGTCATTTCCTTTTGCAGAAATCTAAGGAGCTATAGGGAAGTGTGTATTTTAGAAGTGGTTAGCCCTTTTCAAGAGTATAGGGTATTTTGCTGCCGATGTAAATATTCCAATTATGACTGTCATCTTGATATCCAGCTCCTGTATGTTGTTCAAAAGGCACCACTCAGTATATTTTCTCAGGCAGTCAGTAAAATACTAAAAATCCCACAAGTCAAGTTACAATTTGCTACAGAAGCACAGACACTATGAGCTATACAGCAGCTGGAAGAAGTCCATGAAGTACATCAAAGCATCCTTTTTGAAGTTCTTTGAGAACATGAATGGCAAGATACTAATGCAATGATACTGCTGAACAACTTTGCATCCAACCATGGCAAATGTGAGATGCTTTACTTGAAAGGAACAATTTAGCCAAAATAACTTTCAAACCTCTCAGAAGGACAAAAATCTTTCATGTGAGTAAGCATTTCAGAAGAATGAGTCTGAGCCAATAATCATCATTCTGACATTCATAAAACTCACTTTATTAAAGACATCAGTGCATATTACAATACTAATGAAGCTGTAAGAACTGGGGAACAGGCTGAGCCTAAAATCTCCCAGCAAGTCAGAAGCAAACCTGGGAAGACAACTCAAGCACTCTGACTTGCAGGCTTCCTGTGCATCAGGCCACACCTCTTGTTTTAAAGAGCTGTGTTGCCACCTCTGCAGAATATCTCTGGGTGTAGCAAAACATGCTACCAGAAACCGAAGAGAGGAGAGAACAGCAGTTTGCAGCCTAAGATCCTGATTGCTTTCTGTGTAGTGAGCCCACTGAAGGGTAGCCAGGTCATATCTGCCTGCAGGACAGACACCTCCCACGACCAAGTCCTCTCAGGTCTCTGTAATGTGAACCAAAACCTCACCTGGGACAAGGCATCATGAACAGATAGGAAATCAAACTAAGAAGGGAAAAATATGGAAAAAGTACCATCAGTAAGACAATAATACAGTTATGACAGAGGACTGTGAAGGGGCATAGAGAAAAGCAGATCTTGGGCAACAGGTATTTGATAAATATTGGATAAACAGTAAATTTTAAGAGGCTGTAGTCCACTAACAGGTTTTAATTCAGAAGTGCACTCTGAACAAGGTGAAGAAAGTACAGGAGCAGCTCTTAGCTGCTGTAAAAATGTTTATAAGGAAAGAGATGGAGCAGTGATCACAACAGCACACCTGACACCTGAGAGTTTCCCTTATGACTTCCTGCAAGTTACATGCTTTCCATGCCTGTGAATCCCTTGTACCAGCCAGCCATTCTCCAAAACAGGTCAGCCTGCTGATCACTTTTTTTCTCCGAGCTAAATTTCTGCTCACGAAAGCCAGCTGTCACTCAGGTGTTCCTATTAAATTTGTAGTTCAGAGAAATGTGTTTTAAAAATTTACCGATGTTCCATTTGTGTGAAATAGCTCTATGATATTCTAAGGAATTATATTTTCCTTTATAAATATTTGATTAATGTGGTTGCTGAAATATTACCTTACCAGCTTTTGTCTATGATACACCCATAACAAGAGTTTAAGATCAAAATTCAGAGAGGTTCTAAGGCCCTTCTTTAGAGAGCATAATCTGGGGCAAGGAAGTTCAGAGAAGGCTGAGGGGATGGGGACTCAAGGACATGGGTAACCCACTTCCATGTGCACAGAAACACCTTATTGACCTCAAGATTTGACAACTATACCTCCATCCACAAATCTGAGAACATGAAGCCATCATTGCAAAACTGGGGAAGGACTGCAACCTCCTGGCTTTTGATCCACCCAAGACAAGGAAAGCAGCTGGCACACCTAAGGCAGCTGTGCAGGAAACTGTGTGGATTTAGTGCTGGTGGTGCTGGACTAATAGACACCTCTGCGATTAGGCACCACTAAACAGTGTTTTTAAGGCTCTGAGTGCTGGATCTAAGTGCTGATGGTGGAGGGGGCAAATCAGGTGAGTACCTGAGTCTTTTCATACACTGAGCTAAAGGTGAGACCAGAAAGGGTTATGAAACAACAGCCCAGGGCAGTGGGTTTCATGAACTGTGGATAAAGATATGAGATTTCCCCAGGAAAGATCTTGTTGGACAAAACCATATATATAATTATGTCAACGAATAACCCAAAGATGTGCAGTCTCCAGAGTCATTAAACATTTAATGCTACTATTTTCAGGTTAATTTATGCTTGATTGTTTGGGGTTTTTTTCCTGCTCTCTGATTATTAGCAAGCAGAAGCAACACTTGCCCTTGAAAGGGAGATTCAGTTTGAAGCCGCCAGAATTTTCCTGAACCGATTAAACACTTCCAGCAGATTTTTATGAATGATCAGAAGGAGCTGAGTCACCTTATTGAAGAATTAGAAAAGGAAACAATCTTTAAGCAGTATCTCACAGAGGTATCTTAAGAGATCATAATCAGCTCAAAGGGTTTTGAGGTCTGAATTTTGATTATAAAGATGTCTTACTAAGACACTTAAAGACATGGTTTAAGCACACATGAAGTCAATGGGTCTTCCATAAGTGCATGCATTCAAGTGTACGTAACTACTCTACTGGGAAGGGACCATTTCTCAGAATGAAGATTTTAGATATTAGCCCTGACATTCATCTTGGTGGTCTGCAATAATGACCAAGCATTTCTGGCAGAAACATGCCCAGTGAAAAGCACTTACACATTCAATCTCAGAAACAGTTTGCCTCAAGTCAGAGAGAGTTAAATAATGGACATGCCAAAACTTTAAGAACAAAGATGAAGCAGACAACTTCGAAATTGGCTGTGAAAAACTGATGAAAAACATGGGGTCAGGACTGCTATGAACCAAATTAAAAATCCATAGTGGAAATATGTAGAGGTTAAAAGATTAAAATTGCTGGGGCCTTCACTATAGTGAATGTTGCCCAGGTGAGGAAGGATGCCGAAGACTCTAAATAGAGAACTGAATGTTTTGGGACTGATCTTCCGGCCCAGATTGCCAGCATTAGGAGCAATTACAAGGCAGAGGCCTTCAGTGGACTTGGGATGAACATCTAAGCAAAAATTCAAGAAGCTGAAGGAGTCCTGAAGTTTTATGACAGCAGAAAACAATGAGGATGATACAAGAAGTTATAGTGAGAGGCTTTAAAAATTCTGTCAGTTCCTGGAGAAGATGTACTTGCATTATGCCTGTCCCCTGAACAGGCTAATCAACCCATGCGGACTGATTTTATTAGATCTTGTGAGTGCCAGACAGGTCCTTTAAAACCAACATATGCTCTGTATTTAAACTCTAAGCTCTCCATGAGAACTGGGCAACTTTTACAACACTGTGAGGAAAATTAGAGATCAGCATCCTGCCAGGTACTTCAACATACAGATAATTAAGGCCTTTGCTGATCATATTAAAAATACTGCGGCATTTCCTAGGAGAGCAATATTACCATGAAATGACCAAAGCACTGCTGTTTCCAAAAGGTAGGACTGACTTCTGCACTTCCAGGCAGATGTGAGTGGGAAGCCCGAGAGTGGTCACAGACTCATGGGAATGAAACAAGGACCATCACAAGACTCTGTACTGTCTGATGAAAACTGTGCCATAGCTCAGACAAAAAGTGAGTGCAGCTAAGGATGAGGCTTGGCAGAAGGAAATTGAAGCAATTAGTGTCCCTATTAAACACTACTTTGGGCATGTTCTCAGCCGCTTGCATCAGTGAGAGGCAGAGCTCTCAGTAGTGGAATTTCTTTGATTCTTTTCTAGGAAGGGAATGGTGCAATAGTCCTAAATGCTTACAGTAAAAAATGCATTTAAAAGGCTGTGTGAGGGTCATTCAGGACTGAAAAATTTCAGAGGGGAACCAGAGGTACTTTAGATTGACCTCAGATGAACTGTGGCATTAGCGAATGTCTAAAGATTTGTCACATATGACAAAGTACAAGACAAGTTAAACAGCCCATATTGGTGGTACAGAAAAGGCAAAAACTTGCTGCCTGGAGGAAAGTAATCATTGATTTGTTTAATCTGGTGGAAAAAAAAATACTTCTTCTTTAGATATATTTTTTTTTAACTAGCAGATCTGAACTCATGTTTTCAAATATTTAACATGAGTTATCACGTATTTTTTAATGCATTTATTAGATCCATACCCATAACCATTTTTTGAATTGGCTTTAAACAAACACTTCTGTCGTTGAATCTTACTGGCACCTGCCTCTAACTTGAATGAAACCCATGCTTGTGCAGATTATGATACAAATTCAATGCACTATTTTAATCATCACAATAAGAACAAGCAAGGTTTAGCGTAGTGAATGTTTATTACACTGGTCTTTGAAGCAAAATGCAAAGTTGTGGATGCATATGACTGTAGAAAAACCAACTTTTAATTACCACATAGTATTTTTTACTACAGAAATGCAAATCCAGTAAGGGATGTGATTGTTAATATCAATCACAGATGACTGTGAGGAACTGGACTTTTTTTAATTGCCTTAAAACATTGCTACTATAGCAAGCTGTGCAAGCCTGCTGACAGAAGAGTGGAGATAAAAGCTTAGGAGAGGAGGCCATAGTCCCTACTGTTAACCTTGTAGGCCCAGGGACAACTCTTTGGGTGCGTGATGCTTATCTCCCATGAGGTGGGCTGTGTCAAAGAGGGCCCTTTATGTACACACCCATCACTAAAGCCTCACTTTTACCAGGGGCACCTTCCAAGTGGCCCACCCCCAGCCCCCCTCCAGCCTAAATAACTGCAAAAACCAAGCACCTCCAGCCTCTGCAAAAGCAGCCCATTCACACACATGGGGAGGCACCGGGAGGGTTTCTCAGAGTGTATAAACCCATAGAACTTTATGTTTCATGGGTTTCTCTCCCCCACCACTCCCTGACAGATCAAGACACCACCACCAACAACAACCAAGTTTGCTGGAGATCTTTGAGCAGTGACTATAAAATTTTTATTCTTTTCTCTCTCTCTTTCTCTCTTTTCTCTTACACATTTCCTTGGGTGCTCTTTTTCCCTTTCTCTCTTTCTTCCCTGACACATTTTCTTGGGTGATATCTTTATGGTTTTACATTGCTATGTTACAACAAAAATTACTAAATATCTGTTTTCCTTTGCAAACAAATTGTTCTAAAATAAAACATATATATATATATATATGTTTATATATATACATTTAAACACTGATCATCTACTATTGATTTACTTTAATTCATCCCAAGGGACTTTTTACTAAAACAAAAAATCACTCCTGCCTGGCAGGGTGGGTCATAACAATGACCACACAGAGATGAAACATGGACCACTTGCAGACCCCATGGACGCCACACTCACAATAAGCCACATTCTGATCTGTTTCCATATGTTAGATAGTATTTCCAAATGTTACCAATACAAACATTTTTGGAGCAGGAGCAACCTTACAAGAAAGGAAAAATAATTAGGTACAGAATGCATGCCCAAGTTTTCATTCATAGACTTTTAAAAAATACATTTAAAAAAATATTTATTATTTTTTCCCCAGACCCAATCCAGGAAATAATTTTCTGTATCTGTTAATATTCTCAAAAGCAGTAAGAAAGATTAAACTTTCAAGATTAATTTTTAGTCCTGAATTATTAGGTTGTCATTTACTCCTGTACCCTTTCTAACTTTCAGAGTTGGGCAGATAATCTAGATTTCCTTTCACAGTTACATTTCTAGGACATTAATCTTTTCAGGCGCAGACTTTGGATGAGTGAATTGCAGTAAAATTTTAAGACTCAGCATGTTATTTGTCTCTTGCATCTTTGCGGTTTTTTCCTGCTCTGCACAGACATTCACACTTCAAAGATACCTGCTCTTGGCACGCTACATATTAATCAGTGGTTTCTGATGACTGCACGTGACAGCATGCACTAATGTTTTTTCCATCAATTCTATTTTTTTTTAATCTTCACGTTCAACCTTCTGTTATAAGTAATAGATATTTACTTCATCTTGCATTAGAACTCTTCATACATTTGCAATTTCACTGGGTCAGTCTGGTTTGAAAATGTGAAGGCAAATGCCATTTTGATGCTTTTTTGAGAATAAGAACAAAAATGTGCTTGAGGCCAACTTGCAAGCCAATGTGCACTTTCATGTGAGTTTTCTGGAAAAGTCACATTTCTAAACCTATCTTACTGCTGTTGAAGAATACATGAAATGTGGACAGAAGTTCAAAGGCTGCTTATAAAGCAATATGCAGTGTTCACAGCCAGTCAGCCTGACTGATTGTATCAAAGCCATTTATACCATCCTTCTGGTGGCAGAGAGTTACTTTTGTGTAAGTTTTCCATGCTGAGAGGCAGAGTGAGACATAAACCCACATAAACTGAAGAAGAGTATTCTCCTTGTACTTTCTCTGTTTTATTTCTTTGTTGTTCTTCCTTCAATTCGAGTTTGCTCTGACCATGAGCATTTTGCACCAGTCTGGGTCTCTCACATCTGTAGTTAGAGACCAAAGAAGGAAGGGAACCAGGGGCATCCCACATCAAAGGCAGGGATGTTGACTCAGTGGACCTTAATCTGATTGTATAATACAACTGGTCTCCAAGTTTTACAGGTAATGGACCAGTGGAAACTCTCTACTTTGGCCGTGAGTCACCAGGATTTCCATTCATCAACTTGTAAATGAACGCTTGATGTAGCAAATTTGCACGACAAAATGATTATAAAATTTTAAGAACATGATGCACTGAGATTTGGTTAAGGTCAACAGAAAAGCAAATTGTTCTCATCTTTTTCATAGGTAGAGGGGTGGGGTTTACCTTCTTCTCTTCTGACCCCAGAATATATAGGTAGGTTTGTTGACATTGTTCCATGGGAAAACCCCCATATGGCTGATTTGGCTTTTTTTTCTGCCAAGTGCCCTCTCATCTTTCATTTCTCCTGTCACTGTGCAGTGGGCAAACAATGTATGCTCTCATGGTTCTCATACCACGTTCATCAGCAAATTTCAATTCCTGAGTTTCAAACTGTGCTCCCAATCCTACATGGTAGGAAGAAACATCTTCCCTAAACAAAAAGGATTGGCTATGATGTGAATAGAAGAACATATGAGACATTCTGTATTCATGTCAATTAGGAAAGTTTGAAATATCTTTATACCAGTTGGGTTTGGTTGAGTATTTTAATGACTACTGGGTTTTTTTGGTGAACGAGTTAGTGTGTGTCACACACTTGCAGTGGCAGAGCTCATGTTTCTGCAGGACTCACTGTCTGCTCAAATTCACCCTGTGCACAGGGTCAGTGTGACAAGCAGGAGCATGTTCACCTCTGCACAACTAAGCAGGACTGAGTATGGGCACTGTGCTGTTCCCCTTCAGAACGGTGCCTACGTCCCAACCACGGGGTCAAGGCTACCGTGTCAGACTCAGCTTACCCAGAAGTTAAGCAGATTCAGCAAATGTGTATTAAGGGCAGCTAAACTAATACATATGGAATTGGAACATAACTTTGTTGAAATGGAAGTTTGACTACGACTTCTTAGGTAACGTACTACTTTCAGCTTACCATCATAACTTGTTAAAATTAGTTCATGTTAATTCGCCTTACAATGGCTTTCACTAAGTGTTTGATATACAAGGGGGGAAAGCCAAAAGGTTAAGAACCTTAACTCTGAACAGGAACCACACAACACAGATCTTGCCATAATCTCTTTATTACTGCCCAGTAATGCATTATGTTCTCACTTCTCCACATGCTAGAAGTTAAAATTAGTTCTGGGGAAATCTGTATCTCTCCAGTGTATAGCTGTCTCTGTACTCCGCTAGAGAAAGTCATGTTTTGGTGGTGTTAAATGTTAAAAGAAACTAAAACAGAATTATTTTTCTAGTTTTTAGATGACAAAAAGATTAACTCAGTGCAATCAAGATGACAAAACCACAGTATCAGTCATTTGGGATGACTACTGAAAAGGGTTGCTTTTCTTATTACTGTAGTTTCATTGTTTATAACTAGGAATCTTTCTGATGAAAGACTGAGGAAACTGAAATTAAGGAAGTGCACTAAGAGACATCCATTAAACTACATGAATTTTTCTTCCTTATTTTTTTTCTTGAATCATCTTTGGACAACTATTATATTAAACAGCATTCCAAAGCTACACACTACTGTCTTGCAAGTATAACTTATCCTCATTCCTCATCCTTGTTCCTTCTCCTTCAGAGAAAAAAAAAAAAAAAAAAGGAGGAGACTGCTGGTAAATATATTTGTAACCCAGGTCCACAAAGAAGGGCTTCCAAATGCAGAATGAGTTTGACTGAACTGAAGCTGGTGGCAGGTTGTAAAGTGCCCATATACTGAGGGAAAGGAGCCTGTGTGGATGGTGTCCAAGAGCCACCATGTTGAGAGAGAATGTCCTACTAATAACCTTTCCTTGGAGAGAGGGGTATCTCCTGCCACAGCTTTGCTGGCTTGGGGCACTGAGCACTAATTCCAGCTGCCAGGCAGATTTGTGGCTTCCCTGTGCTTTCCAGGCAGCTGTGTATGATGCAATGAAACCCCTTGGCACAACATGCTAGCCAACAGCCGAGATAGCTCTGAAAATTCAGTGCTAAGCTCTGAAACATGCAGTCCGTCTGCATGCGTTGCTCACTGCAATCACACTCACAAGTACTACCTGCAGCCTTATCTGATGAGAAAGATAAAATACCCTTTTTATCCATGAGGGAACGATGACACAGAGGGTTTGGGGAGTTTTTTGCATGCTAGTGCATTATAACTGAGGAACTAGTGGTCTTCGGAGCTGCTGAACCCTGGCAGTGCCTTAGTGCTCACAGCCCCTCTTGCAGCCTTCTCACCTGCAGCTCAGTGTATGACATGCTGCATCAGTCACCCTCCGGAGTGACTTGTAACCCCCAAAAAGACTAGCTACTTATTCACAGCAGATGTGTTTGACGTGGGTACAAGGAAGGGCTTTCTCCAAGGCTGAAAGTACCACCTACTCAAGTCCCACCTTCTCCCTGCAGAATATCTCATACACAAAGCACCATTCCAAAGCTTCTAGGATCCTTCCTTGAATGTTTGACAATGTCTGCTGTCCACGAAACACATTGCTGAGATCCACAGTGCCAAGGAAAGGATGGAATTTCTCCTTTATTTTTTGTTTGAATCCTTTGAGGGAGATAGATGGTCCACTTGTACTATTTTAGTATTGTAACCTATTTGAAGTTATGTAAAATTAAATCAGAAACACTGGTGGACTTGTAATCCTGATGAGGCTAAAGACCACACGCAGCTGTGAAACTGTGAGCCAGTACTTGCATTTCAATGTCAGCTGCTGTGCTTTTGATGTCTCCTTGAAACTGCCTCGAGTTGGTCTTGAAAGAGAAAATAGTGTTGCAAGAAAATGAAAAAATAATAATTACCTATGTAGAAGCTAAGTTTGATAATTAAGCCTAATTGGAAGTAAAAACATCCAAGTAAAACAAACAAGCTCTGTTATCACCTTAAACACAAAAATAAGCAGGTTTTGGGAGTATATGTAAAGTGAAAAAACTCATAGTTTGAGATAAAGACAGTTTTATAAGTAAAATAAAACCCAACAAAATAGAAAAACAAAGTCAAGAGAAAGAAGTAATAAAAAAAATTTAAAAACCCACAAAATATTGCTCACCACTTGCTGACTGATGCCTAGACAGACTCCACACAACAGCAGCCTTGGCAAGCTCCCTCCCTCACAAGCTTTTGCTGCTGAGTATAATGTCATATGGTGGTATTGGACATTCCTTTGGTCAGTTGGGATCAGCTGTCCCAGCTGTGGCCCCTCCCAACCTCTTGTGCAGACTCAGCCTGCTCACAGGTGAGAAGCAGAAATGGTCTTGGCCCTGTATAAGCACTGTTCAGTAATAGCTAAAACATGGATGTGTTATCAACACTGTTTTGTTTGCAAATCCAAAAAATATCCCATGTGAGCTACTACAAAGAAAATTAACATAATTCCAGTCAAAACCAGTATAATCCCTTATGCAAAATGCACAATAACAACTGCATCTCTAGAGGTCTAGGGTCCACACCGAGCCGATGAGCCATCTAGCAAACCTTGACCACATTGTTTTGTGCTGGTTGGGGTGACAAACATACTTGGTGTTGCCTTCATGGTGACAATGCACTACACAGAGCATGAGGGAAGGAATAAAACCTCATTAGGACCAGAAATGCAGAGTGGTTTCTCATTTTCCAGCTGGTGGGGATGCACGGGTGCAAGATGAAGCAGGAAGGAGAAAAGCTGGTGGCTGAAGCAATGCCCTGGAAAGGGGGATCTCACCATAACTAGTGTACCCAAGGAGCAAGTGTTTCTCTGTGCATTTTTTCTGGGGGATGTGCTTTCCCTTAGTGTGTAGGACCCTAGCCAGGCCCTAAAAGAGAAAACAAGGGGACTCTTGAAAGAAAACAAATGAGGCAGAGCTTTGTAGCAAAGGGGCCAGTGTCTCTGGCTGGGAGCAGGAGGAGCCATGCAGTGGGTGGTGATGCTGCACCCCACGAGGTGGCCCCATACTTGTGCTGAGGCCCCGGCACAGCTCTCTCCAGTGACCTGCCCCTCTGCAGCTCTGCAGCCTCCCTGTGCAACACAGCTCACTCCAGTGCACACTCTGAACCCCAGCAAATGAGGAGCACCAGGATCTGGCCACTGAGACTGATTTGGCATATACTGCCTCAAGCCCTCACAGCATGGTCCACATCCAACAGATCCCCTGCATCTTGGTGCAGACAGGCCAGTGTGTGGACACAGAGACCAGCTGATGCATATCTGTCTTCCTCTCAGGCCCACCTGGACCTGCATGATATTCCAAATACACCCACCCATTCAATGGGCAAAACCAGAACTCCTCTATCTCTGAAAATCAAATCACTTATAGCTGAGCTCTCAAAGGCATGCTCCTGCAGCGAGATTTGAAGATCCACTACCTCCCACTGCCTTGCTTTATACTAAGCACATGATACTGTTAAACAGCAAGATGTGGCATTATTCAAACATTTTTATGATGATGCAATTACTCTGTGAAGCCATGGGGACAAAGAGGAACAGGGAGAGGGCTGCAACATGTTCAGCACGGGCTGCAACATGTTCAGCACAGGCTGCACAGCTCCGCTTCCCCTCCAGCAGCTCAAGGAGCAAAGCCCACCACACAGGAGAAGACAGCCTCATGAAATCCTCATGAAGGGGACATGCTGCACCAGCATGGTGACTGTCACACAACACTGCTTCTTGGGCAGGCAGCACACGGGTCGCTAAAACTTCTATCAGGGATTGCACAGTTTAGTGCCAAGGTTTGGATACTGTTACATTTACCCCACACACTGCCTCTGGGTCCCAACCAAAGCGGCTGGCTGCAGGAATGAAACCAGATCCAGAAGGGTGTTGGCAATGGTGCTGACAGTGCAGATGTAACACCAGAGCTGTGCCATGTAGAGGACAACCACACTGCTCAGTGGGGTGGGCTGGGAAGGGAATTAAATCCTAGTACTGACCATAGACATGTCCTTGCACCTCTCAGCATTGTGTGCTGAAACTTTTATGGAGAATCAGAAAGCTGCAGTTCCAGCCCCTTCCTTTAGCTTAGACATGGTAGCAACAGCCCCACTGAGGCAAAGCCAGGGCCACAAATCTCCCCAAGGACTTACTGTGAACTGCAGACCATTAACCTGGAGCACCTCAATTGCTAAGCATATGCTTGCCTGCCCTGCCATTGGGTACGAAAACCTCACCTGAAAACTTGGGTAAGCATATAACACAGTTTGTCTAGTGTTCTTAAATAGACACAGGCAATGCAGGAATGATTGAATAAAAAAAATTACCTGTTACCATCTAAAGATTCAAATACAGATAAGTAAAACAGACTTCCCAGTAATAAGGACAACAGAAGTCTAGAAATTATGCCCTATTTGAAGGGTACTGAGGATTATGAATAAAACTTAATGCAGAGCTTTTGTCTAGGACTAGAATATAAAAGCTTTTCTTAAAGTAAGTTCTTATAGTTACCTTTGAAGGATGTTTAATTTCTGACATTAATTTAGCTAATGCACCTATTTTCATTATATTTATCTTTGGATCTGAAGGAAATTCAGTATTACAGTAAGCCTTAAAAAAGGGCACAAAGAATCATGTCAGTATTTGTCATTATTTTTGACAGATTATTATATATTCAGCACTCCAATCATTCTGCTCAGTACTATTATATTGATTGGGAAATGAATAGTTCAGTGAATATATGGTTGGAAAATCTAATTTCTGCATTTGGTTTCTAAGCAATCAACTCTATCTGGTTTTTTGGCATGTCGCTCTGAAGTGGCCCAGGCACTGGCCATATTCCAGCTGTAAACTGCTCTTCACTGACAGCTGTGCTGCTTCTTAGACAGCATTTTGTGGTTCCAAAATTTAATGTTCCCAACTGTGGTGGCTATACAAACGTTGCTGTAGAGAACTGCAAGTTCAGTCCAAGTTGGGCTGGACCCAACTGCAAAAGACAGTATCTCCAGCAAGTTTTAGTGAGCTTCAAAAGAAGACTCAGTTCTGTACTTCTCTACCCTTGTGATTAAGGTCCAAATTCACTTACCTTTTCCTTTCCCAGCAGCTCTCATGCAGGCTGCAGCTGCACTGTAACAAGGAAATAGGCAAAGGAGGCATGTGGGTAAGTCCTGAGTACAGGATGGGCAGAGTTGAAGCTAGGAAAGCTGCAGAAGACAGAGAGCAGTGAAGGCACATGCAAAGAAAACAAGGAAGTACTTTACACAGTGGGTTCAGTGGACTGCAGAAGGGAAAAAAAAAAGCAAGCAGGTAACATGAGCTCTGCATCTCAGATAGCCAAATGCTCTTCCAAGAAGTGTTTTTGAAGTATGCCTGGAGCTCATGTAACATGATTGTTTCAGCCAGATATATATTTCTTGCAAAAACAAAAAAGAAGCAAGCTCAGGAGTCAGTGTGGTGACATGTCTGTCCCACATACAACTGAGCATGAGCCACCTCCCAGGCAGGCTCCTACTGCACACTCCCTTCCTCTTCTGAGAAGAACGCAAGTGCTTCTTGCACTTGCAAGAAACTAAAGAACCCCTTATTTCTGAGGCAGTGGATGGGAAATATTCATGAGGTAGCCTTGGCACTGTACATCTGCAAGACCAAGCAAAACACAGGAGGGGCACTGGAGAAGGGCCGTGTTGCTTCTGCATTGAGCCTCTGCTCTGCCCCAGTGCCAGGAGGGAGACAGGTCCAGATACTTCTGTCAACGGGCACTCAGAGATCAATTTGACTCATGCTGAAAGAGGTATCTAAGATATGGGAAACATCCCTTTCTAGACATGAACAATCCATCTTCTTTAGCTCTGGAGAAACCTGAGCAGCTTGCTCAGAGCATGCACCAGGCATGCATGCAGCAGAGGTGCTGGAAAACACCCTGCAGTTTTAAAAGATGTGTAGATGTGGCTCTTAAGGCCACGGTTTAGTGCTGAACTTGGACTTGCTTCATTAAGAGCTGGACTCAAGACTTAAGAATCTTTTCCAACATAAACAATTCTATGATTCTCTGATGTAGGTGAAAAATGTCCTGGAAATGCCCATGACGTAAGCCAGTTGCTGCCCAAGACCTAGTCTTGCTTAAGTCAAGGTCAGTTTTGCAACTGATGTCAGTGAGGTCATTTGACACTAGGAATTTGTTCAGATAATGTCCTGTACTGAAGAAAATCTTCAATAATTACAGGTGCAACTACTAAGTTTGTTCATAAATTCTTCTCTCACCATAGTCTTCATGATCTTTAGCTCTATAATGGCTCCACTATTCACAGATTTAAAGCATAGTTATCAAAAATTAAGTACAAATTATAAACAGCAGTAAATTAATAAATTTTGCTGCAGTGATTTCCAAACAAAACTAAGAAGAAAAGTTTCAGAATTGGAAGAGTTACTTACAGTCAATGTCAAGACACTAACATAGGGAAAGCTGTGTCTTTTTATTTCTGTCAGGTCACAATGTCATGTGGCAGATTTCATAAGAGTTCAAGAAAACCATGTCTTTCTGTGCTCCCTCTACCCTCCTTCCAGTGTCGCAGTGTTCCTGATTTTTTTTATGCTAGAAAAATGCAAAAAGTGCCTTTAAACAATGGCATAATTTTAAGACTTTTAGAGCATCAAACTTCATTGTACCAACAACATTCACAGGCATGAAGAAAATAAGATTTCCATAAAACCTTGGTGCTGCATTTAGTCACAAAGCAAGGAAATCCCTGTAAGGAACAGAAAATCCATTCTATATTTAGCATCAGCCTAATAGGATAATGTTGCTATGGTTAACTATTCTTCACATTGATGGAGTTTTGCATTGTTTCACTGGAAAGGCCAAGCTTCTTTAACAAGTCTTGCTACTTTTGCAAATAAGCTGTCTTAAGGTCAAGGGGAACAACTTCCACTTTCTTCTTTTGGTAGTTCATTATCTTATACAAGTACAGTGCTGCTCTGAGGAGGCCAATATCCAATCATCTTCTTTCTGTGTTTTAAAGAAAAGGTGCCCATACCACTCTGCAAAACAAAGGCATGTTACAGCCATCTATTAAGCCTCAGTATTTCCCAGGAAGTGTCTTCATGTTTACAATTCATGTTTACAGTCCTATAGGAGTCTTAGAATTGTAGAATTGTTAAGGTTGGAAAAGATCTCTAATATCATGGAGTTGAATCATTAACCCAGCACTGCCATATTCACAAATAAACCATATCCCCAAGTGCAACATCTACATGTCTTTTAAATACCTCCAGGAATGGTGATTACACCACTTCCCTGGGCAGCCTGTTCCAATTCCAACTAAAATAGTACTCTCTGATTTGCCCTAGTATCTTGTCTCCAAATCCCATCTGAGGAGAAAACCAAGAGCTTTATGTGATAGCAAAATGCAGTGACGCTCTAACCAGATGCAGAATATAAAAGGAACACATCCTAAAAGTTTCAGAATAGACTAGCTGTGGCCCTGGTTGAAACTGATCTTCAGTCTCCCACCTGCAAATAATACAGGAGATGTTAAATGAAATGCAAAACATTTTGGTGCCAAATTTTCAAGAAGTGTCCACCTCCAACTTCTTTTTTTTAAACATGCTAGAATATTGCCATCTGTGAATGTGAAGCTGTGAAAGTAGGAATCTGAAATCTGTCAGCTGTTCATCAACATGTTCATAATAAAAAAATGCAAGTGACAGAAGGCTGGGTTTTGGGGAGGGGGTTGCAGAGGATGGGGGAAGCATGCATATTTTGCCAGAAGGCAGTAAGAAGCCACACCTAGACCAAACTCAGGATGCTTCTGCAGGCTGTGCCATGGAGCCAGGAGCTCTGCGCTACTCATGCCTGGCTGGAGAGAACCCCAGCCTTCCCATGGAGGCAGCACATGACAGATCCCCATCTGTGGGGCCAGAAACCAGACACCTCTGCAATTTCAACATGTCCCAGGGATATTCAGTGAAGTAGGAGGGAAATGCTTGCAATGGCACACCAGCTAGGTACCCAACACCCAACACTAACAGCTCAGTATTTGCTGAGCCAACTCTCAACTTCAAAACCCACAATTTTTAAAATACCACTTCTCTTTGGAAATTAAATAAATAATAAATATTTCCAAGGGGAAAATAATGTATTATAAAAATATTAGTATTTCTGATAACTTTAACCTTATGGAACTTTTTTTTTCTTTTTTCTTTTGCAATTTTTTCTCAGTATTCAAAGCTCTATTATGGAATCATTCAAGCCACTGCTTGTAATATAACATATTAATATATTAATTTTCTCCTTCTAGTAGTAATTTTCCATTCCAATTTGTTTTATCTGACTTCTTCATGATTTTTTTCTGAAGATAAAATGCCCTCCAACTAGTTAATTCATTCCATACTTTTTAAATTCATATTTCATATTAAATAAGCTAGTATGTTTGCTCATGCCAGACTGATCTCTTCTTATAGTTTTCAGTAACCCATCTGAATGAGGTTTCCTTAAATTTCCTTCTCTTTTAGCAGCTTTAATTTAATCCAAATCTTTAGTAAGAGAACTTTTAGTAACAGTAATTGTTTCACACATGAAAAGCTCCCTGATACACAAAATTATATTAATTATCATTATCTGCATGCTTCTTAGTAATTCTAGAACCAGTTTACATAACATACCTGTAACACTCATAATGCAGTGTCTCAAACTTCACTGGAACAGCAATGCTTTCTCAGTGCTGAATGAGGCCTCGTAAGAACAATAACTGTTTTCAAAATCCAAAGGTCCTATAATCTGCCCATCTCCACACTACATCACAGATTTTGATCTCTACACAAACCCTGCTCTCTCACTGATTTATCTTTCAAAAGTATGCTCATTTTTGACATCTTGATTTTACAATTTTAAAAGGCAAATGAGCAACAATCCTTTGGGAAATTGTCTTAATGGATGCATGTAAATTCACTGTTATTTTCTAGTTTTGACTTCTAACCTTAGGTCTTATACAAGGAATAAATAAGTTTTTGGACTCCTAAATCAAGCCCAGAAATGCCCACAATGACCCCTTAGTGGGTATTTGATCCCCAAAGTACCCACACAGCATCTTCCTGCTTGAACTGAAACTCCTTTCTCCCGGTGCAACTTTGATTCTGCAGAGCCAAAGGCCTCTGGGAGTTTGGACAGAGCTGTTCTGCATGCATTTCATTGTAAGGGCTCCCTTTACAAAACATCATTTCATCTACTGTTCTTTAAAGGATGACCAAGAGTGAATGAGAATGTGCAGCACATCCTTTATATTGTATCTGAGACATATGAACTGCATTACCCTTCAAGAGTGAGGTTTGGGTTCAAAGCTTTCCTCAGCCTGAGAAGGTAAACCTTGGAGTACCTCTCATAAAAATGCACTTTTCAGCCCTTCCTGGGCCCAGAAGCAGAGGAAGAACAGGAGTGGGCTCATCTTTGAGGGTTGGTAGTTAAGCCAACTCTTCTTCTTAGAACAGTCAGAGTTGGGTTGTAGTGCCAAGACACATGAATAGTTACCAGACTCACCATCAACTTGTCCTCCAAGTGTGTTTTAAAAGCAAGCATTTAAATATAGGCTTGGTTCTCTAGGGGTAAAATAAATAGCTGCAACCAGAATATTCTGGACTCAAAGTCCTGTGTTGGTGGAGGTCCATCCAGGCTCCTTATCAACCAGAGACAGTAGGAGATGTCAGATACCACCTGGCCATCAGTGTTTTCTACAGTCTTGACCAACACAATGCACTACCTTGTATGCATCCCATCTGGGGCTCATCACCATCCCTGTGTAGCCCTGAGGAAAACCAGACACCTCTCTCTGGGTGCTTGGGGGAGACATCACACCTGTATGCTGACTGTGAACCTTGTCCTGGCTAACCTCTGCACCTCTTCTTCATGTGGGTACTGCTCACAGGTCACAGTAGGGACAACTTTTAACCTTTGGGCAAACTCTGCACAGTGAGATTTCCTGATATATCACTATAACAAATTTTCCCAAACTTGAACACTTCTTGATCCTGTTTTCTGGAATCTTTCTTACATCTCAGTATATTTGCCAAAATACTGCATTACAGCCTCTCTGGTCATGTGTACAGTTGTACTAGCTACTTCATCTCTCTCAGACACACTGCTTGTGTATTTGGGGATTTCACTCGTTGCTGCAAATACAGTATTAGATTAGAAATTTTAAGCAACCATTTATCACCTCTTTTTTAGGTTGACTTCACACCAGGATGCAATAAAACTCCCATTAGACTTAAAACGTCTAGCCCAATTGCAACATCCGCATGAGGCGTAGGGTCATTAACAAGAAGATAGATTTCAAATTGTTTCAGAAGCAAACTGATGCTAGTTTTTGAATTAGTTCTTCATGCACCCCAGGAAGCTGGTTTGAGAACTGGGATGGCCAGTAGCAGGAAGGGGACCGATACAGCTAAAGAAAGCGCATGAGCCACTTCAGAAGATATGTTCCAAGTTCCTCCCCAGGTCTTTTGCCTTTTATTCTCCAATTCAGGTATTACATTTCCACTGGTTTCCACCAGGATTGTGCATGCACCTTGACATGTTCACAGAAGTTCCACGATACAGAGTTTCACAACTGGGACAGGTCCCTACAATTGGGACACCAGGGTGACAAAACAGATTCTGGAGAATTTCCTACTGAATAGGATGGAGAGAACATAATTACCACATCGTAGCACTACAATGTCTCATAAACATAGAATATACTAGATTCATTTGCCACAAAAATCACAGAAAGTAACTTATCAAAGAATATATATTTTATGCAAAATATACATTTGTAGGATATAATTTTAATACAACTTTTATACTTATTGATGTTGGGTTAGCAACACTTTGAATTAAAAAAAAAAACAAAATAGTCTTGCTGCCAGAATTTTATTTCTGATAATACTTAATAGTTTGAGGTAACAATGAAAGAAGACTGTGTGCTGTGAACAAAGTCAGTGATGTTTGTCTGCAGTCACATTTTTGTTATCAAAGTGAAAAGTGAACTTAAGACTTGGCATGTACACTAAAATTCATAACAATTTAGGTCATGGCAAACAGAATGCAAGGACTTAAGCAAACCTACTCTGTTCAAATTTGTGACCTTTGCAAATATGCCATTAGTATGAGAGAAGTCAAGACAGATGTAGACTACATCACTATCATTATTGTGTGTCTTTGTACGATCCACAGCACAACTTACTGCAGGAACCAGGAAGAATAAACACAGGGGTGTGGGTCTTTGCATGGAGCCTTAGCAATGATGACATGAATTCAGCTTTCCTTGATATAGATAAAAACTGATATTCCATGCACACACGTTTTATTTACAGCTGACTCATCAACAGTGACTAGTCACCCCTTCCTCTGGCAGCAGTAATTATGAGCAATCTTTAATCTTCTTTAACAAGCTCTACTTCGCACGTAAAATCTCAGTGACCTCCTCAAGGTGTGAGTTGTTTATCAGGGCCCATTCAGCAGCAGCAGTCTCTTTCCAGTACAGTCCTTGGTATGGCTAAATTCCATTGTCCCTTTTTCAGCAGTCAAAAATCCATGATAAATTCTGTACAACACTGTAGTTAATATAACAGCAGCACCAGATATTATATTAATTAGTTTGCTAAAAGCTGTTTGCAATTATCACTCTATTGACAATATTTTACCAAAAGTAAATCAATGTACATCTCTAAATGTCAAAAATGTATACTTTGATAAATACATTATTGTACAGGAATTCTGACATGCAGGTCATGCTATTGGGCTAGGCTATATACAGAAGAACATGTTACATGGTCAACAATAAGTTATATTTCTTTTCCTAACCAAAAATAAAACATGACAATAAGGTATTATTCAACAATTTCAATGATCTCTAAAGATTTCAGTCATTATGGTCTTCCCCATATAGTTCTAAAACTCTATGGTTTATGGTAATTTTCCCTCACCAGCCCAGAACCTCAAATTTGCCATTGCATTTGTCCTGTTGCATAAACAGAGGTTAATATTGAATGAAAAAGACACTAGAGGAGATACAGTTTCAAAATTGTAATGAATGCTGGTTGCTAGGAGGAAGATTGATGCAATAGGCAACTGGTCAGTGCTGTAAAGTCGCTACTAAATCCCACTTGAAAAATCTTCAGAGTGCACACATGAGTTAGTCTAGACGATACTAACTTGCACTTGAAAAATAGATATATTTCTATCTATACACATATGTATAGTCCATATGAAAAAAAGAGAAAAGGAGAAAAAATGCTCTTAGTTAAACTTAAAAGGGGGGCATTTTAACAGTATCTCTATGCTTTATGGAGACAGATGGAGAATACAGGAGACAGGTTGCAAAACAGACAGACAAACAACATATAGGACAAAGCACCTCAAAAAATATTGACTGAAGAAATTTTTGAAGCTCATGAGCCAGAGGTATAAGGCTCATCAAAAACCTGACTTGAGAACTACTACCCTCTTACAGTGGTACAAAAAAGCCCCCAACAACCATTTCAATTTTACTTGGTACTCAGTCTCTGAAAATGCTGAAGAACCCTGGAGTAGAGAAATTACTATAGTACCAAGCAGCACTTGCTAGCTTAAAATTGCAAGTCTGGATGGCGTTTACCTTTCTTGCATGTTTTGTGCCTTCCCCAAGCCATTAAGAAAGAGATCTGGCTTCTGCTTGCGTGTAACCAGTAATGACAACCTCTTTGCAGTTATCTGTGTGCAAACAACCGGAGACATTCAGAACTCTGATACAGCAATCCAATACCGAAATAAGTTAATCACAAAATAAAGCCATTTATAAACAAGTAGATAGTTAAAAAAATAAAGGAAAAGGTTAAACAAAGAAAAACAATCCCACATGCAGACCAGTTTATCAGTGCTTTCAGTTCAGCAGGATGATAACAATGTGAGAACACACATCCAGAGCCCTCTGTGGTCTCCACAATCAGCAACACTGCTTGTCAGGTGATGGAGACAGGATGGTCCATGCAAATGAGCAGACCCTTCAGAGCAGACATCTTCAGAATGGATTAGAGTCACAAGAAATGGAAGTTCGATGGAGTGACTGGTAATTAGTTGGAAGCACATTATCTTAAGTAAATCTCCCTGAAAATATGCTTATTTATTGAATATACTGGACAATTGCATCCACTAACTGTCTTTTTATTGCCACCGGAAAGTAGGACAATATAGCAGATAAAAGGAGAAGTGCTACCTTAGGTAATCTTTAAAAGCCAAGACAAAAATCTTCAGCTACCCAAAGTGGCTTTTCTAACTACTGACAGTTGTATCATGCACGAGTTAGACAGTATTTGTGGAGCCTATGTTTAATGCTACATTTATTTCCAATATGTGGTAAACAGTATTTGATTTAATACTATGTAGCCGATTGATGCCATCTGCTTTACAAGATGGAAGGGATGGGAGACCGCGAGCGCCTTAGAGGACAAGGTGAGCTGTAGGGTGATGTTACTGGAGACAGTCGCAGAGCATTGCCTGTCAAGCCAGCTATGTTGTTTAAGCTTCGAGATTTTTCATAGCCTTGTATGGGAAAATGCAGAGACATCAGTTGAATTCAGCCAAAAAATAGACAGACAAACAATACAATGTAATGTAATCCAAAGAGCTATCGGGGGCTCAGAAGGAATATGCCTGCAAAAGAACTCAATGCTGACAAACATTACTACCGAAAAATACTAATAAATAAAATTATTTACAAATTAATGCAGTTATTTTTCCCCCAAAAAAATTAAACAGACCACCACAAAAAAGGTCTGATCTGCTCTTCCACATCCCATCTTGCACTCAGTATTGCTCTATGGGCTTGAGCAGGCTTGCACAGAGTGCAAGTTAAAGGATCCCAAGAGAGTTACCAGTGAGCTATCTAGCTAAGCATAATCAAAACCCCATTAAGACAGACTATAGAAACTGTTGGAATTATATAATCTCTGCTAAACCCAGTTTCTAATAAAGGACATTTTTTCTTTTTAAAAAAATAAACCAGAAACCAGATAAATTGTATATAGTATGTGTAAATCACTTCTGCAGAGGACTGAATGATAATTGAGAAATAAGCTCCACCCTCAGAAATATTAACCCTTAGACTTTGCATCTAATTTTGAAGTCCAGTAAGATAGCAGAGTTCAATATATTTGCAAATGCCTCTCCAATGGCAAGTTTAAAACACTGTATTTGTGTTTCTTTTCCAGAATGAAATAAATAGTATTAATCCACATAAGCAAGTAGTAAATAATTAATCTTTAAATGAGGCAACCACTTAATGCTTCACAATTTGAAGGGAACATTGCACTTGCAGACATTTCTGTTCACATACACTGTGAGTTCTAGCTACTTACTTTTTGCTACATAGAGATTGTTATCACTTTGTAAAGGCTATGCTATAAACCAATGAAAAAGCATTGTTACTCACTGCATCACTATCTTCATACTCAAGTATTTTCAATACCACCTGAATAACCCCCCTAATTAAGAAAAGAATCTGCCCATCGGTCTGAAGAGAGATACCAGCAAGGAAATACAATGAAGATTAAGCCAAACAGGACCTTGCTCCTCAAGCACATGGATACTTGCTTCCCTGCAAGCATGAGAAGTCTCACTGATTTCAGTGGCACTACTTATTTCCTTGAAGACAAATATGCATCTAAGCATTTGTCAGGTTAAGATATTCAGGTACAAGTTGCTTGCAGTAAAATACTGAGACTTTTCTCACAGACACTATAAAATGCAAATGACAATAAAGCTAAATATCACATAGAATGTCACTAGACTTTTTTCCCTGATTGAAACGGTTACTGGCTCAAATTCCAGATCTATAGATAACAGAGTTAACAGACAGCATCTTCCAGAAAAATCTCCCCTAACAACAACATATTCCTTACCTACTGAGAACTGCATGCTGTAAAACTATACTTAAAGCAAATGTATGACCTCATGTCTGCTAAAACACTGTGCAATGTTGTCTCCAGATTGCAAGGGCAGTCTAAACTCTGATGCTACAGACTTCTCATATATTTCAGAAACAGCCTTCATTTTCTGAGTTTCTATCAGCATTTACACAGATTAGAAAGAATCACATTTGAAAGGGAAATTGAGGGGAAGCACAATGCTAGTGTATATATTTAACCTCCCTGTAAACATAAAGCTTATTTAAAACCCCAAAGCAATCAGGTAGCTTTTTTACATAGAAACTAGGAAAGTAATTTTTAAGATTATTTTCCTGCTACTTTTCTAACAATAAAAGGAAAGAACTGATAGAGGAAGATAGTAAAGATTATAAAGAAAACAGGTACTCCCTAAAAATGAAAACCAGATACACAAGATGAATAGAGAGAGATGCATGATCCAAAATCAGTACTTTTCGGGTGTTTTAGTGGATCAACTCGAAATCAGTATCATCTTAGAGATGGAGATAAAGTGTTAATGAAAAAAAGCTCAGAATAAATTATCATTGAACACAATCAAGAACCAACCAAGGACCAAACCACACTACAAGGATGTACAGAAAGAAAGAAACAAAGAAAGAAGGATAGAAAGAAAAAAGAAAGACAGAAAATAAAATGAAAAAATAGTAGACAATGTGTAAATTAAATTCAAGTATTCAAACCCATTTGGATATTACTTGAAGATGTTTTCTGCTTACATGCTAACTTCCCTACTCTGTATAAAATACGTGGCTATACTGTGTATAAAAAAAAAAAGTCAGTGGCTAAAACATTTCAGCCTCAACTAAAATTATCATCAGAGCCAGACAAAAAGTATATTTTTCACCAAAAAACCATCCATTCTGAACTCAAGCCCCAGTTTTGTGCTATAAACTATGATACCATCTTCTTTTAAATCTAGATTTACAAATTAAATATTCCAGTATAAAATACATTTTATTATTATATCAATATGTCTCTTAGAGCTGATGCATTACTTTTTTTATTATTTCTGATCTGTTCTAGGTATGGTTACCACCATAACTCGCTGGGTGAAGTCAAGAACCTGATCTTGCAAGATGACATGGCAATCTCCCAGATGTTCTCGACTTCCTCAAAAACTAGACTCTTAGCATTACAGATATTTTAAATAATCTTAGTTGTTAAGAAAACAGTGTGAAATATATACTCAGTGGAATATGTAGTAAATCAGTGCAAAAACATTTAATCTAAACATTATATATAGGAATATGTAAAACGCAGGAGCACAGAGACAGTCATACTCTTTACAAATACCATACACATGGAACTCTATTTGTATATGTGCCTTCACAGGTTTAACTACTATGCTCATGCTTTTAAGCATAAAAAGAGCATTTGCAGAACAACCCAAGAGAATTCCTTTAGGGTATATGGTTGGCTGGGACACCTATGTTCACTATACACCAAGCAAGTTAAAGAAAAAAAAAAAACAAAAAAAACCAAACCAAAACAAAAAAAACCCAACCAAACAAACAAAAAAAAACCCTCACAAAGCTAAAAAAAATCTAAGCCAAAAATGTTTGTTCAGTGCCACATGGCTACTTCAGGTGAACTCTGAGGTGAACAACTACACTCAGGAATGTGAAATTTGTTAAGAATTATACAATTTCAGAGGAACATAATTTGCCAAGAAATGAAAGTAATTCTTTTCTAAGGAAACAGCAAGACTACCACTAGCATTGATGATTTTAGGGCTACGTCCTGATGTTATGTTTGCAGCCAGCTGTGGCCTGATGGCCTAACAACACAATCAGTCATGTGGGAGATACGATTAAGAAACAGGAGCTCTGCAAACTCTGCCTGGGACCTATCCTACAGAACAGTGAGCAACTGGACTTAAAGAGGCTGAATAACTACAGAGGTATTTTTAGCACCCTGCAAGGTCAAGCAGTGTTTACTGTAGTTTAATTCTTGTCAGGGTAGGAAGTCACCTTTTAGTGTCAGTGGTGTATTGCAAAGAAGAAATGTTTTTTGCCATATTAAGCTCAAACTTTTATTTGAAAGAAATCTAAATAGCATCTCATAAAATGCTTTTTTGTGTTCAGAACAAAAATGTTGCTTGCTTCTGACATTTTAAAGTGTATTTAGCTGCAAATTTTACTAAGTTATTAAGGGCAGACCAAAGTTAGTACATGATTAATTTGTCTTTTAGAATTACAAATGATATTGAGTGATGAGTGGTTGAATGAGCAAGGTCAGAATTGCAGGCTTTTCTATTAGAGGTAACGGACAAATGAAGACACAAGTGAAGTGAGGGTTCAACATCAAGCACATTTTTTGAAGACTAAAGGGAATGAGTGTTTCTAAAAGGAAAGCAGGAAAAGAATGACTAGGAGTAAAGAAAAAAAGATACATTGTGAGTACAGTCTTTCCTCTAAGAGCATTGTGCACGTCATTTTACTCTAAGATTGTTTTTCACAAGCACATTGCTGAGTAACCTTTTATGATCTAATGAAAGAAGTCCATACCTTTCCTGATCCCTCCATCTGTAGCACACGTGTAATCACCTGTTGTCAGTAGGAAACATGTTCCCCCTCTTCTGTTTTTGTCTCTTGTACTAGAACGTCTGATGGGAGGGAGCCTTTCACCAGGTGAGAGTGGCTGCTCACTTCCTGCACTGTCTTCACCTGATAACACTGGTTAAAGCACCATGCCCATTTACAGACAATAATGAATGAGGAAATGAGACATCACAAAGAGCTTATGCTGAATGCCAGATATTCCCATCACTCAAAAAATAGTTATAAAGTAAATCATTAGAAGAAAACAAGATTGCAATTCATCATTAATCGGTACAAAATGGCAAAAGGTTTGTTTTATTCAAGAACAAATGATCTTTCGATTTTCCTGCTCTTCTTCTAAAAATCATATAAAGTTATATGAAACTAACGTGAAATAAGAAATAGTCAAATCAAGGCTCAATTAGTTGCCTACTACGGACTGTAATTTTACACAGTACAGTCAGCCTTGGATATTTCAAATACTTATTTACTATTTTGGCTATACTTTTTGCTAAGCAAGAGGTCATGTTAGTAATTTTTGCTTAGAATATGTTGTTTAGCATGTTTTAAAGACAGTCCCCCTCTCAGGAGGGCTAAGTTTTCAACACTTGCCACTATAGGCTGTTTAATAATACACTTAGCTTTCATATCTTTATTTATAACACTTGTACTGCTTGTCATCATAAGTACCCAACACTAAATGTTGTCTTTGGTCTCTATTTTGTTAAGCAGTGAAACTTGTGCTTCTCCTGATTTGTCACTCCCAAAGGACTCTCTTTCAACATTGACTACTATTTCAAATTCACTAAAAACATAACTTCAGCTTTACCTTTGCATTTAAACCGGAGCATGTTTTGGGGTTTTTTTCTGAGACTGGGTATGCAAAGGGCAAAATTCAGCCTTGAAGTTTTGCATAGAATTCCTAGTGACTCTAACAGCATTCTGTACCAGAAATAAAACTACAGTGCATCATGTGAGTGGTGGCACTACTGAAGAGAAAGTTAACATTTTAAAATGGCTCCTTTTTCAATAACTGCTTTCTCTCTAACTTCAATGACTATAACCCCTTGTACATAAAGCTGCAGACACAAAAAATGTGTCTCTTTGTTCTGATCACACTGAGCCTTCTCCATTCAGAACACCTTTAGTAGGACCTGATGGCATGAAAAAGCTGTTATCATTAATACTTTAAAGATGTCATCTCAAAGTGGATCTCAGTCAAAGCACTGTAAAACTATATTTCACTCTCAGTGTCTCCCCTTTCAAGGATTTCTGTCCTCTTAAACGTACTTAGGATGTTCAAAAAGCTGTGTTAACTTTGTGAACAGTAAGTCGGAGAGTGAAACCAAGCTTCTTTGAACATTAATGCTATTCAGTAACAGAGCAACAAACCAAAGATTACTGTTCAGAGACCAATTTTATAGATTCCTCTTTTTAAAAACTAAATGAATGACACCAGTCATGGATGGCTTTGCTCTTATTATTCTTTAGCAGTTTTCCAGCAGGATTCCAATGACTGGTATGTGAGCTTCATAAACAGACTGTGCTTGGTTTAAGAATAAATATGCTTAAGAAACAAACAAAAATATTCTTGCTGCTAAAAAAATTTGTTTTAATTACACTGAGAGGTAAAATTTACCCTCTAATTGCAACAGATATTGAATATGAAACAGTGGCTTGGAGGGGCTGAGGCTGTCATTTGATATGCATTTTCACTGAGATAAGCACAAATACTCCTTATTCATCATTTGGAACTCTAGCAAATAAGGTAATAGAAATCACAAAAATCAACAGTAATAGTGATGATGTTGCTAAGGGCTGTCATTTTCTTTTTTCTTGACAAACTTTACATCAGCTATGCTATTATAGTTTAATTAATAGTAAATATCATGCAATGTTAACAGATGAAGGAGGTTCTTTTAGCCAGGGAAGCAGAATGCCAAATGGAAAGAAAACTAGAAAGATAATTTCTTCCTATTTCCTTTGAGTGCTGGGCTTTGGATGTAAAGCACCTGCTCCTTTTAAATGACTGCTTCTTTGTAGGATCTTGCTTAACAGGCCACGATGTGGCACAGGCAAAGCTGACACAAGAGACAGACACTGAGGCAAAACACCATGGAGTCCAACAGGGTGGGACACGGTGGCTGCTCAAATAGTCACAGTCATGCAGAAAAACAAGAAACATCCATATGACGCAACAAACAACAGGCAAAAGAAAAGGTTGATATCATCAGCAGGAAAGCATTCTCAACAGAGCAAGCAAAACTGTATAGACCAGCTACATAGAGGCTTGGGAACATCACTATACCTATTTTGTCCTCTATGAGACTGACACACGCAAACGTTGGAGGGGAGAAGGGTGGGAGCTACGTCTTCTCCTGGCAGAAAGACTGGCTGCTTTCTGACTCCTACCAAACATACTGGTCTATAAAGTGTTTTCAGAGGACATGCATTTCCAGTGGGGTCCTACCTGATGATCTGTTGTGCTCCATCAGCTGGTTGTCCTTGCCCAGGCAGATGTCACCCTGCGTGCTATTGCAGGCCATGTTCAAGTCTGTCTTGCAGAAGGTGGGTGAGCTGGCTTGAGGAGCAGGAGGGATGTGCTTCTTCCGCTTCCTCGGCAGTTTCTGCTTTGCCATGGCCAGGGAGTAGTACATCCCAAAATTGTTAACTATCACAGGCACAGGCATGGCTATAGTGAGCACCCCTGCCAGCGCACACAGGGCTCCCACCAGCATGCCTGACCAAGTCCGTGGATACATATCCCCATATCCCAGGGTGGTCATGGTGACAACGGCCCACCAGAAGCCAATAGGGATATTTTTGAACTGTGTGTGTTCACTTGCTGACGGGTCATTAGGCTGGGCTCCCACCCGCTCTGCGTAGTAGATCATAGTGGCAAATATCAAAACACCAAGTGCCAGGAATATTATCAGCAGCAGAAATTCATTGGTGCTGGCTCTCAGAGTGTGGCCCAGCACCCTGAGGCCCACGAAGTGCCGGGTGAGCTTGAAGATCCGCAAGATCCTGACGAACCTTACCACCCTGAGGAAACCAAGTACGTCCTTAGCAGCTTTAGAGGAGAGCCCACTCAGGCCCACTTCCAGGTAAAAGGGTAGGATGGCCACAAAGTCAATTATATTCAAGAGGTTTTTGATGAATTCAAGTTTGTTGGGGGAAAAAATAACACGTACTAAAAATTCAAATGTAAACCATACCACACAGACTCCTTCCACGTATGTCAGGGCAGGATCTGTCTCAATCTCATACTGTAGCACAGTTTCTGTCCCATTGACGACCTGTTCAGTTTTATTTATAATAGTATTGAAAGCCTCATGTGTTTCCAGGCAGAAGGTTGTGATTGAAACTAAGATGAAGAATAAGGAGGCAAAAGCAATGAACTGAAGCAAAAAGAGAAAAAACAGACATCAGAACCACATAGCTATTCACATTAATGCTAACAACATGTGTTTATAACAAAACTTTTACTTATTCATCCCCAAATGACTGAAAAAATTCCTATGCATAAAAATTTACATCTAGGCCAGAAGCAAGCAGCAGACAGCTCTCACATGCTGGCCAAGAATCTGGGAGCCCTAAAAGTCTTAGTGATGGGCACCATGACAAGATGCAATTCATTATGAAAGTGGAAACAAATTCTTTAATCTGTGCTAAATTGTTTGACTTTCATTCAGTTGTCACGTTACCTTATAAACAGCCCCCATAGACACCAACTACAGCAATATTTAAGGATATCCACCTCTCACACAGTAGAAAATGGGGCGAACCCTAATGGTCTTAATATTATGGTTCAGAATTCACACCTGTCCTGAAGAGGACCTCAGAGGGACCTAGAAGCAGATCCAAACTCTGGGTTTCCTTTGGATTTTCAATTATTCGAAAATACAGGATATTTACTGATACAAAATGCCTTCTGTGTTACAGATAGAGTTGGTTGCATAGCCTGTTACGTTTGCAGTCATCCATCACTCATTCTCTTAGGCAGCACTAAAAATAAACCAAGCACACCAGCCACTGTGGTGGCAGAGGTCTGCCACAGTGTTAGGATACACAATCCTGCTAACAAAGTGTCCTATCTGAACAAAAGGGAAATACAAATCAGTTCTAGTAGAAGCACATGGATTGATCAAACACTGGTAAATAACCTGGAGACAGCTGTCACAGAGGAGTTTTTAGGACTTAAACAACATATACTGTCTGATCTTCAACTCAGTCACCACAGTCAAGCATTGAAGAAAAGAGAACACCCAGGACAGGATCCCAAAAGTTAAAAATGAGCCAAACACGTAGAGGGGAAGATACACACCCACTAAAATACACCAAATGAAAAGATGGTTTGAGGTCAGTTGTTCCTTTGTTACAGTGGTTAATTTGTTTTCAGTGACATTACATTACCACCATTTTAGCTACCACTACAACAGCAATAGTGTGATAGCTGAATAGACAATGTATTTAAATCCTTCCCTGAGCCAGGCCTTGTAACATATTATCAATATATTTGTTATTTTGAATTTTCACCTTAATAGACATTTTATAGCCCATATCATCCTGGAAAAAAGGCTTCTGAAGACCGGAAGATTTTTGAAGTTGTTAGGGACCCAAAGAGACAAAATGATGCCTAAACAGGTTTTCAAAAATGCCTAGTGCCTCTATGTTACTACACCGAAATCTTGAATCTCAGCGGAAAAAATCGAGTTACAAGGCAGAGAGAACAACAGCCATAAGCAGGAATGCCTCTGTTCTGTCAGTTTAGTCCAGGATACAACATTGTGGCAAAACTGATTTTGTGTACTTCAGGTATCAATCACTGAATTTGGTATTGGCACTCGGATTTAGTGTTATGTGTCACAGGAGCTCATTTGGGCTGGTACAATACTGAATGATTGCATTTTTCTAACATAGAACATTGGTTAGACAACAAAGTATTGTCTCTACACCTGGTAGAAAGAATTGCTTTTATTCTGAGAAACAAGCTTAAATTTGCAATGCAGGCCTGACAAATTTATTACATTCAGTTTCATATGATACATCTATCAAAAATCCCATATATCTACTTTTATCAGAGATTTGCATCTTATTTATGGCTTCCTTTCCTCAGTCAATGAAAAAAAGTTATTACACCATGCACTACAATTACAAACACTCTAAATCTGCTATCTTTCAAAAAGGACTGACTCAGGGACTGAAGTGAACACTTATCATCCAGTCTGAACACCTAGCCACAAGCTAAGCAAACAATCTTACACTGTCCGATTTTTACTGAACAGGCTTTTCTGCCTTTGCCTTAACTACAAAATTGCTGCATGTTCATAGCTCACAGCACCTGAGAACAACACACACAAAAAATCCTCAGTCTTGTGTTAGGCAACTGGAGTCAGCAAATATGAGATTTGTACCATCTAAGTGAATTAATCTCAGCAGATCTCTGCAAAACCTTTCTGTACAATGGATAGAGAATTTACCAGACTCTAAGCCACTGGTGGGCTAAGAACGACCCTTGTGTGGCCCCTAGAGCATCCTCAAGGATCCTTCAGTCAAGGATGGAAAAAGCAAACAAATCTGTGGAGGCTAAGAAACACTGAAGCTAAATCAGCACTGTAGTTTGCAATTTGGGAGGGAACATTTGACAGATAAAATATTGACCAGCCTCTTCACTAGCAATATTTTGGTAATTTCAGGCAACCACGAACATTTTTTTGCCTGAAAATAAAACAAAACTACTTTCAGCCTAGCCAAAGTAAAATTTATCATCAACTATATAATTTGCCAGCAACTCCGATATTTGCAAGGATTAACTGTGCATTCGACAGTGCAGTGAATCTAACACCATATAAATAATTACCCTGTTTTCTGGGCTGTATTTCAGAAAGAGAGTCCATTCTGGTTCAAAATCTTTCTAAAAAATGCCAAATACCAAGGGATTAACTACAGGTAGAACTGCCTGACAAGCTATTTATTAGCTATTCTGCTTAACACTGACACTCTGAAAGGCCCTTGGCACTCACCAAAGCAGATTGAAATTTTTAGCTGTGCACCTACATTCAGTGTTTTATGATTCCTAGAGGAAAAAGACAATTCAGTCATGTTCAAAATCCACCAAGTATCTTACACCATTACCCTAAAGACAGTCGTCTTCCAGAGATTAGGACAAAGACAAGAAAAAAATATCAATCTGGTGGCAGATTTCTTGATAATCCCACAATAACCATTCATAGTAATGTAAACCAAACAGATGTACACATTTTGCCACGTATCACGGCATCACTGATTTTGAGCAAGGACACCCATTCCTTTTATCTCTTGTTGCGTTTGGTTTTAAACTGTCAACTCCTTGGATCAGGAGAGAGCTTGCACAGCATGAAACCTCTGTCACAAGACACCTACAATATTATTGTAATAACTAGAGGGCTCAAAGAACATGCAAGAAGAAAATGCAATGATCAATGCAAGATGGAACATTTTATCAGTCAAACAAAAATGCTTAGGGATTTACTATAAATTAACAAAAATTCTTCTTAAGTATTATGTAATGCAATGCCAGGAAACGTGTTGAAAATACTCTAGCATGTTTTTCACAAACATCTGTAATGACAGAAATGAAATTAAGTCATGTGCTATCCTCACTTTATGTTCTCCTTCTCCTTCATCCTAATTCCAGTTTCTCTGAGGTAATGAGCCTCTAAAAATACATCAATTTCTGGTCATGTAGGCAAGAACCATCTTCAGCAAAAATCAGTGCAGATCCCAACTCCAAGATTCTCTGGTGGATGTGACCAATAAAGTTCTATTCCTCAGTCCTACAATACTTCCTCCATCCACAATAATTGGTGTACCACACACTACTTTTTGTTTATTTGGTTTTTTTTCTTTTATGAAGCACTAAAATCTAAAAGGAGTTAACCCAATCATTATTTCAGAAAGGTTACAGCAGGAGACAATTTTCTGTTTGAATCTTGAGCAACCTTTCACTGTGAGAAGTTCTGAAAACTTAGGTTTTGACTAGCTGCAAGACAAGTTCAGCCTTGGTGTATAGCAAAACAGCTTATTCAACCCCTTTATTAAACAACAGATTGCAGCCCTAGCACATGGTCTGAAACTTCAGAAAAAAAAAGATGAAGAAAAATTTTTAAATAAGATCCAAATAATCATAATCATTTTCTTATTTTTTAAAAGGGGGATGGAAGTTTGGTTTGGTTTTTTGTTATTTTTGTTTGGTTGGTTGGTTTTTTAACAGTTGTTTCTGGTTTGTTTCAACTGCTGAGATAAAATTTTCTTCCTTCATCTAGGTTTTCTTTTTCTCCCCTGGGGGATCACAGTTTTCTAAGCAACAGAATGGTTGTAGATGCACACCAGGGCCACTGTTTTCAAAAATGAAATTAATACAAATTCAATTAAAAAAATTCAGTGCAGTTTTGTCAGAAAAGAGCAGTTAAAAGTTACAAAAATGTTCAGTACGTAATACACAGCATGCAGAATGTTCCTCATTAAGCCAGTTCAAGCTCTCAGTAGGGTGCTGATTTCCTGTGCTCACAGTCTGAAGGCAGTGTGCACCCAATTTTGTTCTTTTGTGTCAGCATCACATTTCAGACATTGGCAGAGATTCCATCTCTCAGCTTGTCTAGTTGATGGGATCACCAGTCAAGCTCTGCTGCTAAGTTCTACTAATGTTCACAGTAAGTGGATTAATCATCTACAACTCGATTTTTAATGAAGCACATAAATCTAAAGTAAGTGTGAGATGTCTGCAGATAATTTGTTGGAAGTAGAAAACTTTATGATTTCTACTTTGAATTCAGGGTTTCATGGGGAACTGAGCGGCTCAGAGTTTAAAGCAATTTCAAAATTGGCAACCAACTCTAGAACAGCAAATTGAGCAGTCTGTGAATTAGCAGAACTTCTATGAGTTCAAAGTCATGTTTTACCTTGCACATAGCTCCTTCAGTGCCTTCAAAAAATTAAGGTCACTAAAAATCGTGGCTGCAAATGACCCAACAACAGTCTGATGGGCCATGTCAGAATTTTACAGTAGGAAAAGGCACCTGGTCAGTGGATGCCATGGCTCACATCTAACCTACATGCCCAAGTTTCCATTCCAAGCAAATCTAGATATGGGACTAGTTGCACAACTTGACATTGTCCTGTGATGGAGCCAGGGCCTTACTGCAGTCATTCTAAGGCTTAAAAGCTTTAGACACAGCCCAAACAAAACAACAGCAGAGCTCGAAATTGATCCTTGCACTCAGGTGTATTATACATATTCATAAAATCAGATTCATACTTCTCCATATTTAAAATATGCTTCATCTGTCCAGCCCACACCCTTAAAACAGGCTATTTCCACACATTATTTAGGATTCCAAGATGGACAGGTCATAGTCAGTGAAGAGGTTAATGCACAGCAGAGTGTTAGTAGTCACAGTGACTCTTACTTATTGCTTCACATTTAAGTTCTGAATAAAATCTCTCACAATATTTCAGTGTTTTCCCAGAAGTCTGTATTTTCCTCATACAACTTGTTCTGGGGTTGGATCTCAATACCTCCTCCTTCAACTCCCCTTACTGTGTAATGTATATTTCCTAATGTGAGCATTCAATAGCAGCTTTTAAGGTTCATTTAGTTTATTTGAGTTTCATTCCAGGACACAGAAGGCTTGCCCTTGACACACATGATAACAGAAAAAGAAAACAACTGAAAATTTAATAAGCCCTTGGAAATACAATGGATAATATTCTTCAATGCAGGTACATAATTGCCTTTAAAGAAACAAGATTATAACATTGCTTTAAATAAATATCTTCACAGGCACATTATGAGATTTGATACGTGCATGCTGCTAGAATTTAAAACAATTTTTAGAAATCAATACTCCTCCCCACCACACTTGTAGACTAAAAATACAACTATAGAGCATCATGGAAAAGAGACTATGGGGGGGGGAGGGCTGTTTCTTAAAGAAACTAGCTTAGACAACTTGCTCACTATTATAGTGAAAATCCTGCCTTCATAATAAGAGTTTACTGAACAACTTAGCTTTTCCTGACTAAAACAGAAGTGGAGGAATTTCCAGGCAAGGGTTCCTTGTTTTCTCACCAGATCATTCATGCATTCAAGCAGAACCCTCAAAGCAGATTAACTTTTCTGTAGGATAACAGTATACTTGAAAGGAAAGCAGATTTGTGGGGTTTTTTAATACCATGCTCATTTTGAAAAGAGAAAAAAATTGCATGATTTGGAGCTTTAAAAATTATTTCTAGTGATGTCTGTTCACATTTTTTAGGGTCTCTTCATATTTCAGAATATGATACAAATTATTTGAAAAAAACAACTGATTCAGTTTCTTCCTCTTACTAACCCCCCAACCACAAAAAGTAAGTTGATCTACACAGCACACACATCCAGTCTTACTGACAGCAATAATTTGGTCATATATACTCATTACAAAACTGTATTTTACAAATTTTCTACAAATGTACTTTAAGACTCATTGATCCACACTATTTCTTAAAATAATCCAGTTAAAAGTGGTTATACCAAAATTATGTATTGCCACCATAATTCCATTATAAGCTGATACTGATTTTTTTTCTCTCTCTTAAGGAAAGAAAAGTCTTTGTTCCTGTAAATCTTCCACATATTTGTCCATCATATTCTCCAGAGACTTTTTTTATTCTTCCAGGAATTCAGACTGTCAGTTATTTTAAAAAATCCCCCTAGTTCTGTAGCAAGATTGAGTGAGACCCAGTCAAAAAGGGAACAAAGCCAAAATCACGTACTGTTTCAACTAACTTGCAATGCTGATTTTTTAGTCTAGTTTTATAGCTGCTTAGTCATATAAAAACAAATTATTTTAAGAAACCCCATAAAAATTCTAATAAATTTGAGGGATTTGGGCATTCAATGAAAATATGACTTGACTATGAATGTTACTTAGGCAGAAAAAGAAACTGCATTTGTAAAGTACATGGCATGCTTCGCTCAAAGTATCAACTAATATTGTAAAGAAATCACAGAATTAAATATCACTTTCAGCTTTAAAGAAAGTTGTCTCTGCATTTAGATTTGACAGATTGTCCTTGTTTCTGATTTTAACATGATAGATTTTTTTTCCCCCTATGTTAAATTCCATCTGGCTATCAGGAGACTGCTAAAATCATAATGTGGTTTCAGAATGAGCTGTGATGAACTTCACTGTCTGTATAGTTCAATGTCTGTGTGGTGGAATTTTACCTAAAGCCAAATATCTCACCAAACATATCATCAGTCTCTTCATTGCTCTATTTCTCAAATTTGTTATTCTTCCTTAGCTAAAAGCTCCCATTGGAAAATTATAATTTCAAAGAGGAAAAAAAAAAAAAAGGGAAAAGTCACACATCTTTTTATTGTGGGATGCATTTTCAGTGCATTGTATCTGCATATACTTAGTAAGAAAACAAGTACCATCAGTAGTTACTAAACAAACTACTGGCATTTAAAATATAAACTCAAGGCAAATATACTATCAGTTTACTTCATCACTCATAAATCATAATCTCACATTATCACTCTCCAGAGATTAAAGAATGGAGACAGACACAACATTTTAAATAAATCTTCAAGGAACAAACAAAACTATGATACATGAAGTATCAGGCACACTAAGACCAATTTAATGTCTCTAAAACTCTGTAACATCCTCTTCCTGTGGGATAAGGTGGAATGTCAGTATTAAAGTGGTTTTTTTTAATGTTTACATAAAGATTTAACAGCATAACCTTAGCACCTTAATCAGGAAACTCTGGCCATTATAATTTCTCAACCAACATCAAGACACAATTAGTACAGTTCCCCCCACAATATTTTTGTTTTCATCCTGCTAGAGATGTCTACTCCTTCCAAATCCCCAGTACCCTGTTGCCCAGAAATGGAAGTCTTGACTTCCCACCAGTTCAGGAACACCCAAGAAGTGTCAAAAAGTCTGAGACCTAACACAGTGCTGTCTGAGAAAAGCCTGCCTCCCCATTCTCTTCCACCTTAACTGCCGAGTTACAAAACTGACTACTGTTCTTCCTCATTTGTACTCTCTCCGGCTAACAATATCTGGCATTCAATTTAGCGATTAACATGCTGCTGTTACAATTCTATGCACAGTCATAACTGAATAAAAAAAATCTGTATGTCAATATATTTTATTGATATACTGTTTAAGAACAGTCTATAGCTAGTATCCTATGCATGGATTTATAATGCAGTAGTATTTACAGCTGAGAGTGGCTACTGTCTGTATGTAGTAGTAAGAACACAAATGTTCTCTTGTTTGCTCATTCTTTTCCCATTTGCTATAGTTTTACAAAACAGTTTTCTTTCATTACCAGCTGGAGCACAAATAAAAAGGCTATTAATGCTACTTTTTATATATAGAAATCTGGATCCAATATTAAGTCACTCTAATTAAGCCGTTAGGTAAATCAGCAGTCTAATACTAGTTTGACTCAAATACATATCTGACTCAACAAATCTTAGTCACATCTACATTTTATTAATCAATTAATTGCATTTAATTGATATATATCTTTCCAAAGAATTCAAAACTGATATACAAAGCTACCCTGATTTCGATACTTGTTCTGCTCAGCATGGAAAACTTCCCTTCCAAGCGACTGTAAAGACTTGACAATGCATTTCAGTGGTGGGACCACACTTCATGCAGTGGGAGTCCACAGGACAGGACTGATCTGCTGCCCAGGACATCCCTTTGTACTCCATCCCTGATTGCCTCCCACCCAAGATTACTAATTTCCTAAATGATCAGTGTTGATTCCCACTAGGCATATCAAAATCATCTGACTTTGTTGTCCTATGCAGCAGCTAAGTAGAACATGTCACACTGACTCACAACATACATCCCACTGCATGCTTTTGCTTCTTGAAGACTCAGTAGAACTGCATGAATAGCAATTATGCTGCCTCCAGAAGCCTCCTTTTCCATCCGCTTGAATTTATGGAGCTTGTTTCACTTGTGATTTTTCTGAGCTGTGACTGTTGCAGCAATATTTTTTGTTTAACAGCCAGCTGTGCGCAATTTTTTAACTAGACTTGGCATTTATATTCTAGCAATCATTTATTAAAAAGGCATCAGCAATGCTACTTCTCCCTTGCCTTATTGAAAAGGTCTGGACACCTATGTGGTTTGATAAGCAAACCACTGCCACTCATTCCTTAAACACAGCTTTACATACAAGAGGCAAAATATTTCTAGCAGCTGCAAAAATGCAATGGATGTTCTTGCTGGAGTCAAAGCAATGGTGAGAAAAAGAGGACTTTGCAGTCTGTATTCTGGGTCTGGTATAAGACGTTGAGAGGTTTCTCATTTCCAAAAGAGCATATTCCAAAATGAAGCTAAAATTCTCTGAAGGGAAGAAGGCAGATTTAGAAGGACCCATTTCAACCAATCCCAAATATACATACTGAGTCAAATTAGCCTCTCTGTTTGCTTTGTTGCCCTTCTCTAGTCTACCTGCTGTTCACATCATTACAGCAGGGATTAGGCTCTGGGACCTGGCAACTTGAAATACTACACAGGCAGTATCTTTCTTTCTCCATTTGATTTATCATGAGAAGGTTTCATTTAGCTCAATGGGTCAAAACTAGAAAAACACTTCAGTAGAATACTATTCATTATTAATAGACTTTCACAGCCATGCAGACAAATGGAGAAAAGAGAGACATTCTTAAGACAAATTAATGAAAAGTCTATTATAATGTAGTTTGCATAGTACATAAATCTCACATCCATTAAAATTACAGAAACATTTTCATCCCTGTCATCTCCATCTCACTTAAGCACTCAGGCTCATTTATGTCTACTTTTTCTCTCACTGAAAACAAGTCCAATGGCCTAATTTAAAATTACACTTGGGTGAATTTAGAAGAGATTTTGAGGCTTGACATCCATTAAGATTTGTCATAGAGCCCATCTTAGCTTTGACCAGAGAAGACTTAAAACCAATCCATGTAACTTCTTTTTGCCGTTCCAAAGATAATCAAAACATACTGGAATTATTTACAAGTTTTTCAGGCCTGTGTCTTTCCTGTACAACATAACAGGACTTCTACTGCAAGTGCTGAAATGAAAATTACCAAACTACTTCTTAAAAATTGAAGGGATGGAGCCATTTCCAAAATACTGACAAGTGTATTAGAGCTCTCAAACAGCTGATTACTGTTTAAGTAGCATTGGTTTAATTTTTCATATCTACACCACAGTAGTAAAATAGAGGTGGTATTAACTGGTACCTTTGGTTCATGATTCCAAATTAGTTATGGGAAAGCAAAAACATAATGAATAGGATACCTAGACTGTAGCATTGTCTAACTCTTAGTTGCTTAGTATGGTAGTCTTAATGATGAGCTTCCAATGGAGCAGGTTTTGTGGGGTAATCTAAATTTAATAAAAGAAAGTGATCAACACAGAAACTTCATTCTATGGTTTCTTCCAGGAACTGTCACAGTTGCAGTCCCACAGACAAAGGTCCTCTGCCATTCATGCTAGTAGGGTAGCCAACAGCAGGCATAGTTTAACTGACTTGTGGCAGAGCACACAGTGCTGAGACACGGCAGTCTCAAACTCCCTGCTTCTGACTTGAAAATCCTCTAGGAAATACAATTTTTTTTTCCCCATATGTCCATAGTTTGCTCCTTTCTGCATTTCCAACTTCAGTGTGTCCCTGCCCTAATACTCTCTTCTATGTTCTTGACTCTTTCTCAGCCCCAGCTCTGCTCCTCTAACAGCTTTACTGTTAGATCTCAGACTTTCTCACTCTCTTCTGAGCAGCCTGTTCTTACCTTATTTGTACATCCTTGTCCTATATCTCTAACCATCCTTTATTTTCATTTGCATCTCTCTTTCCAGAGCTGACATGCCCCTGCTCTTCCAGGGTCCTCCTCCAGCCTCAGCCTTCATTCACATGCTACCCTGGCTATTTGTCCCAGGCTGTTTGCTCAGCCAACCTGTTCATCTCCCAGCCTCATCTCTGTATATTCCTACCTCCGTCCACATTTCTAGACCTTCAAAACCTTCTCCTCTGACATAAATCAGAACTACCTTCCTGTTTTTCATCTTCCTTCTGCTCCAGTGTTGATATCATTTCATGGTCTCCTGGTCCAGACACTCTTTTAAGAATCTTTTCAGCTCCCCTCACAACCTTATCAAGATTTTGCCAATGTACACTCCCTGTGCAGTTTCTGTGACTTTATATTTGTATCTAAAGAGCACGTGTGCCTGCAAACTCATCCACTTTTTCCAACCAAATTATTAGTCTGATGAAAGATATTATTTCTTCTTCCAAACCTGGCCTCATTTTGAGACTGAAAGTTTCCTTCCCCTGCATCAACTAGATTCCACAAAAATGGAAAGGAGCATGGGATAAATGCTGACCCTAATAAAACACATCTACTATCTAATAAGATTAAAACAGTTCCTCTTCAGAGAAAAAATTATGCCTTTCTATAGTAAAATCACTGGATAATCTATAAAATAAAAACAGTATCTCAGCTTTAACCTTTTCCTAGGCCAGACAGGACAGCGCCCTTGCAATTCCTCCATGATCTCACGTGACCCTCTGAAAAATCTTTTAATGTTAAAAAAAAATCCTGAGATACCTAAATGAATGAACTATGCACCTTAACACTCTGGTACAGCTGAAAGAGTGATGCACTTTGAGAAGAATTTCAGGTCAGAAGGGTGTTTTTATGAGAGAGGGAAGGGTAAGGCTGCTGAAACTCCTGTGCTTGATGTATGTGAGTATGCTTCAAGTTCACAACACAGTCACATAGATCAAAGCTAAATTTAGAGACAGTGAATTATTCATTGCAACAGTAGTCAGCTAGACTTATCTGAACTCTGAGGAACTAAGTACATCAGCCCAGACAACAATAGTTCATACATGCACAGTTTTTTCAGATCTCTTTTGGCTTCCTGGTGAAAAGAAAAAAAAAAGAAATTGCATTGGTCAACTAGTTGCCCAGAATCTTGTTGAAGGTTTTTCTAAAGGTAGGTAAAAAACTATATGCAGCTTGCTTCCAGTTTTTAATACATTAAATGCCATTTACCCTTGTCTCCAGGGGTACAGAAGTGACAGTTCAATTGAACTGAGAAAGCAAATGTAAAAAAGAGAAAAGCCACCAGTACAACAGTTATTAGGATACTCAGACAATAGTGACATTCAGATTCCATTCCCTGTCCAAAGCAGACACTTGAATCGAGATGAAAGATAGTTCAAGTCCCTCCTCAAGATCCTGGGAGAAGTTAGGTTAAGCATATGAAAAAGATTACACAAGTTTATCAGAGGGATTATATTGACACTGGGCCTGTGATAAGAGAGGACTGGAGTCAAAGACCCAAAAGGTTCCCCCAAGCCCTCTGTCCCCATGAATATTTCCAAATACAAATTACACATTTATTTAATACATAATGTTCTAAGCTATTGCCATTGTAAACATTAGCACCAAAGCTCATAGTGTACCATTTCCTATTATTTAGCTTAAATATTCCCTTTGAGCTTTATCACCAGTTTGCCCTAGGGACTGACACCAGTAGTTATACTCAGGGCTGGACTAATCAGTAAAAGGACAAATACCAGCAATGTTGTGCATCATCCTGCTGAAAACTTGATTATTCAAGAACTTGTTATTGGTGAACAGGAGCTTGCTAGCAGCAGAGGGGAACCATATGTGACTTGCTTTGTGACCTCATGAAAACCAAGGAATTAATTCCTCTGCCAGACCTGTCAATCCACCATAGCATGTATTTTTCCAGAACCAGCTGCTGATACAGACAGGAGCACTCATCCCAATCCAGCAGGCTCCAGAAGTCTCCCTATCATGCTGGGGAAAGCTACTATCTGTCTACTGCATTTTTGCTTTTTATGACAACTCTCGTCTCTTTCAGAAGTATATCAGTTATTCAGAAAATAAATATTTTAATTCTTCCCCTTGTGATTCTAAATCCCACTTATTGTTTAACTTTACATTATTAGCTTAATTATGAAAAATCAATACTAGATTATACACAGCGGAACCATTCAAGGTTCTTTTTAATTCCACTCTCCACACAAAGTGGTGTAGGAAGAAATGCAAACTTAGTATAGGATCTTCTGGATGTCTACAGTTCACCTACAGTAAAGGAGCCAGCAATAAATAATACTTATCATCATTTGTGTCAGAGTGAACATGCCATTGAATTGGCCGGGGTTAGTTGTTTTTCTGTACAACCAGGGTTTTTTGCCCATCTGAAGGAAAATAACTCTGCACTGGTTGTAGTCTGAGCCAGTGTCTTTACAATTATTCTCACAGCAATAAAAGGCAACGTTTGCAGCATGGAGGGGAAACTTTGCATTAAGGGAACATAGTTCTCTAGAAAGCATTTTTGTGCAGAAACCAGAATCAGGAAATCAGGCAGTAAAGGGGATCTTTGACATGAGATCTTGCTGATGTTTATGCACAGAGTGGGGACTCTGAGAGAATGAACTGCCACTGCTGCCACTACCAGACAGACTATGTTCACTAGAGACCATTTGCGAATATCATCTGCAGAAGGAGTGGCAAGCAATGCTGCACTGAGGCACATTTTGCAGTTTCCATTTCCAGTTTAAGGTCTACATGGGATATTTACTGCTGGCATATTCTTTTCAAGACTGGTTACATCTGCCTGAATACTTCTCTTAAATAAGGAGCAGGTTACTTGTATATGAGAGAACAGGTGTTGTCGTTGCTGAAATATGCATGGGACATACCAGAAGTTGATCACTGGTGGTGCTTATAAGACAAACAAACAAAAAAATAGCACGACACTCACCCTCATAAATCCTAGGAAAAAAAAGTTACACACAAGCACTTCTTAGTCATTAATACTCTCTGTCCCTTAAGATGTTCAGAACTGTAACAACTGCATTAAAACATCAGCTGTGGGGTTTTTTTGAGGGTGACAAATTAAAAAAAGGTGTTCCTTAAAACAGTCTAATATAAACTTATCACTTGCAGTGTTGAGGATTGTTTTGCTAAGCAAGAATAGAGACACATTAATAGATTGTATGTGACAAATCAGGAAGACTGCAGAAAACAGAGGCATACTTAAATGCATCAAAGGGTTTTTTCTAGTTTGCAGCACATGGCAGACTCCTACTCCATTTTAGGAATAAAAGGCTGCTTCTTCCTTTAGTAAAGGAGACACTACAACATAAATGTTATCCCAGCCAGTCAGGTATTTCCCCTACCCTCAACACATCAGCATCTGAGAGCAAAACAACTTGTGTGCAAGATTTACTAAGTATGCTATGTCTATAATTATGTTTGCAATATATGCTATTTCCAGGTCAAATACAAGTTGCTTATACATCATTGTGTTTGACCTGTAGCTTTCCATCAGGCTCCTCTCATGCATGTCTCTCAACGCAATTATGAATTTGGCCCCTAGAGACAGATAGGGTTCCAGGTGAGCATGATGCAGGACTCACATGGGATACCAAGGTTGACAGCACCATTTCCACCCAACAAATGAAATAACATTGCAACAAAGGGCATTTTTAGCATTGCAATAAACTAAATTAATCTGATTTCACAACTGCAGTAGTGACACCTATCTGCAAACCCAGTCCTTCTCTGCTCTAGAGGAAAACAATGAAAAGATGAGTTAATGCTAAATTAAAATCAATAATAAAGAGTTTGACCTGTACAGAATATTTTTCATCCGCCCAGCTCAAGTACTTCCAAAAGATCCATGATACCATATGTACTGTGTGGGCTTGTATTTTGGATCTCAGGTGCCTATAGTGCTTCCTGATCCTGAGCTCAATTCCATCTCACCATAGCAAGAGCAGGCAGCTCCCAGGCCACAACAGTGCTACAGATGTCCTAATGCTAAAAAAAGGACTATTTCTATACAACAGAGATGGAAATCATCAAAGTTCAGATAAAAATAACCTGTCTTCCACATCTTCTAAGCAGTCTGGTTGCTTCCCAGACCTTCAGACCTCTCATTTCTCTGCCATTGGATTCACTTCATCTAAAAATGAAAAAATTCCTAAACTGTGAATGACATCTGGTTATAAATTAAGGGTTTTGGATAAGTCATTGTGCTTGGGTTTGATTTTTTTTTTTTGTCTTGGTCCTTCATCTTCACTGCTAAGCTGAGCTCTCAATGCCAGGGCACACTTTCTGTGTCGGTACCACGCACAGGGGATACAAAAGCAGTGCCTGGTAAGAGCCATTAGCAATTCCAGTACATTTGCACATTACTGTCAATGTTTGGAAGGACGACATACTGCATGGCATGCAGGGTCTTTCACTGCCACACTCTTGTGTGGAGACAAAGCTTGTGTCTTGGGCCATAAAACAGATGCCCTCCAAACCCACAGAAATGAGTAACACATTTCCAGCAATCTCTTCCTTTGTGCTGAATGTGGACACTTATATGTTACCCCATTTATCCATGATAGTCTTAATGCACAAATAAGGAACATCTTCTGAAACTTTCTGTGGCAGTGGATCTTCCAAGAACACTGAAAACTGTCAAACTTCTTCCTCCCATAAGTCTCAATATATTTCTGGGTGGGAGGACATAAAGAGGTGTTATACAACCTCTGGAAATGTTCCAGTTTGAAAAATCATGATGTCTGGTCAACTCCCTTAGTTCTAGCATATCATTTGCATGTTGCTACTTTAATTCCTAGAATAATGCAATCCAGGAGGTGAAAAGCTGCTGTTATTCAGTCAAAAACTGTTTGTCAAATTTTCACGGGGGATTCTAGTCTCTTCAGGAAAGAATTTAATTTCTGCTTTCCCCTGTCTTACCCCGCACAAAAGAGGTTTCCCACCAAAACAACAGTAGTTGGGGGTCCAGATGCTCACAGGGGAGATGAAAGACCATTAAAGTCTCTAAGCAGTCAATGTGTGCCCAGACTGCAGCCTTGGACTGATGTGGAATCCACCTTTCCCTGCCTTCCAAAGCGCTAAACAGACTTCAAACCCCCAAAAGTTCATGAAAGAAAATTTTTGTTTTCCAGTCAACCGTAACCATTATTTTATCCTAGTTCCTAGTGAGTAAGATTTTCTAACTGGAACACCCTAACATACTCATTCTTTTCCTTTCCATCTATTCTTTCTGCATCAAACACCATCTGACATGACAGACAGGCAGACAATGCAGAAATGTTTTCAAATCCTACTGGGAAACACACTTCAAAGAAAAGTATCAAAACCATCAAAAACCACACACAAAATATAATGGCACACAATTAATTAACCTGTCAAGAGAGAAGCAGACATTATTGTTCTGATGAGTTTTTTAGATTGTGGGTTGCTTCCTCTTGCCAGGTGCAGCTGCAGTGATAGCAGGGGAGAGCTCACAAAAATACCATACTGCCAACCTAGAACAAAAACTGGCCTTCAGACAAATGGCCTGGCCAGGCACTCACTGAATACAAGAGCTTGACTCCAGAAGAAATCAGACAAAGCCAGGGTGAACCTTTTGTATGAGTTTCGGGTTTTGGTGGTTTTTTTTTTTAATTTTCCATTTTCCACAGCTGCCACAAATATTATTTCTATTTTAAAAAAACAAAAACAAAAACAAAAAAAACAACAACAAAAAAAAACAACCACAACAAACAACCACCAAAAAAGTGTAGCTGGAGCTCATCTGGAGCCAAATAATGGAGCTTTTCAGGCTCAATCCAATGAAATACTGAGAACCTTCTGCAGTGGAAACTGAGGATACTCACTAAACAGAGAGATAAGAAGAACATAGGACTGGTCTAGTGAGAGCTGTTTGCCCAGGCTGCCTGTCTGAAACATATGAATGCGGGAATCTGACAAAGGTCTTTAGCTTTATGGAAAATAAAACCAACAGAAAGATCAGCTTTTATACTCTTGGGTTTTCATCTTCATTTCTGTATGGGATTTAAAACAAAGTTTATGTTACTGTGCCTTGCTGTCTTAACTTTCTGTAAATTTTTTTCACTTGATCAACATTTCATCTGTGTCTTCGGTTACGTAATGTCCTAGTTCAGATCACATTGTTACCCACACTGCCAGCTATAGATTTTGGTTTTGGCCCAATATAAAAAAATTTTATGGGATTCAGAATTCTCTATGTTTAATGGGGTTAAATCACTACCAAGACTAGAGGGTTTGTTGAACATTTGCCGTTACACAAATCTTCTTATTCTGGGGCCTTTCTTGTTCATAAGTTCACTGTACTTTATTCATAAGGTAAATAAGTAGGAAACAGATAATCCTTCACATACAGAAAACTGCAGTGTCAGGATGGAAGGGTCTCTGAAAGAGCAAACAGTTATTCATATACTATTCATCTTTTTTTTTCCTTTTTTTACATCTCAGCCATAAAATTTCAGCTGAATCTCAGCAGGCACCCTGGGGAATAGATATACATTATAGCCTGGGAACATATTCTACAAGCTAGGTTCTGAAATTATGGATAGCAAGAACTTGTGAAGCAAAAAATACTGCTTCTCTTAGCAGACTATCAACAGGAAACAGGTTTTGAGAGTACTTTTGTAAAAAACAGGGTTATGTTCCCCACTGAAATATGTGTCAGGACAGCTAAGATGAAGTTTTGCTGACAGAGTATAGGTCTACATTTAAAAGATAAAGGAATTTTTATTTCCTATGTCACTTGTAGGGATTTCATTAAACATATTGACTACTAGCATGCTATCAAGTGATATAATGATTCAGATATGAAGTGATGAGCAACAGTATGAAAATCTGTTTTACAGTTTCGTATCCATTAACAGTTTATTTCAAACGCATGAAAAATTATGTGAGATATGACCAGAAAAATACTCAAATGTTTACTATTAAATCCTTTTCTGTCTACTACTACTAAGATGTTGGAAATGGGGATGAAGACACCTGGGAAGGTTTTCATGCGCTTGTAGATAGACCTATGCCCACTCTAGAGGAACTGACTGCTGGTATATTACCTTATTCATTTTCACAAATCCATGACTGGATAACCAAAACAGAAAGTCACCACCTGTAGTGGTTAAAGTATTTTTTATTTTATTTATCTGCTAGTAGCACTATGTGAAGATATGACTCTATTTGTTTTCTGCAGCTCTGTCTTATTGATATATGCACACTGTAAGAGGCTAAAGAGGCTACAAGGTGACATTGCCATAACTGATTTCACACATAAGGTTCTTGCCCTTGCCAAGGGAAGAATATAGGGTAGGTAGAAAGCTTCCTTTATGAAAGAAAAATGAGCCAAAATTCTGTGTAAATAGAGCCAGACACTAAAACATTTTGGTGAGTTTTTGGCTGCAGTAAAGACAGTGCATAAAACTGGCTCATGCAATATATGGTCAATTTACATTTATGAATAGATCCACATGGACATCAGAAGTAGCCTATTTGAAAATTTGAGCTCATGAAAGATCATAGAAGGCAGTTAAGCAAGTCACATGCCAAAGCAAAACAATATTTAGCAGTTGAATGTGCGTTTACAAGGTCCACCAGGCAGGCAGTAGGCCATTAGGTAAGACTTCATGTGGTACACATGCATCCGTCTATGTGATAAAGCAGCAACAGCCTGCACTGGCCAAGACATTCCCTCATTTCATTTGAATCCAGACTGCCTGCAGTGCTCCCAGTACCAATGACACTCTTCCAAAAATATTAGCTGAATCAGGCTTGTACTCCTTTATTGGCTGATCATCACACTTCAGGACCTGATTACAAACACAGCTACACTGGTCTAATAACAAAGTAACTTAGTATGATGCAATGTAGTTTCACGCTGTTAGATTTGAGAACAGAAACAAAACAAATGTCATAGAACAGGAGAAATGAAAGAGTAAGTCAAAAAAAGTAACCTAGGCTGGCAACGTCTGACCATCTGAGACTGTGACTGCAATTCTCTCAAAGCCAATGTGACTACACAGTTTCCAATGGTGCATGTGCTAAAGATTCTTTCTAACACAGGACTAGGCACATTGATTTTGGTAATGTGACACTGACTCTATGTGCCTGTGTATGCACAAGCTCACTCAACGTGCACAGACTGCTGCTGTATTGTTCTGCAGCTACTAGCTGTAATAAATTTACAGAGAGGGAATAAAAGAAAATCTGAAATCCACTGCTCAGAACAGGGACCTTAAGATCTTTCTTTCATTCAAACTAAATATGGAAAGGCTCATGAGATTTGAAAGTGCCCAACAAATATATTCAGTCCAGGCTTGTAAGATATGCAGACAAGCAGCAAGATGCTGGTCTGTGATTCGTTAATTAGTATTCTTGTACACATTTACCTCAGAAATAAGCTTGAAATGAAGTTTAAAATGGTGACAGGGTATGCGAGAAAGCTCCAATTCTCACAGGTTCCTGCTAAATATCTTCACTAAGAGAATGGCATGATAAAGGTGTTCATTGAACTAAATCTGGACGATACATTACGCATCAAGCCATTGGAAACTCTTCATGTATCAAACCAGCCAAATTTAAAGTACTCAGTACTCACTGTAAACCAGGCATGTGTGGATAGGTTGGTGTAACAGAAAAGATTAGTGAAATAAAACTTACCCAGCTATCCCCAAGGCACTTTTAATACTATGATAGTGCTTTATTTAAGATTACTCTGTACAAACAAAAAAATAAACACAGCCTTATTTAACCTCTAGTGATATTCTTATCTTAGATGCAACAGAAGTCAATGAAATGCTAGCAGAAATGTTTTTAATTAAAGGCATTCATATGATTAGAAACTTCATTTTGATCTTGAGCATGAATTTAAACCTCAGGCTAGATTTGAGAGCTGCTTATCACATGCGGGCTAACTAGCTCACAGAGGGGACAGGAGGAATTCCCAGGTTAGGAGTGAAAGGAAGGCTCACATACTTGAGACAGTAAAATAAAACATTTTTTTCAATTCAATGTCCTATCACTTTTTTAGTAAGTTACCTGAAAACAGGGCAGTTTGATTTATTTCAAAGGCTTGCTACCACCACACAGTAGGAGAACGTCTTCAGAATTTCTTGTTTCTCTGATACATGTAATTTGGACAGTTGGTCTAAATCACAGATAAAAAACACAACAAGGCAAAGGTTTAAATTTTCTGAAGCTCTTCATGTCCTGGGTGTGTAAATATTCTTGTGTGTGTTTGAATAGTCTGTGCAGTTCTAACTAATTTTACATTTTCAGCCCACATTGTGACTAAACAGAAAACCCCAAGAAAATATAATAACACATTCCATGTTTTGACTACTGTAACAGAGATTTACTTACAATCTCTGGAAAAGGAAATAAATCCCAGGCTTCAAAAGTTTATTTATTTTCTCAACTTGATAGACTGAGAAAGAAGTAAAGAACAGCGAAGAACCCATCAGGATCTCCAAAAGCAACACTAGACACTGGACTGAAACAGAAAAATAGGATCCAGTCCACCTGAGGCAACATGTCCACGAGTGGAAGCTGCAAGGTACCTTTAAACTACCTATTCTTAGCACAGCAGTGTAGAAACGCACCACAAATAACTGTAATTCATTTTCTTAGAGCTGACCTTCAGCCAGATTGTTATTTACAGTGTTTCCCCTGAGAGAAGCAACCCAATTCCTCAAGCAGACAGCTCAGTTGGGGGAAAATGGGGCATGGACAGAACATATGTTCTGATCATTAGTACCTACTTAACATAATTAGTCATTCACACATGTTTTGGCAGTCACTTGTGCCACAATCAAAGCCAAGTTCTCCATCAACATCTACTGCCTCCCATAGAAAGACTAGGATGGGACATGTAGTTTAGACTCAGACCACTATCTGCGTGGATGAGATCACTTACACCATTGCAAAGGCATGTCTGCAGGTGGTGAGCTAATACTGAGAATCTGTGAGGAAGGAGCTTAACACAATTACCATAACTGGAAAATATTAAATAAAACAAGTTTTCCTTCTGTTGATGTAACAGCTTTGGGAATTGTACATTTGGTAATAGAGGACAGAGAAAGAGCTGCTGTTTAGAAGACAGGATTTTTCCCTTGCAAATATAAGTTAACTGAAAATATGCCATTGTTACTGGCTGCTCTGTAACTTCCACATCATGTTAGTTCCTCTATTTAGGATGCTTTAAGAGTACATCTAAAGAGAGACCATATTTTCACTAGGAATAATTAAACAATCATCTTATCTTTAACCTGACCATGGGATAGGCAATTAATTTGTTTGCTCTCCTAATGAAAAGGTAAATAAGCATGCCATAAATATTTAATCTGCAATCTTTTTCTCTTGCCAATATGTGGTTGGTTTCTCATAGCAACAACAGCTGTGCCATTGTCAACAACAGGCCACTTGAGTAACTGCAAGCCTGGACTAATTCCACTGAATGTAACAGCCCTATGTCTGTCCATCATAGCTGATCCCCTGGTGCCAGCTTGAAAGGCTCGCTCATTGTGGTTCAGCAAGCCAAGGGTCAGCAAACCAGTCCCTAGTGGGAGGTTCTAGTCACTCCTACCTTCCCTGCTAACCTCTGATGGATGCAGGAAAAACACAGATAGCTACACATACTCCAGAAACCACTGAGCAGGAAGAGTTCTGCGACGGTGAAAAACAGGGGCAACAGAAATCCATGTTGCTTCAGCAGTTCCAGAAGTCTGGATTCAAACTGGTGTGACAGGAGTGGCATATGACCCACCATCAGCTCACTGTGATGATAGCAAATCTTTTAACTCGTAGCCCCTGCTGAATTCTTCCTTTTGGCCATCAGTCATGCAAAGCCCCTGATTTCATTCTGCAGATAATCAGGCCATTTACTGGTGAACCAATTCTCTGCCCATGACCTTCTCCTTAATATCTAGTTGGCCTTGGTCAAACTCCCAATTAAAGATTCTTCCTTCACCAGTAAACTGTTTATATACCACTTTTTCAGCATAATAGCACATCAGTCAAGAGGCCAGCAGTCACTAAATGCAGGTTTCATGCTTCAAACTAGGTAGCTGTTTGTTTCTCTAGCTCCCTATAAATTTCACAGCAACTAATAATGCATGAAAGCAGCTAAATGTGAGGGAAATTATAACCATATGAACTATAATGAATTTTTTATTGCAGTTTATATTGCCAGTGTCTGGAATTCTGGAAACATTACTGAACAAATCACTACTATTTCAAATAACTGCATGTAACAGTAAATTATTCCTACAATGTATGCCTGCAAAATAAACTGTCTACATAAACTATACAGAGCATTCCATAAGACAAGGATTTAATCAGAAATTAATCAGCACATATGCACTCTGAATTTCATACTGAGGAACTGTCAGTGCAGGCTGAAAATCTCCCAAGTTAGATTTTACCATAGTTACTAGCCTTATAGAAGAATATGGAATAAGATCTTAAAAATCCCTGTAACCAATTGACTACATGTGTCAACTTGCCTTGAAAGATTAACTAAATTATGTAGAAAGGGGGACACAGAGCTGGTAGGATTGGCAGGATTTAAAACTCTTTGATGTATGTTTCTTAAGTGCTGAGATAGGGCTCTTGAAACCACATATAATACTATGAAAATGGGCTTTGAAATGCATTGAAAATATACAGTGCTACATAGCTGCTATTACAATTACTGTATCTAAAATGTGCAAGCACACATCATCTTTGAATGGGGAGTATTACGAAATCCTTGACCAGGCTGGAAGTTCTCTCAAAGAAGTGTTTTTAAAGGAGGTTTTCTTACATCTTGTAAGTTCCTGTTATTGTCGGACTAATAAATCTCAAAGTTAGTGGAAAATAAGCTTGTGTTGAAAATGTAGCACTTGCCTATTTTTATAAATTGGCACCTATGTGCCAGTTTCTTCCAAGCTAATAACCTCCACTTTCTTTTGGAGAGGGGTGAATTGCTAGGTTAATGAGGCCAAATTCAGAGGTATTAGACACCACATGTGATTTACAGCCCCCAAATCCACCAAAACTATGACCTAAAAGAGCCTCCTCATCTGTCCTCAGAGCTTGAAGGTACCCAGAATTACCAACTGACTCCTTTTAGTGTCTTCCTAATTTTCTGAACATTGGGAAATATATATATTCTCCTTACTCAGAGCCACTCCACTTGGGGAATTTTAAGGTCTCTCTTTTCTTTAAGCTGATTTGGGCTGCATAAAATAGATGTTATCTCACATTTACAATGAGTCGGTATAGAATTTCAACCTTCTAGCCTCTTTTTATAATCACCAGAAAGAGTGAGGCAATTTTAGGCTACCACTCATCTGGCCCATGAAGATGTCTCCTTTAGAAGTGAACCACAGGACATGAAAGTGGGTATTTGACTCTGAGGATAATGAAAGGAGACCGGCGTTACTGAACAACTCTGTGTACACCAACATTTGAGCAGATGCTTTCCATCTTCTCATCTAATGCACTTAGGATACTAACACCATTGAAACAACTTGTAGATACTTGATACACAGCGAGCAAATTTCTTAAGACATAGATTTGAAAATGACAGCAATTCTCTTTAGAACTGTTAGCCTTCAGTTACCTGAGTTTTGAGGAGAGGAAGAGGGGAAGTCCAGATGTAAAATTCACATAACATGAGGAAAGTCAGAAATATTGAACATGAGGTTTTACATTTGAAGGAAAATTAAAAATGTTTACAGATTTGTAAAATTTCACTCAAAAAAAAAAAAAAGTGAGATTATTTCCCCTCTGAAATAATTTCATTATGACTAGACTGCATCACGTTCTTCTGACACCCTCAAAAGTCCATTAAAATCTTTTATTTTCAAATCAAATTGTCTGTCTTTTGAACAGGCTGAAACACAACAGAATAACTTCCGTTCAAAGAAATTTCTGCTCATTCAGGCATTAAAGGGAATTGTAATATAAGGGCAAGTTTGAAAATATTTTTTCCAATGTATTGTTAAAGTCAGATCAGAAGAAACTTTTAGAAAGAGAATAACATTGCAATTTTACCAGGAAACAAAGTGTACCATCTTAATTTGACCTTCAGATACACTCTATTTTGTTGACTGTCTGGCCATTTCTTTCTATTTAAAAAGCAGGTATACAACTATACTTAATAGTACATCTACAAATGAACCTCTATACTAGAGCGACAAAGCACTCTAATGAACAAAACCTCTTCTTTTAAGTACCAATGGAGAAATAGTTTTCTTTACAGAAACAGAAAAAGGAACATTTAAGGGAAAAACATCTTTGATACAGTGCGATTTAAAGAGTGCTTATAACCCCAGGGACCAGTGATATTTCCCATCACACTAGCAAAATTCTATTTAACAGGGGCAAACCTGAATTTGCTTGCTATTTTTCAAGCTAGGCATCATGATTGAGAGAACATGAGTTTTGAATGTTTCCTCAGAGACCTACCAACAAGACTAGATTTTCAGGGATTATGTCATCAAAAACTTCAAGATGTCTCAATGCACACACTCACATAAAGCCTTTCAGAAGACTTCAGGGCTGAGCATGGGATCTTCAAAGGGACAATATGCTGCTGAGAGCAAGACAGCAACATAACGAACTTTTTCTACAAACATTAGCAAACCATTGCAGCACACCTCTTCATCTTTGTTTTAAAAATTAAGAAACTGACACTTAATGAGGTCACATGAGTTTACTCACAGGAAATGGACTGATAGCTTCCTTCCTGTCCCATGCTGTGCTTCACAGCTAGGAGCAGTAACCTCCTAGTCACTTCTATCACTTTTCAGAAGAATGTCTCTAACTTACTAAAACTGCCACTACATTTTCTGGTTAACCCAAATCCAGTCTAATCTGGCTACTTCCCACTCTGACTACTGAACTACTGACAAAACCGTAATTCTCTCTCATGTTCCTCAGGTAAAATGCCACTCAATTCAAAGAAAAGGAATTATAGAACCCACAACATCTTTTAAGAGAAGAAAAAAAGCTAAGATCACCTTCTTTTTCAAAGAGATTCTTCACGTTTTCTCCATTATAACAATGCTTTGAAAATACACAGGGCTGCATAGCTGCTATTACAATCACTGTATCTAAAAATAAGCTATACAGGTATCATAAAAAAACTCATTTAGGAAAAAAAAAACAACCATAAATCACAATACTCTAGATCTATAAAAAACACCCTCTGGAATGCTTTTATGAACTTGTTTCATAAAAGACATACACATAACTGTGATACACAGAGACCAACTATATCAGATAAACTAGTCAATAATATTCACAACAAATCTCCTATTTCCTAGATGCAGTATCATTGTTACATTTTCCTAAGTTAGATATATTTTACTGTAATGTATTTTACATTTCTTGTTTTCAGTTTACTAGGACTCTCTATATATGTAACAATGGAAAAAATAAACAGATGAATAGGAAAGTGCCACTGTTTTAATATACCCACAAAAGATAGATGATTATTTTGTTGCTTGGTGAACTCTTCCTATGTAAAAAAATAGCAGACAGGTATAAACAAACATGAGCAGATTTATAACCATTGAGTGTAGGCATTAGCTGAAATAATGGTCCTATGGAGTGAAACCTCTAGAATTGCTACATCTATTTATACCCGTAGGTTTTCAGTATATAAAGAGAAAACCGACTTGTTGCCTAACAGATGCACCTTTAGACTCTATGTTCTCTTTCTGTTTTGAACAAATGAAAGAACATAATAATGAAAATTCAAAAGAAGCAAGCACTGCATTGTGGATAATTCTTTGAGCTACGAAATTCTAAGTCCTTAGGAATTAGAAGCATTTAAATAATGAAATTCAAGTAAAAACCAAAAAATTGTTGCCAACCATAGAAGGCATTGGTTAAACTCATTCTCTAACATTTAAATATGGTTTACGTATTATTAAAAAGACTATGATATTTTACCTTTTATTTTTGCATGCTCAGCCTACATATACACAGACTGCATTTATATATGGAATTATCAATGCAGGACAATGCAAGGCAAAACAAAAATCTAATAAATACTGCTTGCCTTGAAAGAGGAAAATCAAAGCAAACGTCTGTACCTGATTAACTCCTTTCCGTATTGCTTCAAAACTAAGAGCACAAAGGAAAACAAGCACTCTCTTTTCTCGTGTGATTCCATCAGTAAGCATCCTAAGGGGAAAGGATGTCTGACTTATGAATTAATGCATCATGAGTTCTCCAAATTCTTAAAGTATTTGGTGACTTTACTCTCCTTGTCCTTCATCCCTGAACATCACATAATAATGTTAAAAAACAGCCCAAGTCTTGGCAGGCAGGTTTACATGTGAGTTAAACTGCTATGGCTTTCATTTCTTGCTTTTCACATATCAAATGGGGATTAACTATCAAAATCCTTAATGGTGCTAAAATGTGTTTAGAAATAATATCTGCAATGATCAGGCAGAAAATAACAGTAAGGATGCTTCTGTTCAGTGTTTTTTTCTTTTGCAGTGTAAAAATGCTTGCCATAGAGACCTAGGAGTGACTTAATTTTAGGGAAATATTTTTTAGTGCAGTGGTGCAATATTGTTTGGTTTGACTTAAATTTGCTTTAAGATATTGAAAAGTTCTTAAGTTCGGTGGCATTAATTTTCATTTTAACCACAAAGTTAAATTTCCAAACATTTGTAATTCCATGAAATTTCTTTCTCTTTCAAGAAAGGGTTATCTTTACCTCCTCTGCATAGACTGTTTCCACCTGCTTACAAATATTTAACAGTAATTAATAGACATAAGAAGACCAGATGCCTTTCTCTCTGTAGATCAAAAAATAAGCAAAATGTGCTTGCCCTTTGAGACACTATACACCAAAAAGACTTTTTGTGCATGCTAAATGAACTAAGATCAGAAGCATTCAGCTCAAATTTCACATGAAGAGCTATGATATTTGCAGCATGTGTCATTATACTATTTATTATTACCTTTCTTGGGGTTTCTGAGGTTGAACGTGGCATTTCTGACTGACCAACAAAACCAGCAGGGACCAAAGGAAAGGAAGGAATCCACCAAACTTCCTATCATATAATGCTAAAATAGCATTCCTTCCCTTGTTTCATCTGCCCCCACTAAGTAAGAAGGCTGAGGAGTCTCTATATTTCACTGCTCAAAACTCAGAAGATAATCAAGACAAAGCCCTTCCTAAACCTTTTCAGTATTTTCCACCTCTAAAAGTCAAAAGGGCAAATTTATTTGCTCCCAGGCAGGCTATTTCTCCTCACCTTCAGGTCCTTCCTTCTTAAAATATGGAAGGATGTGGGAGGAGGGCAGGGGAGGAAGAGGGAAACAGTAACTGTTTTCCTAACAGCCAACAAATCCCAGAAAATCCCTGTTTCTTACGCAGTCCTCTCCAGAACTGTATTCTCCTTACAGGTCTTCTCAATACAGGGATGGTTGACAGATCAAGGAGTTGTGAAGAGTTAAAAGGTCTGAGAAGCCAGTAACAAGGAAAACTGCAGCAAAAGGGGCACTGTCACAGAGCAGGAGGGTCTAACTAACAGTACAAGCAATGTCCATGACTATCATTTTGAAAATTCATGCAATGAGCAGTTAGCAACGTGGGTAGTGAAAAGCACGTCCCATGAGACAAGTGTGCAGGAGGTGAGGCACACTTCCGCCCATAAAACACCTACATGAATGCCCATGATGTGTCAGCATCTGGTCCTCAGAGCACATTACTGTGGTTGAGTAAGATAATTTAGCAGTATGGTTTACACTTCAGAGTAGGTCCTTCACAACACGGACACAACATGGGCATGATACCATGACACCAACTGGACTCCCTTACACAAGAGGCCATGGAAGCAGGGAGGTCACCACTCTGGGAACATACACTTCACTAAGGGGCTGAAACTGAAGATGTTACATGGAACAACATAAATGAAAGAAAAAATTAAAAGGAGGCAGGAAAACATTTTTGCCATTGACTATGAAAGTTACATACAAGATACAATTTAGAGAGAGTTTCAAATAACAACAGATGGTGATTGCACAATTTCAATCCTACTTGTATCTTTTGTGGATATATCATTTACCTATTGCTCCATTTGCCATATAAACAAAGAATAAAGGAAGAAATTTAAATACCTGCTTTGATTGCATTTTCTTTTTGATATTGAAATGGTTGCTTTTCATAATTTTATACTCCAGTTGACTCACTATTCATTATGAAATAATACAACTATGAAATAATGAGTTATACAAAACACACATTTCTGCAATGGTAGCTTATGTGCTTGGGGCTACCTATAAAATCACCTTTCTGTGTAGGTGGCTTTGGCAGAATTATACTTAAAGTTGAATACTTTCTTCTAAATTGTTTGTTAATGCATCAATATATACACAACCACACAGATTAAAAAGTTATGTCTCCATTCTTTCCCCATACCCTCTCTATGGAAAAATCTGTAACATGTATTTGAAGTGCTAATATGTATACCATCTTATACTAAATCATTTCAAATTACCATCTTTATATAGACATGCATACAGGCATATTTCCCACTTCCAAGAAAACTTGTTATATATGTTTAGTATAATATCTGTAATCCTAAAACAGTATCCATTTCTATATGAAAAAGTTTTCTCTCTCTGCTTCTACTGGATTAGGAGAGAACCCATGGTTAAAAGAAGGGAAAGCAACAAAAGAAGAAGAAATGCTGCTGGCTGATCTGAAGTTATCAAAGAAGACTGACTAGGATGGACCCTTAATTTCACCTACTGGGGAATTCCTATTAACCTTTTGCAAACTGCAAAGTCAAAAATAGTTTTCCTTCCTAGCAACCGGTATCATAACATGGCAAAAAGTCTGATAATTGATTATGGGGATGAAAAGAGACAAGAAACTGCATCATTTTCTTCACCTCCCTCTGATAATGTGGAAAGAACTGAATCCGCTGGATCTCAGCTGTGCTTCCAGCAGGAAAGGGCGCATTCACCATCCCCTCACCTTGGACATCGGCTCAAAGCCATGGTTTATTTTTAAACACTTTAATAATAGAAGGCTGAAATAACCTTCTGAGGTCTCAATGGGTCGAATCCAGCATGCACATCTGACAGCATGATAACTCACAGTGCCCGCACCACTAGTCACAGTCAGAGATACTTTGAAATAAACTCGATTGAAGTCACTAACCAAGTGCTAGGTGGGTTTGGAAGGTAACCCCTCAGGCTGCAGCTTCTCACTTCTCCTCTGCCAAAGCACCAGCTCAGTGACTGGACTCTGAAGCAGCTGCAGCCAAAGCACAGAGACTATAGCTGCAGACAGAAAAAGCCATTACAAGTACCAGCGGAAGAGGAAAAACTCAGAAGTCTCAGGCATGGGGAGATGCTAAAGAAGAAACACAAAATGGCTTTAAGTTACATTATTTCCTCTCATAAAGCACAAAGAGAGCAGATACCACTGATTGCAAAACGAAAAACTGCAAGAAAAAAAACCCAGTTTGTGCTCATATCATTGATAATAATTTGTATTGCACAAGATATACAACCCTACATATTCTGTGAACATAGGAAGGATTGCTAAAACAGAATCCATATTTAAAGCCACAGAGAAGAGCCATTCAGACTTAGGACTCCTCTGCTGTTTTATAAAGCACTTTCACACCAGTTAACTTACAGCTAGTTCCCTCTGTAGAGAAAATAACATTATCGAGGAATCAATCACTTTTTCTCCACATACTACATACAGTTCCTCAGAAGATGATCCTCTGAATTTGCCTGTGTTTTCCTGAGATACACTGTTTTTCTGACTTAGATTTTCCAAGCCAACATACTTTTTAAGTCATTCATTTCCAAAACCAATTCATAGCACAGCTGCGCAATGCTTTGTGGCAAAACTGCAAAGAGAGCAAAGCAGGAGGGAAAATGATGGGTTCATGACAAAGCAGGACTGCCACAGGCCAGTATCACACATATGGCTTTGTCTGATAAAACCTTGGCTATGCCTGGTTAATGAAATGCCTGAATTTGGATGATGAAATCTCCTCTCTTTTCCCACGCCATGCCTTTGTGTCTAAAGGTGGCAAATAACAGCAACCTCAAGGCAAACTGAGTTGCTGCATTAGGAGCCTGCCCCTCTCTCACTGCATCCAGCTTGTATAATCTCTATGGCTTTCCACAGCAACAGACATCCTCAAATACCCAGTGACCAAAAAAAAAAACCTGATCAGTCCTATTTCAGCAATATTTCCTAGAATAATAAATCTGCCACAGAATGACTAGTACCCCATGTGCAAAATACTGTGATACATTCCCCGTATGTAAATTGGATGTAGATGTATTTGCCCTGAAAAAGGTATGTACAGTCAGTGAGAAATAGTAATTGTCAAAAGGAACATGACAGAACAGGATTCATAAACAAACAAACAAACGTAACCAGACTCTTCTTCCCATCAGGATAAACCAGATACAACTGTGATCAGGGGTCACAGAGGTCTTAGTCCTGATTTAATACAGCAAAAGCATCATTATCTTGACAGGCTCTAAGCTGAAGAGATGGTAGGACAAAGTCACAAACAAAGTCACCCTGAAAACCACACAGGGCATCACATGGCAATTTACAAAAGACAATTATCAGTCCCACTGCTTCATGCATCCTTCCTTAGGTATCTTTCCTTAGGTCTAGATTTGGGGAGATAATGAATACTCACCCAGCTCTTTGGGACTTCAGTGCTAGCTGTCAACACTCAACACACTCAAATTGGAGGTCTTCAAATGGGAAATGAACAGCTAAGGCTGCACCTTTTTCTTTCTACTTCACACCACTTCCAGCATCTAAGGTAACAACTAAGAGGTTGTTGACTCCCCTTAGCTGTACAAGCTTTGTCCCGGAGATGGGATAAAGGAGGGGAAGATTATATTTTCCTTGCTAATCAAATTCTGTGAGGCCTCAAACTGACTTTTCATCGATGAATAAAGAGGGAATATTTAAAAAATCCATCTCAAACAGCTTATTCCAGCAATGGAAAGTGACAGCATATGCCCACATATAATCACATGGGAAATAATAATAGTACGTCCCACTGCACTGCATGGCATAAGAAAGCCAACTGCCCAAGGGATATGTCAAGAATGATTTATTGTATACAGGGCTCTCTTTCCATGTGTCACTGCCTGATTTCTTCAATGGAATCACCAAACCCTTGGTGTAAAAATAGCTATAGTTTCTTTCCCTTACCTTTTCTTTTATAATTTGAAAATAACTTAAATGGTCTTTTTAAAGAAATACAGGATTTTCCTCAAAAGTCAAAAAATTGGAGGAAGGTGTTTTAAAAATACTTTGCTTCTAAATTATATTCACACACATAAGCAGACAAAATGTTTAGATTCTACTGAAAATACCAATATTTTTATTTGACAAACACATTGCTAATTCAGAAACTGATGCCTCTTCCTGTAGATGCTATCTCGTATAACTTTGTCTCGATCTTTCCAGCTTTTGCAATGTGATTGTTTTGCTTCTGTGTATCCATTACACTATTTCAGACCAGTCTGATATACAGATAATGTACCCATAGATAGTATCTTCTCACAAGACTACTCTCTTCTTACTATCTTCTTTTACTTCTTTGTTTCCCACATCCTCCACTGCAACTTCCCAGGAAAGTTTAAAGAAAGCAGTATATACTGGTCAAGGAATACAAAAAGAGACATGATTAGTGGTATCACTTGGCTTTCCCTGTAAGAATTGCTTCTGGAAGGGAGTAGGTAGTCAGAACTTTGATAAAGATTTAGCAGTGCTATCTGCAATATGAGTTTTATTCAATGGACAGGAAGGAGCAAGCTGCTTATGAAACAATACTACCTTGTTCAGTTGTCTGACAGATGAGTGGATATTGTGTTTTCAAATGTCCAGTAGTAGTAACACTTAAGAATAGTCAGAATTTTTCCAAAGGCAAAGGCATCCTGAAAAGGTTCCTAACTGTTCCCATTTTATCTTCCTATGTTCTACCAGCCCCAAAGCCCTTAATGACATAATCCTGCTTCTTATTTCTAGACTTACTGAAATTTAGCAAAAATATAAATCCTTACAAGATTTCCAGGTGAATTCTGAAGATCAGTGACCTTTAACTTTGGCCTGGCAAGGTTTGGGAAAAAATAACAAAAAAGATGAAGCAAGACTACCCATTACACAAAAATGATAAAATCGTACATCATTATGGTGAAACATAACAGCCTGCAACCAAAGTCAATCTTAACACACAAAGTGGATCTGTACGAAATACATCTACTGGTAGCATTGAATGGCATAGATGAAAAATGCATTAAACAGCTTTGTTTTCAGTCATTTTCTTCTTACTGTCAGAGGAAATGAGGACAGAAATTACACACAGACTCATAAAATGACATAGCATTGATCACATTATGACTTAGTCAATATAGATGAATAGAAATGTTCAATTCTTAATACCACACAGCATTTTTAAACAGGATGAGTTTTGTATTCTTGTTGATGACCTGTCTACATTGTGCCAGAGACACAAGCAAACCATTGTTATTGTTTCCTTGACAGCATCAAAATTGTCATCAAAGGAGTTCTTGGTCAACAGGCAACAGAAAATCTGATGAGACAAGATGCACATGTTCAGCATGTGTCCAAGTCAAAGGGAAGGAGCAATAGTGCTCCTTTATGAAGGGAGACAGGTAAACACACGAGAAGTCACAGTCCAAACGCCACACAGAAAGCACACAAGCTATGTGCACAGAGCATAGCTTATCCACGTGGGAGCAGTAGAGTTTTGTGATTCCCATAAGGAAATTTAAAGGCTTGTTCAGCAAGGGAGGAGGTGTGATGTACCAGAACATCTAAAGGCAGAAGAAGCACAGCAGAGGAAGACACAACCATGGCCTTATTCAGAGAGGCAGTGCAGAGACATTGCTCCTTGATGTGAAACATATTGAAACATAGAAGTGGAAATTACTACATAGGCACCCACATCCAAAATACTTCTAACATATATAAATAAATATTTCTTAATTTAAAAGTATATATGATGTACTGTGATTAGGTAGTGACAGATTTATTTAAGAAGTAACAAGTACTTCCATTCTCCATGCTAAACCACCAAAAAGAAACTAAAGATATAAACATTCATTCGGGTTTACTGATGAGCTAGAGTTGTGCAGGGTAGAGGATTTCATGTCTTATGTTTTCAGTTTGCCTACAGAAAAAATACTGCATTCATTTTTCATCAGCCAATTTGCATAAAGAACAACAAAAGCATAAAAAGTAATCATGCATTATATTTTCAAAATGTTGTGGCCACAAGTCTCTCTTGCAAATTTCATAACCTGAGTTATTTTCCACTCATATTAGACAAACAACACAGGCATGATTATACAAATTGCATTAGAAAAACCTCTAGAACAAACTATATGTTCTGAGCTAATGCCTTTTAATCACAGGCCTGCATCAGCAACTAGGAAAGTGACCCAGTTGGAGATAATGACTGGGGTATGTGTCAAGAGACAGTCCCCAAAAGTCATCTTGCTTCCTGGACTGCAGAAGCTGAGCTGAAGATAGTGAGAAAACCTTCCCCAAGCCCCTTAAAAATGCCTGAGATGCTGAGGCTAGCAGCAATTCATTTCTGCCAGGTTCCTGATGCTCTGCAACCCCACAACAATCAGTCTGGGGTATGCTTTGCCTCCCCTCCATATCCCCAAATAATATGAAAAGGTTACCTGAAAGCCTGAAAATAAAACACGTGCATGCAGTTCTCCTAAACATGTATATCACAGAGATTATGCCAAGGGCTAGCACTATAAATGTACCACAGTCAGGATGCAATCAGGCACAGGTTTGCTTTATTCATAACAAGAATGTCACCACACCATGCAAATGTGAATCTATGATGAAGAGAGAGGTAGTTTGTGCAGAATTCGTTATGCTTAATAAGTCATTTCCCCTTCTTCTTGAGCTCTTTTTAAGAAGCTTGAGAGAGACATCTGTTCATCTTGTTATTTGACTGCTACTAAGCAGACATTAAGGACATGTAAATACTCATAAATACTGCAGTTATCTGTTCCTCTCAATACATTTACGAACTGTCACCAATTCAGTACAGAAGGCTTCAGAACCCGCAATTCAACAACTATTAAGTTCTTTCACTCTCTAACTACTAGGACTCACTCAAACACAAAGATGTGTAAACCCAGATCACTACATAAATGTTTCTAGGCTTTAAAATCAGTTTCTTTGTTTTTAATGTATATTGTCCTTGCATCTAAAAGGGCTTTTAATTTCCCTGATAAATATGAAATATTTCACTTAAGGGAAAAAAAATCAGCCTGTATAAAATTGACATTTCTTCAGACACAAGCAAATGTACAAATCTTACAGTTTTAGAACTTCTATTGCACAGGAAGATGGACACATTAACACGTCATAGTAGTAAAGTACATGTGGAAGTAAAAGGAGGAAATGGCCAATATTTAAGAAAGTGCTTGAACATTTGTCTTATTCAGAAAAAGCAAAGTAAAACCATAAGTTACTTAATGAACAATCTAAATAAAAAGATTTCTATCTTCTGCTATTTACTCAATTGTGGTAGCACTGAGCCTTCAGTTGCAATGAGAGCATAATTTCACAAACATTAAAGTGACAAGTTGCTGCCCCAGAGAGTTTCTAGCATAATTTGAATCCATGAAACCAGCAGCAGCTTAATTGCTTCAAAATTATGGATGAATATATCTATTTGATGAAAGTATGGAAGAAATTTCTGAAAAATCTTAGGGAAAATGCTATTTGGTTAATTCATTATAAGAATATAGCCTTGTGTATAGTTATTTCTACTTGCATCAACTTGGATTGCCAACAAGCCTTAATTAGTTGCAATTTTCATGGAGCATTATTTGTAGGGGCAGTTGAATCATTTTATATTACAGCAATTAATCTGCTAATCCCTATAGCTTTTGCTTACATGGTACATGGTATCTACTACTCACACAGAATGAAGTAGATTGCATGGATTATTTGAAAATAAAACAGTTGCACAGTAGTTGATTCTCTCCCTCTCTCTAAAATACATTAAAATTACACGTATAAGTATATAAACATAAACAAATACATGCATTACATAGAATTTATACATGCACACACAACCACTCAATCACTGATAAAGACAACGTTCCTTGCAATTTCAATGAGCTAACACATTCAAAAACAAGAATGTGGGTTCTCCATACTCATTCTGAAAAAGTATTCCTAGAACTTGTTTACATGAAGCTGGCACTGCGGAAACTCACCGTCCTTCCAACTACTTGAGTCAGCTTTCTCTACAGCCAGGTAAAGCAAGGCTTTGTATAGTGCTCTAACACAGCATTTAACCAACAGGTCCTGCCAATCAGTTTCTTCCTTTACCATCTTAGACCTCACCAATCAAATGATACTAGAAATGTAAATTTGGAAGAATTACTCTATTCTTACAGCTTCAGAAAAGAAGACAACTAGCACACACAGCATTAGGCAGGCATTAATGATTAAATGTAGATGCCTGTACCATAGGTATCTAAATCTAGGTGCCCTTTAGTGGAGATAAATAAGCTTTCTTAAAATGCATAGCATCTCAGCCCACAGTGAAGACTTTCTTCTGCCATTGCAGAATGGTCCTGGAACATGTGAACTTTGACATACTCAGCTCTACAGAGAAAAGCTGGGAGAATTGGGAAGTTTTGCTGGAGAAGTCCTCCTCTGAATGTGAAAGGTTCATAAAGACAAGTGCAAGAGCAGCACACATGAAAGAACAAACTAAAGTGGTTCCAGGAAAAAATCACAGATAATCTCACACCTGCAGAAACACCAGAAAGCGCAAAGCACAGTCTAGGTCCAGGGTGGCTTAACTTCAGCAGCTGCAGAGGTTCTTCTCTGTCTGCTCAAGGGAAAATGCAATACCAGGAACCACCAAGGAACATACCTACTAGAAGGAACTGAGGATTATATGGATGATAAAGAATTTGGACATATGCATTTCCTTTCATTTTTTAGTAGATGGACCTTCTGGGGCTTACTGTGTTCCAGACAGGACCAGACAAGTGCAACAAGGAGGATAATTCCACAACTGTCTTCCCACAAAGTAATAAAGACAGGAACTATTTGCCTTTTCATCCTCCCTCGGGACTACCCTGTACAGCCACAACATCTGAGTGATAGGCACTTTGGGTGCTGATATTAACATTAGCTTTCTTATTTTTATGAACTGTGTTGCTAAGAGACATTCTTGTGTAATTTTTATGCTAAGTTTACCACTTTTATTCTTTCACTGTTTTTGTGAATTCTATGAGTTCTCACTTGCTGTTGGACCCATGCCACAAAGCTCAGTGCTGACCTTGAACTTCTTCCAAGCCAGCGAGCCAAACAGCTTTCATTTGGAAGCCTCTCTGCTTGATGTGAATTTAAAGAAAAAAAAAAAATCAATAAGACATTTTAATAAAGCATGAGTTTTAAGAATTAATTTACTGAAACTTTTAACTGTATTCATTTAGCGTGACCAATGCAGGCAGAAACATAGGCAGACATCATGCAATACAATTCAGGGTGAAATATTCAAAATCAATAGGTAAGCATGGAATGGTTTCTGCATTGATTTATCAGTCTGCAAATAAAGGACTGAAGGTCAGTTATACTTTTCTTATGCCATCATGAAGAGGGGAAGTACACATGGGAGCTCAGAGACCCAATTTAATTTTTTTTTTTATACACCACATGGCTATCTCAAAAAGAAACAGAGAAGACTTGTTAACACATGGAAGTGCTCATGGCACTGTTTTATTTCTACAGCGCATGTTTTATAGTGAGGCAGGGGAGGAAATTATTTGCTAATTACTGCAGTGTTTTGCCTAGATTAAAAACACTGCCACTAAACTCAACTAAGATTACTCACGCTATGTGTATTTTCTTAGTGATTTTTCTCCCTGGTCAAGGAATAGTTGGATCCCTCGAAACCACATGTTCCTAATACCTCCTACCAGGAAGATCAGAGATAAAACAGGTATTTTCATGGGTTGTAGAACTATCATTTTCCCAAACTGTTTGTATATATTTCTGCTGCATCAATTCCTACATCCTTTCAGGCTGACTGATACTTGATTTTGCACTAGCACTTCACTCCAAAACAATGATTTTTTAAAAGGCCTGAGACTGGATGAGCTTGCAGAGAGATAAACACATATATTAATAAATTTTCAATGAAATAATTCCTAGAAATTCATTTTTAAAGCGTTTTCGTGGAACAAAAGCAGCTGAAATGGAAATTATGAATCCCACAGTCATATATTTTAACAAGTCTTTGTCAATGTTTAGATATTTAGATGTGAAATCTGTTGTGAAATTTACATAGTCTATAGGCTTATCTGAGGGTGAACTAAATATTTGGCATGGCAGACAGCCACAGAAACATTAAAATGGTCATTCACACATAACTTTTACAGCTCATTAAATAAAATCTACAGAAGAGAGTGAAAGTCACAGCTTCCATGTATAGCCCAAGACTGAGCCTTGGAGCAGAATTCCTGCTAAAAGTAGCACTACCCTGCCAGTCCTTGTTCTCTTATTAGGAAGATTTTCTAGCCAGCAGAAATCCCCAACCATGGTGTGTCTTTGCTTTAAGCTCAGATTTTCACAGGCAACATCTCACTTTGAGTCTAACTTTAGCCAAGGGTTACCTTCCTTGAGTGCAAGTCAGTCTTTGGTTATTTACCACAACGGTTGCGGACAGGATCTCTCCTCCAGCACTTACTGTCCTTACACAGTGTAGACAATTACCATTTGCTTAAGGGACTTCAAGAGAGCACTCAGTTGTCCCCTGTCACAGTAGACTGCAGTTAAGCTAAATATCAGCCCTCAGAAAAGCTTCATAAAAGTAAAACCTAATTAAAACTTTTTTCCAAAGGAAGAAATTATCTACTTCAGTTTATAGGCCTAATGGTGTTTTAAAGAATTCTTTTCCGTCTGTATAAAAGGTTTCTCCATATCATGTGGCTGAACTTGGAGCTGGTAATTTTGCTGAGCTCATGCATCCAGGATGTTTTTTTGACTTGTTCTAAAACTGTACTGTGGTCAAGACCCAGATACAAAACAGTTCTCTCCCCTCCCTCCTCCAGAAGGTTTTCCCAGGAAGGAAAGCCAGGCATGCAAAGTTTGAAGTCCTGGGAGGATCTGATAGATCCAGGATCTCTTCAGGTAGAAATTCTTCAGTCTCAATATAGCCCAAGGCACCCGCCCAAGTGGAATGATTTCCACCTTTTTTTCCTCTGCAGTAGCAATTTCAGCTTTTGTATAATCCTAATATATATATATATATATATATTTTTAAAACGTTTTGTGTTCCCATCAATAAAATAAAAAAGTAAACCTGCTGAAAGGCTCCCACTACAAGGAAAGTTACTAAAACAAAACAAACAAACAAAACAAAAACCAACCAACCCAAAAAGAAAAACAAGGATTTTGGTAGGGTTTCTTCCAGTACTCAGAAGTGCAGTAGTGCTACTACCTTAGGAGCAACCATGATCTGTAAAATGTTTATAATCTTGCACTTTATGAGAACAATGCAGTTACAAGAGAAGAAAAGACAGAAAATAAATAGTCCTAAAGAAAGATGAAGGGAAGTGCCTGAAAAGATGGTTAGCATAAGCTGGAATGACTAGCAGATAGCTACGGATCTAGCAGATAACCAGTGTGGAGAACAGGCAGCTGAGTAGCAATAGGAAAAAGCCTAATTGCTGCAGATAGGCTTCATTTTGAATGAACAGGGTCTGCACATCAGATGGAAAACATGTCAAGTTCTTCCTGCTAAGGAGTCATGCACACACCTGAGTGACTGACCTTCTAGCCTGGACAGCTCTGCAGTTCGGGCTGCACAGGGGTATTTGAGTCAAAGAGCCTGAAGTACCTCAGCAGCCGAGCTCACATCAGAACAAAAGTAGGAAAGCAGATACTAAAGATGGTATTTTTCACAGTATAAATCCAGATAGGGCTAATACATACCCTTGGCTGTTTGAATATATATCTGGTTACACATAATACAGGGAAAAAAATCTGTACTTTAGGAGAAACCCAAATACTTTCACCAAACATAATTCTTAACTAGGGATGCCTTCAGGAAAGAAATACCCTAAATGAGGAATGCTAGATGAGGAACCAAGAGTAGAATTACTCTTCTATAATCTACGGAGAGACTTGGGTATCTCATGGGAGAGATCCGTCTTATCCTATGGAAACTCTTTTCACTAACTGCCGTGAGAGTGCAGACACTAGCTAAATACAGACAATTAATGTTTAGATGGATTAGGATATGCAAAGAGAATGGTTTAATCACTGACCATTTCCATCATGAGTTATTCTAAATCTGTAATACCTTGTCAATGACATTGCTGGCTGGGATCGGCATTTCAACAGTATGATGAATAACATGTATCAGTGACCTGCACACAAAACTGCACAATTTATACCACTGCAAGAACAACTTTTGCATGGCCCCGATCCACGAGCCATGTAAAATGAGAAATTAGGAGTTAAAAATCTACAAGAGAAATTTCTGCTTAATTTTGTTTCTAACCTGTGTGTATGTGTATCATCATCATCATTATCATATTACCACAATCGCAAAGAGATTTACAAGATGTTTATTCACAAGACACGCCTACAAGCATACCTGCCTCTGCCAAAAAAACAAGTGTTGAGCTTCAGTAAAAGCTCCTGGAAGTTGCAATGAGGGTAGAACATGAGCTATCAGAAGGTCTTAAGGACAAAAGTCAGCATATTTTGTTTTCTGGGAAGCACAACTAAAATCAGTAAGTTCTTCAGACTTTCATCTACCTGATTAAGCATTGTTTTCCACTCAAGTACAGTCTCTAATAACTAAGCCTACCTAAGCTTCCTAAGATGAATCTTCACCCTGGAGTATCCAGAAGAGCCAATAACTCCCTTTAGAAGCCAAGCTGCTGGACTTCAAAAATCCAGACAAATCATGTTTCCCCATGAAGCTAGAGAAACATGGTGCAATCACTGGATCTACAGCACAGGTATTAACTTAGCATCATCTGTTGTTCAATCCAACAGGAACAATGAAGAAAGATAATTGAAAGTCCAGCTGTCTTTCAAGCGTAGTGTAAATCTGATGCTGTGGTTCTGGGTGAGTAGGCAAAAGATGTTTTACAAGCCTGACATAAATTGCCAAGAATAATACCACTCCCATTCATAAATTCTTTCATTCTATTTCCAACAGCTGTCACCCAGATATCTGCCTCTTAATTTTTTTGTTTAAATAGTAAGGGGAAAAAACTTGAAGAGAAAGCTGAAAATCTTCTCAATAGATTTTTCTGAATTTCTCTAGAGATACATCAAAAAATGTGACTACAGGCAACTGCCTATGAGTTTAGATTATCCTTCAGTTAACTTTCCATACATATTCATACTAGATGGTGCACATGGTGTTTCAAATCTTTCTGCCTGAATAGTCTTCTAAAGTTTTACATAGCGCAACAAAAAATCAGTATGGTTTCACCTCCACTTCAACACTATCATTTTTAAGGACAGGGTCTCTACAAAGCATTTTAACTTGCATGATTTTCCACTTAAGCCACTGCTTTCAAAAGAAGATTGGTGTAAGAAACCCCATATTACTAACTAATCAAAAATTGTTCAAGACAGAAAAAGACCTTTATGTGAAGACAAAGACTATGTGCAAATAATACTTTTCTTTCAGGAAATACAGCTTTTCAAATTCCCACTTTGAAAAGCCACTTGAAGTTCACTTGTTATGATTCTTTTCCAAATTAAATTTCCATTATTTTCAAGTCACTGCTAAACAGGACAGAAATAAACAGTTTTAAAGCTAGAGTTTGAGAATTGATTTTTTTCGTGTAAAAATTTTTAAGACATTTCCCTCTTTTGCGCAGTTAGCTTTAGAGATGTATGAAAGCAAATAATTTATTTCAACTAATTTTTACAAAAATGAAGCAAATGTCCACAGTTCTTAGAGATGAAGGAACAGGTAATAAATAGACAATATTTCATTGTAAGTCAGACAGCTGCATAAACTACAATCTTTAGCCTATTACTTATACTGTGACTCTTTACTTGATTCTGACTTTGTTGGAGTAAGCAACTTAACACTGATAAGACAGCTTTTTGGCATCTATGAAGCAACTACTCTTACTTGGCCAGGACACTGAAATAGCTTTTGAAATTGCAATGCAAAAACTGTAAGAACCAACAAGGAAAGCATGTAAGATGTTATTAAAACAAATAGCTATGGAAATTCTTCCTTTAAGTGTTGACAGTGTGGAGACGTAGTAAACTATAGATGTATGAAGGACTGAGATTTGTGGCTCAACAGAGATCTAATACTCAAAATCACATCATCTTTTCTTGATTTAAAAAAAAAATTGGTGCATTCACCCTAATTATCACCATGAAGCTGGGCCAGTTCACTGCACTGATTCCTTCCTGTTCTATACATTGTAAGGGGTATGGCCTGTATAACCATTCCTATTCTACACATTGCAAGGGATATGAACTGTATAACCTAAAACTCATTCAAAGTTACAGCCAGGCATGAAGAAGGCATAATTTTTTATATAAAGGTAGAATACAGAATCATACAATAACTTAGGCTGGAAAAGATCTTTAAGATCATCAAGACCCACCATTAACCCAGTTCTGTCAAGCTGACCACCAAACCATGTCCCCAGGTGCCTTCTTCTACAAATCTTTTAAGTATCTTCAGGGTTGATGACTCAACCACTTCCCTGGGCAGCCTGTTCCAGTGCTTTACAACCCATTCCTAGGAAAGGTTTTTCCTAATATCCAACCTAAACCTCCTCTGGCACAACTTGAGGCTATTTCCTCTAGTTCTATGACTTGTTGCCTGAGAGACTGACTCCCTCCTGGCTACAAC
>JAWWEW010000041.1:36999537-37051568 GCA_035583185.1 Anabacerthia variegaticeps
CTCTGGCACAACTTGAGGCTATTTCCTCTAGTTCTATGACTTGTTGCCTGAGAGACTGACTCCCTCCTGGCTACAACTTACTTTCAAGTAGTTGTAGAAAGCAGAATATCCTTTTCTCCAGACAAAACAACCCCAGCTCCCCCAGCTACTCCTCACCAGCTTTGTTTCCCTTCCCTGGACATGCTCCAGCACCTCAATGTTTTATATGTAGTGGGGGGCCTAAAACTGAACACGGGACTCAAGGTGCAGCCTCACCAGTGCTGAGTATAGGGGGCAAAAAGTGGAGCAAATTTGGTTACTACTTTTTTTTGAAATCTACCCAGAGATATTGAATTCAGAATGCCTGCACTTTGAAAGGTTGTTCATCCCTCTCTCTTATATAATACCTTGTAATCAAGTCCCTTGAGCCCTTGCAAACTGGAAAAGAAATGTTAGAAGTTTCTTCCTGGATCTCAAATAACTTCCTGCTTTCACCCACTTTGCATATCTGTATTTCTTAGCACAGCCAAAATTAGTAACTACAAAAATATGTTAGGGATAAAAATTTCAAATATATGGTGTTTGTCTAACTCAATAAAAGCTTATCATTTAATTAGAAGAGGGTTAATCCTGGTACTTTCAATATTTTTTCCTAGATGAAGATCTAATTCGGTTTTAGACTTTTCTTCTCTGTATTTGTTCCCAGAGAGGTTACTCATGGCAAAGACGTATCTTCCTGATGGCTGATTTTCCACCAGAAACATATACACAAAATTTAATTTTCTTTTCACTAAGGCAATAAATCCTTAGAGACACTTTAGTAAGTAACATGGATCTCATTAATTCATTATTCACTTATTTTTAGCTGTTTGTTTCATTTGCACAGACTGGCTCTTAAATATTTCACCATGGGACAATAAATGTTCGAATACAGAGTAAGTAAAAGCCAATTGTATGCTCAGTCCTAATGGAATGAATATTTTCAAACATAAAGTTGTTTTTCAGTTCAAAAAATTATCAAGACAATTGTGTTGAAAAATATTTACTTTTCCCCTTCCACTCTTACTGGAAATTAAACCAGATTTCGGGAAATTAAACCAGATTTCAAGGCCAAACACCTTCTTTCAATCATCTAAGCCAAAGTACCTCCAAAGAACTTCAGTTCTCTATTTCCCCACATAATAGGGTCTTTGGAGAACTCCAAAAGCATTTCCAAAACCAAATAGATACAATGGCCAGGAAGGACAGACTATCCCTCAAAAACCTGTGAAAGTTAGTTAACTCGGGGGTTTCCAAATGAGCTTTTTCAGTTCACGTAACCAGGATTTCCAAATTTTACCCTATTTGAAAATCTATAATAATTTCTTTTTTCTTAGATGATGCCTAAAAATTATTGCTGCTGCACATTGCTGATAGAAATTCAAAAATCTTTCAGAGTTGGACTAAACTAAATAGAGATTTTCAAAGTGGTCTCTACTGTATGACATGAAAATGACATTAATTTCTAATTTTTGTGTAAGTTATGACTTACAAAAAATGAGCTACTCAATAGTCTTTTATGCTGTAGATAAAAAATGAAGTAGCATGGTAATTAATTTACATAAGGTAAATTCTCATATTGAAGTAAGTTGCAGTTGTTTCCATCTGACACATCCATAGGTCTCTAAAAACTTTGGAGCCTTGAATTAAATGAGCTTCCCTACACACCTCTATCATGCCATTTTACAGACATGGAAACAAAGACATGCAAAAATATTAAATTACGTCCAAAAGCTTCTGTCAGAGCTTGAAATAAAGACCATGCCTGACTCTTCTTTGTTTTACTTATGAGCCATTTCCTTTTACTTCTAAAATAATTGTTCGTAAATATAAATACCAGCATTTTCAAAATGTTCTGCCTTATCTCTCCTTCACTGTTAACATACCAGTTCACCAGTAGCTTTAGCATTTCTCTGTTTTGGGAGACATGAGTAAAAACCAACATAAATATTTAATGAAAAGAAACAAGCCTGAAGTGCAGTAGCCTCATCAAAACCTGATGATTCAGTGATAAGGGCATTGGAAGTAAATTGGCTCAGTGTGCAGGGGAAAAGAATAGTTTATGAACGTAAATTCAGGTATTTTAACACAGCCTGTCCTCGCAGATTGACATTAATGTATGCCTTTACTGACTGGTTACTCAGCAATAGCTAGATGTGAAGGTAATTACTACATGTCAAGTCTATAAAATTTCACCTACCACTTATGTCTAAAGTTTAATCAATCAATATAAATTTATTTAGACTCTTTTGCCGTATTATAAAAAGCCTTTACAGTAATATCTGTAACCAGTTTATTGCCTTATCTTTATGTAAAGTACTCTGCAAGAAATGTAAATGTCAAAAAACACTTATTTAAAACCATTACAGTGATCTATCTGGCTCTATATTGATAAAGACAGTGCAGTACAATCTTTTTTTTTAGAGGTCACATTTAAGAATGGCTTAATTTTATTTTTCTAGAGATGAGACTTCAGTCTTCAAATCCAGAACACTTCCACACTTGGCCTGGCATCACTGAAACCAAAGGCAAAGGTTGGTGTGTGTATTAACTAAGTCTGGGTGTTCTCACTGAAAACACAGAAGCAATCTTACTAGTAGTAGTGGTCATCATCATCATTACTATCGCTGTCTTTGCTGTTTTGTCATTAAATTTGTAACAGTGCTGATTAGCAGATTTTCACCTCACTTTATATGGTCTAGAGAGGACTAAAACTATGCCGAGTTTAAACCTATATCTGTCTCCATCATTCTAGAATCATTTTGTTGGACCGGACGACAAGGACACATGGAATTAAGACTCCACCCCTACAAATTAGTTGTATGTTTTTTAAAGAAATATGTTTCTTTTGTGTATGGAAATAAAATCTGTTTCATAGATTAGATTTACGTATTGGCAGACAGTACTGTTCATGTGTGATTTTTCTTTCAGGTACAACAGCATACAAAAATGCTACCCATAGACCAAAACACCAGTAAATTGTGTACCACACAGGCATCTGAGAACAGAAGATTTCTGTGATAAACAGCAGAGACCAGGTCATGGTCAAGGAAGACAGGGATTGGAAAAGGAATGCAGTGATAATGAATCAAAAAGCCTGCATTTCTACTTGGCCAAAAAGCTCAATACCAAGAAACATTATTTAAAACTCCACTCATACTTAGATCATCAAATCTCTTAACTGCTAAACGAGACGCTCTAAAGAAATGAAACTGATTGAGCAATTATATGCACTGTAATGAGCAAGCAGAAGGGGGGAGGAGAATTTGCGTGGGCTGCTTGAACTTTTGCATGCCCAGACTTTTGAAGTGTGCAAGCCTCATGACTTTCTTCTGCAATCACACCCAAGTAACTCTGAGCATCCCTCTAGGCTTTGTGCATCCCTTTGAAGCATCTCAAGCCTTTTTTGTGCATGGCACTATCAGTAGTTATCTCTGAATGATCTTACAGATCTCAGTGCATCCCCAAAACTGACAACAAGTTACCTGCTGCTATGCATGGGGGTTTTTAGAACAACCTGTGGAGCTCCAACACATTTCACCTTACAGATCAAGATGATGACAAATGTGTACACTTTCATTAATCTGAGCTTGTTAAGAGTTGCTGGTCAGGTATGTGCTAAGTCTTTCTCTCCAGCTCAGCCACCTGTATTGGAAAGGTTCTCCTTAAAAGGCATCTGTGAAAATATTCTCACAAAAGAGGATTAAAGCTGAAACAGAGAGATTTTTTGTTTTAAGAAACTGTTTCTCACAGTTGATATCTTAAGCTGTGTGGTACTTTGTGGCAGTTGTTTTGTCATTTTTCCTGCTGCTAACAAAAATACATTTTTTTAAAAAAATATAAGCTTGCCATAGGAAATAAAAGGTTGTTTCCCTACTTTACCTCTACTATTTGACAATATACCATGAATTTTCACAGTTAAAAGCTCACAGTTAAACTCTGTATGGATTCAGGAGACAGGGCAGAAAGTCACCCTTCCCCTCACCTGAAAGGATTTGAGTTTAGCCTACACAGCTTTTATCAAAGGTTTTCAAACTTAATATATCACTTATCTGCTTAGGCAGCTTTTACAAGCCACTTTGAAGGAAGGTTTCATATCACAACTTATATGCTTTCCATAGTTGGAAACCCTGACCCTACACCAACAAAGGAAACTGAAAATAGTATTCGTTACTTTTCCTGTCTAAAAATAGCAACGTCTTACTTACTATCACAAAATTCACACTTCTTTAAAAAAATCTAGAATCCTCAAATATTTATATTTTCGTCTTTAAATCTACTGTGAATTTTTGTACATATACATGAAATTTCTTATATTTCCTGCACATAATTTGTCCTCATGTAAGCACAGACCTTTTAAAATACAGTTCCTCTTTGCTAAGGAAATTAATCTGCTTGATAAAATTCCCCTTCTGCACACTGCAAATTAGTTTAGTACTTACTGGGAGGGAGTGATTTTGGCAAATATATAAGCAACTGAAAAAAATGGATTTGCAATGAAAAAAACAAGAGACGATCTAACTGCAGGCTACATCTATGTGTTTCTTTGGTTCTAACTGTGCTCAGAGAAGCTGAAATGATTTTCTGTGCTATGAAAAACTATAGTCTTTTTTGGTAAGTGAGATGAAGGCATTAAAAAAGGCTGTAATAAGAAAATACTGATGGAAAATAAATAAGTTATTGTTGACCAAAACAAGGGGAAGAGCTAATTATGGAACATGTCTGCATCAGTCTTCAGTTCTTCTATATTCTGTCTGTCTATTCTGTAATTTTTGCCTAACTGAAAAAATATATACTGCTAGTTTTAAGAGAGTGATGGAGAAGCTGTGAGAATGAGAACAGACATCTAACTGGCTTACTGGAACTGAATTGCACAGGAAAGACAGAAGACAGCAACCCTTCTTTCCAAGTCAAAAAAGTCTCATCTCATGACCTTTCCAGCTCAGTAGTAGATATCATGGCTGAGATAAAGCAAGTGAGAGCAAGTATGCTAGTACTTATACCTTTTTTTTTTTCTTTCCCTCTGCAAATTCTCAAATCTGGAAGGTCCCCACAGGTGCAATGCAAGAACTAGTAAATTGTATCTATTTTGAGTTTTTTTGCTTTGTTTGCTCTCCTTCCACTTCTACTCAGGAAAAAATAAATCACTAATCATTAGAGAATATGACACATATTGATGTTAAAACCAAAATTTCAGTTTTCTGTCTTTTGAGAAAAGACAGAATTCTACCATATAGGAACATCCTTGGAAACAGTGTATGTGGAGTTTGAGACAAAAGAGAAATTTAAAGCCAGTTTCCAAGCTACTTTCCACAGAAGTTCACAAAAGTTTGAACCTATAGAGAAGTACTCTATTTCTTCTCTCAGAATTAAGTACAAATTCTCTCCACAAACTGTCCATTAAAGAGTATAAATACGATAAATTATCCCAATATTATTTTCAACATGCTATGCACAGCTGAAGGGATAAAAATGTCTGTCTCAGCTTTAACTACAGTGTATTCATTTCCACAAAACACTTGTCCATTTTTCTCCCTGCTTATTTTATCTCAGCAGCAAATGCATGACTAAAAATTTCTTAAAATCAGACCAAATGTGTCATGTTACAGAAAGACTTAACAAATGCTATCAATCATTTCCCAGGTGAAAATTATGAGGGAAAAAACCAAAACAAATTCAACACTAAAGAAGAAGCTGTAACACCTGAAACAGAACACTACAGGTTCATTTTAAATACCATGAAAGTACTAGAGATATACATTTTTTCCTAACTATAGATGTGGCAAAATCACTTGGAAGGAGTGTACTTCAATATCTGCCACACAGGGACAGCTAACTACATTAGCAGAATTGCTCACGCATCTATTTCAGATGTTTCTTCCACCTTTTTGTCCTAAATCCCTTGCAAACAGCAAGTGAAAAAGGCTTTGAACAGGCTAGAGATACTGTGGCTAGAGATACTTTATGAAGTTCTTAAAAATCATGATTTACAAAAATCATCATGCACGTGTTTTGGTTGAAGGTTCTCTATTAATCCAGTGCCAACGAGAGAAAATCACTAGGAGTTTGGGTCTTTTATCATGTCAAGATCAGAGGGTCACCATCCCTTGAAACAAACTGAATAAGAAAATACAATACTGAATTTAAGGCTGAGCATGAACTTAAGCCCCAAGCCAGAATGACTAAAGAGACTTCAAAGCATAGGCACTACAGTATAGACACAATAGCCATAAATTACTTAAAAATGTATCACACCCAATAAAATAGTGTGGACCATTTAGTGTCAAAGTCGAGTCACCAACGGAATACAAGTAGTCTTGATCCTTGAAGCTGATTTCTTGACTTTGGAAAGCAGTAAAAAACGCTTGCAAAAAAGTACAGCAAAACAGAGTTGACTTGTAGTCTTCTGCCTCCTAGCAAAGGCAAAAGAGGGGAAAAAAAGTATATTTTTCAAGGTGGATTAAGAAGAACCAGAAGAAAGGCTTAGCAGTAAAACATAAACAATGCTTGGGGAAAAATCTTTAGCCGCTTGCTAGTGTGTGGTACAGAACTGTCTACAGCGTGCAGACTGGAAGTGCTCTCAGTTATACCAGGTCCTACCTGATTGTGTGCACTGTAACAAATAATTTCCTGAGTTCTGCTCCAGAGCCCCAACCCCACAGACCCTGCACTGCTGTCTGTGTCGTTCCAAACTCCTTAACACAGAATCTCCTGTCTTGGGTAAGTGAGATCAAGCTGGAGTGAAAGTGAGTAAATTGGAATGAAAAACATTTTTAATTCCAATGCACCATGTAGTTGATAAAGTAAGCCTAAAAACACATTAAAAATTAAAATTACTGTTCCCTGTGCCCATCATCCAGGACACGCAGCCACAAACTGTTCAAATAAAGATTCTTCTACTGCTTCATAAAATTAAAAAGAGGTGTTTTTTTCCTAAAGCACTGTGTGGCACAGTAGCTAATAAACATCACAAAATGGCACAAAACCTCTTACTGGCTAATTTATTACTCCTGGGGAAAATCTACACACAACAAACATTTTTTATATGCATAGTTACTTTCTACTTATATTTAGATTTTGATTAAATGCACTAATCACAGTTTAAATGGCCTGTGATAAAGTGCATGATGTATCATATTGTCCATATTGTGTCACTGTCAACACAGATAGGTAAACCTTCCAAATACATAAAATTTAGCCCTTGCTTGTCTCCTGCCCTATTTAAGCTCTGTGCTGCAGCACTGTTGAGGCAGGCATCATTCTTCTGTGATGACTCTGATTTACAGGACATGAGAAAAATTGAGGTTTCAACAGGTTTTTTTTAATCAAGACTCACAATGAATAAATAGTTTTGACTGAAAATTTTGAACATTACTGCAACATAATGCCTGTGAAAAAACCAAAATCCTTTCAATGTAGGAGCTGTCTCAGCTGGCGATCATTACAATATTACTGTACACTGGCCAATATGAAATATTACCCTCATGGGTTTAGACTAACTTAGCTGTAACATAAAAATAAGGAGACAAACTTGCAAAAAAAGCACCTGAACAGCAAAGAGGTTAGAATCATAGAATCATTTAGGTTGGAAAAGACCTCTATGATCACCAAGTCCAACCATTACCCTAACACGGCTGAGTTCACAACTAAACCAAGTCCCTAAGTGCCACATATAAATATCTTTTAAATACCTCCAGGGATGCTGATTCAACCACTTCCCTGGGCAGCTGCTTCCAGTGCTTGACAACCCTTCTGGTGAAGAGATTTTTCCTAATATCCAATCTATACCTCTTCTGGCATAACTTGCAGTCATTTTCTCGTCCTGTCATTCACTACTGGGGAGCAGACAGAGGCTGAGCCCCACCTGGCCACAGCCTCCTTACAGGCAGTTGTAGAGAGCAGTAAGGTTCCTTGCAAGTCTCCTTTTCTCCAGGCTAAATAAAACCACTCCTGGAGCCACTCCTCATCAGACTTATGCTCCAGACCCTTCATCAGCTTTGCTGCCCTTCTCTGGACACACTCCAGCACCTTGACATCTTTCTTGTAGTGAGGGGCCCAAAACTGGACACAGGATTCAAGGTGTGGGCTCACCAGTGCTGAGTACAGGGGGACAATTATTTCCCTGGTCCTGCTGCCCACACTGTTTCTGATACAACCCTTCTTGGCCACCTGAGCACACTGCTGGCTGATGTTCAGCTGTCATCAACCAGCACCCCAAGGTGTTTTTCCACCAGCCCCTCTGCCCCAAGCCTGCTGTGCTGCATGGGGTACTGTGACTCAAATGCAAAACCCAGCACTTCTCCTGCTCAAGCCTCACGCAATTGGTCTCAGCCCATAGACTCAGCCTGTCCAGACTGCTCTGCAGAGCCTTCCTACCCTCCAGCAGATCAACATTCCCACACAACTTAGTGTCATCTGAGAACTTACTGAGTGCGCACTTGATCCCCTCATCCAGATCATCAATAAAGATATTACACAAGACTGGTCCCAATACTGAGCCCTGGGAAACACCACTGGTGACCGGCCACCAGCTGGATGTAACTCCATTCACTGTCAGCCCCTGGGCCCCGTCATCCAGCCAGTTTTTTTACCCAGAGAATAGTGCACCTATCCAAGCCACGAGGAGCAGCTTTCTCCAGGAGAATGCTGTGTGGAAATGGTGTCAAAGGCTTTACTAAAGTCCAAGTAGACAACATTCACAACCTTTCCCTCATGTATTCAAGTGGGTCACTTTGCCGTAGAAGGAGATCAGATTGGTCAAGCAGGACCTGCCTTTTATAGACCCAGGCTGGCTGGGCCTGATCCCCTGGTTGTCCTGCACAAGCCATGTGATTGCATTCAAGACGATCTGCTCCATGATCTTCCCCTGGCACTGAGGTCAGGCTGACAAGCCTGTCATTCCTTAGTGTCACAGTTACTAACTTGTTCTGATTGGACAACAATTTGTAACTATCATTAGGATTTTTTAAAATACATTTAGCTGGAATTTTCTCATACATACTCAATAACTGGACAAAAATCTCTTTTGTTTCCAAATTATGCTATATTACAAAGCACAAAATAGTTCTGTCATCCTGTTTCAGATTAGTCATTACTCTTTTCCTTCTATTCTGGCCACAGAATGCTTTCATTACTTATTTCCACATCTGTTGGTTGCAGAAATTTAGAGCTATATTGCTGGAAAAGCAATAACCAGGTCGTTCAACTTTTCTTCCAAATATAGCACTGACGCTCACAGTGAACATGTTATAAAGGCCACCATGGTCAGTGGCAATGTTTGAAACAATTTACATCATCAGCTTAGTTCTTCACTGCTGAATGTTTATTTGGGAGCACAGCACCTGAAGCAAGGCATGCAAATCGTCCAGCCAAGGTGCACCAATTTTGTCTTAAAGCCAATCACTACAACCAACACAAAAGGAAAAAGTTGAGTGTATAACCAGACGATCTTTTCAGCCCTGCTGAAGCTCAGCCCAGCCTAGTGGTTGATATTCAGCTGAGCCCTTCTGCTTTTTTTTCAGACAGAGCCCATTTTTGACAGATGGCAGTTTACATAATGATGACAAATGTGAGTGAGCAGCTGTCATGAGTGCTTGTCACTCATGCACCATGCCGTATCAGCAGTCAAGCTCTCCCCTTTTCAAGGGGGAAAAATATTTTCAAATCACCAAAATCAACACCTAGTATAACTCTCCCTGGCATAAAAATAGCAATAATAATCACCATGAAGGAGTGACTGGAGAGTTAGGAAAGAGATATCCTTCACTATTTTGAAAGCTACCAGACTGGCTCAGTTCTACAAGTCTTCTGCAAGCTACTAGTTACTTGTCCTCCTACAGCTTACCAGTCCCATTAGGAAAAAAAAACTGTAAGCGTCCTCATTTCTTTTCAAAGCAAAGGTTTTCATCTTAGCTCTAAATACTTCCTAAAGCATTTTTTAAGACCTGAATGACAAATAGATAAATAATTCTTCCTTGCAACTAATCATAATTAACCTCCATGCTAGTGATAACACACAGGTAACTGTTAACATCATCTTTGATGCCTGCAGGAAAGGGGATGTGCCCTTGCCCTTAGCAGTGGAGGAAATGGTTTATCATTCAGGCTCCCTCCTAACACATTTCAGTATTTGCTACAACTCTGCAATTACACTGAGGTCAACGCACTGGCACTAGTGTTTATAAAAGCATACTTTGGCTTATTTTTTTTAGGTTTTGACTGTCCTACACCAAGAAGAGGAGCTATAAAACTAACCACTTAGTTTGCTAATAGTTACTATTCATGTTTCCCTTTACATATTGGTTCTTTTCAGTAAGTCATTTACATGACTGCAAACTCTTCATGTAAATCAAAGTCAATTAACAGATTAATTCTCCCAACTTAATTATTGCCTATTTCTACACTACCATATATCCTGTAATATAGTTTCTTGTACTTTGGGACTAATACTATGAAACTGGGTTGGTGTAGCATCTTTCAAAACTAATTTTTAAAAGAATCTTGCATCAAACTTTGTCCAGCTATAAAAAGGAAGCACAGCTCCTGTCTCTATGTAAAGTAAATAAAGTTAGGCAACAGCCAAATAACACACCTGTCATCTGCTGCCTCCTATCTTTTCCAGTTCATTCCCTTTAAATCAAAAAGTCACTGGAGCTTCATATTCTGTCTCTCAGAACATAAAAAATGGAATTTCAACAAACTGCCATTTCAAGCCAAAATGGGTTCTAACCAAATGCAATCTGCAAAATTTTAAGTGGTGCCAATATACTTCATGTATTTCTCTCATTTTCTCCTTTCATCATCCATTAGCATGCAATATGAAAATCTACTTTCTAATTACACTCATATTTCTCAACAAGCAGTTGTTTTTGTTATCAAGTTTGATAAAGAAGTGCTTTCTTTTATCAGAGAAAAAAGTGTTTTGACCTACATTTATAGCTATTAATTTTTTTTGTTCAAAACCTGGTCTGATTCCAGATGGCAGATTTTCCAGCTGAAAACCACAATGAAGAACAGGTGTACTTGAAAGCATAGTTAGCAAACTGAAACAATTGTAGTCCATCTACACAGCTACACACTGTGTAGTACCCAGCCCACCCACATAGCCATTAGCTCATTTGTCCATTAAAATGCAGGAACTTAATAAACTATAATTTTGCATAATTCATAAGCAAACAAATTCCATCTGTTTTACCTTCAGAGTCAGTGTTGATTAGGGCGCATGAATGTAATGAAGTAATACTCAGTGGTACTCCACTGGTATAAACATATGCAGAGGAAAAAGCCTCGAGGCTTTGAAGATTTGCAATAGTTTCAAGTTTATGTGCAAAAAGAAAAGCAATCAGGACTTGAAAAACAGAAGGACTCAAGGAGCTTCGGCTTCTCTTGCAATGCTATGGCACAGCATTTAATCCTCACGACCACCCTTGTATGAAAGGTAGGCACACACAGAAGAGAAGAGGGAAGAAAAAAAAAAATGAAGAGTTCAAATAGGAATATGAGGTAACTTGATAGCTTCCTAATTACAATGCTCGTCTCTCTTGATAGATCTGCCTTCAACCGAGGCAAGCCCAGGCCTTTGTAAAGCCTTTTTTAGACTATGTGAATTGGAAGAAATTCAGGCTCAATGAGTTCCCTGTTCCAAATACAGTTCAACAATATATTATCTCTTTAACAGGCTGTCACAAAACCTTCTCTTCTCTAACTGCTCTATGTGTAAACATACACATTTTATCACACACAAGCCTCAAACTATCCTGAGCTTTTCTTATGCATGTAGTAAATAGTGTTTCAAATCCTCAGTTTCTAAACAAGAAGCTATGGATACTGTATGTATTTCCTGAGTGTTTTGGCTTATCCCTTTCTTATGATTTACAGGGATAACACACTTAGAATACTATCATACATTTTAGGATTTACAGAAATAAACCCCCAACTGATGACAAATCTTCAGCCGGTATAAACTGTCTCTTCCATGGATTTCTGCCCCTTTCCACAGCCTTGAACTGCTCAGGTGCTCTTGGCTCTCTACCACATGTGTTCTGCTCCAAGGGACCATTTTGGAATTTGCTTACAAGTTACTAGCATTTCCATTTTTTTAAAAAAGACAATTATTAAGTTGCTGGCCCCTTACAGAAGATCTCCTGGCCATCTCAGAACTACAGCTGCAGAATAATTGCCTGGTTACAGCATCTGTACTAAATAAATGTTGGCAGCTGCCAAAGGCTTTCCTTTTCTCTGCATCCAACTACAATGCATCCAGATCATTACTTCTGTTCTAGATACCATGCATGTGATATGACATCTGGGGAACTTGCACTGACACATTCAGATAACTTTCCTGATATCTTGCCACAGAAAAGAGAACTTCAATTAACAAAGAAAAATGAGAGTGAGATGTAAGCTAAGCAGATTCATGAAAGGGAGAGAAGGAGGGACAAAGGGAGGAAAGAAAAACTTTAAAGAAAAAAAATGAGGGCAGAGTGCAACAGAATCAGTCCTTGGGGAGAAAAAAAAAACCCATAAAACAATATTTTAAAGCTGCATTACAATAATTTGAGCATATGCTGTCAAACAAGTAGTAAAAGTAATTCTAGCAGAGAGACAAAGTAATTTCTCAGACAAAAACGATCATACATTCCACCTAACATACCTTTAGACTTGAAGGAAAATCCGTATGTCAGCAGTTTTTACCAGCCTAAGGCTTGCCTCCTTCAGATCAAACACCATGACCCATCACAACAGCATGCTCTGCACCACAGGTAGACAGACTTCTTTCTCTGAGTTGTCTAGATGATCTACATAATTTAATTCACAGCAACTGTTATCAATCGGTCATCTCTGGTTTTACTGTTTCTCATCTGAACAGGGGCTTACACAGCCAAAGCCTTTCTTGTTGCTTCCCTCTATGCCTTCTGATCTAAGAAAAGATATTATTTCTACCTGTAAATCATATTTCTCTTCTATCTTTACTCTAGCAGACCTACAACAGCCTGACTCCTAGAACTAGGACAAACGTCTGATACAGCATGGCTCACTCCTCTTCAGCTAGTTGCTGTCAAAAAGCCCATTTGACAATAGCCCAAGTTTCTCCTTCTGCCCTCTGTTCAGAAGGTTATAGAATATTACAGTTCTCAGCAGCAAAAAGGGTTCAAACTATATTTTAATTTGGAAATTCAGCATTATAATTTCAGAACTACCTTTTTTAAATTCTTCATAAACTTCCCCGAGACTAAAGAAACAGTCATGCTCTGCTGCTTAGCTCACATCTTCACAAAGGGAACCTCCAGCTGATGGGGTCTGCCCTCAGCAATGAGTATTACAAAGTTGACAGGAATAATTTTAGAAGGTTTTTGGGAGATGAAATGCTGATTCAGCCCTACAAAAACAAAACACGCACAAATAAAAGCAACAAACAATATTTTAAAAAATCTAAGCCTTAGATGTTTGCTACATGGTTACTTTTCATCTCTTAGAATTAAATTTTCATGAACTTTACAACACTAGCTGCCTACTGCTCAGGAAAAACTGTTAAATATGTAGTAGGATGATATGCTGTGTGAGCTTTATACACTTGGATATTCAATTTTTTATATGATGGTTTTAGGATTTTCATGTATTTCACAGTATTCCGTGCCTCAGCTCCATGCCAATACCTCTCACATAAGGCATTATAACACAGGGAAAACAGACAAAGAAGGCTAGTGAATTTCCTCTTTCCAATTCAGGCTGAAATCCACACTGCTGAAAACGTTAGGAATTCATGTCAGACAACAGAGCAAAATGCAACTAAAGAAAGCATTTCTTTAAAAGAGAATAAATATTATAAAGTGAAAAATAAAAACCACCTGAGGAAATATAAGCTGAGAAGAAAACATACCAGCTGCAACCTACGTAATGGCAAGAAAAGTTTAAAATTTCTCATTAAACACAGAAATCTGATAGTACATTTGAATAAAGGACTTATTGAATGGAAAGGTGCAATATTTATGCACTACCTCAAAACAAAGAAAACTGGCAAATGTTTAAAAAGGACTGAATATTAAATCATTTTAATTTATAGAGATTTATCTTTTTTTGAGAGACATCTATCTCAGGACTAAAAAACCACTTTTAAGGACACATTTCATGAGTGACTGGAATGTAGCTATAGGAACACTAGCTGAAGAATGTACCTGTTGATTTTGTACTTTGTTTCCTTTAAGTGCAAAACATAAGAGAAATGCTTCATCTTTCAAAGTTATTACAGCCTGATAAATACATTGATATAAAAAGCAAAAATACAACAGGAAAAATACACTGATGGGAAAAGTATCTTTTGCATCATCTTTGCAGATATTTCCTACATGTGTAAGTTGTGTTTTTTAAGGTGGGCACCTATGGACGCAACCTAGTTGGTTCCATTTCTAGCAACCTCATCACCCAATTCCATTCATAAATTTACCAAGCTCTACCTTAAATAATTTTTTCATCTTTGTTGTTGGGTAGAATGAGTCCTTCTATGTCCAGCAAAGCCTAAGTTACCCTAAACCAACATTGATTTTGTCACTAGAGTCCATGAAAAACCTGAAATGCATAAAAAGTGGTCAAAGGAAGACAAGGACATACAGTTTCTCTGTGCATACTCTCTTTTAAGCACTCTCACTCACGGCTGGCCTCTTCATGGAAGATGCTCAACTACTCCCAAATGAGCAGATACTCAAAAGAATGCCTAGTTTTGTTGACTTCCTTATAAACAGAAACTTTTCATTCTCCTCTCAGCACTTACACAGAAGCATACACCATCTTAGCCAGCCACAAGGGCGTATCTTGAAATGTAAGGGCTGCTTTCAATCTGCTTCTTGTACCTCTGCTCTTAGGAATCATTTGCTGTAATCCCAAATCCTGACAGAGAGGTATATTCAAAAAGCAGGCAGTTTAAAAGACCAGATTTTCAGGCTCAGCAATCAGACTGGTTATAATCCAAGGCAATGTTTCATGATACCTAATCATATATTCTGCTGAAGAGAGGGGATTTTTACTTCCCAAAAGAACTGTAATTATTCTTCACAGACAAAGCCTGCAGATTTCTTACAGTACAACAGCTGCAGAACCTAACGTCCCGTTGACTTAACTCTTTGACAGTCTGAGCGTGTATCTTCTTCTCAAGGAGGAATCACCTCAAGGCACATATGCCCCATTAGGGCACAAAAAAAATTATTTATATAAAGGCTTATGCCCCTACATAAAACGGCAGGCTTAAAACGAGCAGATCATGATACCTTCACCTAATTCTCCTTTCTCCCCTTGAAGTAATTATCAAGCCATGATTTCTACTTATTTGAAAAGGAAGTACATAAATTTTATTCATAATGATGTTGGAGATACAGAGGAGTCATTTTACAAATAAATATTTTTCTTTTAGCAGAGAACATGAACTGGTTAAATCAGAAAACCATGTGTTTAAATATCTTAATAACAGAACTGTTTATTTTCCACAAAACCAGCCTCAAATCTGACATTTAGTTGGGATGAAACTGCTTCTCTTAACCTAAGCTCTTAGAGGAGAAAAGCCCTCATAGCAGCCTTTTATCTTTTCACTGTAATGCAAAGCCGTTCAAGAGGAAAGAAAGTGGTGGGAAGGCTTGTGCTGCTGGCTAAGGTGAGGCAACACAGCAATCTGTGGGACGCACACAAGCTCTGAATCCAAGCCCAAGTCATAAAGAGCTTTCCCTTAGAACAAAATAATTAAAACCAAATCTCGTTACTAATATACCTTGTCTATGATATTTTTGAGCAAAACGCAGTTATATCCTCAAAAACATGACTTAGAGGCACTGACATCTCCTAAATTATTTGAGGACACAATTAGCACCGTGATAGCTAAAGAAACTTTGAAGAACTATTTTAGTACTTCAGGAACAAGGGTAGAGAGCAGTGATAGAGTTAATAATGCCACACAAAAAAAGTTGTCCAGACAATATGATCTTCCTGAGGGCCACAGAGGACACCAAACACAAGTCACCAAGAGACCTGAGCTTTGGAAAGAGACATTCGCAGTCTCTGGGTCCAGTCTGCTTCAAATTGTTATAATTTTCTACATAACGGGGAAATGGCTCAGCTCAGAAGAAACTATAAACAAAACCACTTCTTTTTAATCCAAGATAAGTTTCTACTGCTAGTGTGCAGTGCTCCTAGTTCAGAGATTTACTGAAACATTTGACACTGTGAAAAAGATTTCACATGCATTGCTTAGAGTAGCCCATGAAGGCTACACAAACTCTAACGGAGAAAAATGCTGTCACCCTTTGGTCTGGCAGGCAAGATTAATAAGATTCTTTTCCCCATGTTGTGAAGTAAACATCTGCACTTTTGCTTTTCTGTGCTGTATTTCTTCCCTGCTTAAAGTAAAATATCTCACTATCCCACTGGCTGAAAACTAAAACAGCTGCTTGTTTTGTATTTTTTTAACATGAGGGGCCATTCTGTGCTATGTAGTTTTTCTGCCAACAAAAGTGACACTGTCAAAGTACATTGCTTTATAAATGCATATTAATTTTATTCACTGAGCTAAAGACTTCTTCTAACAGACAGCAGAAGAGATTACATTCAATAAGAAGGTGCTGCTTCCTCTGAAACAAATTTACCTTTCTTCCAATAGTGTTCACTTTTTTAATCAAATGAGTGATAATTTCTTTTAAACACTGAAAAAAAAATCAAAATTCAACAGTACTAAGCCACATCAAATGGAATATTAAGAATACTGTTTCTCCATACAGTCTTAGAAAAATCTAGAAGATCTGTATCTTAATGCTTTAAGCCTCTCCATACAAAAAATTTGACAGAGGTACATCAGAATGATTCAAGCCAAGTATAGGGCTGAACCAGCCCAGCCATGCATCAGTTAGAATGAAAGATGACAGAAGCCAGATTCTTCTCAGATGTGTCCAGAGACAGGAAGAAAGGAACTGGCACAAATCAGAATACAGAAAATTATATTCAAATGCAAGAAAAATATGTTTTACTGCAAGGATGGTCAAATACTGGCACAGGCTGCCCAGAGAGATTGTGGACTCTCCGTCTTTTGATATACTCAAACTGGATACAGTACTGAGAAACCAGTTCTAGGCTGCCCTGCTTAAGCACGGTTTAGGACTAGACAATCTTCAGAAGCCCCTTCCTACATCAACGATTCTGCAATTTGACTGGAATTTACTTGAATCACCTGTTATCTAGTATTTATTACCTTCTGCATGTGTGTCATGACCTCAGCTTTCTTCTAACCTAAACAAGGAAGCCAGTAAACAAGTTTTTTGGCTTGACTGACTTAGAAGCACCTTCATACTCTTGACTGGGACAGAGGTGCAAAGAGGGCTGCGTTAAGTGATGGAAATGAAAAGAAATGTCACTTAAACTTCTACCTATGTTAGAAGAAAATAAATAAGTAATCAGTATGGGAAAAGACTGTATCATCAAATTATACAACTAACTATCCAGATAAGATGAGAGAGCACAAAATCAAAATCTTCATCTAGTCTAGGAAATACCTCCAGGAGTTGTGTTGGTGACATTTAACAGTAAGTTGATACTAAACCTAGAATTGTTCAGAGTGCCATAAACAGCACTACGTTTTGACTTCCATCCCACATTGTATTAATTTCTAAAGCCTTGCAGATAAGCCCAGCAAAACCTCACGCCAAGCTCTTAAGCAACTGCCTCTGACGCACTTTATTTTGGAGCAATATAAAATAGTAATTTTGTGTCTCCTCACAAAACTAAACTATTCTCCTAAGCCAATTTTCCACTGAATAGTCAAAAGAATAAATACTTTTCAACATCTGATCCACAAGCAAAAACCTAGTAATGTGAATGTTTATTAAAAGTAAATCCACGGTATTCTCACATACAAAACTGAGGCTTTTTTGCTACTTTTTAAAGGATAGAGATACTGGGGGGGGGGGGGGGGGAAGTCCTGAAATAAATCAAGAAACAGTAATAATAACATTCTGATGCATTCAATAAGGAAAAAAAGTGAAGTTCTATTGGGGTATAAACAAAGAGTTGCTCTACTGAACTACACCACTATTCATTAAACTCACTTCCCAGCAAATTACAAGATGGATGATAAATGACTATTGATCAGAAATCACAAAGCAGTTTAATAAGTTGAAACATTATTGGCATGCAATACAATTTGGCACGTAGTTTTTCTCCTTTGAAAACCACAGCTCTGAGCCATGGAGAACTTCAGCAGTAAGAAGCCAAAATATCATTTAGTTCTTCTTTTGTAACAAAAGAAGTTTCACATGACAGCAGTTTTATTCATTGCATATTGGATAAAGACAATCAGTTGATACTTCTCTTAACTACAGAGCTGTGAATGCAGCCAGATCCACAGTTTCCTCTCTCAAATATTTCAGTGTTGAAAAAAATCAAATCTCTTCCCAATACATACATCTAATCCAGACTGCAAAAAAATACAACTACTACAAATCAGAAAGTCATGCTGCATACAGAACACAAGCAAATAAAATACATGAATTATAATGTGACCCCTCCTGCAGTTTCACTAGAGGTGGTATTCTTTTGACATGCTTCACAGTCCTAAAAATAATTTTTGAAATAGGCCCATGGGAATCTCATGCAGTTCAACAAGACCAAGTGCAAGATGGTGCACTTGGGATGGAACACCTCTCCTATTAGGAAAGGCTAGGAGACTTGGGCTTGTTCAGCCTGGAAAAGAGAAGGCTTCCAGGTGACCTAATAGCAGTCTTCCAAAACCTGAAGGAAGCCTATACAAAAGATAGAGAGACATTACATGAGCATGTAGTGACAGGACAACAGGGGATGGCTTCAAATTGAAAGAAAGTATGTTTAAATTAGATATTAGGAAAAAATTCTTTATTGTGAGGGTGTTGAGGCACTAGGACAGGTTGCCAAGAGAAGCTGTGGTTGCCCCATCCCTGAAAGTGTTCAAGGCCAGGCTGGATGCAGCTCTGAGCAACCTGGTCCAGTGAAAGGTGTCCCTGCCCATGGCAGGGGCATTGGTACTATAAGATCTTTAAGGTCCCTTCCAACACAAACCATTCTATGATTCTGTGATGTTGGGAAGACCAGAGCATTTGCCTCTAAATCAACAGGAGACATTCAGTACTCCTGTGTTTGGATATGACCTCACTATTTCTCTGCTAATGAAAACTTTACAGGCTCTGGGCTTGACAACAGTGATTAATAACACAAATTTACAAAAAGGACTTCTCATAGACTTTTATCTATTCCAATACTCCCATCAGCTTCAACATGTCAGATGTTCTTACTTTGCCTCATCAACCTCTGTGGCATTCCACCTGACCCATAACACATTCAAATGTCACAGTTTTAATTTCCAGTTGTGTCCTGAAACACTTGGCACTTTGCATTTAACATCTCCACAAGGAAAAAATACTCCAGTGTGATTGATAAAATATATATCATGTTGCACTAACTTGCCTTTCTATCTCTTTCTGTTCCACTGGCACTTCATTTGCTACTTAAAAAAAAAAAAAAAAAAAAGATAATTTGGAAATCCCCAAATGCCTGATCTGTTATGGTGGAAGCTTAATTAGACCTAAAACTAATTTGAAAGTGTCAGCAATATCTTTTCTGAAGAGCATTTAGGTATACCCCATTTAATAATAACATGACATGAAGTAAGTAATGAAATTATGACCGTAGGAGTGAAAATTGTTTTAAAAGAAAGACTATTACTCATACTGAATACCACATGTTTAAGTGACTGGCATTGCATTAATAATTATAGTAGTTATCACTCTTCATTGAAGAGAAAATATATTCAGATTACTAGCTCTATTATAACATAGCAAAAAGACAGACAGATTTAACAAATGTTATTGTGGAGCTGGGGTAGTCATCTGCCAAATTCTATTCCCATTACTAGTACCCATCTTGCCTTGAAATTGCTGAAAATCTGGCTAAGAAAACTGTTATTCATACAAGCATATTTTTTGACGGAAAGCCAAATAGATATAAACAGAGAGAATTAAAAAGAAACGCATTTTTGCATCTCTTCTTGTTTTCCTCACCTTATACTATGTTCCAAATACCACAGACATTAAGAAAAAAGTTTATTCTAGTTTCCATTTTTTATGACAAGTAGAGCCTCTATGTTGAAGAGATGGACACGAAAAAAAAAAAAAGTTGTTTCAAGTTCTGTTTACTATCAGTAATAAATAAGTTAGAAGTGCCTTTACCTTGGCAGACTTCTTCAAAGAACCATTTCCCATGACTAACACTCTTGCTTCCCTGGGACTTCTCCCACTTGCCCATCAGAGTGCTTAGTACTCTTTAAATAGGTGTAATGCCAGTAGGTCATGATCAAAAGAATAACTGCCTTAGATATATGCTGGAATATATAGAGAGCAAAACAGCATTTCCACTAAGAAAATTAATACCAATCTATTGCTTAAGGAAAAAAAAAAAACCACGCCAACAGAAAAAAGGTACTGATTGCACCTAATGCAATTTTGCATTCACTGAGGTAAGACCAGTCTTCCAAAAAGAGTGCTAGTTTATCATCACACTAGAAATGCTATGAAGCACATTCTGTCTATCACTCCTAACAAATCTATCTGGAACTGCTTGCTACTCCTGAGATAGACAGAAGGAAGAGCAGAAGGGCCCTGTTTTGCCCTTTCAACTATACAAACACACTTTCCAATTACCCCGCATGCTCTTTCCTTACCACAGGTATTATAGCTCCTCCTCAGAAGGAAAAGTAAGTCCCTTCAATATAGAACACAATCATGAGGTTCATTTTGTTCTTAAAGGGCCCCCATGATGGATATTCTGGAGAGTCAGTTCAAAAGGTCCTTGTGTGCGCCATTGCTCACCTCCATTACTACTGTACATTCAAATGGATTCATCCAGATTTACCTGATCAATTATTAATTTTTAAGGCAGACAAATCAGTGAAGAAAACTGGTCATGAAGGCCACAAGCTGAATGATCCTACTGTCCACTTCGGCATAGCTGCCAAAATAATCTCAGCACCGCTCAAACTCTGGGCTCATTTGAGAAATCAGCATATCCAGTCACATAGTTATTGGGGGGGGTTGATATTTTCAGGCTTTTTCTGCCCCCACTTTTGATTGAATTATTTGCAGCCTTGACCATTCAAACACCTTGTTAACCTCAAATATTCAAGACACATGCTTTCATTAGTTTAGTTTACCATTTTGTTCTCCCTTTAGCAGAACTGCTCTGAAAGGAATTTTTCTATGACATCACTGGGGAAACATGCTTTGTATCTCTTAGATGAAAACCTTCCAGCAACATCAGGAATGCAGCATTCCTGGTAAAATATCTGCTGGAGACAGTTAACCTTGACAGTCCTGTGACCAAAGTATTACTAAAAAAAATGAGCCTATGCTGTGGGCATATGTGTCTGCTGACATTCCTGTACAAAAGGCCTTCACCTCAGACTCCATCCATCTTCATAACTAAGTCAAACAGGTCACTGAACTGAGTTAACTCCTCCTACAGTGACTGGGAAACAGCACTGAGTATAGTCCACATAAGGACTGCAAAAAAATTATGTTAATACTAAAACAAAATTTTAACATAATTAAGGTGTAGGATTTTTTAGTAGCTATTTCTTCACACAATGCACACTTTATGTCACAATTTTGCAAAAGGGTTCCTTGTACAGGGAACGTGCATAACAGCAGTACATCCCTGTTGTATGAGGCTCCCAACAAGTACAAACTCTTTCACCTCAAAAGCTTATTTACCTGCAACCAGTAATTGCTCTTGCAAAGAATAGTTCTGGTCTCAATTTCTGTTTAGTTCAGAACTTTTCTATCTTGGTGAGCAATTACCATTTATTTGAAATAGCATTTCTCCTGTTTTCAAAGTGAAACAGTCATTCAAACTTTGGAAATGGGATTTGGACTGGTGAGTTTCATCAATGGAGCCAAGTCTGGGTGCTGTGTAAAAGACTTCATATCACAGGCATGGAGAAAGCACATAAGATGAAGTTCTGAATTCTCCCATATATGGGAAAGGAAAGTCCTTCATTGTATGTCTACAGTGTTCTATAGAAGAGGAGAAAGACTCATACAAGTCTGCAAGTTGACAAAACACCAGCCAAGTGGGACTTTACAGCAGAATCTCACACCACTGGCACTAGATAATGTGGCCCCTGTAGGGTGGCTGACATTCACAGGGCAGGGACAAGCATACACACTTGTACAACAGCTCAGTGACATCTGGACAACAACACTAACAAAAACATCTCACAGTGTAAAGATACATCATGGCATAAATTACAGGAGCATACAAGAAAAAGTTTTGAGAAGGCATTTGAAATAACAGAGCAAAAGCAACTGATTTTCTTGCAGAGATACCTTCTCAAGTGTTTTTTGGGGTTGCTGTGTTGTTGGGTTTTTTTCAGTGGTACCTCTATGGATGATACTTTCATCTTTAAGAGAAAAGCCCTTCTCTTGCCTGCATGCAGTCAATACTCCATCAATTCAGAACAGTTGCTGTTACAAAGACATTAACTGTTGTGATTTCTCATATTGAAACTTCTGACATTCTTCTCCACTCACTTTTTTTGACATCAGTAAAATTCAAAAGTAATACAAATTGATAATATTTATCTATACCTGGTCTACAAAGAAATTCTGTTCCATTTCTGCTGCTAATTGGGCCATTTTTATTAAAATTCACTTATTAATTCAGCAGAACAAAGCTCACCTTACTAAGTTATGCATATTAATAACCATCTACTATCCATGTTGCCTTCTTACGAATCAATTAAGTCCAATGTCCAAACTTTAAAATGAACAGAAGAGACATTTCTGTATAATGAACTCTGATAAAAAGCCAACAGATGTTCATAAATACTCAGGACCTCTATCTACACAGGCTTTTAATAGATGATATTCATGTTTATATAAGAAATATCATCTACTGCATTTTTTCCAAAATTTACCTCTACTTGAGCCCAAGATTCAATTAACTCATCAAGACCACCAACCATATCAGCTTTTGGGTTCTTTTTTTATCACCTTGCACATCTCTTACTTTTGCTGAAACACTTCGCCATGGCCTCCACTTTTCCTTTCACAGGTCAACTGAAATTTTATTCTGAAATTATTGAACCTTCTCCTGACAACCACGCACAAGTTGTCTGAAGCGCACATGGCTCAGACATACTGGTACATGTGGCGGGCAGCCTGAGCACACCACACTTTCTCTGACCTGAGCAGTCTGTCGGTTTTGCTTTGGGTGTCTGACATCCAGGGTGTTTTGCCCTTTAATGCTGTCACTGTAAAACTCCAGAGAGCTCTAAATTCTGCCTGTTTTCTTCTTGCTTCCCCAGAAAGCCTTAAATGTCTAAACAGGGGCAGTCACTTGCGCAATAAAAATAATGGACTTCTCCCTTTGAGGAACATACTGAAATGCTAAATGTTAATAGAGATCAGTCCACAATGGACATTTTTCTGGTTTTATTCAGAGGCTGGGTTTCTTCGCCTCAAAATCAAAAGCTTTAAACCTATCATCTTTTTTTTTCTATTTTTTTTTGTGAAATTTCTACCGAATGACATTTCAGAATTAACAGCTGATTAAAAAAAAAAATTCATCACCTTAAAAATGTTGCCCCTTCCCATTATTTCTCCTTCCTCATATCTAAATTATCCAACAACAACTGAAAATTTATGAATAGTTTCTATGTTCTCTAAGTTCCAGTTTGGACAAATTTATTACTAGTCAAGTAATAAATACTACCCAGCATTTCAGCTGCTTTTCATGCATTTGAATGGACTTCCACAAATGAAACACACTCACTATAGGAAAACATTACAGCCCTGACTCAGAAAAGCATGTAAGTGCATTAAAAAGACATTTTCCTGCATAAGCACTAACAAGAAAAGGCACAACATCAGAAGGCATGAAAAATTCAGAAGAAACAGTTGAATGAATACAAAATATATGGAAGATAAAGTCTGGTTGAGTTCAAGGTTTTGGAGGTTATTCCAGAAGGTTTCTGTTATTAGTTTCAAGTTTTTCAAAATCTGTTTTCAGATCTTATTTCAGGTAAAAATCTTGCTACAATTTTCCATGGGAAAAAGATGGGGGTCTCAATAAAGATGAAGTATTTTTAGCACAAGCATAGACTACATGTTTCTATTTTGCCTGCACTTATTTAGATCCCTCACAGAATTATTTATAAACAAGTATATAAGTCTTTCATATGGAGTGTAGATACAGAGGAACAAATTGGCTGACACCTCTTATGTAGAACAGGCTGGTAAACCATGATTTGTGTGACAGAAATAATAAATTACTCTGAATGTGATGTGGCGAAAACCATAGGATCTGGCACCTCCAGATGACCTTTCAGATCGCCTTTCAGACTTTATTTGTAAAAAACCCTAAAGCTTGCATCGTGATTAGAAACTCTGGCGCAGGAATTCATCACTGCAGACCAAAAATGTTCCAACTTCCAAGCCAACTCTATCTGGTGAACTACTGCTCTCTTCCTATTATTACACAGTTACTTAAATACAGAGACAAGCTTCAGCCCACACTGCCTGACTTCATAATTCTCTCAGCTCACAACAATTCTCATAGGAGCCATAGGGAACTATTTTTGCCACTTTGTGCATTTAGCAGGTACACACAATGACAAAATGGAGTAAGAACATCAAAAACCCAAGAATTAATCAGGGCAACACAAAACCCTAACCTATAATTTGATGCCACTCTTGTTCTGCAATCCACTGGCAAATGCACATTTGCCAAATTTCTTTGACTAGAAATATATAATCTCCTAAATACTAACAACTTCTATCACTTTTAAACACTCTTACAAAGTAGTATTGCAATTCAGAACAAAACATAAAATGAGCATAGATGGGAATAAAGTATGGATTATCTCATCCAAGACAATTATTTGTTAATCTCTAACTCTCTAGCTACAGAAGTACAATTTGAACTTTAAATCCTAAGGACTGCTGGCAACTCCATAGAATTTGAAAGGCACAAGGAGACAGGAACAAAGGAAGGCTCAATGTCTCGTGTTTATGACTTCAGCTCAGTATCACCAAAACTCTTCTGGCTAAAGCACTGAACCACCTATACTAAATCCTTCTACCTCCAATTTAATCCTGATATGTTTTGGTCTCCTTGATATGGACACTGGAAAAGCTTATCCTTTTCTTTGTATCAACCTATTTGAGATCTCCTATGTCTTTCTACATTTTCCTTAACACAAACAACCTTATATTGCATTCCACCCCACAGGCCAACATTTCTAAATTTCTCACTAGTTTAGTGATCTGGACAGTCTCCATTAGTCCACATCTTCCTATCTTTGCTCCATAATGAAAACAAACACACTTAGAAGAACAATGGTTATGAAGAAAAAGCTATCCTCGCATGCGTAGAAGACTCGATCACGCTAAGTCATTACCTTCCCTGGTTTTCCATCTTTCCCTGAACATGTTGTTATCAGTCATCAATTCACAGCAGTTTACGGACACTTGAGAATATGACCAAGACAACCACTGAAAAGATGATATTCAAGAGTAATTTATGCATCAAATGATTAATGCAGATGATGCAATGAGCCTGGCCCACTCACACCAGCGCTTTGGGATGAAAAACAGCATCAACTACTCCTGGTCCTGGATGGCAGCTACCAACCTGCTATGAGGTGGAACTTTGCTGCTGGCCCTGGAGATCCTCTCAGAAGGGGTGCACTGGGAGAAGGAGGGCAATAATGCACTGGCAAAGCTCAAGCAGTTTGTGTAATCTCAGGAGGGAGGCGTACTGTGGTGTGTTTAGAGCCGAGGCTAATATAAACAGGTATTTTTTTTACTCTTTTTTTTGGTCAGCTATTATTGAAAGGGAGTCACTATAAAATAATTATACAGCTGTACAACTGCAATTGGAAATACAGATTTTGCCTACTAAGACAACCATGTTGTACATAAAAATGAAAAAACCTTACAAACCATATAACAAAAGTCATATAAGCTCTATAGTGTTGCCTTTATAATGTTAGAATTTCACAAGTTAATAAGTGAAAGGATACCAGTCTATCGAATATTTAGTTTTAATCCTAGTCCTTAAACCACAATCTTTTCAAGCTAATGGATTTCACATTTTTTACAAGATTACATAAATAAACAGAAAAGTAACATTATCTTTTTTAATGTGTTGATCACTTAAAGGGTTAACCATGTTGGCATCTATATGGTCAGAAACCGGCTTCAGCATTCGCTGAGGTAAAGGAGACAGTTCATGCCTCCTCACATTACTGTTTACTTTTTCCGGCTCCTGACTAAAGAAAACATTACTTTGGATCCAGATTTAAACCTAAGCTCTGCAACAGCCAAACCCTGGAAGTGTCTATGTCCTCACAGGTCAAAATCATGAAACATAAATTTCTATGCTAAGTCAGATCCTGCAGTGTTTATAAACATTCAAAAAGATAATAAATCCTACTTTACTTAGGAACAAACTTAATTAAAGAAAAACATCAATATAAGGTTAATACACCACATGAGCATCCACCAGCCGGTAAAGCAGCAAAACTTCTGGTTCTCACAACCCTACTGATTTGCTGGAATCTATTATACAAGTGTGAAACAAAATATGTTGAGCACCGCACAAGCAGGTTAGGGTCCCACTGGCAAGAACTGCTTTGAAATTTAGAGCAAAAGCATGGGGTTTTTTTCATATTGATGACATTTCCAATGACATTTAGACTATCTCTTTCTAGTGAACTGGAAGATATCTTTCTCTGAAATTGGTGAAATCATTAACTGAAGTGAAAAGAATAGAGTGGGCTTCCGGCTCCCGAAAAAACAAAACTACAACAGAGAGCTGTCCTTCAGAAGCACTTTTTCCATACTGCTTTATTTGTTCTGGCAACATTTGGAGGGCAGGCCTTTGACAGGAAGTCTGTATTTGTATTTTAGCCTCCTTGACACTGCTGAACACTATATTGCAGCAAACTGTCCATACAGACCAATACATACTTTAGTCAACCTCAATAAAAAGTCAGCTTGGACAGTTACAAATCACTGTGATGCCCACAGCAGTGTTGAGAAGGTAGCTTAATATGTAATGAGGAAGCCAAGGCAGTCTTTACAGCATCGCTATATTACTCTTCATTTCATCACTGAATCTGTTCCTTTCATCTTCTCAATGACTTTCCAAGTTATAATAATATTTTCGCTTCCCACAGAGGTACAATAGGTATAATCCAAAAAAAAAAGAAAAACCTTTCAGCACAAAATAATTCACAGTAGTCCCAAATAAAAGCAATTCACAGTTCACACCAGCTTCTATCAAAAATAAAACCAGTAAAACTAGAATTTACAGTTATAGAATTTGTTCAGCTTCATAAAATAAAAAGAAACTAAACGGAGTTACCATGACGCTGCATGGCACATTGTGCCTTCCATGTGAACATCACTTCAGCACTGCAGAGCAGATGTGCCTACTGCAGCCTCCTCCGAGGCTTCCTGCTGAGCCCCCGATTTACTTCCCTTTGAACAGAGACTATTTACATACCTTTTAAAATGAATACATGCTGTCATCCATTTTGATTGTGATTGCCACCTATTCTTTCATGTAGAAAAACAGGTTTTATAGTTGCTGGTGTTCTGTTCTGCCTCTTATTCTATCACCAGAAAAGGCCTGAAAGACAAAAACAAGGCTGCACCTGCAGGGACTTCCCCAGGTCCACCCAGGCAGCTGTCCATGACAGTTCTGTCAGTGCTGCTCTCACTGCCTCACACGGCAGAGGATGAACAGACCTCACCCAGCGATCCTCCTGGGTGCAATTCACCACAAAAACACAGGCCTGCTATTTACTACAACAACTTCTCTGTTGATTCTGAGCACACCCCAGCCTCATGTATATCCTCCCGTGTGGTGCAGCCATCACAGCCTCAGTTTCCCAGCTTAGAAGTACAGAATGTGGGGTGTGCCGAGAGGAATGGAAATCACTAATATTGAAGTAACAGATTTATAGGTCTGCTTTAACAGGGTTCTTGCAACCAGAGCACATCCCAAGAGCATTTAATCGCTCTGCTGTGCATTTGAGGGGCATGGCAAATAAGGACGGAATTCAGCACAAATAGAAAGAATGGAAAAACACCACTTGGTGGTTACATGATATTATAAATTGCAATAAGGTATGCTGGCAGCTGTCACAGTTCTTCCACATTAACATTAATAAGACAGGCTAGAATGGAATTAAGATGATTTTACTGACGTGATGAAAAAACCCAAAACATTCAAGCTCTGTAAAAATACGCCAGACTTTGATGAGGTCACAAACTTGACAGTGAATTGCACTGGGAACTCATTACTCTCCCTACTGCAGGAACTAAGGAAGCCCAGTACTGATACCAGGGCTCCTGGCATGCTATCTAAAATGTACACAGGCCAAATTACATGCATACATACGGCAACAACAGTCTGCACATGTATGGAATTTATAGCTGGAAGAGACCAAGGTAAGGACTGAAAAAAGAGAAGTACTAAACATAGGCAGTGAGTATGTCAGAACCAAGTAGCTGAATAGCTAAGTCTTGGTTCAATCTCATTTCACTCAAATACTTTAATTTCAAGAAAAGCATTGCATACTGGAAGCAAGTGTACTTCAGACATCTCAAGCATTCAGGACCAAAACTGACAGGTTCAGGCAGGAACCAGGGGTTTCCTAGAATATCATGGTCAGAATACCCTAATACCACAAGTGGTCTTTACAGAAATTACAGAGAAATTGCACCAATTTAGCTAAACTGGTTTGCACAGTGACTTATTTATATCAGAGCTGGCCTCTAGTCCGTTCCGTTAAGTGTGAGAAAATGGGTTTGGAAACCAAGCTAAGCTAAATGGATACTGCGCACTCTTTAACTGATTGAACCATGGTCATACAAGCTTGCTATACAGATTTAGGCAAATCAGCCTTAGCAAACAATTCAGTTAGATCAGTGCCAATTCTATATTTACACCACAAACATAATTAACACTTTTTTCACTGTGCACATTGCTTAGCTCTCCGTAGTACAGCAAATGTAAAAACAAATGCATCTCATGAAGTAGAGAGCACAAATGCCTATTTCAGTCACACATACACCAGATTTAGACTTAAAACACTCAAAAGAAAATTTACTGTGTCCAAATGAATGCATCTCTCTCATCTATTTTTAATCATCCAGGCCTATATCTCCAATTATTAAAAAGATGAGGAACTTCGATTCCTTATTATAGGTACACTGAATTGCACCTTCAGGCCAGACAGCTGAAAAATCATATACCACAACATCTGAGAACTTTTCAACCAGAAATTGTGTAGAGAATACTGTAATAGGAATATAACACATTTGCAGTTAGGATTAAAAGGTAGAAGCAGTTCACCCTGCAGTTTCAAGATTGTAAGTCTAACTGTGTTCAAAAAGAAAAGACTATTGTTCATTACACTTAACAGTTCTGAACTCTGAGTCTATAGAGATTTATGAGGTTTTTAACATTACTCACTAAAATGGAAAAAAAGAGGGCATATGGACTCTGCTCACTTATTCGGTATTACAGGATCAAATATCTGAACTCATGAGTTGAACCACTGGGTCTACAGGTGTAAAGACCCACTCTTAGGGAATGCAGCTTTGCTGATAAATCTTCTACAGAGGAGCAATAGGTTACTTATATTTAGAAAGTTTTCAAGTGATAAGAAAAAAAAAGGGGGAAAAATGAAGCAGAAAAACAAATTAATCAGAAAAAATATGAAATAGTTTGAAGAAAATTAGTTTGTTCCAAAAATTAACAAATTCAGGAAATAAGGATGATGACTCATATATTTGAATTAAAAAAAAAAAAAAAAAAAAAGGTAAGAAAAATCTAAATTTAGTGCAGAAGTAGAATTGTCCCTGACTTTGCATATCTAGGCAGAGTTTTCCTTTCTAGACAATTATCAATACAGGTTCCAAAGTGAACCTGTGATGAAAGGTGTCGTAAAATCATCATTCACACACACCAGTTTTCATGTTTGGTTGTTCCATTTCTTCCTGTTTGTTCCAAAATAATTCAAATTTTCATAAAGTAGCCTAATTATGAACACAGACAAAGCAATTTATCAAGGCTGTCTGACACTATAATTGCCATCATTTACAGTTCAGGAAAAGGAATATCACAAATCTCCAAGTTCCATTTTCAGTTTTTACTGTTCTTCTTCTCCCTGAGTCTTCATCTTAATTGAATGGATACATAATAAATCTTCTAAACTCAGCAATAAAAACTCATCCTTGAGGTCAAGCAACATGGCATTCTGTGCTGTCATTTGTTCTTCTGCTCTTTTTTTCTGTCATTCTTCGTATCAAACTGACAACCACTAATAGGGTTAACAGTGCCATTTTTAAAGACAGAAAACTGATGACACAGTTAATAGGAAGAAAGTATCCTAATTAGGCTTATGAGGATCCTCACATACTAGGTGATTCTTCGACGGTTTTGAACAAAGAGAACATTTTGAAGTTGTTGGAGGCTAAGAAAAACAGGACAGCTGTACTCTTCTGCAAAAGCTACATTTATGTGATGTCAGATAGCAGTTGTTTTAATTTTTTTGGGGGAGAACCACAGAATATAATGTTAAGAATGGCTAATGTCTTGCTTGGCAGAGAAAAGATGAAGATAGCTATAAGTAACGGTTGGAACTTTTAAAAAAACAAAGCCAATTTTTCTACATTTCCTGGTGCAGAGATTCCCACTCCTTTAGTAAAGGAAAATATTAATTAATTAAAAGCTTTAAAACTTAATAAACATACTTCCTAAGCTCATATTCCTCCTTTGATCTTATGCCATGCTTTTCTTTGGCAAAGGTAGTATCAAGAAGAAACTCTTCAAGACATTCTCCTCTCCCTTCTTTTTTTAAAATTTTCTCTGTAGAGTGAAAAACACTACATTTTCTCTCAGCTGTTATTTGGAATACAGGAATGTGATAGCCTCTGGAGTCACAAACTTGAGCTAAAGCAAATTCCTTTTAGTGTTTCAAAGGCTATTTGAAGCTCTGTTGGTTTTTTTTTTAATGGTAAATTTGTAATACGACCATAAGAAATGTTTTTGTTATATGTAGTGTTTATTATTTATAATGCATTTTTAGGCTCAGAGCAACAAAAAAGAGCTGGTTTGTGGCATCATTCACTGGATGCGCCCCTCTAATTCTGATACTGTTTAAAGAAGTCATGCTTGTAAAGTAATCTAGAACTGGAAATCCTTTGCTTGGTTGTAGTCTTACACTGTTTTCAAGGGGAAATTTCAGAGTGACCTGTTTCTGCCATGGATTAGTAGCACACAAAAAGTGGAATCACTATCCCTAGTATCAGTGCTCCTCCTAAAACTGCCCTAAAATAGGCTTTGAGATAGACAAAAAGCCTTCATTTGAGTAGATCGGATCAGAAAGTATAGGATAGTCTCCTTAGGATAATTTTATTCAAGGTTATTGTGTAAAAAATAATGAGTTTGAAATTAAAAAAAAAAAACCTCTATGCTACTTAGTGGTTTTCCTGAACTTCCAATATTAAACATTTATCTTATTCACTTCTTTTCTTTTTACATGACCTATTTTTCACTTTCCTATAAACTGGATTAAAAAACAACTCCATTTCCAGTTTTTTTGAAAATCACCATATAATATTTTTAATATTGGTGGATACAAGTACACACTTAACTCCAATTGTTTTGCCTAACACAGTTACACCTCAATGCCACGTTATATATTTCTATGCATTTAACTCCAAAATCAGCTATCTAAAAAGCTACAACTACTGCAGGACAAGCACCATTTTTGATAGAGAGGTTATATATGAGCACAGTGTTCAGACTGTGAGCTGTGGACTCTCCAGGAAAATTGAACACAAATGGGCATACAGGATCCCATTTTGAAGCTTACAGAGAGCTTACAGAATTTTTGCCATTCAGACAAAGCTTCAGAGAGATTCATGGTAAACTGAAAGATTTTATATATTGCTTTACAAAATTAAAGAACCAAATGTATAACTACACCTATAAAGACAGTAGCTGTGTACCAATGGGCATTGAGGCTTCTCCCTGCCCTTCTCCTTTCCCTTCCCTCTTCCAGTACTTAATTCTAATCAGCTGAAGAATCCCAGGGACTGCGATAAATGCAAATATTTCACCCTTCAAAACTCTTAACATGTATTATTTCTTCCCCAGGCAGCAGAATAAAATACATCCAGAAGCAACTTTAACCAACACAACCTACATTTCAGAGCATCACCATTTCCTATCTTCCAATGCCTTACTTCATCTGTAGCCTTCAAACAAAACATACCTCCCCAACAGGCCTCTTCTTTTATCATCCCTGACCCTTCTTTTTATTTAATTGGCATTTCAAATGTGTCATTTTTCTTCAGCATTGCCCAATTAGGTTTTTTGTCTAAGATCCTCTCTCCTCAAGATATTAACATTTTTTTCAGGTTGGTTTCCTATTTATAGGTGCACTCCAATCCTCTAGCAGACTTAACAGTTTGACAATGCTCATTTTATCCAGGATTCCCTGCATATTCTAGGAAATCCTTTCCTGATTCAGAGATTGTCAGACTAATGCAGGAAGCAGAGTGTCCTTTTCAGCACAAATACCCTTAACTTGACAGAACAGTACTATGAACTCCAATCTTTATGAAAAGCAAGGTATTTAGTTCGATAAGTCTTGAAAATACTTCCATTTATTAGGGTTTTCACTCTAATAAATATCACAGTAGCGAAGGACCTTCCTAACATCTAGTGCCAAACTCAGTTTGCAAAGCACTCCAGATCATTATCATGGCTACAGCTCATAACTTTTTCAGGGCCAAACTAGTCATCCATGCCAGCAATTTGCAATGACCACTAGCAATACACAGAACTACTTTTTCACGTTAAACTCCTGTAACAGAAGGTTTATTTTTTTAATTGAGTCGTGAATATGAAGCAAGATCTGACCTACACTCTTGGTTCAGAACAAGCGTATCATCATCACATGTACATATGAGAAATATATACAACAGACTCATAAAGCTGTAATTCTATAAATTGTCTCTTGCCAAATACTTTATGATCAGTTTACTGCTTGGGAATGTGCATTCAGGTCTAAGAAAAACATTGTATGTTGGTTTAAGTTTTGACATTACTTTGTATTAACAATCAATGTTGAAATCCAGACCTGCATTATGCAGCTATTAACAACACACCAGAAAAGAATTTTTCAAACCTCAAAAACATTACAAGAAATCCCCAGAACATAGCCTTTCTCTGTCAGGACAATAGGCAGTGATCACTTCACATGGAAAAAGAAACAGCTCACTCATTTATCCTGCATCCTGTTTGTTCCAAAGCAATTAACTGAATGGAAAAATTGCTTGCCTTTCCACGATCACAGCAGACTTAACACCTGGCAACCACCATCTTCTGGAATTAATTCAGCCAATATTCTCATATGCTTTAAGCACATCCTCTAATCTTGGCCAGATATAACTAAATGTTGGTTTTGTTTGTTTGGGTGTTTTTTTTCTCCAACAGAGAAACACAGCAGTTAAACTATTAATGAATTTCCTGTAAGAATTCAGTATAGCTTCCCTGATACAGAAATTCAGTATAGCTTTCCCTTGTGAGAAGAGGGGGAGAGAAAAAAAAATAAAAATCAAAGTAACATCAGTAGTGCCTCAGGAATCTACAAAACACTTCAACAATTTTGACAGCACTGCTCTTGCCCTCCATGGCTTCCACCTTAGAGAACAATTCATGTTTCTGATCAATAAGCAAAATGTTTGGGTTTGTTTCACAATAAACTGTTAAACATGTTACACATCTTGCTCATGAAAATGCACTCCCCTATATATGACTCTATAGGGAGAAGTGACAGGTAGAGTTATTGTACATGAGAAGGGTGTTATTTCAGAATTAAGGATTAATTTCCTTTGAAAAAATCTCATACCAAAATTCACAGTAACTCAATTACAGCCCTGACATGTGCTTAACCAATAGCGATCTATATAGTTAAGCACAACTAATTAACATATAATAGAGCAGCAAAGAATAGCAACCAGCTTTCACTAACTAATGCAAATACTCCTGAAATATAAAATAAAGTGCCACCATCAGTACTGATGACACCAGCCATTCCTTTGGGATCTTGCCTTTTTTTTCTGTTTTGTCTGATAAAACGTATCCTCTAGAAAGCTGCTACAGAACACAACCAAGAACCAAACTGATGTCATTCCATGTATTTATCATTCTAATATACCGCAGATCAAACTGACAGCAGAGCCAACTGTAAAGATTGACCAATATTTCTCACTTTAAGACTTTACGTTCTGTTGTGCTAGGATTTAACCGCACAGGGTGAATACCAAAGGTCTTTGCAGACATTCAGCAGTCTGTATTAAATTCTGGAATCCTTTTACTTAAAGATAACAGTAAGTTTTGCAGGAAAATTTTTGACAGACTAGTAAGTGCCAGACTCCACCTTAATCTGTGATCTTAGAAGTCTTTCCTACTATTCTATGATTTTAATTCAATTTCCTCATGTTTACATCCAACAAAGCAACTTTTACAAATGTGACTGAAGTCTTCTTACATGTAGACCCTTACCTCAGTTCACAAAATGGTCATTGTTTGCTTACTGAATTTAAAGTTTTCTTCTTTCCGTATTCTTTAGGTGTGGGATATATGTCTTCTCTGACAACACTGCAACTCTGCAAACACTATTATCAATACATTGAGGATTTCCTCTCATTACTGCATATATCCAAATTACTACACATTCCTGCTTTACTTCTACCATAGAACCAGTAAATGGGGAAAAAAAAGGCCATGAAATGACTATGCATACTTAAATTTCCAGGCACAGAAACGAACACACCTCACCTCCTTTAAAAAGTACCTAAGCTCTCCTTTGCACTATATTTGACAGCAACCACCTAAAATACAATTCCCTTTCTTTTTTTTAACTGGATTATCTGAGCAATGCATGACTTTTTTAATTTATTTTTCTAAGGTAAAGGAACGTTTTTATCTTCCCAGTTTGCAAACAAGAGTGAACCACAGAGGAGATAAAACTGGATCTCTAAGACTTCCTGCTAGCACTTTAGTCCCTGATCCCTCTTCACTCTGTATGTCCCTCCCAGCCTGACCAAACGAGTACATCACGACGCCTACACCATCGACAGCTTTCAATGTTCCATGACTTTCTGCATCTTCTGCTTAAATGCTGGTTTAGTGGTTTTATGCTTCTCTTTAGTTGATATTTCTCAAAAGCAGCAGAGATGCATGAACTTAACTTGAACTGATCCTCTATTCCTTCTAAAAAAAGAACTAAATGAAAAAAAAAGACAGATAAATGAATAATAAAACAGGCTGCAATACTTCAAAGATGAACATTAGTGTGTGTGTTACCAACACAACCTGACGTGATTGCCAAATCTGATGGTATTTAACATATTCCCTCACTAAAACTGAAGAAAGGAAAACTGCATCACTGGGAAACATGATTTTTTTAAAATGTCTTATTAAATATAATAAAGAATGTATATCTTTTGAAAATGAAAAACACCTCCACAAAAAAACTCTGTAAGTAATATAATTATTTATATTAGGATGTTTGAAATAAAGTCATAGAATGAATAGTTGCCTTGCTTAAGTTTTATAGGCTTTTCATAAAATGGACACCATAAAATGTTGGTTTGCTTTAGAATAACTGAGTATATTTTAAATGACACAATGCACAACATAATGCAGTCATGCCTGCACAAAACACTACAACAATTTCCATCCTGGTGTAGTATTTCTTGCACAAAAGCCAAAGCTCTTAGGTGTGGAAAGATTTTCTTACATCAGTCAAACCCCCACCAGGTCACAACAGTCCTTCAACTCACTTGTTTTTCTAAACTGTTCCTGAGCTTGAATTACTTAGCAGAGTTGCACTTCCTGCAACAACAAGTATAACTGTAAATGTAAGTGCTTTCTTGAGACAAGATGTTCTAAGTTATAAGGGTTTCCAAGTGAAAAGCAACTTTACCTTGTTTTACTTTGGTTTGTTGTTTTGCTAAAAGCTAAAAAATGGACCGATCCTTCCCCAAAGAACTCTGAACCAAGTGGCCATTTATAACGACATTAGACCAAGGGATAAATATTTTGAAAACAATTAAATCTGTATAGGACTTTGAAAATAAGGCTCCTATTTAGACACAGAGATCCAAAAACCTCCAGTGAGAAAAAGCTGTGAGTTCACAACCATCTGACTGCATTAAATTTGCATTCATAGGAGACTGAATAACATGACAAGTGCAGGAAAAACTTTAACTGGCCCTGAGAGTCACTGATAACAATTCAGGGGAAAAAAGATATCATAAGTTACATAACTCCTTCAGGTTTCTTCCATTTTCAGTGAGATAAAATTTACAAAGAATGGAACACTACTTCTGTTATCAAATATGATTAACAAAATACTGTAAGCCAATATAGTAATATATACGCATATCCACAAAGATAGCCTAAGAAGCTGTCATAGCCTAAAAAAGCAAGATATTCATACAGTCCACAAAACTCTATTCAAATTTACTGTGAGAAGCTGAATTAAACAAGTAAAAGCAAGAACACTGAATTAAGTCATGAAATCTAGGATGCAGCCTTCTTCATTAAAATCTTCAAGGACAAATGGGGGGAAAAAAAAAAATCTTCTTGACCATCATAATTATAGATTCAGAACACCAATATTTTAATTTGTTTAGAAATGTATGTGTGTGTGTGTATGTACATATACCTATACACACACAAAAATATTTGCATCCACATTTATATATATGGACAGGAACACCAAGACGGAAAGCACTAGGACCATAATCTCCTCTCCTGTCTCAGACTCACATTTCATCCCTGTTTCTGCAGTGCACAGTTGTCGCACTGTACTTGTCTGAACAGTAAAATTGCAATGAAAAATTTAGGTCACACATTTTCCCTTAGCCACCTCTTTGGCCAAGACTTTCCCACTCAGAGACAAGGCTTGGGTTTCTGGAGGCAGCATGTTACTCAGAGCGTGATTAGGAAGCTGTAAGAATTACCTTTTTATTTTAAAATTGCAATGCCAGTAAACAAACAAAATACGCAAAGTTTCTTCACTGTAATTACCAACAGACACCTCCTGATCTCTATTTGCAAGGAGTACACAAACAGTAGCAGCAGAAGTCAGGAATTTAATATTTCTTCATATTATTTTAGAAAACTAGCTATCAGTATTTGAATAAAAGCAGCTATGATTTTAAAGAGGATTGCCTTCATCTCATTAAGCTGTCAGGACTGAGTGCAAGAGAGGTTGCTCTAGTGAAATACAAACCCAATGTAAACTGTATCTGCACTTCTCTAGAGACGAATGGGTCATTTCTGCTACCTAATACCACATTTAAATGTCTTTAAATTGTTGAGAATACAAAGTCATTGAAATTTTGTAGGGTTTTCACTTCAGTAACTGAGGTATACCATCACAATTTCAAAGACAAGCAGAAAACAGCTACTAAAGACAATATTAACAGTAGAGAGATCTCTATAACTATCACTGTGCTTCAAACCATAGCATAATGGTTAATTTTACTACAAAAAAAATTGGAAAGGGCAGTGATTCAGAAGTACTAGAATAGCTAGTCATCGGCTCAGTGAGAGTGCAAGATACTGAATTCAACGTAGTGCAGTTAAGAGCAAAGAACAGCTAAGGGCCAATTCTGAGAGCCTTCACAGATAGTTTTTAAGAGACACTTAGAACTGTCACAGCTTCTGGATGGAGGGTAAAGATTGTACCTACTTACAGTAGTTCTTTCAAAAATGTCATAAACCCAGTCATTAGGGAAGTAATTTTGAACATATCAAAAAATCAAAGTTCCCTTCTCAATTCAGGATTAAGGAAGTGGCAACTGCAGCAAAAAGTGTAAGTGGAGAAACCTGCAATTTATAAAAACTCAGCATCTTCCATCCCTAAAGCAATGAACATCACTCAAAAGAAAGACACATGCAACACAAAATTCCTTTGTCACTTTTAAGGTTTGGCTGGCTATATTGTGATAAACCAAAATAATAAAAATACATTCTTTGCTTCAGTCCCTAATGGCTCATTTTCCCCCAAGATTAATATCTCCTTTTTTTTTTTTTTTCCCTTTTTAATTCCCCCAGCTCAATTTTTTTGCTATCAAGGCACCAACTTTAAAAATGCAATGACTAACACCAAGCACACCCTGTAGCTGCAATGCATCAAACCAATTTTGTTGACCATTCACAGGTCACTGCAACATCAGCTTCACATGCCTGTTATGGAGACAAATCACAAACATGGCCATTTCTTTTCCAAGTTGCACAGGTATATCACCTAGGCAATCAAGAAAATAACTCTGTCTTCAATTTTCTGTCTTCAAATCTGAAGCTATATTCAAAGTAATAAAATTTACTGGCCAAAAGATAAGTATTAAGGTGTTTAAATCAATTTACATAAAGTATTACCAGATAATGAACAGTTATACAGCAGAGCTGATGTTCAATACCCAAAATGAAATCCTACCCTGCTTGATTTCTATCATAAACAAAAGTTGTTAATGTCATTTACTATATGCCTTTTACTAGGTACACTTTTAGTTTTAAAGCATGAAAATATGAAACACTATCATCATTAAGTAAATGGACTTAATTTTCCATTGTGAGAGAAAAGAAGGTTGGAAGACCAGAACTTACTTCTTCAGAATAGAACAGATTCCTTCAGTCGGAAGGGACCTACAGCCACCGTTTAGTCCAACTGCTTGACCACTTCAGGGCTGAACCAATAGTTAAAAGTATGGTATTAAGGGCACTGTCCAAATTCCTCTTCAACACTGACAGGGTTGGGACACTGACCACTTCTCTAGGAAGCCTGTTCCAGTGTGTGACCAGCCTCTCAGTAAATAAATGCTTCCCAATGTCCAGTCTAAACCCCTCCTGATGCAGCTTTGAACCATTCTCACACATCCTGCTACTGGATACAGCACCTTTTCCGCTTTCCCTCCTCAGGCAGCTGTAGAGAAACAAAAGTCCACTCCCACTGAGTTTTTATAAATTTTTTTTTAATAATTTTAAAGACTAAGGGAAGGATGTTCAAGGGAAGTTCAGATGTGCTTGTGCATCAATTATATCCTAAAATTGAAATGAGACTCTGATGGAAGGTATCAGACCTAGAACTGCAAATGCAGGAAAACAACCTTCCCAAATGTGATCAGAAACCAGGAAGGCAAATAATGTTCTTCTCTGAACAACACTTGGATTAAACTTAAAAAACTGAAAAATTCCTGTCAGAAAAAAAGATCTGTGTAACACTTGGTATTACATAAAAAAAACCAACAACAAAACCAACAACAAACCACAAACTAACAAAACAAAACAACCAAAAAACCCCCAAAGTTAACTCTTTCAGGTCCTAACAATTACCCTGTGAAAATGAAAATACTCCAGAAAACAATTATTAAAATTGTCATTCATATTAGTAGAAGATTACCAACTGCCAACAAAGAATATTGTTTGCATGAAAAGTACAGAGAATTTTTTAACACCTATGTAAAAATAAGGACTACTGAGCACATCTCCTTTGATTTTAGACATCTAAGAACTAAAGAAAGTTTATGCCCAGGCATTTGTATACTTTAAAAACATCTTTACACTGTTCTGTACTATTTTTTTAATCTCTACATTAAAAAAATTATAATTCTGGTATTGCACAGGCTTTATATAAAATACTAATTACTACATACTTGATTACTCTCCATCTTACAATGTAGTGCACAACATGTAAAAGCCCAACATACTTTGTGAATGTTTATGATCTGAGAAACTACACAGTACAGCAAAAATATGATTAGAAGACATTATTCTTCACCCTACTACATAGCACCCGCCAGCAGAATCCCACTGGGGATGGTTAAGCTCTCTCACCCAGTGCTGCAGCAGCACCAGCACTGTCCCCTTGCAGAATTGTTAGGAACTCAGCCTGTGCTCCTCATTATTGCAATAACATGTACCCAGCACTTCACAGCATTGTTCTTTAGCCCTCACTCTCCTAAATTTCATCTTCTCAGCCATTCAATTTCTGTTGCTCTAAAATCCCATGTACTATCAGACTCACAGTATTTGAGTAGCCTTGTGCTTTAACCAAAACAAGCACATTAGCATGGTGGAAGTCATTCCTAAAGAAAAATATTTCTCTTAGGAGAAGTATTCAACAATTAAAAAGAAGTTTATTGCTACATATCTAGTACTCTACAAATTATCCATAGCAAACACACAAAATTGAAGGGACACTTCCCCTTTTCCAAAGACTAGGCACAGTAAAAAAATATATTTCTGCATGATATACACTAATGAAAATGTAAACACTTAAGAAATTATATCTATTTCAGAAATATGCCTAGATTATATTGTGTGTATTTAATGTATATGAATGAACTTTACCACATTATTCTGCACTAGGCTAAGAGACTGTTCTCTGTTTACAGCATTTTACAAGAATATATCAAAGACATGATATCTAATGTTCACCTAGAAACATTAAGAAAACTACAAAAGGCTGTCTGTAATAAGAAAGGACTAAGTTATTACACCACTGTAATAATTAACGTACTGGTAAAAAGACCAAACACCAGCAGCATCTCAGAATTTTCAACTTAAGAGCAGCAGGGGGAATAACAACACATTGTTATAATACATAATTGGATAATTTGATTTTTAAGCTTCACACCACCACTTCAGCAAGAAATCTGTAAAGCAAATCACAAATCACAGGAAATTGTATTTCACATGATTAGATGGCATTCTATTTTTAACACTACTGATTAACAGATGGAAGTGGAGTTTTTCCTTCAAAAGTGCTTTAGTCATCATAAAGTATCAACAAAGATGTTAATTAAACACATTAGTAGAACTAAAAAAACACCAAACCATGTGATTTCATGTTCATTCTCTACGGCTATTTCTATAGCACTCTGACAAAATTACCATTTAGTTATATCAACACATATATGTGTATGTCAGTACAGGGACAAAAATGTACCAGGTCATCACTACAATTTGAATCCCTTGATAAATATTGCCAAGCTAAATATGTATTACTATGTCCTTGCACATTACCCTAATTGAATACTTTGTTTACCACTTAAATAATTTCTGTTTTGTGAAATACTCTTGTGTTTCAGCCCTTGCACCAGGGTAAAGGCTCTTTGGAAATAAGAATACACATAAGTAAGAGTGGATGTAGTTCCCCAATTTCCTCACCATATAAAATTCTTGAATAGCCTTGCTTAGCATTTCTTTAAAAACAAATTTTTATTCCTGTGTAATTACTGATTTATACTGGAAAGGTGTGTACTTGTGAAAGAATAGGTGTATGCAAAGGAGCTGTACAACTATAAAAAATATACTAAATAGAAAAGTAACTGATAGTTTGATATTCCAACTATTACCACACCTGTATTTTATTTCCCTATTTTACTCACAATAAAAAACCCCACAAAAACCAACCAAACAGACAAAACAACACACACCATCTGCAGAAATCCCCACAAGTTTCTACATTGAATCAGTAAGCTTATGTAAACCATGCTGCCAGAAGTGAGGTCTAAAGAAGCATTTAGTAAAGAGAATTAAAACATACTATCCCCACTGGGTGCTAAATACAGAGCATAAACCCTTTCTCCCCAGTTGTGGCTGAAGAAAACCATATTTCCCCAAGATGAGCCAAGAGTCTGAAGCACAGAACAAGCAGGGGTTGTCTCTGGAGAAATGAACAGTGCTGAAAACAGCACTTGATAATGAGAAGAACTTGTTTCTACCATCTTAAAACCACTTTATAAGAGATTATTAAAATATTAAAAATTTAGAGAGGTATGCCTTTTTCTCTTCTCTCATCTTTCTACCCCAATTGCAAGGCAATTTCATAGGAAGAGAAGAGCCACTTTCAGCGACTGATCACTGGGGGAAAAAAAGACAGGCAAGTTTTACACAAACTTCTCTCAAAATATCTCAAGTTCCTACAGTAAAGGATACTAATTACGGATTTGGAATTTGTCTGAGTTCTGAACTTCTTTGGTTATGACTCAACACAAATTCACCACATCACATTACACAAAAATGTTGATTTCTTCATAGGGTATTGACACATTTAGTTTGGACTAAGTACCAGACACCTCAAGAATAAAAGGACCTTGGAAATACTAGTTTTCTTGCATCATTTTTTTTGTATCCTGACTGCATCACATGACATGCATGGTAACATGATACCTCATCTGATGGTAGCACTGAAACCTCTACAATACTCATCTGAGGTTGTGAGCTACCATCATCTTTATCAGTTTGAAGATAAATTCTCATTCACAAAATAAAAGTTAATAATTTTACCACTGTCAACAAACATGGTAGATACTACATTCTATGTGAACAACATAGAGGAAGAAAACTTGGTCTGCCAGATTTCTCAATCAAAAAATACTTCTCACATCATTACTATCTTGGGCTGTGTATAGTAAGCTAATTTTCACTTCCAGTTACACCAAAGCAAATTCAGCCTAAGTCCATTAACCGAACTATTTTACAGTCATTGAAAGACAAATCTGGCTGTATGCATGTGCACATGCCTAACAACATCTATTTCTGAAATGATAGGACAGATCATGTCTGTGGCATTTATGTCAGAGCCATGACAAAATCCTTTTCCCAGATGAATAAGTGACAGTGAGAAGGCTGTTTTCAATGGGAAGAGGAAGCCAAGAGCTGGCTTGTTTCCATGGAAACACTAGCAGCATCAGGCAGAACAGCTGTAGAGGAAGAGGCATAAGTTCGGAAGGCAGAAATCTAGCTGATTTTACCTCACCGATATGTCAGTACCCTCAAAGACCACCTACACTTAACGTAGATCATGGTAGTTTACATTGCATATATCATGTATTAAGCTAGAATTTCCAATTAAGAGTTTTAAAAGCCAGTATACCAGAAGTAAATTGATAAAAATTAATTACGATGCAATTTAGTCAGCCCAGGTATAAACGAAGCTACAGAGTGTCTGAATATCTGTGATAGTGATGCATTATGATTTCTGTCATTAGGAACACATCTTCATGTGTCTTCAAAAACGACAGCTCTCATAGTCTAAATGCTGCAAACAGAATGACTGGTTTTCACCAATTTAATCTAATGGACTATTTTCCCCACTTACAAATAAATCCAGCGCTGGGCATGGCAAAAGCAACACCCTCCTTTCAGTTTCTGTATCAACCTTTACTGTTTTCTTTGTATCATTTTCAGAGAGAACATGTCTGACTAACTAATAATTAAATGGTAAAATCTGAAGTATACCTGCTTTTCTTGTTGAATAAAAGACAAAGATTTCCACTTATATATTAGAAGACTTTTTATTACTTAAGAAAGCAAACAGCTTTTCCTATTCACTATAAATCTACAAATATATATTCTGAGATTAACGTATCCTCACCACTCCATTCACAGTATTTCAGACTGTCGTAGCAGTGTTGTTTCCACCAAAAATAAAACCTGTCTTGCATCAGAACAGGCAAAGCCCTAAAAATATAACTCAGTCATTCACCAGAGTACACGACAGGCTTCCTAAATCAAGGCTTTCTTGATGGGTATGAAAACAGGTATTTAGGTACATGGAGAAAACATACATGTAAGCAAGCCATCAAATAAAGACGAAAGTTGTCTTTGATAAAAATGATCTCCAGTATAATTTCTGTATCTTTAGCCTTTCAAGGCGGTCTATAAAATCATATTTTCCCCCTCTCCCATCTCACACATTTTCACCTCGATGAATGTTCAAGGCTGGTGTAGCTGCTACAGGATACTGAAACAAATCTCTGACAATTTAAAGTCACGTAAAGCAGTAGATGTGAACTTTGTATTTCCCTCCAACAATACCACCCACTGTTCAAATCCAGCTCCTCATGTCACAATGAAGCAGCATCAGTATTTTTAAAAACACTTGAAAAGTGTGTATCTTGATGCCTAGACTACTAGGCTTTTGTGGTTTATTTGCATTGCAGTGAATACTTACTTACAGGAAACTGGACAAGCAGATTTCATGTTTCCTTTGTAAACCAAGTGATTATGATATTTCCCAGAGATAAAGAGTATCCAGCAAAGGGTTGCGTAACCTGCTGCTGCAAACAGCAGTGCCAGTCCGAGGACCCTGAGCCACACTGACTAGGAGTCAGTGCTGAACTCCCCAACTTCGCAGGTGCTGTCCCCTTTATCCACAAACGCATTTACAGGCTTCTCCAAAAGTTAAGGATATATACCTATGAACTTGGTGAATCTCAGGGCCGTTTTTGTATTCGTGCACTAAGTATAGGAGTAACACATAATCCTTAGGAAAAATCAATTACAAATACTAATTACTTCTTTAAACAGCATTATGTTTCAACTATTATTCAAAAGTTAAAAGGCTTAATTACTTTGAAATAAGATATCCAAGACAAGCACTGACTTTCTAATTCCTGCTGGACATCTGCAGACACTCTTTGAAACTCAGCGCTGAATATTGTCTCTTGTGCTTTCTTACAAAGTATTTAGATGTATCTTGGCACATTAACTAAAGCCGGTACTGCTGAGCCAATAAGGGACAACAAAAGCACTTACAGGTATTAACTAGAAAAACTAACAGTGCACATTTGAGTCTGATAAGAATTAGGTGTCTGTTTCAGAGATGTTTAAACCAATGCACAGAAAGATTCAGTTGCCCAGCGCTTCTCCTCCTATGACAGTATCTTACACCAGTAGCTTTTCACAGCTACATAAGAGCATTCTGTCAAATAGCCTTTTGTGAGTGATCAGTCTATTAAGCTTGGAGTGAAAGGAGCACTGCTGTACTCTTTAAATTCATTTCAAAGTCCATGGAATCCAAAACAATAAAACAAAACCAGAAATAACGTTCAGACCTAACTCTTGAACTTGGGAAACAAAAGTGTTTCAGGTTTCAAAGCAATCATACGTACATGGATTACATTTCATATTTACAAACCCCATGTTTAGTAGATGTCACTAACTGCATATCAAACCACATGCACTAGAAGTTGACTATTTTTTTAAAATCGCAAATAAAGTAAACGTTCTTGTCAACAAACTAGTTCCACTATTTATATAACATCACTGGATGGTCTTGCTAGAATAATCTTGTGCATGCACTATCCCTGAAGGGGTTACCATGGCAACTTATATTTGAATTTCTATAAATTTCTATTTTTAGAGATCATAGTTTAGGATAAAGAAAATCACAAATATTAAGTACCATTTCATTAATAGAAAATATCCCATTTTTATCATCATACCTCCCAAAAAAGACACTGCTGAACTTAAATCAGAGAGTAAAGCTAAAAAACCCAGTAATTATCACAGTTCTTAGTAAAGTTTACCACTAAGCAGCCTCACCATAATCTAAGTGGTGGACGAGTCAGTAGCTAACACTATGAGGCGAAGATTGATGTTCAGAGTTTTGTCTTGATTTCAGTGAGGCCAGGATTTCACTTGACTGTTTTTAGAGTCAGTCATCATCTCAGCTGACATAAAACAAGAGGGTATTTGCCAGAATACTCAGAAAATACTTCAGGTGTGGAAAAATGTTGAACTGACAGAAATGTTTCACTTCCAAACTAAGGTTACTATCACCTTAAATTACTGTGTTCAAGAGTGCTTGCTAAGTGCACACAAGTCCCTAAATACAAATTCACTTTAATGCTTTAAAACTTGCCAGAAATTTTCAAAGTTGTCTCCCTGAAGGACCAACCACAGAGTAGCAGCCTTGAGAAAATGAAAACACTGATTTAGACACTGTTGTTACAGTTCTGACACTGCCTTAGTCTGGCTGCCTACAGTTGAAATCAGAAAATGTTCAAAGCCAGTTTTTAAGTTATAAAAAGGTAAATACTCTACCTTCTAAGAGATTAACACTGCCATATTGTAATTTTCTACTACAGTGTTAATTACAGTATTCATTTTGCAAACCTAAAATATCTTCACCCAAGCCACTTTAAGAATCAGCCTGAGCCAGCTGTCAAGGGAAAATACATTGGTGGGCAACCTTCAAAAACATAACACGGGAACTTAGCACGTGATAGTAATAGCTGTGAGGACTTTTACTTTCTGTTCAACTTACCTCAGTAAGCTCATAGGATGAGCTGACAGAAACTGCATGATGCCATGGGGTACAATTCCGTAAGTCACTAAACCCCACACTTACGCACACGTCTATGAGACTGCCAGTGAAATCAATGGAACTGATTGGGAAATGATATCCACCATAACTGCACTTTCTGTAGGATGAGGCTTAGCTGTGACTACTTCATGGGAATTCTAATAAACATGCTGAAAAACACTTACTACCATTTTATAATCAAACATTTCCAATTACAAGTTCTTCATCTTGTATTGCAGGGAGGATTTGCTGGTGGTTGCTTTTCTTGTTAAATTTGAGACACCACTACATATTTCTCTCAAAGGAATTACAACCATTTGTTTTCTCCAAAGCTCCAAGTTAGAAAGTGAACCCACATTACCACTGACAACAGCAACCACTAAAAGATAGAACTAGAATCCAAATGATCAAAGTAGACAGTGGTCTGCATCAAAATGTAAAATCTCTACCTAAATAACAGAAAGTCAGTATGATCACTTACTGTCCCGGTACCCTCAGTCACAGAGCCAGTGAGGGTCACCCTGAGAAATCAATGAAGGAAGAGCCACGGTGACCCCCTGTCACACTTACTTTGTTGAACCAGGGTCACCCACCAATGCAGACAGAGCAAAGCTGAGAAAAGGGCAGAGGTCACTCTCCCTTGTTGCAGTCACCATCTGACCACAAACCCAAGGCCTCAGGCCAGCTGCCCTGGCCCCAAACTCACCTTCACGCAGCTGCTCAGGAAGGCTGAGAGGGCACCTTGGGGCTGCTCCTGTTCACACCCATACACAAACAGGTCCCCCAGTGAGTGCAATTCCACACCCTCACCCAGGTCAGGGGGTGACTGTGGCTTCCTCAGAGGCTCCTCGGGCACAGCTCCCACCTCACCCCGCTTACACTCCCACGGGGAGGATACTGGCACAGAGGGACCCCCGTGCTGCCCGACACTGACCGCAGATGCGGAGGGGGAAAGCACCACCAACCCACAGGGACCGATGTGCCCCCGTGCAGCAGCCCACCAAAGCATCGCTTCTGCACGCACACCCCAAGCGGGGCGAGCTTCCCCTTGCTGCCCCACCGGTCTGCCTCCCCCTCCAGGGGGCCCGGCCGCCCCTCGGCGTCCCCAGCCCCCGGGCGGGAGCGCCGGCCGGCGGCGCTTACCCTGGCGGCCCGCGAGGAGTAGGGGTCCTCGAAGAGCGCCCACACGCGGGGCTGCAGCCGCCGCCACCGCCCGCCCTTGCCCTCGGCGGCCGCGCCCACGTCCTCGATGCCCAGCCTCTTGGCGGCCAGGTCGTCGTCGTCGCCGTCGAGGGGCGGCTCGCCCGTCAGCAGGTCGGGCGCCTCGAAGATGTCGAGGGCCTCCTCGGCGTCACGGTGCTGGCGGTAGGTCATCCAGCAGCAGGGCTCCACGTCGGTCTCGTCGATGCCCCAAAAGGCCAGCTCCTCCTCGAAGAGGGGCCCGCAGACGTCGGCGGGGCAGTGCAGCTTCCCGGTGCGGTAGTAGTTGAGCACATAGGCGAAGACCCCTGGGTGCCGGTCGAAGAAGAACTCGCTGGCGCCGGCGCTGCCGCGGGGGCTGCAGCCGCTGCCGGGCTCCGGACAGCCGCCCGCGGGCGGGGGCGGGTTGGGGGGCGGCGGCGGCGGCTCCTCGCCGCCCGGGGACTCGCCCTGGGACTCGCAGGCGAGCAGGGCCAGGCGGGTCCCCGGCAGGGTCTTCAGGGTGCTGCGGTAGGTCTCGTGCCGCGTGCCCCCCACGTTGAGGATCACCCTCTCGTTGTCCTCGAGCTTCCCCATCGCTCCGGGTGGGACATGACTGGGGGCAGCGCGGGAGGCGGCGGCGGGGATGGGGAGGGCGCGCCGGTCGCTGGGCGGGGGGCAGCCGGTCGCCGGCAGGTCCGCAGGGGACGAGCTTCTGCCTTAAACGCAAACAGAAGAAATCGAGGAGAAGCCCCCGAGGCACCACGAAGGGGGGGCTATTCCCCACCTTCACGGCCTGCCCAAGCCTCCCTCCATCCCCAAAATCGCCCGCCGACCCGCACTCCGGGGGAGCCCGCCCGGCCCGCCACCCACGGGCAGGGAGCCCCGCACGCTCCTCCGCGGAGGGCTCTGCCGCCCGCCCGCCCCGGGCACTGCTCCGGGCTGTCTCCGCTTCCCCGGGAAGCAGGATACCGAAATGGCACTGCTGCTGCTGCTGCTGCTGCTGCTTCTCCCGCGTACGGATCCGCCACCGCCACCACCCCCTTCTCCCTCGCGGGGCTGCGTGAACCGAGCTGATGGAACAGAAAGTGCGCGGTTAATTATTTAATGGGCATCTATCTTTTATTATCCTAACAGCTTAACGAGGGGGAAAAAAAGAAGGCTTAGCTGATTTCCCCCCACCCCCACTGGGTGAGGGAGGAAGGGGTTGCTTCTGGAGAAGAAATACCAAGCACCCCATAAGCGCAGGCAGCAGGCACACCCCGAGAAAAGCTGCCTGTGCGGAGCTCGGCTCGCTACTTTCTTAGACAAATCACGGAGGCGAGCGCGCATCTCAGGGAAGGGCAGGTGGGATGAGCCCCGCGGGTTCCCCCCGCTGCCCCGCCAGCCCCGAGGGTCCCTCCCGCCGCCCCGCCGCTACCTTTGCCGGGGGAGCGACGGCGGCTTCTCCTCCCGGGCGGGCTCCGGCCCCAGCCGCTCTCTGTGCCGCCCTGCCAGGCGAGACTACTTGTTGTCGGCTCGGGTCTTTCTCCGTTCAGGTGGCTTTTTTACCTCCCTCCATGCTCAACTCCGACAGGCGTAAGAGCAGCTCCCGCCGCCGGCGCGGAGATCCCGCTCCCCTCATTTTACAGGGGGGATGCTGCCGTTCCACGTCGGGGCCGGGAGCGGGGACCGCCGGCGGAGCGCAGAGCCATGAGCAGCGAGCCGGGCCACCTCGGGGACCGGGATGCCCGTGGTCCCAGCGCCGCTCCAGGAAGACAAACCCAAAGGTGAAATCGTACCTCATTCGGGGCCGAAGCTCCTCCCCGGGGCGGGGGCAGGGGCAGCGCAGCCGGCCCTCCACAGTCCCCGGCCCCCTGCTTCCAGCCCCGTGGGGCGCAGGGAGGCGACAGCGAAAGCAAACACCGCATCTTTCCGAAAGAGGCAACACCACCTCCGCTCCTGTTACATGGACATTTGGTTCGCTTAAGTAAAACACGCGGGAAAGGATCGGGGCTGAGAATAGCTGTTTTTCAGAGGAATGCGGAAAAAGCAGCGCTAGCTACAGGTGACTGCGGAGATGAGCTGCTCAGCCCCCAGGAGAGGGCCACACAGCGCCCGCACAGCCCCGGCATGCGGGGCAGGGGATGCGCAAGGTGCGGGCTGACCGTGGCGGCGGGGAGCGCCCCAGCTTCGGGGAGCCCCCAGAGCCATATCCAGTACGGCTTGGCAGCGGGGGTGGAGTGGGGGTCCGGCTCAAGGAGAGGGGATCCAAATTTCCTGTCACCTGGGAAAAACAGATAAAGAGTAGTGGGTGCACTTCACACTTCGTACACTGCATAGGTTTGAGGGTAGGGGTTGGGGGATGGAAGTTGAGAGTTACCAATAATATATGAGAAAAACTAATGCCTGTGCACTATAATACTTGATAGTGCAATGTCTCTGCCCACAAGTCAGCTGAGATAATTTCTACAGCCTATATTGATGCCTGGTTTCAGCTTGGTAAAGAAAAAAACGGTAAAGGGAAAGAAGCTTCCAGCCCAACATGAGAGGTGATCCCTCTTGCCACTTCCTCAAAAGAAAAAAAAATAAGTCTTCATCCACACCAAGGGTATTCCCTGGTCTGATGGAGGGAAATGAGTGGAATAATGGTATCTGAAACTTCACGCATCAGAGCCTTTGGCTGGGCACTTGCTGGCATCTGGAGGGCAAAGCTCTGCTGGAAGCAATGCTCAGAGGACACTCTGTTTAGACCAGATTGCTTTAACCCAGATCTGTCTATATGTGGCATCCATGATGTAAATACAGACTCCCAAAGCAGCAGCAGCAACTTTAAGAAATGGGTTTTAGAAGCTTTCTACAGATATATGTTTTGAAGTTCCAAAAAAAATGGACAAAATATACCCTGCCAAAACAGATATAATCAAACAATGAAAATCCTGGGAACCAAAATTAATATTCAATTACATAGTTGTAAATACAGTGAAAAGGACTCTTCCATCCTAATGCCACCTATGGCCACTCATGCAACACTTGATTTGCTTTGCAGAAAGGATTTTTCGGAAAAGGGGACATAGAGAAGGAGGGAGTAAGACAAAATCAATATTGTCTTCTCTCTGAACTAAAAGAGGTTTCTGGAGAAATCCAACATAGTAAAGCTCTGCAGCATTCATCCAGTATGGAAAACCATGGGGTGGCAGTAGCTGCCAAAACACCACACAAGCTGTATAATCACAGAATACCAGAACTTCCTTCAGAACTCACTGTCTGCTCAAGTTACAAGACAAGCACTGCCCTCCAGAAAAAACCTACACAAACCACCACAAACCAAAAAAACCCAAACCAACAATAACAAAACGAAAAAAACTCAGACCCCTTCCAAAAAAAAAAAAAAAAACAAAAAAAAAACACCAAAGCCTGTATCACAAAACACAACCCATTCAACATCCTATGAAAGCTAGGACTAACAAGGATGTCATCTTATAAACAAAACAATTTGTCATACTGTAATGATATTGCCATGCAAAAGGTATGTATTATGAGCAACCTGTTTACACTTCAGACTTGTGAAGAACACAGGGGGGTTTATTGCATGGGTAAGAATAAGACACAGAAATAATTTTTCCACTTGGTAAGAAAAGGAATGGTCTCTTCTAGAATATAATAGTCCTTCAGTCATATCAAAATTTTCATATTCTATAACTTGTCTGCTACTAAATATAATGCTATTAATTCTCTGTGTGTCAGTCTTCCATGTAGTTTCAGCTTGCGGCAGACTTCCCAATAAAGAATGAAATTATGTTAGATGTTGACTTTCCAGAGCTGAAATTTTCCTGAATGACAATATTCTACATAGACAAAGTGACATTTATGAATTAATTTCCTCCCTACAAGTGCCTGACCTGAATTTTTGCACTTCTCAGTGATTCCAGTAAGAGTGTAAGCATGAGACATATGTAAGAGAGAGAAATGTGTCTGCTGAGTGAGGCTTACCATGAAATATGTCTGCAAATGGGGGGGTCGGGGGGCAAATGGGGGAGTCAGGGGGCAAATAGGGTGGTTGGGGGGCAAATGGGGGGGTTGGGGGCAGAAATGGGTGCTGGGGGGCAGGTGGCCCCGGGGGTCCCAGCAGGTTCAGAGGGTCCCAGGGGTCCCAGGGGGTCCCAGCAGAGCTCACGGGGTCCCAGCAGGGCTCCGGGTGCCCCAGGGGTTCCCAGCCGGCTCAGGGGGTCCCAGGGGGTCCCAGGGGTCCCTCACCTCCGGGATGTTCTCCTCGATGATGCGCAGCACCACCCCCATGCAGCTGCGCTGGTTCAGCACCACGTCGATGCTCTGGGACACCAGGTCTGGGGCAGGGGGGGCCATGGGGGGTCAGGCCCAGCCCCCACAGCCCCCCTCAGGCCCCCCAAAGCCCCCAGACTCACCTGGGTCCACACGGAGACTCTTGAGGTCCAGCGCCTGCTGGGACCCGTCGTATCTCTTGCTCATGCAGACCTGGGGCAGATGAAGGGTGAGACCCCCACCCTGACCCATAGAGACCCCCCCCAGACCCATAGATACCCTCCCAGACCCATAGAGACACCCCCAGACCCATAGA
>JAWWEW010000041.1:37051668-37071855 GCA_035583185.1 Anabacerthia variegaticeps
GCATTGGGGGGGGTGGGGGGGTGGGAGGAAACAAACAAACAAAACCCCCCACAACAAACCAAAACAAACAAACTCCCCTCCCCCCCAAAAAAACCAAACCAACCAAATAAACACAAACTACACACACCAAAAAAAACAACAACAAAACTGAAAACTATTTACATATACTCTTAAATGTATTCATTTAAAAGGTAATTGGAAATGTATCTAGCTCAGGATTTGGGACTTTCTTTAAGGAACTGAGTGACACTGAGCAATGCACAATCAGTTTTTTCTGCTGGATAATAAATAAAGGGAAAGGCCTTATGTCATTGTTTTAACTAACAATGCAGTAAAATTAAATATGAAGATCGTTATGAGAAACCCAAGCCAAATGAGCATTTTACTTACTAGCAGCAATCATTCTTCTTGCAAGCTTGAGTACTGCAATGCACAGTCATTGGGTTACTAGCTGTCTAACAATAGGAGGAAATGGAAGAAAGGACTTATGTAAAAGAAAAACAAATTTGAGGACAAATGCAGTACACCCCAGTTAAAGTCATCCTCTTAATCACCTTCTGAAGGAGCTCCGTCCCTCTCAACTAAGGAGTCCCTGGGAACATTAAACTGGCCAGTTAACATCTGCTTTCCTGAGGAGGACAGGAGAGGCTGAAGCCCCCCAATTTTTCTACTGCAGATCACCATTTCATATTTTTCATATGATGTTGTAATTGAGAAACAAAAAATAATCAATTTTATAATGGAAAATTATAATTGAAGACAGTGCAACACAAAGTATGATTTATATCAGTGTAGTTGATTATTACGTAAATCAACTAATTATTTTAAATATCCAACGGTCATTACCATTTTTTAGGCTTCTACTTGTTTCTTTTGTGTACTTATCTATTTTCCCTTATTATTTATAATCATCTCTACTATTTACAGTTATATATACTAATTTATTACAGATCTTGCACAATGTGACAGCCACATTATACTGAAATACACTGATGGAAAGTTAGAATTCTAATCTGAAATTGCAAAAAAACCCCAAATTAATAGATTAAGTAAAGGTCTCTGAAATACAACTGTAAGGAACCATGGTATAGTTAAATTGGATGAGGCTCAAAACAAAGCCAGCAGAAAGTTGTCATTATTTTTAAATTCCAGTGCACAATTGCATTTTTAGTTAATGCACTTGATATAAGCTTGGTTTGATCAGTAACAGAATTGTTGAAAAAAGGTCTTACTGTATAGAAATGTGAATAAAACTGAGATTGGACAAGACAGATGTAGAAAATGTGAAAGCTGTCATGAAATCAGTCTACTCTTAGTCGCATAGTAGCAGGCAGGAGTCCCCATATGAGAGGCTCTATACAGAGAGATGTGCTTCATCTGCCTTCCCCCACCCCTGATTTTAGGTCCTTGTGAAATTCTGGGGAATATGGTATCTCTTACTAAAAAATGAAAATCTAGGAAAGGTCTTTGTATTTCATTTATCAAAGAAAATTAAAAATAGGGAACCCAAGATTGGGGTTTCCTGAGAAGATATGGCAGAAAAAACAGGTGAGCACTAATTGCATTGCCTAATTAGTAATCCCCAGTACAACTCATTCTACATGGTTAAGTCTTTGCCTTTCCTGGTGGTGGGAATGGAATTATAAAGTGTACATATATTAAAATAGGCTTTGGGTTTCTCTCTTCGAAAGAAAAGGAAAGGTTGGTGTGCTTGAGGGTGAAAATCCACAAACTCAGGACTATTTTGCCTGTGATGCTACAAGAACACACACACACTGCAAGTGGAGCCCTTCAAATGGATCACCTCCTCCAACCAGCCTCATAAACGTCCAGATCCAAGGTACCTGCTGTCACAAGTACTGGCTCTTCAAAGTACGTGGTCTTACCTGCTTCTTCTTTAGAACCTGTCACCCCTGATGTCTGATTCCACTCTTTCTAAATCAGGAGTAGATCGTACATGGCCTTGCCCAAATGTCAACCACACCAGAATCTTGTCAGCACGGCATTCATGACCCTGGGGTGCCTGTTGGCTCCCACCAATTACTAATGCCAGAGGTATTAGCAATGCAAGATGGTGGAAAGAAGGATTACTCACCTGTTTCTGCTATAATTCAAGTAGCTTTATCAGTGCTGATTCACATTTGTGGGATGCAGATTCTCTCAAGAGCTTTAGGATATTACATTCTGCTTATAAAAGGAAGTATTGCCTCAGGCTGTGTCTACACATACATTTTTTTTAGTGTCCAGTGATGAAATAGTTGTACTGAATTTTTGATCTATCCTGAAAATTTGCTGCAATTCTAATTAAAGGTCAGTGGCATGTTTATCTCATTCACAACTTGCCAGCACGTGATTCCACTTCTAAGGGTCTGTCACCTCCCAGCAAGATAGTATCTGTAAGGACGACTCATTAAACCATGAGAACAGTACTGAGCTGGATCAACAGGCATTTACTCCTCTTTAGTTTAAGTAGAATGTAAATACATGGACTGAGCTTCTTCCAGATGCTCTTTGTACTTACAGAGACTGGAGGGGAAAAAAAGGTCTTGTCCTAGTCAAGCATACAGAATCCTGAGAGACAGGGAAATGAAATGCAGTACCTCCAAACAGCTCTTGGGTCCAAGCTTCCCTCATTCAAAAGGGAGAAAACTTTCCATTTGTATGCAGAAAGTGCAGAGAAATAGAAAATGGGGAAATCCTAAGCCATGTGTCTTGCCTTACAGCATGGCCAGCAGAGCTGAACTAGCCTTCACTGCCTTGGCTTCGTCTTCTTGGCAGTCTCATGAAAATTTTAGTAAGTGCTGTTCCTAAATTTTCTGTGATTTTCTGTTTTTTTATCCATCTCATTCATTTGCCTGAAGTTTTTGGACAACATATTAATAGTAAAACTTTGTGTCAGTATAATGAGGGCCTCATCTGGTTGCAAGTCTTAAGCACTCCCATAATATAAATAATCAACAATCACCAACAAGATGCAGGACAATTAGTTTTCTTCAGCTACAGAAAAGCATGCCCTGAAAGAACTAAGCCTGTACAAATAGAAGTGCCTTATTATTTATTTTAGCAGTCTCTTCAGAAAAGAAACAAAAAAATTCCCAAACAAATCAACAACCAAAAAAACCCTAAACAAAACAAAAAAAATCTGTAACACAGTTTGCTCTGAAACATCTTCCTTTTTCATTTCATTGGCAAAGACTGTATTAAGAAACACACAATTTACAAGGGGACTGTATGTGTGCCACTAAACAACCTTACAAAGAAATTTAAGGCATTATTTAGTTTCTAAGTCTCTGAAGTGATCAAACTGATTCAGATATCATTTGACTACTAAGGAAAAAAAAATTAAAGATACCTTTACACTTTTATTTTGGTAAATTATATTACCATCATCCAGCACACACTTAATCTTCTACCTCAACTGATATTCAAACTATTCTTAAATAGCTAGTCTATGTTTTTAAAATATTAGGTCCATTCAATCAAATATTATGAAAGCAGTTTTATGTTTCAGTTAATGCTAACTTTTACTAATCTTCTCCTAAAACCAGTTCAAATCTGATATATAATCCACATATGACAGTGACTTATTTGAGGAAGTCAGCAAACCTTCTTTCACATGCCATCAAAAATCAATGGAAACACACTAAAAGGACTACAGTGGTTTTGAGATGACTGGCATTGTTACACCGAGTTTCTGTGTTTCACCAAAGTTTAACTAGAAACCTACCTCATCTATAATTTTCCTCCTTTCCATAACTAGCAAACTCCATTATATCATTATTTTTTAGGAAGAAACCATAACATATATGCCAAGAAGGCAGAGACATGCTTTAAAAGATTATCTTCTGAAGATGTTTGCACTGATGATCTTCGAGGCATCCCTGAAGCAGCAGCACTTTAATAATCAGTGTACAGAAGATACTTCATAACAATAGTTTTCTACTATATTTTTGACATTTAATAATATTTTTTTAATGCTTTTGTCTTCCTACTGTGAGTAGCTATAGTTTACCTGTCAGAAAGGCAACTGCTGGAGTTCAAAGCACAGAAATCTCTCACAGACCCTCATTGACTGAGGCAGGCAGATTTGAAATCAGATGCCTGAGCTATGCAGGAAGCAAAGAGGTTTCTTCATAGTGTCTGCAGTCTTATATAGCAGACCAAATCTCAGTGTATGCAAGCTTGATTAATTTTGACTGCCTCCATTCAGCTGCAGTCAAATTTTTCCTCTCCAAATTTTTTTCATGCTACTTTACAGACAAGATTGCCCAAATCTGGACTGAGCTGTCTACTGCCATGGAAACAGAACAGTATTCTCAAGAGATAAACACTGCATCTCCCCTGCTTGTGCTTCAATCTTGCTTGCCAAAGTTAGAGGTGCTGGCACAGGTTTCTGCTATGACTGGTAAACTGGACCATTACCCTACCTGGCAGGGGAGAGTCATACAGGAAATATCAGATCCATCACAGGTAGCATCATCAGCATTTCCTTTTCAGAGTACAAGGTGCCAGCAAGCCTTAAAGAGCTGTGCAAGGTCATGCCGAGGTACAGAAGTCTGCAGAAGCAGCCTGTCAGTTAGTAGCCCTTCTCAGTGTAAGGAAAATAATACAAGGTTGTAAAACTGCAGGTTTTTCCACATGCCTTTGAATAAGTCAGGTTATATACTTAGTCACAGAATAAAACCACATTAGTCATGTTGACTGTTACACTTAGTTGTCAAAGAACATGCCATGTCCATGCTGATCTTGCAAACATCTCAGCAATATTTGAAACTCTTGAGATCTTTTCCCAATTTGTTTTGAACCCTTGAGATCTTTTCACAATTTGTTTTGAACTGCAGTGCTGTAATAGCTCTAAGCCTTCCTTAAGGGAAAAAAAAGGACTGGTGTGGAGCAAAGGGGAAGGTGCAGGCTCAGGGACTGCTGTTGCAGCAGATGCTTTGAGCAGTTTGTATTATTAACATAATATTCCCTATCTCCCATCTTCATCTCTTCCCTCTCTCATACCTTTTCCAACTCATATTTGACATTTTCTGAGGCAAGGATTGTATCCCAACATAATAGGTTGCATTGTGCCCAACTGAGCCCATCACACATCTTTTATGCTCTTCAAAGCTGGGAAACACATTAATGAACAATAACTGACATGTCCCAGCTCAAAAAGTTTCAAAAAGAGAGGCACAGTGGGAGATAAAATGCTAAAAGAGATGCTCTAAACGCAGAGCTACCATCTTAAGTGTACATTTAAACTTATCCCATTCCTGTGACTGAAAGATTGCTACTCCTCCCCCAGAAAAGGAAGTTCTAATTTAAAATCTAGCAGTATAATAATTAACGTGAATATTATGCTGATCTTGGAAAAAAAAAAGACCACTGCTTATCAGGTTCATTTGCATTTTTTTAATAACTCCTTGGCTCAGGCTTTTAGTATTAATGTTGAAAATTGCTCAGGAGGGTCCACATGTCAGCTCCCATTCTACAGCCAGCCAGCCTTCTCTTAGGCAAAATGCATTCAAGAATACAGACGGACAAGAAGGCCAATGGTCGATCATTTCTCCTAAAGGAAGAGCATCACTATCCTGTTCTGGCAACAGGACGATCAGTTTCATGGTACAGAGTTGACATAAGGCACTTCCAGCAGCACAAAGATATGACGGCAGCTTCCACGTAGATTTTTTTTTTTAGATCACTAAACTGACACCTACCATGTCAATACTTGTTTGATGCTTCTGAATACTTTTTGCCAGGACAGATATTAGAAACCAGCAATCAAAACTGTCTAAACTGAGTATTGCTACACTGTCATCATTCTGCATTGTTTTTTTAAGTGTCAGAACCATCTTTTCCACCTTTATTTCCACCTTTAAACTGCTCATAGATATGAGTTATGAATTCACAACCTGCATTCACTGTTGCTATCAAATAGTCTCTACAGCCCAAAAGCACAAGTCAATCTAACAAGCTATCAAACATACTGCCTTTGAAGTCAAAGTGCAAAGGAACAGTTTGAAGTCTGTGATTATTTTGAACTCATACAGCTACAATTTTTACCACTCCTTTCCTTTTAGGGAGAGAAAAATCAAATTAAGCAAAAAAAAAAAAAAACCAAAAACAAAAACCAAAAACCAACAAGTTAGTAATCTTGACATAATCCTGTCTAAAGCAACCTTGTGGACTGTTTGTTCAGGGTGAAAGGCAGTTCATAGTTTTATTTATTATTTATTGTAGTTAATTCTCTGGGGAGAAGAAGAAAGGCATTTCAGACATTAATACAGTAGTAACTTGACAAGGGAGCTGAAGGAAAATCTCACCTGGTAACAGCAGTCTTTCACTATGTTGAGTGAACAAAACCTTTCAGTTCACCAGGTTAGAGGAAGCTTAACTTAATTAAAGGAATTAAAAACAGAGGAGCAGGAAACTATAAGAGACATCTTACATCTTGAACACTGATTAAGAGAAGCAAGGTTTACTTTGGAATTACAGTAAAGTAACTGTAGACTGAAGGTAGTTTATCTGCATTTCTACACATCAGACAACAGAAGGGATTACTACACATCTCAAAGTCTGAGAAAGATACATTTCAGCTTAGACGAAAGATTTTCCATATGATATCAAAAATAAGCAATGATAAAACCTATTCTAATAAATACCTGCATACATAATTATGTTCATTATATTTGTTAAATACATAAGAGACCATTTACAGTGTCTGAAAAAAGCTGTTGTTAAACACCTTATATTTTTGTTCAGATTCCCTTTCCCTCATGCCTGCTCTTAAAAAAAAATTAAAAACATAGTAACCGTTTGGTTGTTTATTTTCCATTGTAAGATTCCATGTTGACACTGTGAATTTCACTGATATATATCCTATGAAGCGAAACTAGGAAGGAGAAATACTACTCCTACTCTCAGATAAAGCTGATGCAAGTCTGTTAGCAATCCAAAAAGAAGCACAAGGCTTCCACACAACTGAGACCCTCAAGGCCAGGTTTTCCAGCAGAAACATCTCCCCATACCTCAAAGCCTGGCAGAACTTCACTGTTTCACATCAAGTGAAATGATGCAAGAAAAATCAGTTCTTGGGAAGAAAATTTGTGGGTTAAAATTCATCACAATGGCAACAATATTTAATAAAATCAGGTTGTTGGGAAAGACAGAAGAAAGAGAGAGGAGAGAAAAGAGAGGAATGAAAGGGAAAGAGGAAACAAAGAGAGGAAAGACACACTGATACAAAAATAAGATCTGTAACGTAAGTACCTCAATTGCAAGACCTTAACCAGAGCATTGTGCCTAGTGTAGGGCATTGCATTCAACAGAAGCAAGGCACCAACTGGCACGGAGGAGACAAAAATGAGAATGGTTTTCAATCTGCCCATTTAATGCAATTTTCCTAACAGCCATACTTAGCAAACTGCAGATCAAAGGGGATGTAGTAATAGTTTTCAAAGCTGTTACATAAGGAAAGGATGGGATAGCAGAAACAGTAATCAGCTTAAACCATAGCAAGAGATATTCAGGTCAATCAGTAGGCAACTTCTTCTAACATGAAGTACAGTGAAGCAATAGAACAGAAGATCTGAGAATATGGTGAAGTTTCTATCACAGATAAGAAAGCAGCACACACAGGTGGGTTTTTTTCCATATAACATAGGATAATGGAGTAGACAACCTTGTGAAATCTCGTCCAGGCAGGTTTCTTCTGGCTTTATGTGAAGGAAGAGTATTTGCACTGACCAATACATCCACCCAAAACAGTGTAGGCTTTGCTTCTTGGCTGGCATTCCAGAACGAAGAGGGAAGAGCCAAGAGATATGAATGAACACAAAATATTAATTTCTAGGCATATCATCCTACCTTCTACTTGCTTCTATGTTCCCTGTCTCCTATCCTTTCCCCTTGAGATTTTTCTTGCTTGATGTTACGCCATATTTTTATTTATTTCAAAACATTCTTTAGCGTTATGGCTGCTACTAAAGAAGCTCATTTCCAAGAAGGATTCTCCCAAAAGAAAAGTCTTTGGAGGCATACCAAGATAAAATTGGAAAGAGAACTTAGAAATCACATAGTCTCAAATAAGGGACAAGGTATCAGAAAAGAAACACAAGGAATATGGAAAATTAATTATCTGGTGCGGGCAACTGATTCCCTTTTCACTGTGCTGGTTTTAATAAATAAATAAACTAACTTTTCAGAGTGCTTATTTCCCTATGGTTACTTGGATCTATGCATCAACAGTATCTAGAACAGTTATTTCTCAAAAGCATATTAAACCCATAAAACAGAGAGTATAACTTTGTTTAAACTATTTTGCTGTATCAGGCACTTCCAAAATGATGGTTCTAAAGGAAAAATAAAAACACTGGTTTGACTTCTGTTGCTGCTCCCTTTAGTCATGAAACACTGAGAAAGGAGAAGTCATGAATATCTAGTGGATGAAAACAACTGCAGTATTCATAACAAACTTGCTGTTAATCACTAACATCTGCAAAGCAAATGATATCGTCAAAAGAAGTTACTTCAGGGGAATAATTTTACCAGTGTGAGTGCAGGCTTTAATTCACGCCAAGACAAATCATAGGATCCCATAAAAATCATAGTATCTCCTACTCCCTAAACAGGAGTCATTAAATGTTCACTTACTCAACACAGGTTTTAAGAAAAAGAAATATTGATTTAAGATACATCCCTGAAGCTGCTACTTAGTTTCCACCTGTATTTAACTGTGCTTTTCTATAGCAGAATGGGGTCTCCCCATGTGAACTATAAAGCAGGTAACATCCATGGTCCTCCCAAAGCAAGTTTTGTGTCCCCTAATCTGGGCAATGCAGCGTGTTGAGAACCTCAGACTCAGCCCCAAGCAACCATTATGGCTAGGGTTCAGTCACAAAGCCTACAGCTCCAGGGACACTAGGGCTTCAAAAGACAGGTCACAGAGAGCACAGCACAGCATGAGCATTGCTCCTTCCACATCTTTCTAATCTGGGCCACCATGGTGCTGGGGACCTCAGCCACAGCTTCAGGCTGCCATTAGGGTTAAGGTTTAAGGTTCAGAGAAACATGAAGCCTACAGCTTCAGGGACACCAAGGCTGCAAAAGGCATGACCAGGAGAGCACAGCACAGCAAGACCATTGCTCCTTCCACACATTTCTAGTCTGGGCCACCCACATTCCTGCAACCTTCAGCCTCAACCCCAAGCTGCCACTAGTATTAGGGTCTGAGTACTCAAAAGGGCAGTTCAAAAGCAGTGTCAAGCTTCCACAGGGAGAATCCTCCTTTGTTAGATACCTAGATAGTACACCTTTCAAATACCATTTCTCCTGCTTTTTTCAGAGCCTCTCCAGTTCCTCTTTTCTCCTAAAACTGGGAGAGGAAATAACAGCAAAAGGTCAGAAGACCTGAGCTAAAAAAAAAAAAAAAATGCACCAGCCATCAAAAGATGTTAAAATATTAAATATCTTTCATAAGAATGCAGCCTGCAAAAAATCAAATCACAAAGAAATGGCTATTACTTTTCTTATCTTGAAGCTGCTTCTCTGGGGATGCTGGACAGACTAAATTCTACCAGTGGCAACAAACACAGAAGTTTCTGTGCACAAATTCAATGAATTCCATCCAAAATGTAACACGAGTGAGGAGGAAAAGAACAAACCAGAAAACAGGTAGGGTAGTCAGATACTATACATTCCAGATGAACACAACAGATGCTCTAATAAACATTTAAATGTTTGTGGTTTTTTTTTTAACTCAAAAGTACTTTATCATCTTTAAGCCTTGAGTTCAACACAATCAAAAATGGGTGCCAAAAAAGTATAGGAGCCACAAAACAAAATATTTCATACAGTCATCATGCAGGAAATGTATCACCACATTTGTTTCCTTAATACCTTCCAGTTTGGTTAATATTTTGAAATGTTCCCTGTGGAAAAGTAGGCTAAATAGACCTGGAAGGAAATACTACTTGCCTCTTTCATCACTGGAAATGTCTCATGGTTATAAGAGTAGTTATGACTCAGCTTCTCAAAGACAAGATGGTTAAAAAAATGAAAAGGAAGTACTGAACTATCTCAGTCTCTAAATGGCTGAGTATGAAGGACAGTTTATTAGAGTAATATCCAGAAAAAGAAAATGCATGTGATTTTCTACCTTTCTTTCTTCTGCTGCAGAAACATACCTCTTTTCTTCAACATGTCAGAAATAAGTTTTAGGCTTTCTTTTTTTTTTTTTTTTTGCTACCTAGAGATAGCATGCTCAAAATCAAACCAATATCAAACCAAATCTCAAAAAAAAACTACCAAAACCCCAAAGCCAAACCAAAAAACCCTCCCACAATTAAAAAAGCCCAAAAAAACCACCACCAAAACAACCCACATCCTAAAGCAAACAGCACCTCCCTACAAACACAGTGATAGATATATTTTTAATCTTTTTATTGTTCTGGCCACAAAGACCTATACAATTTTATCAGCTGGCAGTAATTCTTAAAGAAGAGAAATGAGTGTTAGAGTGTGAATCAGTAAGAACACCTCCTCTCAGCAACATAGCTACCCCAGGTCAGGATGTTCTATTTCCATTAGCAGGCAAAGTGAAGCTGCTGAAGGTTTTGCTTGGTGTGCCTGTGTTCTGCTTTTTCAAAGTGCTCTTAACACATTCTAGTTTACAGTATCAGACATATTCATTTTATGAAGTACTTACAGACACTGAGAATAAGGAGTTACATCACTTCATTAATTTCTAGTTGTCTTCTGGGAGCCTGCACATCTAATAGGACAAAATATGTTCACAGCATAATGCACTTCTGATGTTCTCAACTGGAGCAAGTTGCTAAAACTTTGTAGCAGAAGTGTAAATCATGGTGGCACGAAGACAATTAGTTTTATTAAGCAGTGAGTTTCAGGGACGAAGCCAGCCAGCTTCTTTGAGAATCCCACTTTAATTGAGAACACATCCTAATTTGGAAAATGTGAGCAATTCTGAGAAAGGTAGCAAATATAGAAAAAGTTTTGTTTGAAACACATTCAAAGGCAGTAAACCCCAGCAGATATCTCCAGAAAGTTTGAAAGCTGCAAAGCATTGATGAAAGAAGAGAATTAGCGTTCATTAAATGTTCAAAAGCAAGTAGGAGCAAGTCAGAAAGCAATTAATCACGGCATTGAGACCACTGTTAATGAAAAGCCAGACCACAGACCCTTGTCTGAATACAGTTTATGTGTTATTTTACTGACTGTAACCATGGTGGGCAAGCCTTGGGTAGAAGCTACTTTGAATTGTCTGCCACCATCTGAAATTCACACAATGAAAAAATAGCGGGCAGAAAAAAGTGACTTTTGTGAAAGCCATTAAAAACTCACCACAGTCACCATACCTGATGTTTTGAGGCAGCTACTGCTCATGGAATTATTAAGGTTGGAAAATACCTTCAAGATCATTGAGTCCAACCTTTGACCAAACACCAGCATGCCAACTAAACCATAGCATTACATGCCATGTGCCATCATTTCTCAAACACTTCCAGGGACGGTGAGTCCACCATCCCCTTGGGCAGCCCATTCCAATGCTTAATCACCCTTTCAGTGAAACTCTTTTTCCTGATGTCCAACCTGAACCTCCCGTGGCACAGTCTGAGGCCATTTCCATTTGTTCTGTTGCTGGTTGCCTGGCAGAACAGACTGACCCCCACCTGGCTACAACCTCCTTTCAGGCAGTTGTAGACAGGGGTAAGGCGTCCTCTAAGCCTCCTTTCTTCCAGGCTGAACACTCCCAGTTCCCTGAGCTGCTAGTCATACGACTTACTGTACAGACACTTTTCCAGCTCTGCTGCCCTCCTCTGGAGACGTTCCAGCCCCTCACAGTATCCTTCTTGAAGTGAGGGGTCCAAAACTGGACACAGGATTTGAGGTGTGGGCTCACCACTGCCAAGTACAGAGAGACAATCATTTCCCTGGTCCTGCTGGTCACACTATTTCTGATACAATCCAGGATGCCATTCCGCTTCTTTGCCACCTGGACACACCAATGGCTCATGTTCAGCTGCTGTCGATGAGAACCCACAGGTCCTTTCCAACCACTCTGCCCTCAGCCTGTAGCTCTGCATGGGGTTGTTTTTACCTGAGTGCAGGACCCAGCATTTGCCTTACTGAACCTCATAACAGTGACCTCAGGCCACTGATCCAGCCTGTCCAGATCCCTCTACAGAGCCTTCCTACTTTCTGGCAGACCAGCACTCCTGTACAGTCTGTGAACTTAATATGGGCACATTCAAGTTCCTCAGTCAGATAATTGATAATCAAAAGACATTAAACAGGATAGGCCCCAATACTGAGCCCTGGGGAATATGACTCATGAGCAGCCACCAGCTGGATGTAGCTCCATTCACCACAACTCTCCAGGTCCAGCCTTCCAGCCAGCTTTTAACCTGGGAAGGAGTCCACCCATCTAAGACACAGGCTGCCAGCTTCCCCATGAGAATGCCACTGAAGGCTTTACTAAAGTCTAGGTAGACAACATCTACAGCCTTTACCTTCTAAACTAGGCAGGTTACCCAGTCATAAAAGGAAATCAGGTTGGTCAAGAAGGACCTGCATAACCAACCCTGTAGTTAATAGAAATTATGTATTTAAAGGGTTTCACATAATTACCAGAGTACCTGAATGTATTTTCAGGCAATTTTTGACCTTTAGAATTTATCTTATATGACCCTGTTGGGATCCGTCTTCAGATTAAACAAATTAATGCATGACTACCAAAGCTATGAAAATAACATTCTTATAACAGCACATAATTTCTGTGATAAGAACAAAATAAAGAACAATTAGTTTGCAGCAGATGTGACCCATACACCTTCTGTTGATAAGCAGGCCCACTTAGGATACAACCACTTCTCAGGAATTTTTCTATACCACAGGAAAACGTGGAATAACCTTCCAAAAAGCTTCACAAAAAAATGAAGTCTTGCAAAAAGAAAATACCTCACTTCACAACCACTTACATTCATTAAGTTGAGCTACAGTTGTATTTGTTGGTACAATTCTCGTAAGTGAACAAGTCTAAACAGAGCAGATGATTCTTTAAAAAACTAATAAAAATGCCACTTGGTATTTTTCAGTTATTTGAACTGACACATTAACAAGCAGATCCCTGTACAATCAGATGAAGTTGTCCTTCTCAGAATCACCAGTTCCAGGAACACTAATTAACAAAAATCTTTCCAGCAAGAGAAATTTTGGCAGGAATTGGGTACAAGAAAATCATAATGAGCCTGCTTAGAATAACCATTGACAAAATCTGCTTTTCCCTGTAAACCAATACATACAGACTTTTGCAGCCCCAAAAGAACTCCAAAATCTCTCATTTGAGGATCTAGAGCAGAAACTAAAATTCTTGTTACAACTGAGGTCGGGGTACAAATGATCAAAACATACAAACACACAAGCTATCAGAACAAGGAAGTACTGTATCTCGAATACAGCAGTCATCCTCAGAGGGACCAAGGTCCCTCATTTCAGCATCCATTCAAGCACTGCCCTTTAATTACTACGAAACACAAATTCTGTCTCGGAGGAAGGCTCTTTTAACCACAGGCTATAAATTTAAAACCAGACAGACAAGCTCTAAGGAAACTAATATATTTTAATTGTATAGCCTTAAGAAACGCAGTTCAACATATAGTTAATTTTAGTGACAGGTCTACTGAAACCAGTCTATCTCCGTTCTCTCTCACTGTGTAATTAACTTTTCTATTTAACACAAATAATTTTACAGAATTAACAAAATGTATTACATTGAAAAGAGCATCTGTCCAGATACTTGAAGTAGCAAGGAATATTTCAATTTATGATTTAATTTCTGTGGGTATAGAGGTGGTTGTTTTGGGAGGTTTTTTTATACTCTTCTGATTTATACTTTCAGAGCTGATAGGAAATGCTATATATCAGCTTGACAAAATATATAATTGCTAAGTTTTAGTTAAAAAAATACCAGGGATATAAAGAAAACAGATATTTAAATATAAATTATTTCCTTAGACAACCACTTAGCAAAATATAGGAAAGGATGATATGCATTATAAAATACATGTGTGCTTAATCAAACCTTTGGGATTCAATGCTCAGCTTCAGATGCCTGACCAAAATGACAAAGTAAGATCAGTCAAGATAGTCCACAGGCCAGGGGGCTGTGAACATCTCTGCACTTTCAGTAATGCAAACATTCTCAAAACTGGAAAAGGATGACCTGCTCTCTTTCAAGATAAGCACCACCATAAGAAAAAAGAAACAAGACAAAGAATGCTGTAAGAAACATTCTGAAGTTACTATTGATACTTTAAACAGTCAAACCTAAAACTTTTCACAATGCACCATAAAATGAAATTTTCTCTTGCATATATACTTTCATACATTTTAGTATTCTAATTCCCTCTTCTTTCAAAATAGACCACTTTATTCTAATATTAAAAAAGTTATGACTTTTGGTATGACAAACAGCTTTAATTATTTCCAATTTAAAAAAAAAAAAAAACAGTATTTGTATGAAAAGAATGGCTAGCATAGCTCAACAGACACTCCAAGAAATCTGCCACATATTATTCTGAAAGCATCTAAAGTTTTCAGTCCCTGAAATCAGTTTAACACACTAATTATAATAATGCACATCAAGACTAAATCCTCCCTTATTTAGTCACTCGTTTAGAAAAAGCCTCTTCTTCATTTTTTGTCGTTTTCCATTCTAAATTCCCCAAGAGTTCCTTAAGATATTAACAAAATCATCATCACACATGATTCCAAAACTTAATCCTTCATAGTAATCTTCAAACTCAGAATAGGACACTTCAATGGGGCTGCTGCAGGACTCTCCTAATGTTTCTAGAAATAATGATTTAATTTCTTCTTCTGCAGCTTTGCCTATGAAAGCATATTTTCCCATTAAATACATTTTAAACAACAGTGAATATGTAGCATTGAACGTAATTCAGGGAAGAAACTTTCAAATTTTAGGTTGCAAGTATTTTTTCATGAACAAAGTCAATATTCTGATTTCAGAATTAAGGCATTGGCAAACAATACCAGCTGTAGAAATCACGTTACTTTGATAGCATGATAGCATTAAATATCAACAGAAATATGGTCAGTCAATTGCAATGAATTATGACATCAAGAAGACTTTTCTTCAAGTGACAGCAAAAATTGAATAATGCATTTGTAAACTAAAATTTTGGTATTTCAGAAGTTATCTTGTAAGAAACCATGTGTTCAACATAATACAAATTCAATGTTCTAGGAAAACATTATGATGCAAATTAGCATTTGAAAAGTGTTCTGCAATTTACTTGTGTGTCCTAGTGGCTTTATAAAGATAATACTCAAGATGATTCCATATCATTGAGAAAAAATGCAAAAAATATGCCATTATAGCATAGGAAAAAATTGCATGTTTTATCCCTATTACTACCATGTGTCTTCATGTGTTGCTGTTAAAATCACTGGCAATAAAAATACATCCTTTCTTGTACAGGTAAAAACAAAAGGGTCATGACACTACAGAGACTTTCACAGTGACTATTTGGTATATGGAGATAATATTTTAGAAACTGCTATAAAAATACTTATATTCTTATTTTTTCTAATGGCAGATTTTAAACATTTTTGAGAATCCTTAGAAAATAATGAAGAATGAATGAATAATGAAGAAACCAGCACTTCCTCTGTAAAGGATGACAAACCTGTCCCAGAAATAAATGAAGTTCCTTCTGAATGAATTATTCAAGTGCTGAGTACACTCTGTGTCAGCTGGAATCCCTGAATATTTTGATGGAAAACAGTTATGTGAAAATTAAGAGTATCCTCCTAAGTGAAAATTATTAATATCACTGATAACTTTCATATGAAAGCTGAGAAGTAACTGCTTACATGTAGTCCTACACAGGCAGGGAAAAGAACTACTCTGCATATATGCAGTGTTTGCAGCTTGATAAAGAGCAGTATTAAAATTGTATATATGAATTCCAGTACTATTTATAGTCATGCTCTAGATAGACACATTTTAAGTCATCAGACAAAAAATGTTCTCCTTAACAGCTCAAGCCTAAGCTAATATGAAAACAGTTTGTATTTCCAACCAGTTTCTGGACCTGGCATTTCTGCTAACAAGATGACTTCAGTAGTTACAGATTTTTTTTGTTTGTTCATGTTAATTACCTGCCAATACTAGAGGATGTTTCTTTGCACAGTAACATTTTCTGACATCTACCATAGGCACACTCCCAGTTTTGTTGAAATCTAATTTCATATAAGCCTATAGGGAAAAAAAGAGTTAAAAAGCATAAGTGGAAAGATGAAATGATCAAATATACTTAACTACCTAGCACATACTTACAGAACTTGTGCAGTGGATTATGACAATTTACCTATTTTATGTAAGGCACCAGATAACAGAAAATTATTCTAGATTATGCCATTTCATGGTTATTTTATCTCAACAACTGTCACATCAAAGGTGGTCCCCTCATCAACTCAGAAAAATTTGTCTTCTCTTTGTAACTTCTAGCTCATCCTTAGAATCAGAAGTTAAGCTGCTTGCCTTCTGCCTCCTGCAATTACTAAGATTCCTGCATCATTTTGAAAGAGGTCTCCTCACAGTCCCTTCAGCACTGCTAACAGCAGCTTCATTTTCATTTCAGTTTACTCAAATACACATGCTCAATACATAAGGCTAGGAGAGTCAAATCCCTCCGTGACAGAAAGTATGAAAGTATATGTCATTTTTCTTGATCTTGATATCCAGTCACAACTACTTGGCTGGTTTGTAATCAGTGTTTGATACTGCAAACAGCTCCACGTTACATTATAGGCACATAACACGTGGCATTTCAACTACAACAAGGCTCATAAATATAATGACTGATTGCAGGTCTCAAAGGAGACAAGTTATTGCCTCCTATTTCAGGCACTGTGGGGAAAAAAGTCTTCACAGATATCATCATCTTCATATAAGGTATCAATAACTGATATAAAGTATCAATAAGGAACTAACATTGAGAGTGAACTGACATAAGATATCAATAGGGAACTAACACTGAGAGGGTTAATAGAAATAATTGTAGAAGCTTTTGCTGAAGTAGCAAAGATAGACTGCATGGTTGAGGTCATAATTATTAGCTACAGAGAATATGTTATGGTTGCTATCAGTACCTGGCCTTGAAGCTTCTAAAACTAAGATAAATCAAGAAATATGTCAAAAAATAAGATAATTGTAGAAGTTTGCTAATTAGACCAGTTCAAGCTGCCAACAAAACTGGTTTAAGTTATTTTTTGAGCCAAGTTGAAAAGGTCACAGTGAGGAAGACCCACGATCTCCATCCCCAAGACCCCTGAAGACCTCAGCCCATGAAAAATGGAAACCAATGCGCAAACTCAGATGGAAGGAGTGCGGGGCAGAGAAAATGGAAATTACTTCTTGGAACTGTTTAGAATAAGCCTGCCTTGTCTAAGAAAATAATGCATATGTATAAAGAAATAATGAATATGCATTTTTTAACTGTATTTAAACAGGCCTGTGAGCACAGACAAGTGTGCATGTTTTTGGTGCAGCAATTCCCCATGCACCCAGCATGCTGAATAAACGTACCTTCTCTACAACTACCTAGTTGTGGGGTCTCTTTCCGCACGTCATTAGTGTTCATTTTCTTATCTCATTGCTGTTTCCAGTAAATTGTTCTTATCTCAACCCATGATCTTTACCTTTTGTACCTCCAGTTCTCAACTCTATCCTGCTGCAGTGGGAAGGGGGAGCGAGAGAGCAGCGTGTAGTTTGGGAGAGTCTCAGTGGGAGAACTGAATTGGGAAGTACCATTCCTAAACCACAACAGCCTTAATTGGCACCCAAGGTGCGGCACAAAGGGTTAAGATAACAACAGATCTGCCCAGAGCGGGTTGGAAACAAATTTGATTTAAGAATTTGTTGTATTAGGTCCAGAGGCACTGGTCACAATTTTACTTGGTCTGTTCATGTGGGTGTGGTACCTAACCCTGGATATATTCCCATATGTGCTCCTTATGATGATATGTTTCAAAGCAGGGAGAGGGATCAGCGCTGGTTTGTTGCTATACTGTGTAATATCAGTTTATGACATGATAACATCAAGGACAGCGAGGGTCATTTGGGATGTGTATTCAGTGTTGCTCTCCTACCCTTACCTCAGGCGTGACCTTTAGGAGTCCATTAATAATTGTATCCAGCCTGTGGGAGGAATGAACAGGGAAGGATGATTTTCCCCAGCTTTTCACCCCCTTTACCTCCTTCAGGCCTGTTACAACAGCTTTTGAGAATTTTGAATTCCCTTTGGATGTTAAGGAAAGCATGATCTTGTTGCTAAGTCTGCCAGGTCTCCTCAGTGCAGTCCATACCATGTTTAGAGTCAGGACAGAGATTTCTAGGAAGGTCATTCAGAGATCTGCTCTGAGGGGGAATAGTCATGAGTGGCATGGAATGTGAGAGGATATGGGCCACTTTTTGGGGAAATTCTCTGCTCCAATGGTTTGGGAGTTCACCCCTGAACAACTACAGGACCCTGATAAAGTAACAGAATATTTGAAAGAAGAATGGTGTGACATCTCCAGAGATGAGCAACTTATTGCAATGTGCTGGACCCTGGCTACTATTTATCAGACACTGCTCATCACTAGACAGCACCCTCAGGGGGAGGAGGAGGAAAGCAGACCAAAAGGCACTGTGGCCACTCAAACTGCAACTGAACCAGAAGAACAACTTGTGCCAGTAGCAGTCGCCCCTACACAGAAGAAGAAAACAAAGACCAAATCAGTTTGCATAGGGAGGGATGAAAAAGAAGCAGGGCCCTCAGAACAGGAGGAAGAGGCAGGGCCAGAGATAATCACCCAATCCCTATCCCCGGGTGAGCTGCAAGATATGCACAAAGATTTCAGTTGCCAGTCAGCAGAGCCCCTGGTGACCTGGCTGCTCTGATGCTGGGATATTGCAACCCATGATATGAACCTAGATGGTAGTGAAGCCAAGTAACTGGGATCCCTGTCCTAGGATGTGGGCTTTGACAAGGTGTTACAACCCAGTCATGAAGCCCTAAGCTTTACTGGGTGTACATTTTAATTTTAGGCTTTAAGATGTTTTGCCTACACAAACTCTTGCAAAGCCTTTTGATTCTTTGATACTTTGAATTCACATCCAGAGAAAAACTACACATTTTTCTCTAAGAGACTAACAAGTATTGTTATTGTAAGGAACCTTTGTCGCACTCAGCAAACACAAACTCCATGTCACTTAAGTGAGGTACAGAAAACAGGTGTTTAGGTTACCCACAAGAGAAAGAAAATAATAAAGGAAGAAAGAGTAAGAGAAGAAAGAAAAAAGAGAGGAAAAAGAGGAAGGAAAAACATAATTACCACTTCTAAGGTCACACATTGACAACTTCAAAGAGAACAGGCCAGGACAAAATGGAGACCTCATGCATGCCTCTTTATGTGCTCTGGCAATTGTAGCCACTCCCTCCAGATGGGACCTTTGGTTCACTGACCACTCACTGTCCCCTTAGCCAAACTGAGGGGTGTCACAGCCAATCAGAAGCTCTGTGGGGTGTGGTATGGCCATGTTAGATGCAGGCCATGTGCTCTCAGGTGGCCTTATCATGTACCTGCAGGCCTAGGCCCAGCCCTTTCCCTACACACACACACACACACACACACACACACACAGAGATGCAGCCCCACAAGGTGGTTCTGACCTGGTGTGTAACAGAAGGGGATTGGGAAAAGGACAGAAACTCTCAACCTCTGGAGGTGGCTCCTGTCAAACTTGATAGAAAGGTATTCTCTAAAGGATGATCTAGTAGTGTACTGAAGCAGGCGGAACACCATGGAGTAAGGTATCCAGTACCTGAGAGAATTAGCTGTGCTGGAAGTAATCTATAGGGATCCAAATAACGAGCAGTCCCCTGTAGATCCAGATGAGGTGCAGTGCACACAATCCACGTGGCAGAAGTTTGTACAGAGCATGCCATCATCATATGCTGTTCCAGGGAGAATAGGGGTCCGAAGGGATGTGGGAGCCGAAACTGAGACACCGCAGAAAACTTAACCCAAACAATAGCTTTATTACCAAAGGTGGCCAAGTAAACAGGAAAGAAACCCAAGAGAGAGAGAAGAGAAAATAAGCCTCCAGGT
>JAWWEW010000041.1:37071955-37085479 GCA_035583185.1 Anabacerthia variegaticeps
GTACCTGGCCTTGAAGCTTCTAAAACTAAGATAAATCAGGAAATATGTCAAGAAAATAAGATAATTGTAGAAGTTTGTTAATTAGACCAGTTCAAGTTGCCAACAAAACCAGTTTAAGTTACTTTTTGAGCCAAGTTGAAAAGGGCACAGCAAGGAAGACCCACAATCTTCACCCGCAAGACCCCTGAAGACCCCGGCCCAGGAAAAATGGAAACCAGTGCGCAAACTCAGATGGGAGGAGCACAGGGTGGAGAAAATGGAAATTACTTCTTGAAACTAATTAGAATAACCCTGCCTTTTCTAAGAAAATAATACATATGTATAAAAAAATAATGAATATGCATGTTTTAACTGTATATAAACAGGCCTGTAAACACCGACAGGTGTGCATGTTTTTGGTGGAGCAATCCCCCATGCACCCAGCATGCTGAATAAACATATCTTCTCTACAACTAACTAGTTGTGGGGGTTTTCCGCACGTCAATCTGACAAAATAAGGAAACAGGCTTCTGGAAAAGATCGTTTCAAGGTGCCAGAGACTTTATACATTGTATTGAATTATAAGAACAGCACACACACACATAAACTCAAAATAATAAAGAAATTGATTCTAGAGTTTAAAATTAACTAATTCAACAATGGAACAGCACGCAATGCTCTAATTTACTTTTATTTTTATAAACTGATCTGAAACTTTAAAAAGTCAATTTCCATACACACAAGAAAAACAACAACAAAACTTAACAACAACAACATCATGAGTAACTAAGTCCCAGTTAGAATGCAAAATATTTACACTTAGATAATCTGCAATGAAACTTACCTTTCTTACAAATGCTTTCCTATATTCATTCATTTCTCCAAATATGGCACGAGTAAATTCTCCATAGTCGACCTTATCACTCTTGCTATCATCAAGAGTAAGCCATAGGGATTCAAAGTCCTGCAATTTAAAAGTATTTTGCCAAAGTTCTTCACTATGTCCTAGAATAAAACATTTGCTATAACGGAAAATTATAGTATTGCCATCAAAACACCCCGAACTTCTAAAACCAAACTCACTCAAAGATTTATAAAAATAATACCTGTCATCATCAGTCACTGATGACTGTAAGTCACATTATTTGCAGTTCTGATAGCTGTGAACTATTTTTAAAACCTAATATATAAAATCAGAAAAAAACTACAAGAAAATAGCATAAACTCTTTTTTTTTTAAAGCCAAAAGAGAAAAAAATGGACTGCAGCCTCACTTGCTTCTTCATGTCATGAAGTAAAAAGACTGTATGTTATAAAATGTATTATTTTTTAAGAATTTCACATGGAACTGAATGCAGAAATGCCAATATACCACAAGGAGGAAAAAAACCCCACCATCAAAAAAACATGTGAAAAAATCAGCTATTAAACTACAGATTTAAGTAGAAAAAAAAAGCAATTCCATAAATTAAGAAAGATAATACCCATGATTACAGTTTCAGATAGACTTACCCCTTCAGGCATTTCCAAATGGAATACATTTAGAGCTTCTTTAAAGGCTGCCTGGGAAAGAAAACCATTTCTGTTCTTGTCTACTTGTCGGAAATACTTTCCTAAGCCTGTTATAACCTGAACTCCTCTTTTATTTAGTGTCCCTCTGAATATACCTGAGGATTTAGAGAAATAAAGGAGACAATGTTTACCTCAAGTTGGCCACTTGCTATGGAGACAGTACAGAAAAACACCACATCTACTTATGATAGCAATGGCTAAAATGATATATCCATGCATCTGTGCACCCTGGTCTTTGATGAGAGAATGCCAGTCCAAAATAAAAATATCAGTTACTTAACATTTGAGTGGAAACCATCTAAAGCAGCAGCAATATCTAACAAACTTTCAAAGAGACTACAGAAGGAAAGGAATAATGGTTATTGCCCTCTATCTCCTCAGACTGTAAAACTCCTTACTTCTGATAGTACTGATTACATACTGTGATTCAACACCTGAAGCAACTTCGGAACAATACAAACACTCCACTATGAAACAGAGTTACTTCTTTATTGTACAAACACCTTGATACATGCGGAGACAACAACAAATGAGAGTAATTCTGCAAAATCATTCCAGAATTACATGCAGAGAAATATTTCTATGGTAAAAACAACAGCCTCACCAAAATCTTCAGATGGGTTTACTTTAGGGATGCCTTTCTCAGAATACTCTGTTAACAGAAGTCACCTGCTATTACCTTCAAATTACTTGTATCTATAATTATAAAGCAAAACAGGGGCAAGGTGTAGCAGGATGCGCTGCCCTAGAATGTGGTCAAGCACTCAAACAATTCCCTGTTTGCAAAGCTATCAGTGGTGGACTGAGAAAGGATATGCTTTGCTGTTTCTGGTGTTGAATTATGTTAAAATCAGTCGGACACATCAACCCAAAATGAACATCCTGATTATAAGGCAAAGATTTGGGAGAGAAGCTGCTACACTGACCTGGAGATATATGACTGACAGTCAATTACTTTATACTGTAGAAGTTCAGTCCATTTTCATACGGTAAGTTCTTCTAACATAACCCTTCTTGGAGTGCGTGTGGAGATTCCTCCCTTGGGTGGGGACACCCCTCAAGGTTAGTTAAGGCTGAGTGAAAGATCTGTCCATGGTTGTTGGTATGGGTGAGTTACATCAATCTCTGCTTAATAATAGTTTCCTTTCTTTTTCACTAGCTTTAATATAATTGCTTTGATATAGTGCACTATCCTATCCCATCCCATCCTAGGAGTTTTAGCTTCTGTACTGTGTAGTAAATAATGATGATTAAGATCTTTTTTCTAATCATTTGTCATAATAAGTAATTAATTTTATATACATATACCCTATTTGCCATCTTTAATCCTGCGGTAAAAAGTTGTACAAAGGTTCAATTGCACCTCTCTAATTCCTTAGACTTAAAACTGTTGAAAAAGTCTGGAACTAAGACGGGATCCAGCTGCATCCAGGCACCTCTGAGGAGTTTTGAAAGCAAGGGAGTCCTTTCTGCACCTCCTGACTCAATGGGAAGGCTTCTCTAATAAACTTTGTTTGAAGCTCCCGCTCCCACCCACAACATAAGGTGAAAGATGGAAGTTTTATCCAGTGAAGTCAATACTCAGATGGATGTTAAAAGGTGCCTTGAAGTATACACACACAACCTTCTTCCATGCCACACCAGCAAGCCTTAGACATAGATTCCTCAATTAGTGTCCATTATGCAAGGGGGAAAAATGGAACAACTAGAAGATTAAAAAATAACCCTTATTTTTATTCCAAAAACTTTTTGTAAGAGTCCAAGCACATTATAGTGACCAAAGAGTGCCTACATAAACCAGGTTTAGCAAATGACAGTAAACAGGGGAGGTTATACAAGCCCAGGTGAACAGTTTTGGTTGACCACAGGTTACAAAGATAATACATGGCACTGCATAAACATCCTTTCGTAATTTTAAACACAAAGCTATGACTTTGTCCTAAAGACTGTAGATAGGATCCTAGCAGAATTTATTTACATATTTCAGAGTATACTACTCAGCTATACTCACAATTTTGAATAAGCACAATAATAAAGAATAACAAAACACAACCTATCAATGTATAAACATAATGGCTAAAAGAAGTATCTAGCACAAAATTAAGGAGTCAGATTGTGCTTGTACACTTTGCCAATAATAAACTTAATGGTAGTTATCAGGATCAGTGTTATGTTTCAGGATTTTTTTAGTGATTATGTCAACAGAGAGATGAACATTTTATTGATTACATTCATAATGGTTCTCTACGTTCTCCACAATCTTTACCAGACTGTTTATTTAAAGAGATAGCAGAAAACAGTCTTATGACTTACTTGTGCTAGGATAAACATCAAACTTTTGTTTAATTTCATTTATACAAGTAAAATCTCCATAACATCACTACTGTTCATTCCACTGAGCTCTAAAGATTCAGAGATACAGAAATAAAAATAAAATGGGTTCTGGTAGACACAAACCTTGAATCATCTTGAAAACTTTGCTGGCATTGACTACTTGCTTGGAACACTGTTGCTTGAATTCCACAGAAGAAGCTCTAAAGAAATTAAAACTCATGTTTATTGGTGAAATTACATGTAACACTACTATAGTCAAAACAGCTGTAATATAAAACCCCAAAACACATTGAAGTTTATATTTAATTCATATACTATCCTAAATAAGCACAGTATCCAATTACTTGAGTTTGAGAGGGCACTGCCAAAAGTTCTTGCTGAACAGCTGCAGATATGCAGAAATTCCTTTCTGACAATAGTCCATTGGCAGCTCGTCTACTGATTCAATAATCATGGATAATTCCTCCTGCGCATAAAATCTCCAGAAATTTATTTCAAAACAATCCTAATCTTCAGCTCATGCCACTGGAAGAGTTTGTTAAAGCAACTGCACTTAATCACCAAAAAGAAAATAACATGAAGTAGTTAGAAATTTCTCCTTAGAATACAAATAGCAAGGGTGTAGACCAAAAGCTGGATCAGCACATCTAAAATTATGGCATATTTTGTGTTTTCACCTGTCAAGTTCCCTTCTGAGAAGGGCTTCCTATAGGATTTCATCAAAGATTATCATAAAGGTTGATAAAAAAATATTGTGGAAGAACCTACCAGAAGGAAAAAAAAAAACAAAACAAAACAAACAAACAAAAAAAAAAAACACAAAGTCCTATAATTGTTTTAATCTGAATAGAAAAGCAAATGGAAAAGCACACTGAGCTGCTTGTTTACTAGTGCTTTGCCACGGCATACTCATCCTGTTTTCTGAGGTCAAAGACTTACCACTCTACTGCCTATTAAGAATTTTTATCTCTGCTCTGCGTACCTCCAATTATAAAGTCCCTAATAGCTTGCCTATATCAAATCACCTAAACCAGAAAGCCAACAATCACCTACAGAGGACAATGCACTCTCTTGAAAACACATGTAAATCAGAAGATTCACGGTTTGTGACAGCAGGGCATAGCTGCTCCTGGAAACCCACAATAGACCTTTCGGACTGTACTTGAGAAGCATTCTCTGTCCATACAGTAATGAAGGTAGGAGGACTCAATTCAGGGGTTTTTGCACCAGAGAATAGAGTTCAATAATACTCTCATGCAGACGAAAAAGACAAACTTCATTGTCTGAAATTTAGTCACTAATGGAAACAGAAAGAGAGAATAAAAAAAGAAACAATCCATTCCACCACAGATAGCAAAAAGACCAAAATTATAACCCACTGAGCAGGTCTTCTTTCTGGAGCCTTCAGAGATAACACTGGATCAACTCCAAATTTCAGAAGCATAAGATTAGATAAGAAATGAAAGAAAAAGCTTTTTACCTGAATGATAGGCTTCTGATATGTAAATTTCTTACATAAACTATTTTAAATTAAACTACATTGTGTTTTATTTCATGGAAACCTTGCAGAGAGGGAACCATTAGCACTAAGCATCGTACAACTATATATTTCTATAACCAATTAAATTTGAATTTACTGTTTCATGCACTATCAGCTCACTATGGCTCCTTTGCAAAGCTTTCATTGTAAAGGGACATTAAATTGAGTATTACCATCACTGAGAACAAGCTTCATGTGTCTAAGCACTTGCACAAAGAAAAATCATAGTCACCTTGTGCTAACAAAAGTAGTCATTAGATACTGAAAATATTTAATTGAGATTTTGCTATTGCTGCTCCTAATCAAGAAGGGATCAAAGCATCTGATATATGAGGAGAGGCTGGGAGAGATGGAACTATTTAGCCTGGAGAAGAGAAGGCTTGAGGGATCTTATCAATGTGTATAAATACCTGACACGAGGAAGTAATGAAGACTCTGCTCAGTGGTGCCCACTGACTGGACAAGAGGCAATGGGCACAAATTGAAACACAGGAGGTTCCCTCTGAGCAACGAGGAAACACTTTGGTACCATGAGGGTGACTGAACACTGGAAAAGGTTACCCACAGAGGCTGCAGTCTCTATCCTTGGAGGTCTTTAAAAACACAACTGGATGCAGCCCTCAACAATCTGCTGCCACAGACCCTGCTCTGAGCAGGAGGGATGGACTAGAAACCCTCTTGAGGCCCCTTTCTATGATTCCATGATTTTATGAAAATTTCTACCTCATAACATCTGATGCCAGCTGACAGTCCTCACCAAAATCTGAGCAATCAAATACTGACTGTATTTCCAACAATGTTAAATAGCTTCTGTGATCACGAAGGCACAGCAGTGTGATAAATTTTACAACAAGATTTTATTTGTGCTAAAAAGCAGCACACTCACAATAAAAGCCAGAAACTGCAGAGAAAGATACTTAATTCCCCTAGACAGATTACTTCTGTATAGATATTGGTATGACACATACTCAAAATTAACCATTCATCTAACCATTTGAAAAAAATTCTAAAAAATTCTCATCTTGCAGACTCTGGAACAATATAATTTAGTAAAAACTATTTTTTAGAAAGAATAAGTGCAGAAATCCTGTCCCAATGCCTCCAGTCTTCAACATGTAGCAATGCCTGGAAGAATGAAGGTAGAGGAAGGAAAAAGAAAATGAAAAAAAAATAAACCAGAGAGATAAACCTCCAATTTTTCTCCTGTGGGTGTTCAAACACTTGCATTATCATGACTAATATAAGATTTTAACATACATGTCACAAAAGATTCAATAATAATATTGATCATAAAAAAGCATTTTTCTCCAAATGTAGTATTTTTGTTTATCACATAAGAAAACTTTCAGTATATGATTTATATATAAAAACATATGACTTCAAACACAGCAAATAAGACAGCTTCATAACTTAATTAATTCTTTTACTCCTTACCATTCTACAAAGTTACTGAACTATGCAAAATCCACTAACATCTATTACTAATTTAAACAGCCTAAATACAAATTCTGTTTTTAGCAGTATTAAGTAAGAAGGTATTAGAAGCTCTTACTAAAAGAATCTTTTTGCTTAAGGGAGGCAAGGTAATTTAAAAAACAGTTAGCAGCACTTACTTTAGAAAATCCATTGCTGCCTCATCAATACTTATCACACGAAGAGTGAAGACAGGGTTCTGCTTAACACTTTCTGGAAGATTATGATCAACACTTCAGAAAGTTAGATTAGCTCCCTGTTGGTAAAGCATACAGTGATTTAAAAACAGATTCACATCTTAGGCCAAGTGCTCTTCAATATCTTCATAAATGACTTGGACACAGGACTGGGAGGGATACTAAGCAAGTTTGCAGATGACACAAACCTGGGAGGAGCTGTTGACTCCCTCAAAGGCAGGGAGGCCGTGCAGAGACCTCGACAAATCAAAGCACTGAGCAATCACCAGCCATAGGAAGTTCAGCAAGGAAAAGTGCTGGATTCTGCACCTGGGATAGGGCAACCCTGGATGTTCATACGGACTGGGGAATGAGATGCTGGAAAGCAGTGCCACAGAAAGGGACCTGGGAGTCCTGGTGGATGGCAAGTTGAATATGAGTCAGCAGTGCCTGGGCAGCCAGGAGGGCCAACCATGTGCTGGGGGGCATCAGGCAAAGTATCACCAGCTGGTTGAGGGAGGGGATTGTCCCGCTCTGCTCTGCACTGGGGCAGCCTCATCCGGAATATTGTGGGCAGTTTTGGGAGCCACGATATAAGGAAGATACTAAGCTATTAAAGACCGTCCAAAGGAGGGCAACAAAGATAGTAAAGGGCCTTGAGAGACAGCCATATGAGGAGCGGCTGAGGGCACTTGATCTGTTCAGTCTGGAGGAGACTGAGGGGAGATCTCATTGCAGTTACAAGTTCCTTGTGAGGGGAAGAGGAGGGGCAGGCACTGATCCCTTCTCTGTGGTGACCAGTGACAGGACCCGAGGAAATGGCCTGAAGTTGTGTCACGGCAGGTTTAGGTTGGATATTAGAAAAAGGTTCTTCACCCAGAGGGTTTTTGTGCACTGGAACAGGCTCCCCAGGGGAGTGGTCACAGCACCAAGCCGGACAGAGTTCAAGAAGTGTTTGGATGAGACTCTCAGGCACACAGTGTGACTCTTTGGGATGGTCCTGTGCAAGGCCAGGAGTTGGACTCGATGATCCTTGTAGGTCCCTTCCATCCCAGCATATTCTGTGATTCTGTGTATTTCATCAAGTACATAGTCCACGACTTTCAAGCGTTTGTTGAAAGCATTTATAAAATGATGAAAAAGTGTAGCATAGGTCACCCAACTTTCTGAAGACAGACTTTCCTAGTACTAAATAAAAACAGCTGAGCTGCAGGCTCTATATGCTGGTTTGTGTAGTAAGAGGGCACACTGTTGCCTAATCTACAGTTGAGAATTGTGAGGCTACAGATTGTTGTTCCCTGACACAGGTTCTCCTTTTCAAGTTTTCTTCTCCCTTCATCCTTATAAGAGCCAAAACTCACTGGACCAGACAAGAGAGTCAGAGAAGGTGCAACACTGATTCCACAAGAGCAAAAGTCTCTCAGACCAGAAGAAACTCTTCAGTTGTTTTTGAGAAACTCAAACTGTACTTGAGATAAACAAACAACTAAAAAGTAGCCTTCCCAAAGTTCAAATTATTTATGCAATGTTTAACAGTAAAGTTATTCTTTAAAATTTTGATATTTCTCTAAGAAATATGGAATAAAAATATGTTATTAGTAGCACAGAGTTCTATTACCCAGTATTACAAATCCCCCTCCTTCCAAGCTGGGGACTCAGGACACACCTCACATATTCTTCAACGTTAAAGATGTTTTTTGGTTTGGATGAAGAGGGGAGGGGAGAGAAAGAAAAGCAGCAAACTAAAAGCAAAGAATGCTGAGAATAATAATTAAAAAAAGCAGTGGCTCTAGCTGTAATATCCATGCAGGCTTGGGATATAAAATCTTCAAAACTCAAGAATTCAGAAGGAGGACACAGAGACACTGTTATAGTGTGAGTGTTTCAACTATTTCGACTTCATGAGAAATATGTTTATCTTAATGTCAACCCAGAAAGCAAGACTGCAGATACAGAGACTCCCAGATATAACATCATTCCAAAGAGCTATTGAACTTGAAAGAAGTAATTTTTCTGGATGACTTTATGATGCACCTTTATCCAGAACCCATTTCCATCTGCAGGTTGCAAAAATACATGACAATAAAAAAAGAAAATCTCTAAAACGTACCTTCAACCTCTATAACACCAACTCACCTATTTCATCTTGGAAATTCTTAGACTGCCACTACATTTAAGCAGTTAGGATAAGCCATATGATGAGACAAAACACTCTAAAAACTAATGTCATCTTTTACTTTCAGTACTTTATACAAACACAGTTTTTGCTCTGAACTTCAGATTTGCAGGAGAATGGGAAGAACTCAGTGAAAATAGTCTGTACTTTAAAACTTGCTCAGATGTTTATAAACCAAAAACATTTAACCCAGAAGGAAAGGGGTACAGAAGATGCAATAAAATTTGTAGTCAGTCATCAGATCAGCTGATAGGTGAAGCTTATCATTGTTTTGAACACTTGCTCTAAACAGCTGGCAGCGCACATTTCAAACTGTAGGTTAAAAACAATTAACCCGCAATTTCTTCAAGTATGAAAAATAATTAATCATTACCTAGTAGAGATTATTTATTTTTAATAAATAGTTTAGTCTACTTCCTCTTCAGGACTCTCCTTCCCAAGTAGATAATTTTGCCTACTCTCTGCAGTCTTGTGCCCTCTAGAGGGAAAAATCACAAATTACAGCTTAATCTGAAGACTAAATTGGAATCAATACAATACAGGACAGCAAAATTATCCAGGCTCCTGAAAATCTTTAATTCAAAAATGTTACTGAAGGGAACGACTTTTGGTCTTCCCAGGAGGCTAAATCACAATTTCCAATTCAAATATCTAAATATTACTTCCAAGTCACCAACAAAATTGCCTTACATTCAGAAGAATACTTACAATATAGAGGTCATTAAGATCATAAGCTTTTCCCTTCTTCTGTCCGCACTGATGTTGACAAACTCCCTTCTGAATGAATGGCAAGGCATTTGTTCTGTGAAATAATTCAAAATTGGTATTAAACCAATTAAATTTATTTAAGCTTCTTAGATATAGTGAAAGATATTTTCTAGAACCTTTATAAAAAGTAATTCACCCTACCTGTTTTTTCCAAACTGTCGAAATTCATACACAGTAAGGGATCTGTCACAGGCAAAAAAAAAATTCAATCAACTCTCTACAAGCACCGCGACCATTTCTAGAAGAGAAATTAAAAATCACCATCATGCTTTTTGCCTATCTAAATCCAATTCAACCGAAACAAATTTATTTTGGAATCAGAATGGTTTAGGTTGGATGAGACCTTAAAGATTATCTAGTTCCAACCCCTCTGCCACGGGCAGGGACACTTTCCACTAGACCACGTTACTGAGAGCCCCATCCAACCCGGCCTTGGACACTTCAAGGCAACCTGTCCTAGTGCCTCACCACTCTCACAGTAAGGAATTTTTTCCTAATCTGAACCTGCCCTCTTTCAGTTTAAAGCCATTCCCCCTTGTCCTACCACTACATGCGCTTGTAAGAAGTCCCTCTCCAGCTTTCTTGCAGCCCTCCTTTAGGCACTGTAAGGCTGCAATAAGGTCTTCCTGGTACCTTCCCTTCCCTCCTGACTGAACAATCCCAACTCTCTCAGCCTGTCCTCCTAAGACAAGTGCTCTAGCCCTCTGATCATCTTCATGACCTTCCTCTGGGCTCCCTCCAGCAGGTCCATGTCCTTCCTGTGCTGGGGATCCCAGAGCTGCATGCAGTTCTCCAGATGGGGTCCCACAAGAAGAGAAGTAGAGTGGGAGAATCATCCACTTGGACCTGCTGACCACAGTGCTTTTGATGCAGCCCAGGACATGGCTGGCTGTCTGGGCTGCAAGTGCACACTGCTGAGTCCTGTAGGTTCTTATCTATCAGCATCCCCACATTCTTCTCCTCAAGGCTGCTCTTGATACCCATTTGATTTCCGATGCTTTATATTGTACAATTTATTTTTTTTAAAAAGGTATTTGACTATTTTCTCTAAGCCACCATGGAATTCAACTTCTGAATTCAGTCACACATTTTAATGCAATATTCCATTTCCATAATGTTAAAAAAACCTTTCAAGGCTTCATGTTTTAGTATACAAATATAATTTTCACTCATTAAAGGATTACATATACCAGGACTACTGCATTCATTGTGTATATGAAGCTATGTGGCTGAGTCCTCAGCTGTGTCTAGTAAGTATATAGCTCACAGCTTCAGAAAAGCATCACTTTCAAAACTGAAAAATATATTTATGCCACAGCTACTCAAATCAGAACAGTTTCAAAAATGTCCTACAGTTTAATACATAAGAAGTTACAAATAAGTTGCAAAGCCACATCTACTGTTGTGACATTCACAATAGTTGCCACATCTAAGACAAGGCTAAAATAAGTTTTCATCAACTGGGATGCTACAGCTAAAAGCACTATTTTATACAGTCCCTGTGCTAACTGTCCTGAACAGAGCTATGGGTGTGATGGTAACATAACATGACTTACAGTTCTTAACACGCTACAGTGGGACGGTAAAGCCACTATCCATCAGCCATGTCAAAATTTGTATTACACATGTATGCATGTATCTACAACCACACAGCACATACTTTTTTTCTTCAGCACAGACAACAAACATTCAGTGCAATTATTAGTTCAAGAGAGTAAATATCATCACTCATAAATTCACAGAATTGAAAAGCTTCACAAAATTTGTGATTACCTCAATATAATCCTACTATCAAAGTGCAGCTTGTTGGAGAGCATGTTTTCAGTTAGTCCTGATTTGGTCCTTATTCTGTGCAAATAATGCAGCATGTTAATGACACCTATAGGCTCAGAGATAAATGCTACATAAAAATCAACCATTTTAAAACAGCAAAAAAAATAAAATATGGTATCCTTGGCAACTGGCTGAGGAGATGATCCCTCGTAGTTGAATTAGAAAGCAACTCAGAGTTGTAGCATGTTCTGTAATTATATAATATGAGAGTGCATTCACAGAAGGCATAAATATGAATGGGATATTTTGTTTACATACACTTATATAAAGAATTAAACCTCTACCACTCACCATACTTCCATGAATCAGCGTGTTGTCTTGAAAAAATACTCAGATCAGGGCTTCTTTACCCACCTAAATATTTTACATTTGGTCCTATTACTAGTTCCAGAAATGGAGATTTGTCCATGTGATGTGTGTAAGAGATTGAGAGACTGGGTTTGTTGTCCTTTTTCTTTTTTTTATTATTACAAAGATGACATTTGATGAGAAAGACTTTAGTAGCAGGATGCTGAAATGCACAATGCAGAGATGCTTGCCTGAATGTGGAGAAAAATTAACAGAAAAAAATCTCATACCTGCATATTCATTTCATTTTACGGATCACAGTGTTTTCTCGGAGCTACTGTTTCAATGCTCAGTCCAGAAATGTCATTTAAATGCCAATAGAGTTAATTATTGCAGCAGAAATCAAAACATGAAAGAAAAGTATGATTATATTGTGAAGATCTACATTAGCATTTACAGATGCATATTTATGCAATTTATGCACCTCGGGATAGGAATCTCTAAAATGATATGACAGGATTGCTAGCACCAAACTTGCTCAGAAAAGGTTGGCATAACCTTGTGATGAATAATATCAATATAAGCTAAGAATGTTCTCCCAGGTTTTATAAATTCTATGAATCAATCAATATACAGAAAGAATCCACATAAAAAGGTCCCACTAGGCAATAATACGCACATGAAGGCTACAAACAAGGCCTCACACGAAGCTGGTAGATCCAAGCCAGAAATAAAACATCTGGAAAGGCAAACAGACTTCATAAAGCCCCAAAATAATAAATAACCCAGAAGAAAACATATTTCTATAAACTTACTTTGTTTCATGCAGTGTTCTTTTTCTAAAACACATTGGTGCTGTTCCAAGTCCCAGAAGTCCTTGAGTTTCCTTGCAAACATCAGAACGCATGGACTGCTCTGGGTCACTTATCACAGCTCTGACCACAAAGAGCAGGGAGGTGCCCTCTGACTATTAAAGTGTTTGAATTTCAGGTCCTACATATTCTTACTCAAGAGAGAAAACACCCAAGAATAACACAGCAATAAAATCTTGGAGTTATCCATTAAGCTTGCATAAATTTGTGGCTTTAAGAATTTGAAAAACAAACTAAAGATTAAGTCTATTACTCAAAATCAAATACACACAGTAATATTCTGGCAGTGCACTACTATGCAGTAACATTACAAGTTTAAATGTATTAAAGTATATTTTATATATCTTTACATAAAATAAATCTTAGTATTACGAAGGTTTGATTTTTTTGTTCATTATTTGTGGCAGTCAGCCTCAGAAGATGATGGGGCTCACCACAGTGTTTTGGAATCATGCCTTGTGGGATGCAGTCTGCCTGCCTGTAACCTGATCATTGTAAACCCCTCCCCTGTCCT
>JAWWEW010000041.1:37085579-37174505 GCA_035583185.1 Anabacerthia variegaticeps
GAGGGCCACGTGAGAGAGGGATAAGGAGTGGAGAGCATCCCCCATCAGCTGCCACAATTATTTCCACTGTTTATGTAAATATTCCACAGTGACGTTCTTTATCTAAGGCTCCCTCCAAAATCAACGACAGCAGTTCCTAGTACTGGCCAGTGACATCACCAAAGAATCATAGAATGGCTTGTGTTGGAAGGAACCTTAAAGACCATCTAGTTTCAACCCTCCAGCTGTGGGCAGGGACACCTTTCACTAGACCAAGTTGCTCAGAGCCCCATTCAACCTGTCATCCAACAAAAACATTGGTACTTCCTCCCTCAAAAACTGACTACACAGCTGATAGGATCTCCAAAGTCCCATAAAGTAGAAAATAGGGAGATGAACTGGTTTTTGAACATTTTGATATTCTCTCTCTCAGTTGAACAAGTAAACAAAAGAAGAGACCCTTTAAAAATAAACGAGGTGCTTGTTCTGTTATTGAAATGGTTATCAGAAGGAAAAAATAATTTTGCACAGCTATTAAGGTTTTCTAAACTTGCTCTCTGATCTATTCAGATCCATCTTTACACACATCCGTTACACTGATTTAACTGGAAAATGGCTTTACTAAAAAAAAATAAAAATATTCCAAACACCTTTGTGTTTCCTTTAATAATTTGTGGGGGTTTTTTCCATTCAACAGTTTTGAACTAATCTTCTCCAATTAACATCCTGCTACGCTATCTGATACCAATTTGTTTGGCAGTACTGGCACAGCTATATTTGGAACATAGAGATTTTTAAAACTTCATCCTGATGCAACTGCAGCAATACTGAATATTGTTTTGGCATTATCAATAGAAGGGTTCAGAGTAGTAGAAAGAATACATGGAAAAAATAAGGCAAAGCAGCTGAAGGAGGTTAAACACAGAATAGTATTCATGATCTAAGATGCACAAAAGTATATCTTTAATGCAACACGGATAGTTCTGAAACACTTCAACCAATGTATTTTAAAAATTATCTCTGTAATAATCTTTAAAGACATATGACAGAGCCCAAGCATTTGCTTCAAAATTGGGATTTCTACACTGAACAGTTGCATAATTTTAATCCTGCTACAATGACACTTGGAATTTAACATTATGTTTCATGACAGTCTTGTTTCTCTCAGGCAACTTTCTTGTTATCTCAGCTTTTAAACAGTGTAAAAGCATTAATAGACTTTTAAACAATATAGGTCATTTAAACAGCCATCATAACAGAAACGAACAAAAAAATAAAATGGTGAAGTTCAACAACATTTCAACCTCAAAGTCTTAAGATCTGATAGGCTAAAATTCAAGTACAAATGACTATGGACACTGTAAACAAGGTACAAAAAGCAAAATACTGTAGATGTATACACATAATTTTTAGCAAGTGTAAAGTAAAATGAAACTATCTTACACTAGCTCATATCTTCCTATATTGTCATAACCAGACAGCTCGCATAGAGCCCTGAATTACTAAAGTATGCTTAAAATAGGGGGATTTTTCTACACAAAGGCAGTGCTTTCTTGGAGCTAAAGGGATAGCAACGAATTTAGGAGAGCCTTACTGCACAACTTTGATCAACTTATCATTGTGCCTTTTTTCCCTACCTGCCCAACATTGGTATAATACTCCTTGATGCCTGAAAGATGTTGTGTCAATACTATTAAAGGAGTATTAATAAAGCTAAGATGCTAAGACAATAAATACTGAAGAAGTGTAACTTGTAGCAGCAGGGATCCATACATTTTGCTGAGGTACAGGAGGGTTATTTCTCAGAGCAAGTGCTATTGTAAATCCCTTAAAATAGGTTCAATCATAAAATTAAAAATTATTCTCAAGAAAAAAGTTTACAGACACATAACAATTTATACTGATCTTTGAAGTTACATTATAAAGACTTTTCATTTAAAGACTTTTTGCAAATAATATTACTACATAAGATTGTGTAACACTTGGAACAAGATGGCCAAAACACCTCTTAAGTAAGAAAAGCCACAAACAGATCTAAATTATTCTGTTGGGAAAAATGCAATTTTGCATCATAAATTCACATACCTACATAATTGATCCACCATCACTTGTTCTACCACAGCCTGTTTTCTCCTCTCTGCAGCAACTTCCTCCTGCAATGAAAAACTGACTGAGAGCAAATGAAACATATAACACCAGCCACTTCAAATACTAAATTACCTTTTAAGCATTCAGAGGTCACAATCTTACCAATGTCACAATTAATATTTTTTCCACCTTTTTAAATAGAGTTCTATTTGCATAACAAATATACATTAATTTTCTCTGCTACACACTCAATTTGTCTATGCGTATTAGCTGTCAATAAATATGAGAATTCTACTATTTCAGCTGACAGACAGCATCCTTATTTCTGTACTGTTTCCAAGACATTCTGTAAGTACAATAGAGCCTGAGGAAACTCACACTATTCTAGGTTTCATGGTAGACACGGATTCCAACTCTGAGAATGAAATTTTACCTCCAGCAATACTTAGTCAAAAAAATTCTTTTAAGACTTAGTCTCAGTGCAAGATTTTACTCTCTTGCATGCCACAATAATTTGCTGCTGAGACAGGCCAATCTGAAAAGCCTTTCAGGATATATCATCCATGAACTTCTTATTATTTTTATTAAAATAACACCGAACTGTAACCTTATGCTGCTCACTGTGAAGCATGCAGATGTTGGTCATCACGCCTTACACAGAAACAAAGAACAAGAGGATGCCCCAGGATAGTATAGAGGCCACCAGCAACAATCAGGCCTCAGCAACTCTGTTTAATCTTCCAGATTTTTGAACTTTTTACTTCACTTAAATTTGCCTTTTTTCCCAAAAGATAATTTTTATATATGAGAGAACAAAGATTACTGTTACTGAGGGGATTTATGCAACCCTTATGACACTTTTTTAAATATTCTGAAACTATAGAATTAAGATATTTTTTCAATTGGGTTTTTTGGTTGGTTTTTTTTTTTACAATTCTTGTGTGCAAACCCAGACAACTCCTGAATTCCTTTCAGAACATGCCAGCTGCAGAGTATCTGCTATTTTGTGGTCCTGCATTGCTCCCTTTCTCAGTGTTTTCATCTTATTTGATTTAAGTAGTTATTCTAGTGATACTTCAAGACTTTTTTCCATTATCTTCAGCCTATAGTATAGATTTTTTAGTCTAAAAATAACAGCTTCAAGTTCTTCACAAAAGCGTTTTCTCAAAAGATTTTCTTATTATGAAAATGAAGTGACTTTATTAGTAAAACATCTGCATTCACTCTGACAAGACTAGAAATCAAATAAATGTTTGCAATGATGCAAAATTCAGTGCACAGTCATGAGTAAAGAAAATAAATTATTATTTACTTTTAAAACCTCATAAAATTTCTCATGGCTTAATATTTCATAAGAAAGTTACAATGTAGAACTCTGCTCAACAGTACTTTCAAAAAACAGTTATGAAAGCCATAACTTTGCATATGCAGATGATCAATTATGCAATATCAAATCAAGGTTCTTTATCATTGTAGGTGATCCTAAATTAAAGAGCTAACCTTAGATGGGCAAGAATCCTAATGGTTCAGTCCTAAAGACACTAAAATGTATGTCTATGTAAGGAAATTAAAGAAACATATTGGATACATCCATGCAAGAAAAGTTTTAATTCCCCTCTATGCATGCTAGTGAAGCCATACTTTCCAATTTTCAGGGCTCCCTCCTTCCCAAGATCAACAGGGATGAGAGAAACCTGGAAATGATCTGACAGAGGATCAGATCCAAAGCAATTAAAAGGAGAGGCTAAGGGAGCTTGGGTTTGTTTAGTTTGCAGAACCAGCAGCTATGAGCCATTCTGAAAACATCCTGCAACGAAAACGAAGTTACAAAGACATAATCAAACTTTTTGTGACAGCGGCCAACAGTATAACAGAAGGAGAAGTTTAAACACTGATCCTTGGGAGGCTTGGTATGGACAACAGGAAGAACTTCCCAAGGAGAGTAACGTATGACATGAAGATGTTGCCTAGAGATGCTGAAGAAGCTCCTTTCCTGGAGCTTGAAGACTTAGCCAAAGTTACTGCTGACTCAAACTAACACTAGCAGCAGAGCTGATGGAATCATGGAATACAGGCTCAGCTAAAAGCTACCGATCAGAAGAAATCATAGAATATCCTCAGTTGGAAGAGGCCCACAAGGATCATCAAAATCCAGCTCCTGGCCCTGAACGTCACACTATATTCAGGTTCAGTCATCTCACTCAGTTATTTTTACTTGTATGAATATATCTGTATTTACTATTCATAATTTGCATTTTCATGTATACACATTACTGCATAAAATAAAAGCATTGCAGATAAGGTTTTAAAAATGCTCACTGGATTGCTCAGTTCACCTCCCATTAAAAGAAATGTTTAAACCCACATGATTTCAAGAGGTGCACTTACATATCAGAACAGAATCACCAAAGGCAAAGCTTCTGTTGAACATCTGGGAAGTCATTCTCCCCATCTACATTGTTAACAGCATAATACCAATCAAAATACTTACAGCTTCCAATTTCCTTATACTGTGCTGCATGTTATAGGGCTTGTTTGTGTAGCATTTCTGCAGGAGAGCTTTCTCATCAAGAGCTACAAGATCGTCATTATGCCCATCTTCACGTTGTGTACTCTACACAAAAATACGTTCTTTCCATAAATCAAATGTAATGAATTGTAAGAAAAACAAACAAAAACCCACACACACATCTTTCCCTCAACAATTTATTTGAAAGTATTTCTCGTTCTTTCAAGTGTCTACTTCCTCCAGTTCATGCTAATCAAAATTTTCAAGCATAGCTTTCAACAGAAACTGAACTTATAAATCTTGCTCTCTAGTCTTTCCTTGTATCTTTGAATACTTACCAGCTTTCTTTTACACTGAAATAAATTAAAAAGCTCAAAGTTACTGTGTTCCTACAAGCTTTATGAAAAAACAGCAACAAGAAAGGAGACTGTAGTACCTCTTAGAAAAAGACAAGAACTCATCCTGTTTCTGTTCTGCTCAAGAACAGACAAGAGAAAGCAGTGGATTTGCTGTTAGGCATATAGCTCAAAGTCCACCACTGCAGAGAGCCTGCTTTGTGACCAGCAAAGAAGTTATAGTCTAGACAGGGAAAAGCCAAAGCATGTTGCTGAATGGTTCTCAGAGACTTGTAAATCAGTCTCAGGGTATTAAAATAGTATCTCCTACATGGAGGATATGAAGAAAATGGACAAAGGAGACTGTTTACAGAAGTCAGGGAGGAGGTAACAAGGGAAAGACATCAAAAGTAGGTTTGTTAGCAGTGCTCCTCAACAAGCAGCTTCTTTCCATAAAAGAAAAGTTATTATAACCTCCACTAATCAACTAAAGTAAGTGTATTGAAATCTGAAGAGGTTATGATTTATTAATCTAACCAGATAGCGATAACATCCAAGACAAAAACTTTTTTCAACAGACATTATATTAAAATTTGTGATAAGAACTGGCACACATACTTTTAGTGCTTAGTATCTTTCTGGCACCCCAAGTCACCAGAAAAAGCCAGTCCTGCTTTATCTCTCCCGGTATACACTTGCCATCTATTTCTTCACTTTCAGATTAACTTGGCTGCTCTCATCTGCCACCAAACAAAACTAGACCATTCACCTCTTCTTCATAGAATGTTTATTTATAGGTTTTTGCAGGTTCTCCAACTTTTATCTGAATACTAGAAGTGTGAATATGATAGCAGAAACCTCTTTTAAAGCTATCAACAATATGTGTAAAACAATAACAACAATATGTGAAACATAATCTGTGCCTTACATAAGACCTTCCCTTTTCATTCTACAGAATGTTAAGCAAGTAAAATCAGTAATCTCATTGTTATTCACCATAAACCTTTCCTCTGAAAATAAAGGAGCACAATATGTTCCCCCAACATCTGCATATTTAACTTCTCATTAAGATTCTTAAACGGTCATCTACCCTCAGCAGAGTTTAGCATTCCACCAGTCCTCACAGCTGTTGCTTATTTATGTTTCCTGCTTCCTTACACCTACAGTGCTCTTTCCCTGTTCAACCACTCTTCTCCACTATCTCTTTCAGAACAAGGCAAGAGTTGGGTTTTTTTCACCCTTTTGTTTTCCAGTCTCTCCAATGATTTTCCCTTCTTTGCATCTTCGTTTTAATTTAAAAACACAAAACAAACCTGGCAGAATTAATTCAGCTTGCAGTCCAACTGTAACGGATCTTAGACAACATCAAAGCAAAAAGTATAGATAATATCTTTCATTATGTTAACCCCATATTCCTTTCCATTTTCAGCGTTAGTAGATCCCTCAGGGTCAGATTACATCTTTCATTTCTCCTTTTTTAAGGCCTATATACAGTCACAATTTAATAGAATTATAATTAAAATACTTCTATATTTAAAAAATAAAAAGGCTTGAATGAATTTCTGGTTTAGGAAATAACATTTCACCAAGATCTTTCTGCTGTCTCTTGTCTTCTTAGGCTGTAAGTTCTTCCCTATCAGTCATGTTAATCTTCATGCTCAGGCTAGAGATGCACTATGAGGGCAAAATGTTACTTTTTTAACCAGAGAATACAAGCATACTTAAATTCTCAAAGCACCTCGCTTTCTTGCTCTGGAACAACTGAAATAAGCTTCTCATATTTTATTCCCTCTTCAACATGAAATGCTGAAATTACATGTTATTATTTCTTTACAATAAAAACATGGAAGAAATTAACTACAAACATGTGCAAACCTCTCCAAACAGTGTAATTATGCACCAATGTGCATTTGCTATTTTAAAATGCAATTACTAGTTTGCCAGCTACCTTTATTGAAGTGTCTGGACACTGGAGGTGGTTTTTTCTCTTTTCTGCAATTCTGTGAGGATACTGCTTATAGTCTTCATCTGCTTCACAGTGATGATACTTCAGTTTGTATCTGTCTGTTGGGGATGGCAGATTTTCTGGTCTGGTCTTCTGCTCCAAAACAGAATGCCAAAGCAAAGAGAGATCAATACAAAAGTCTCTGCTTGATCTATTGAATGAGAACAGCATTATTACAGTTCCTACGTAATATAACTTCTGAAACTTCTCGACGTGATGCTTCAAATTAAGAAAAAATGCAAACATCAGAGCATGACTACATATTCAGGTGTAATTTTCATTAAGTTCTTCAAATTCTACCACTTTTTTAAATAAAAAATACGCAGGTGGTTTTACTTTTACTTGCTCTTTTCTTTAAAGAAAGAAGCCAAATTCAGTGGTTCTGCCTTAAACATAATGCTACAGATCACTAACATAGAAATTCTGACATTTGACTTCAGATGGCTGAAAATGGGCAGATGGCTGATTTTCAGTCAGTTCTAATATTCCTATATGGCAGATGAGTATGAGAACTGGGATTTGGTTCCCTAGAACAACTTTCTTTTTCAGGAGAGGATTCACATCCTTTCACTGGTTAATTCCTGAATGATAAGACCATATTCAAATTATTCTTCCAAAAATGAGCTATTTTGGGAACATTTACTTACACAGTTGTTGAAGAAGTTGGTATGTATCTTGCTAAAGGAAAGCTCAGTCAGGGCCCCAGAAGCAAGCAATGAAGAAATAAAGGCTGCTCAGAGGAATATATTAAAATATTCTAGAACAGCTTGAAAATCTTCACAAGAAGACAGAAGCAGGGAACAAGTCAGGCAAAAAGAGAGAAAGGGACAGCAAAAAAGGGTAAGTAAACAGAAGATACATTCCACCACATTGAGCACTCAGTATTTAAGACAAAATGAAGGCAGAAAGAAAGCAGAAAGGAAAACAGAGAAGAAAGACCCTGAGAAACAGACAAAGCCATAACAACCTTCTGTTAGTACTCCTGCAGCTAAACAGAATTATATGTATGAACTTTGTTTTAAAAAAAAATGGTAAAGCAGGCAGTGAAATTGTAAGCATCCAGACCTAAAAAGGCTATAGCAACCCAAGTGTGCTTGCACTGCACATTTACAAGGCAGTACAGAGGAAAATAACCTATACATAGCTACATGTTTACACTTACATCTTAAGACATGCATAAATATCTATGTTGGGCACATACTCTGAAAAGTAATACATTTTTAGTACATTATTTTAAAAGAACCAAAAAACACTTAGCCATTTCAGTTTTTATTTAAATGCAACTTTTTTCTCAAGCTGAGAAACTACTTGGCTTTACAAAGTAATGTACAAAATTATGATCTTGGCAGATTCACACTGAACTCCAGCCAACCTGGCATCCTGCCCAGCAAGTCACTACATTATTTGTTTCAACGGGCACAGGTTACATACAAATTAATTCAAAATTCATTTTCCCTCTAATTACACTTCTGGAGTTTTCTTAAAACACTCATTAGAATATTTCTTAGGTTTATATAAGTTAAATATTTTTTAAATAATGGATTTTTAATAAGTGTATTTTTTAATTCTTCCAAAAAGAGATGACATTGTTATTTCCTGCACCCTGTGCTAGTTTTGGCTGAGGCAGACTTAATTGTTTTCACAGCGGCTAGTATGGAACTCTGTTTTGGACTTATGCTGAACGCTGATGATAATGCTGATGTTTTTGTTATTGCTGAGAATGGCTTACAGAGAGCCTAGGCCCTTTCTGCTTCTTGTACCACCACACCAGTGAGGAGGCTGGGGGTGCATGGGAAACTGGGAGGGCACAGATGGAACAGCGGACCCCAACTAACCAAAGGGATATTCCATACCAGATGACATAATGCTCAACATATAAAATAGGGAGAAGAAGGAGGAATGGGAGGGATTTTTGGAGTGATGGCATTTGTCTTCCCAAGTAACTGTCACACATGATGGGGCCCTGCTCTCCTGGAGATGGCTGAACATCTGCCTGCCCAAGGAAAGTGGTGAATTAATTCCTTGTTTTGCTTTGCTTTTGTGCACAGCTTTTGCATTCCCTATTCAACTGTCTTTATCTCAAAGCGTTTTTTCACTTTTACTCTTCCAGTTCTCCACCCAGTCCCACTGGGGGGCACTGGGCAAGCAGCTGTATGGCACTTAGTTGCTGGCTGGGGTTAAACCATGACACACTCAAATAAAAAACGTATTACTATTTGCAAGACTTTTGCCATAATTATGTATGGTGCATCATTATGACAAAAAATAACCATGTAGGCAGCATTCTTCCTGAATTAGTTTGAAGTTCTGTATATCAAATCTCTTGAATACATAGAGACTACAAGCAGAATACCCTTGATAGTACTTCAGTATTTTTCCTTTAACTATCACATATCAAACACTCAAAATACTGATGGACTGACTGCAGATTAAAAAGTTTCTCCAATAAGCTAGTTCCTGTTACATAAATGATGTTAAGACATACTATATTTTCAGAGCATACACTATAGTACTGAACTGCCAATGTTTTCTGCCAGTCTATATTTTTTCAGCTACTTTACCTCGATATAGTTATGACAAAAGTTTCTAGACACCTGTTTAAAGGAAAACAGCAATTACTATGTATCATGATCGAATAAAAACCTGTCACATTTATTTGTCCAAATCTAATTTAAATATAGGTGTTCAAATGAAGATTTTTTTTCCTGCATTCTGGAAACTGTAATTACTGAGTAATTAAATTAATTCTTAAAATTGTTATAGCAGATATTGATCCTGAACAATGCTGTACCATACTATAAACCAAAATGTTAGTATTTGGGCTACTAATTTTCCTTATAAAGAACTTAAGATTAGTGGTGATTAAGTTTCTTAACTCATCCAGGAGGAAAACCTACAAATACACAATCAGGAAATTTTAACAATAAAAGAGCTCTGACAAACTGAACATAACTCCACAGTTTATGTCACAGTTCTGGTTTAAAGACAACAGCCTTAAGAAAAACTCTATTAATGTCTGCAAGTAACTCCAAAAGTTTTCTTTTCACCAGAAGTAACTATTCTTTTATGGAAGTAATATTTAGTGCTTGTAAACATGGGGTTTGTCTTCAATCACATACTTAGTGACTACCAATCTTACCTTTATTATTAAGTCCCACTTTGTTTGGAAAGATTTTGTTATCTCAAAAGTATTACATTTTTCAGTTGCTTTGACAAATTGTTAATAAAGCTAGCTATTAATACATCTCTTAAAAAATAATTACAACCGGGTAAGTATCAACAAAGAAGAGCTAAGAAGGTATGTAATAAAACAGGTTTTTTGAAATATTCTAGAGGATTCTCAGTAAAAAGTACTTTGCCAAAAATATTTTGGACCAATAGTACCTGGAGACATGTGCTTAAGCAGAAGTAAAAAAGCAGAGAACTTCTATAAAAAAGCTATGTATGCTTTTCTATATCACTACTAAAAAGGCATATTATAAAGATATTTGTAGTGACTGACATGTTGATATGCATACGGCGTTTGTAATGATGTTCTCCAATCTGAAGATGAATCTAGGTGGCATGTATGAGGACAGCTTCCACTGTATGGTAGGTAAGAGTCCCCATCCTAAAATTACAGGAAGAAAAGGACAAGCAGTTATAATTGTTTTACAGAGTGGTATTTTTACAAACTCCTGCAACACATGAATTCTAAAAACTATTCAGCACAGAATTAATTTATAATTACCTCTTCATCAGAATCTCCCAGCTTCCCTAGATCCAGGCATGGCACCCTGCAGGAAGTTAAAAAGATTTTAATGGCAATATGATCTCTTATTTTTAATTACAGTAAAAGTAAACTGCCCATTAGTTATTATTATCTCCTCTCCTCCACAAAAATTACCCTGCAACTGGATATGGCCTGCTCAGCAAATCCCTCGTGCTTCAGTTCAGCAACTGGCCTCTGAGCTTCTTCTCTTCCTCAGTAGCAAAGTACCCTGGTTCCACTACAAAAAAGACCCTTCTTCACTCCCAGCACAGCAATCTTTGCCTTTTCTTCATTCCCCAATAGGAGCTGCTGCAACAAGATCATTAATCCTGTCTTCCACAGGTGGTCTGTGTCAACATTCCTCTCTAATCAGTCAACAGAGAGGCAACAGAAAAGTGATCACTCCTTGGGATGCAAACCTTCCTAACTTTTTGTAAGTAATTAACACACTGAAAGACAACCATATTTCAGTATTTTGTTCTGCTCAAAGAAATGAAAACATCTCAAATACATCAAAGCATCTCTGTGCCTTCTTTATTCCAGACATACTGTAGAGCACCATAAATCCATATTTTTATATTTCACCACCAATATTTCCAAGCAAGACTATTAGAACTTCTTGAAATAAAAGATCCCCTTATTTGACAGTCTTTTTTCATTAGATAATGACTGACAAAATACAGGAATTGAAGTTCTTTGACTTTAATACGAACAATCCAAGGTCATGGTCACACACGCTTGTAAAATAAGGTAGAAAGATACATTGGCTGTAAGGCATTCCAGTAAACAAAACTGACTAAACTATCAAACATGGTCCTTGAAATAGCAGATATCGCTTATCTGCCAACATCGCTATCAATTTTCAAATTTTAAAAGCATAAACACAATTTCCCATTGTTTGTAAAAACCCTTCACAAGTTTCTCTGTAATTTTTACTGTAATACCTGCAAAAGTGGTCAATAGTTGAAATCTGTTTTTTCTCCTTTTGCAGACATATTACAAATATTCAAGAAAAATTATGTATCTATATGAAACCTCTGAGTGACACCCCCTGAGGAGAATGTCAAGAGGATGGAGCCAAGTTCTTCTAGCCAAGAAGCCAGCTGCTTCAGGACAAGAGGTAAGGGACAGAAATACAGGGAGTTCCACCTGAACTTTACTGTGTGTGTGACCATGCATTGGAACAGACTGCCCCGAGAGGTTGTGGAGTCTCCATCACTGGAGATATTCCAGAATCATCTGGATGCAATCCTGTTCCTTGTGCTCCAAGATGAGCAGGGAGGTTGGATCAGATGGACCAGTGGGTTGGACTCACTGTGGTCTCTTCCAACCTTACCCATTCTGTAATTCTGTGATTACAACTGCACTGTTAAACTCAACAAAACATAAATCAACTTAAGTCCAATGTAAATAATGCATCAAATAGTCTACTTCAAATATAAACGACAGAAAACAAACCTGTGATGATAGATTTCATGGAACACTGAGTTGCACATCAATACAAAAGCAAATGCATTGTATTAATAATGCACAATTAAACAAACTGATAATAAATAGAAGCAGACTTACTCTGGTGGACGGGGACTGTGACTAGCCTGCGTGTCAGGTCTCCAGCCCTAGAAGAATTGACACAGTATTACATGTCTAGGGGATAAGGATTAGAATACATACTTCTATCTTTCAATTTCCCCTGGAATATTTAAAATCAATGGCTCAAAGTATCTGTCTGATGTACCTGACTCAAATCTTAACAAGAAAAAAAAAATCTCATTGAAAGCCGATTCTTCCAGATCATGAGACTAAAAGACTAAATATTCATCATGACAGAAAGATTTCCAGCCATTAAGAATCCAGATAGCATCCACATCAGCTATTAATAATACATTAAAAATAATCCATGTTCCTGAGGCTTCGTACCATCACTGCTCACAGGGCTTTACGTCACAGTGTCCTTGTTGGCTGGGAACAAACCCTTAAACCAAAACTGCTATACAGCCAGCCAGCTGGTTGACAAGAAGGTAGCTCAGACATCAAAAACCCCCTGATATTTGGTATAACTGTTTCATCTCAGATTTAGTATAGAACACGATGATGACTAGGCAGCTCACCCTGTTTATTTTGCTGTGTACCTCACAGACCTCCAAACTCAACTGAGCAAGAACAGTGCAAGAAAAAGAGACTTGAGGCAAAATTTCATCTACCCCACTATGATTTTCTGAAAACAGCTCACAGTAAATCCCTAGGGAAGGCTGCTTGACAGCGGCAAGCACACTGTAAAAATCCCTCAAACTGGCCATCCCCATCTAAAAAAAATCTCTGGTTTAGGAACGTTCAGAACCAGGGACAAGATCTGTTTTCACACTTTTCAGCTCAGAGATCTCAGCGTAACAGCCTGAACTGAGCAGACATCCTATTTCCAGCAGTGCCCGAACATCTTTCACGATTTGAGAGCATCCACAAAACTCACAAAATTGTAATTCCTTTGTTGCCATCCACCCCTGTGGCCTGCTCCCGAAATGGAAGTTCAGCAACACCACCCTCTAGTGCCTTCAAAACACTATTCAGCTATTCAGGTTTAAGAGTTTCCCTGCAGAAAGGTCGCACGTGATGACACCGCCACCGTGTGGTCATGGGCGTAACACCGTTATGGGATCAAACACAATTTACACTTAATTCCTAGGGCGAAATGCAATACATTAAATTTCAAGTATGTATTTTTTTCCGTACCGTCACAACTATGGTGATATAAAGAACAGGCCACATTCTAGATGTTAAAGCCTTAATATAATTCCTTTCCCAAAAGTCATCGAATCATGAAGAAAGCAAACAAAAATCATCCCGAAGACTGGGGTGAAATACATGGTATCAATCTAATTTTAATTTAAGATTTATTTTTGCAAACTACCAAGAATCACATGGACTAGGGGGTCTAAATTTGAAACTTTAGTTGCATGAGAAAGAAGAAAGAAAGGGGATAAGGAAATTAGAGAAAAATTTCATTTGTTTTACAGCTTGCACTAAAATGCCTCAAATGTTCTTGCTGTACAGTTATTTAAATTTTAAAAAGCTGGTTAAAAGTGAGCATTACAAAACTGATGTGATAACCTTTACAAAAGGTCCTTTTTCATTCCAAATAAAAGTGAAAAGAAAAAAACAGCAACTTGGCAGTCAAACTCCAAGAATTCCTAATGGGATCATCGAATATTTAAATAAGGAAGTTAAATAGGTGTTTGAGGGCTGAGGGAGGATTAGCAATTAAGTTTAGTTCAGGGACATAAAGTACACAGTATCTGTGAGGAAAATCAACTGCTATTAAAAATATTAATATTTACCTTAGCTGTAAGAAAAATAATGGTCCTCAGAATCCATTTGTACTGACTTTCAAAAGTTAGCCTGAAAGTTTCTGCTATAGTGACCTTGCAGGGGTTGCACACCTACCTTCTCTCCAAGGATACTTCAAATACCTGGAAAACAAAATGCCCCTTCACTCTGAACGCAGAGTGCATTTTCCCTCTCAATCTGAAATCATGCCTTTTCAAATTATGTTTTTGGGATTGCTTTACTTTGCTGCTGTCTTGCAAAACAAAAACAAGACACACCTGTTACCAGTTTCACCAACAGCACACAATACAGGTTCAAGGCTCTGTTGCTCTTAATTGCAAATACTTGTTCTTTCTTGAAAACTCCACATCCCAATTAAGTACTTAGAGCATCAGTTATTTTAGGACAGCTGTTTTTATTGGCATTTCTTACCTTCATTTGAGACGTTAGCATACCAAACTATGTGTTGCTGACAAAACCACTATCTCTTAAAAGTTTTCTTCTCTATAGATGGATTATAACCTCAAACTAAGAGTCTTCTTAAGTATGATTAAAATATTTGTTAAAACGTTGAAGTTAGGAAGGAAAACAACCACAAGCCTTCCATTAACACACCTGACATTTCTTCCCCCTCAGAGACAGCTCAGCCTGCCTTTGAGGGGACGCAGCAACTCCTGCAACTTCCAAATCCATGCAAGTTCAATGACAGCTTTCAGAACAAACTGAAAAACAGAAAAGACTATTGAGAAAAGCATATTTTTATGTAAGAACTTCTGAAAAAGTTGTTGCGTTAGAAAGATTTCGGTTATTGTCTTCAGCAAGCTGTGAAATGCTGCTGGCTTCCCTTTTCCACCACTTCGTAATTTCAGTCTTTCCTTAATGCTTAACCAGATTCCTATTCAAATTCACATCTTTGCCTGAACCTTAACTCCCTCTTTCCCTTGCACTTCTCGATACCTTCTCTTACCAGTGTTACTAATGTGCCACCCCTTCCGAACATCCGACCTTTTGTGCTCCTCCCTTGCAGCTGCCGGCTCCGCACCACGCCGTGCCCCGGGCACACGGCCGGCCCCCGGGCGTGGGAAGCGGCATTCCCGCCCGGCCCCATCGCACGGGGCCTGCCCTCCGCAGCGCCCGGCGGCCGCGGTCGGAGGTAGGAGCGCGGCGAGGGGCTCAGGGTGCCGGCGGGGGGCCCTGCGCCGGAACACAGACTGCCGCGGAGGAGCTCAGCCGTCGGGACAGGGCTCGGCCGCCCCCGAGGACCGGCGGGGTGCAGGCCCCGACACCGGCACGGCGCCGGGAAGGCAGCAGGGCCGACCCGCACCTGCCAACACCCCGGCAGGGCAGCGCCGCCGGCGCCCATCTCTTCGTTCCCCTTCATCTGTGGCTTCCAAATTAGTTTTGGGTCTCCTTATTAGGTACCCCAGAGAAAAGCCTCTATGCAAGTACAGCTTTTTCAGACAGTTGTCCTGAATGACCAGACCAACATGAGGTATTTTTAAAAATCTAGTTGTGTCCCAGTACTGCCTCTGACTCATCCATTCTGTCCTGGGGAAAAATCTGTCACCTCTTAGGAAACCCTGGCTCTGTTCTCAGTTCTCCAAAGTTAGGCAAAATCTCACTTACTGCAAAACTACTAACACACTGACACTAAGGATGTGTTTCTGGGCACTGCTACTTCCAAGCCTGTGTGATTCCGTTTTGGAACCAAAGACATACCATGTTTATACACCAGAATGAACAATTCGTTCAGTTTCAGTGAGTGACACGGTAACAGATTTAGTCCCTTTAAGTACAGTACATTTCCTCCATAGAAACAAACCCACATGCTATTTTCCTGTAAGAATAAGGATGGCAAACGAGTTTAGGCATTACAACTGGCCTACTTAGAAGGTATACAATAACAGGGGAAATTTCATAGTGTTGTACTGTCAAACCTACCTCTAAGGCAATGCCTGTCATTAAAGGCTGGCAGTACCATAGGCATGTGTGTTGAGCAAAAAAATTAGTAAAAAAATGAAAGTATGGGCAAAAATTATTCTGGCAAAGAAATGCTTTTCTTAACACTGACCTAAAAAGGCCACTATCAAGTTGGCATAACATATTGAAAAAAGAACCCCCCATGCCCACAGTTCTTGAATGATACACAACATCTGTTAATTCTGATGTAAGAAAAATTGTATTACAATGAATCAAAAGGCAAAATTCTATTGTGTTAAAATAAATGTGAAACAGTGATACAGAACTACTAATGGGTATCAGTTATTAGACAGCTCCTCAGTTTAACCAGTGGCAGGTAGGGAAGAAATGAAGAATAACGCATTAGAGTTTAAACTGATATACAAAAACTACACATTATTACTGAGGAGACTGCAAACTCAGACATAATTATTTTCATATAGTGTCTGTAGCTAAATTTCTCTCTCCAGATAAAGAAACTCAACTATGAATTAATCTCAAAGACTTACCCTGTACTGCTTTCCATATCCCCTAGAGAAATGTTTTCCACAAAGAGCTAAATTCATCAGTGCATGCTCTTTAATGAACTCAAGAAAGTCACAGTTCAAGTGGCATCATGCTTACTAATTACAAAACATTTTGAAACATCTCTACTTTATAATCTCAATTAGAAGATATTCTAATATTTTAGTGAAGCATCAGATGTAATTACAGGGCATTATATACAGACTACAGAAATATTTTGATAGGCAAAAAATAAATAGAAAAAGGTATGTAAACATCCTGAGTAAAATTCTGCTGCCACTGAAGTCAGTTACAGAATTGTCATAGATATGCGCACAGGCAGTATTTCACCCCTCTTTTTAAAGCATATAGCAGTGCACATGACTTCATTTAAAACAGTTTAAAGTGCATACAACATTATAAATAAAAAATTCAAAAGCCTTTCAAAGTTTTACATATGCAGATTCCATTCATATCTATTGCGTCTCCTCAGTTCCATCTCTTCTGGTTCAATGGCATCTTTGTTTATCATTTCATGGTCTTCTACAACATCTGGCTCCAACTGATGTATTTCACATTCATCATGTAATTCATGCTCATCCATTTTGTAATCATTATTAATATCCTCAAGCAAATCTTCATCACAATCATCTTCTCTGTTGTCCATTTCTTTCTCTTGAGAATGTTCAGCAAATGACTGAATGAGGTCTTCAAGTTTCTCATTACAAATGTGGTCAAGATCTTAGAATACACAAAAAATAATCAAAATGAAACTTTACTGGAAAGGCTCTAAATTTCAGGGTCAGTTTAGAAGTATTTTTTGGTTTTTTTCGGTTTTATTAAGGCTGAAATAATTCAAAAACTCCACAAATTTCTACTGAACCATTCTTAACAATTTTTCTCTTGGACTACTATGCAGCTCTTAGAAGTCTTCAGTTGAAACTAATATACAATTTGCCATTTAGTGTTTTATGCAAGCATTACCCAGACTAAAGTTAGTCTAATACTAACAGACTGCTTAGGAACTGACATTCAAAGCAGAATGTGACTGTATGGTCCATCTCACTTCAATGTCTTTTAGCACATATTCTTAAAACAATCATAATGTATCAAAAATTTGGAACTGAGTACACCTCAAACAGGAAGAACAGTACTCCTCCAGAATAAAACTAATTCCACACAAATTACCTGAGGTGCAGGAGCTGAGCATTAATATAGTAAGATTTATTTATTCTTTTAAAATATAAAATATTTAATTATCTACCCATCTGAAAATTAAACTACCTTGCATCTTGTTTTCTGATTTATCCAATCCACTTTCTTTCATCAGTCGTCTAATTGATTGAAGCTGTGTCATTATTTCATCTTTCTGCTCACAAGCTAAAGCATTAACACTAGGAAAAAATACAAATGTTAACAGCTGAAAGATTCTCTTAGAAGTGAGTGCTTGATAAAAATACACAAGACAAATATTTCCTTCCATGGATAAATACCATAGTTAAATTTGCAACACATTTAGGTCAGGCTTGCCTTGAATAACTGTCTCTTGAGTCTCTTGGGAGCCCATTGCATACACCTAATGAATAACCTAGTCACCAAATTCTAACATTGGAGCCCCAATGCCGAAGGTTGAGTAAGCACTACTGACAGAAACAATTAACCAAAGTAATTTTAATTTTAGTATAACAATGCCTAATACAGAACATTTCGGTTTAGAGGCTTTTCTCATTTAATTCAGATTTTCTTTACTCTCCTAGCCATCACTACTAGAAATTTGTTAGGCAAATTGGTCAATGGATTTACTGCTTAACAGAACAATCATGAAATTCTGCATGTTTTATCCTGCGTTTTATTAAGGATGTCAGTCTACAAAATGGACTGCATGGATATTTTTATGTCCAGTAGATGAGTAAAGCTCTAGCTGCTTAAGAACTTCTCTAAAAGGAGTATATATTACTGATTCCTTTGCCACACTAGAGATGTTATATTTCACTGAAATACACACACTTTACAGGTTCATTTCAAAACACAAAATTAGGCAGCTAAACTATTTTCTTTTAATTACACCTAAAGAGAGAAACTTTCTGCTACCAGAAATTTAATTCCCACAAAGGCTTTCAAATGCTACTGAGCTTAAGTATATTTTCAGTATTAGTCTCTTTGGTCACTATTAAAATTTAACTCATTAAGTCACAGTAACATGATCGTAAGTCCCAGCTTTTGCATTTATGTTTGGTGAACTAGAGACGGGAGATGTCTGTGGAAAAGACTGCAAATTACAGAATAGGTATTACCTGCTACAGAAGCAATAAGTAATTAAGGAAGGCTCCCAGATGCTGTTCCTTACCTCTATATAAGGATCATTTTAAGAATTCTTTGTTAACATTTTGGCAAATTTCAATTTACAGAAAACAACACTTACTGAGAAGTTTCAGAAACACTCACCAGTTTGAAAGTGGATCCAACTGAGTCAATAAAGAATTTAACATTTTCTCTGTCTGTGCTAGATGCCGCTCCAGTTCTAAAAGCTGATGCTCTAAAAAGAAAGGAAGGAAGGAAAGAAGGGAGGGAGGAAAGAAAGAAGGCAGGCAGGCAGAAAAAGAAAGAAAAGAAAGAAAAGAAAGAGAAAAGAAAGAAAAGAAAGAAAAAGAAAAGAAAGAAAAGAAAGAAAAAGAAAAGAAAGAAAAGAAAGAAAAGAAAGAAAAAGAAAAGAAAGAAAAGAAAGAAAAGAAAGAAAAGAAAGAAAAGAAAGAAAAGTGAGGTGGGGTGAGAGGGGGCAGGAGAGAGAGAACATTGTAAGAAATGTCTTAATGACTTTACAATACCAAAAGGGTATTAATTTGTATTTTTGGGTTGGCAGATTTAAAACCAGGAAGTTTCTTTTATCTATAAAATTTTAGAATGTTAAAAGGGAATGGTGGGGGTAAGAACACAAGCCTTACTATATGTGAACAAAGTCTTTCCCACCCAATAAACTATCTCCAACAGACTCCAAACAGAGGACACCTCTGTAGAAACTGAATGAGAATGTGAAGCTCACCTTCCCAGTCTCAAAAATTATGCAGTTTGAAGACTTCCTGAGGTGTAAATACTGTATTAATACTTCAGATACTGTCATTAATTTCTCCACTCACACCTCACAAATACATTTAACGCCTAGTGCACTAGAATCAAGAGGAGTAACTCCTCCTAAAACAGTGTTGAACTTTGAAGAAAGAAGAATGCAACAAAGAAGGATGGTGAGTAGGCAGTGTAACAAATCACTGCTGAACCTGATTACAGACCTGTTGTACAGGGACACTGAAACAGGCTGCTATTTGTTTAATTCACTAAAAATATGGCTATACGAGGGAGGAGAACATATGAAAACAGCTCAACTTTGATGTGCCGTAACTTCTCCGGAAAAAGAGAAACCTCTTTTCTCTGCATGTGCAGAATAGACTGAATCAGACAGTCAAAAACAGTCTGTATCATGAAGAAAAAGATGGTATCATTTATCGTGTCTCTTCTTTTAAACATTTAATGCTTTTGACAGGTTTCTAATTTGGCCTAGAAATAAAAATTTCTATAACTGTTTAGCCATTATCAATACAGTTCAATTCTAAACCAGATCATTATATTCTTTTTAAATATCCTACTAATCTGAAGATAATTATATCTTATATAAGAAAACTGGGCAGACCTTAAGTAAGAAAAACATCAGACATTAAAAGGCAGAGAATCATACTATATTACTATAGCTGTTCTAAAGAGTATTGCAATCTGGAGTATTTAAACAAACCTCAAGTGTTTCAAACATGTAATAAAGTGGTTTTTTGTAGGTTGCTAACTGCTCTTAAATAACTTAAAATATTCTTATTTAGCTGCACTGCATCAATGAAAAAATGTAGCTTTGCTTCAGCAGGAAATATGCGCATGAAGATATGGATTCTGAATGGGTATCTTACCCGTTTCTTTTGCCTTGTCTTCTGTACTTTTTTCCTTTTTGGAGTGACTTTCTTCATGTGACTTCATCTTTAATAAATACAGTGTTAAAACACTTCATTACTATTTGTGTATTGAAAGCAAAAATGCATGTAGAAATTTACTGAAAGTAAACAGCAACCACAAAAATGTACTACAGTAATGAAACTTTTCTTCTGCGATGGCTGCTTCCTGTCTTAAACTAACACTTCTGATTTTATGCAATGACAACATGATTGACAAAAGCTGTAAAAGAAAGCAGTTGCTATTTCAACTTCAGTTTTCCAAAAGGTCCACAAGAAATCTTCTAGGTTACTGGACCCAACCTCCTACCATTAACTAGGAGATAAGCTTCTTTCTTACAGTAATAAAGGTTGTATAACTATTTACATTTTAATCCCACAAGCCCAAGTGTAAAGAGTTGTAACACCCAAAACAGGATTTTCATGATTTTTAAGTAATAAACTGGGCAGCCTCTACACTCATTTTGCTATGCTGTGGTATTTGTGTCATATATGAAATAAGAAACTGACTACGGAAATGAAGATGCCATCTCCAGTCCCATTCCCGTTATTTCACCTGAAAGCAAGCAACACTACTGCAAGTGTACTCTAAGCATTGCAAGTGCTTTTCCTATAAATAATACATATCAAGACTGATTCTTTTTTAAAAACAACTGACCATGTGTTTTCCTTTTTTAATTTACAAATGTCAGAAAAGGCATCCCATAACATGAATAAAACTGTATGTCTCAGCTGCAAATGTATATCTCAGTGATCAAATGAGAAGTCCAAATAAAAGGTTGAGTCTACTTGCTATTCCATTTAACTGCTAAACTAAGACTATTGCTCTGCAGGAACTGTCCACCTCCTTCCCATATTCAATCTCATTATGAAGAGAGAAAAAGAAGTGAAGTATTGATGAGGCTTAAGTTACAGCCTCAGGTAGCAGCACCGTTTAGGTTCTCAGATTCTTATTTGAGGCGGCAGGGTAGGTAAGAGTCTCACTTCTTCAAGTGTCTAAAAACAGGTAAGTCAGAAGCCTTCATAAGTAAGAATTAGGCACACTAAAATTTTAACTTTGGACTTCACACTCAAAGTCAAACAGAGCAAGAAATTACTTTTGGACAACCATATACATGGTCTCAGAATTGGAAAAACAAACAAGCCAGCCAAGCAGTTACATTTCCTTTTAATTTCAATAATTTAAGCTTTTCCTATGGCTTACCTTAAGAAGTTTGTACGCTGCAAACATTCCCACTCCAAGAGCATACAATGGCATGAGGGTGAATGCTAACTCTCTACCATTTCCTCTTGTTCTCTCACGTTTTATCTCTTTCTCCATTGCATTTCTCATCTGTTGAATACTCTGGTAAGCATTACTGTCAGAATTTCCTGGATTCCGATGAACTTGATAAACTGTCTGAGGACTACCTTAAAAATTCAATTGAGAGAAAGACAACAAAGTAAGAAAGGAAATTAAGAGTCCACAACTGCCATTAAATTGTTTTCTTCTTGTGTAATTATCTTTGTTCATCACTCTTCTAAGATGGTGTGGGCAGCCCTGCATCCAAGTCAAAAAATTAAAAATCACTCTTACATTAACAGGATGCACACCTAAATCTAGGTAGCAAAGACTCTCAAATCAAGCTTGGTTTCTATAATATACAAGTTTTAAGCTTCTTCCTTCACAGCAATGTTGGCAAACCTTCAGCAAACCACAGAAATGTGCTAACAAGAAACAAGTTAAGTCTTGAAATCAATGTAAATTCAGAGAAACTACTGGTAGTGTGGAGAACAGTTAGAAATTGTTATTTTTCCCTCTGTAATGAAAGGAGTTATTTACAAACTGAATTCCCTGGTTCCAGAAAAAAAATAGGTTTTTTTGAAATATTCATGCTGGGTTGCTGCTTTCACTATTTTGACAGTAAATTCAGTGTTACATGGATATTCCCACAGGCTTAGAGGTACTTTACCTCTGCAAATCAAATATTTAGCATGAAAAGATTACATAACAGCAAAGAGGTGCAACCTTGGAAGTCTGAAGTATTTTTTCATGTAATTTGCCTGCCAGAATAGGGAACAGATGAAAGTACAGCCAGCATCATTGTTCAGCTTAGGAATTAGGCTATTTGGTAGTTAAATCAAAGGTTCATGGGACATGCACATAAGAAACAGTATTATCAGCTAAAGCACGCAGATGCAGAGACAGACAGCAGGTGTTTGGGAGATTGTGAAGTTTTACACTGATGTCTCAACTGACTGCCTAGACTTACCCTTTCAAATTTATTATGTCAGAACTGAGTATGGCCTTAACAAGATTCACATTCTATAAAAACTCCCAAGCAAAAGACCATTATGCAAATCACTTGTCAATTAATACTGTAACAGTGTGGGTAGAGCCCTTGCAAATCTTCGTTCAGGAAGCCTTGCCATGAATGAATACTGCAACAGTGGCATTTCAAGAACTCACAGTAACACAATTCAGGTGTGCAAGACACAGACACAATCAGGTAGAGAAAAAAATTCATGTACATTACACCTCCCAGTGAAACAAGTATTTGGCTACACCTTCTGCCAACTACAAGAGAAAAAAATGAATCTAATTCTACTAACCAAAGCTGGTACTTTGTGATAAGAGAATCCAAACAGTGTTTAGAATTGCCTAAAATGAGTTAGCCAGGAAAGTTTTACATTTACCCTCACTTTTCTCCCTCCTTTTAAGTTCTATTTGTTTTGAATGTAAATGAGAAATGTTACTAAAATACCTAACACAACAGACGGAAAAATTTTCTGCAAGTCATACAGATCAGAATGTGGCAAGGGAAACACCTTCTGGGCACTGAGGAGGAATGCTGAGTCCTAACCGAGACCAGTGCCTTGTGCCAAGTTTATCCCACAGAAGCAGCAGCAAACCAAGTTACTAGCCAAACAGGAGAAAAGAAGAACCCAGAAAGGTGCGAACAGATCTGTCTGAAATTTATTTTACTCAGTGCTGGGCCAATACAGCAGTACAATCAGAGGCATGTTGCCTTTTTTTAAGGACTCTTTTCAGTACACTGCCAGAGAGATTCTACATGACTCCGTGCATGCGTTTTACTAACAGCATCCCTTGGCTTGCTCACTGCACCTCCATCTCGGGCAGGGAGTTTTCCCCGTGACACCTCCCAGCTCCTCACCTGTGCCCCTGCGGGCACTTCCCGTCACACTGCCCCGTACGACACGCTTCCCATCAATGGGTGTTTCCTGCTTTCTTAAGACGGCACAGACGACAACCAAAGCACTACCGCAGCAGCACGGGGAAGGGGGCCGGGGGTGTCCGTGGCGCCCCCAGGCCGCTCCCCTGCCCGCCCAGGCCCGCCCCAGCGCAGGCCGCGCTCGGCGCCTCCCGCGGCACAGGGCACGGCGCTCCCGCTCCACCGCGCTCCCCGCACCGCCCCGGCCCCGGCCCCGGCCCCGGGCACGGGCACGGCCCCGCACGGAGCGCCGGCCGCGGGCACGGGCAGGGCCACGGGCGCGGCTCCTACCTCTGCCGGGCTGCCGGGGATCGTAGTGGCCGGGCCCGGCCCTGCCGCCCCGCGCAGACGGGCCGGGCCGGCCGCCGCCTCCTCCCGCGAACATCCTGGGCATGACCACGAAGACGCAGAGCACCAGCACGGCCGAGACCACCACCTGCTGCACGGCCGACAGCACCATGGCCGCCTCCTCCCTCCCTCCGTCCCTCCCCGCCCGCCCCCGGGACGGCCGCGCACAGCGACCCCCGGCGGCTCCCCGAGGAGGGACACACGGAGACGGACACACAGAGAGAGGGACACACAGAGAGAGGGACACACAGAGAGAGGGACACAGAGAGGGACACACAGAGAGAGGGACACACAGAGAGAGGGACACAGAGAGGAACAGAGAGAGGGACACAGAGAGAGGGACACAGAGAGAGGGACACACGGCGGGACACACAGAGGGACACGGCGGGGCACAGCCACCCCCGGGATCTCGCCGGGAGCGGCCAGGACCGGGAGGGCTCCAGGAGAGCCAGGCCCCCCATCAGAGGCAAGGATGTGACCGGCACTGTCGGGGCTGAAGGGGATTTCTGGTGGCGAGGGTGAATCTCTGCTAGTCGGGGATGAAGCTGCACTAGAAAATTTTCTGCTGGAAAGGGTTAAAGAGAAGTGAAGAAGATTGCGGGAAAAGCAGATGTCTGATGTTTAGTCCGCCTAGTACCACAGGAGGAACATGTTGTGAGCAATGGGCAGCTAAAGGATGAGCACCCTGAACACGCCTGGGCATACACATGGCAAACTGGTGGATACTGATGGATACTGATGGCAAAGAATGCCCTTTGCCTGGATGGGGTTTAAGCCAGACTGGAGGATACGCGGGTATGATTTAGGAAGGTAAGAAGTTTGTGAGAAACACCCCACACAGTTTTAATAATCAGGAATAGCAAAACCAGGAAAAGTTATGACTAAAGGTATGCATGTAGACATACAGTGAGCAAAACCTAAAGGCCTTGGGGAGGTGTCAGCAAGATCCACACAGAAACTAGGAGTGAGCTGAAGCGTACGAACACTAGTAAAGAAGTGGTTGTGTTCATCAAACATAATCTTTTATTGAGACATAAAATTAAGGACTTTAATGGCAGAAGAAACTTGCTGAGAAACAGTCATGACTGGAAAACAAATACCAAAGTTCATTCCTGTTTGGGAATCAGAATCTGCAAAGAACAAAGAGACAGCAAAATGAGTTACTAGCCAAGCATTGGCACGTTTGCCTCATGAAGCCATCTTTGTAAAATGCTCTGATGTGTATTTAAAGCTTTACCATAGGAGGAGCAAATATTTATTTCCAGAGGCTCACTTAAAAATACTTATTCATACACTTGAATCTATAGTATCTGTGCATTTTTACTTGGAATTTTTATTTATCAAATAGAAACTCTTAATGACCTGTTCAACAATGAAAAACAGAAACAAAATTTCATGTTTAATTAATGTGACGGTAATTCCTTCCCTGAAGATAAAAGTGCATTTCAAACATATTTTCAGTTTCTAGCAAGTGCTTTTACAAAGTTAATTTTCAGTGGTGAAGGGAAGAAAAACTTGTCCAACGAAACTAGTTCTAATTTCTGTGCTGCAACAGAAAAAGTCAATTAAAATAAAACACACACACTTGCCTAAATAAGGGAAGTATTTCTTTATGAAACTCCAGTGTATGATACCTATCTGTGCTTTACTGCTGACTGGTTTTATCTGATTGGGTAAGACCTCACTGTAGCTTAACATTGCACAACTATTTCACCTTTCAGTTTTGCAGACTTGGGCTGCAGCTTTGGCACATACTGCAATGGCATAGAAAAATAAATGCATTTTTGAACATGACGTATACTTAAGTAAGCAGCATCAATGCCATCCTAATTTCACATTTGTTGGAGACACTGTTTGGGTTGGAAGGTATAAAACATCCGATGTTGCTGATGATGCCATTAAACTGTGGTATGATGAGGTCAGATTCTAAGTTTTCACAGTGCAGAACTGTGCTAAGGTTTGCAGTCATTACATTCACGTAGGAGTTACCTTAGCTAAAATGTCCTGTATAGTGCCTACCAGATGAATCCGTAGCAGCTGTAAATAATGGTAATCTTACTGGGAGAATTCCAAAGCACAGGAAAGTATTGTAAAAGAAAAGCAGATGATAGTATTGTTCAGTTTCCTCTCTGTCCAGCTCTCTTGGGGTAAACAGCCTCTGAGGCTGTTTTATGCAAGAACAATTGTAGGCCTCCTTTTTGTTTCTCCCCCAAAAGGTCCAAAAACACCAGAAGCCCTTCCACACACACACACTTTTTTGCCTCCTATCTTAATGAAATAGGTTAACAAATGACAAGACTAAGAGGAGAGTGTGGAGAGTTAGTAATACATGGACATCCATAAACACATGCACACAGAGAAATATTTTAATTATATGCCTGCTATTAATAGCCTAAACAGGTATAGCCGTGATGGTGGTTTGACAGCTACAGCTCCTTCAGCCTACCTAAATTAGGTGTATGGATTGCAACAAGACTCTCTGAAAAAAATCAAGGGTATTATTTAAGAGGGAAAAGCAATCATGGAAACAGGGAAGGTAACACCAGAATGATCATTTCCACAAGTGTTCAGCAGGGTAAGGCCTGACTGCAAAACTGAGCAGGGAATGAAACCATTAACGTATTTTACAACATATTTGCAAGAAATTTTCTCTGTAAACCTACCTAAACCCAGGTTACAAGACATTAACTCTTAAAACAGTTCTTCTTATGCTCTTGCATGTTTGTACAATTTGGTTTAGGTTGGGAAAAAAAAATCAACCAGCTTGTAGAACAGTTGGTGAGACAATACAAATCCCAACACATACCATCCTACTGCCCCAAGAAGTGATCAAATTTGGAATGTTACACGAGGAGTACTAAACTTGCAGCTGCTCTCCAGGGCCATAGGAACCTCCCCTAGTAGTTTCAGGCTAGCGGGTAAATGGCCAATAGCTAAGGAAGGAGAGTATCAACACATACTCAAGCTTGGAATTTCCAAATTGTATTTTTATTACACACCTAACCAGGTCAGAAGGTCTGTTCTGCAGCAACCTGCTGTTCAGGAACCTTTTTTTTCTCCTGATGAAGCAGATTTCCTAATTCTGTTTATTACTTGAGTAATTCTGAAACGGAAGCAATGTCCTGCAACATAAGTGTAACTAAACTGATGAGATTAAGCAATACTACTGGAAAATCAGTTGAATGGCAGATTTGTATTTTGTCAAAGCTACAATTTTTATGGTTGATACAGGTTTTAAGAAAGCTCTTCTGCAGCATCTCTTCAGCTAAGGCCTACAGTCACGGAATGGTTTGGCACTCAACCAAGATGGAGCACACTCAAAAGAGAAGTATACTTGGAGTGTTGCTCTTTGTTAATATGCATGGTGTTTCACACCTTATCCTCTGAGAGACAGCTATGATGTCCCCTTATGAAGCAATTTCACTTCACTTCCTGTTATTTTGACACTTTCAAGTGCTTCCACACCCAGAGGACAACCTCTGAAGAACTGCTCGCCAGTATCATCTCCACCTGAGAGATTTTTCATTTAAGAACTTCTAAAAAAACATTGAAGAATTATGAAAATCACATTTTTCTTTGCAGCATTGATCTTACTGGATTTCTTTGCTTGCTTTCATGCTTATCTACAATATCCTTTGCCTGACATAGAAGATACAAAGTTCATTGAAGACTCTGTGAGAGCTCACAACATGTTTCGTTCCAAAGTGAATCCAACAGCCAGCAATATGTTTCGCATGGTAAGATGGTGTTTGTGATCTGTTTGAAATTACCATAGATTGGGCTGCTAATTTAGCCCATCTTATTCTTCATTTGCATTTTGCTATTCTTTCCCTTAAGTTAATGATTTCTGTACTATATATGTTAGTTTTTTTGTAGGAAATAGAAAAGACGTTTTCACAGAATTGTTCGGTTTTAATAATGTGAAGAGAATTTCATGTTTAGCAAAAGATTGCTACTCTTAACTTCAGCCAGAGCAAAGGGCTGTATAGCAAACAAAAAAAAAAAAAAAAAAGGGTTATCTACCTATTTCTGAGAGAGAGTAATCTGCTTTATGTCAGGTTAAGTTTCATACAGGGAAGCTGGTATTAAAAAGTTCATAAGCAGGCAATCTCCACAACAGGATTTGTTGGTTATCGATCATCTCCTGTTGTTTCTTCCAATCTAGAATGTATGTTGAATAAAGGGATTTGCCAGGACATCCATTTGGATACCTGCTATAGCATTTGCTCGAAGCATTTGCTATAGCAGGGCTCGAAGAGTAGGGATAGTAATATCTGGGCTGGAAAGCAGAGCTTTCTATAAATACAATGAATATCAGAACAGGCTACAGGTAGGTCTCAGCTTGTTCAGTGGAATACATAAAGAGAAAGGTATATAGCTAGCTGAAAGAGGTAAGCCCAGTCAGTTCATGTCATTTCTCAGAGCCCTCCAGCAGTGCTGCTGGAAAGGAAGTTAAATGCCTAACTGCATGCACAATATGAATAATTTCTGTGAATGGAAGTTCACAGTAAAGGGGTAAAATTCAGAGTACCAGTGACTTTAATGTCTTGCCATTTTAAAGACCATGTTTAATTAAAAAAGCTAATGCACAAGAACAAACTTATCTGCTCAGACCAAAGATCCAGCACGCCTGGAATAACAGAACAAATATATAGAAACCTCTTGAATTCAAAGGTGTTTCATGGTACTTAAAAGCTCTTAATGGATTTTTTTGGACTGCAGTCCAGCTCTAAATATTTTAACACATCAGATACAATAGTACAATAATGCAGTGGATAGATACTGCATGTCCTGCAAAATCTAAGGTAGAAATAACAAAAAACATTGCTACAGGAGTATCAACTTCAAGTCAGAGAAAGAAACAGAATGCAGGGATGGGAAGCAGAAAGGGGGAAAAGAATCCTTAGAAGTTCCTGTTTAAAAATGTTTGAAATCATCTAAGTCACTGCAGCACAGGTCATAGTATGTTTTCTCCCTTTTCTACAGTCCTGGGATGTTGCTTTAGCTAAGACTGCCAAAGCATGGGCAGAGAAGTGCAAGTTTAGACACAATACCAACCTTAAAATGCCAGGGAAGATGCATCCCACCTTCCCACTTGTTGGAGAAAACATCTGGACTGGCACAGCCACCATCTTCTCTGTGGATGCAGCTGTCAGTGACTGGTTTAATGAAGTCAGCAGCTATAATTTCAGCACCAATAGGTGTACTAACATGTGTGGTCACTACACTCAGGTGAGTCTTATGTGGCCAATGGTTTATAATCTAATAACTTCACTGAAAATCTGAGTAGAGGCTTCGCACAGACTGCTTTGCAACAGGAATTACAGCAGGGCTTTTCACCCCCCAGTTTATTGTTGCATGAGATTGGAAGTAAATATTACAAACCCCAGGATTTGTAATAAAAATCAGTATCTGTAATAAAAATAAATATTATGAAGCCCAAGTTCTATTTCCACAGTGGAAGGGCGGTTATCCACTGTCAATTTCACGTTTATAGTAAAGCCAGATAGTAAATGCAAAAATGCCTGTCAATCAGTTGTTTGTCTCAGCTGCCCTTTGGGTTGTTGATGTTGCTCCTGTGTCAGCTATTTTGAATTTTTATGAGATACTTCCCTTCTTTCTCACTTAATGCTATTGCTTTGGCAGTCTCTGAAAAGTGCATTACGTACTTCCCTTTGTCCTGCAGGTCGTTTGGGCAGAGAGTTACAAAGTTGGCTGCGCAGTTCACTTCTGCAATACAGTTGAACATTTTTCACAAGTATCCGAAGCAGCACACTTTGTTTGTAATTATGGGCCAGCGTAAGTTAATTATTGCATTTGGGTTTTTTCTATTTTTTAAATATCCTATAGCTGACCTGGTGACGCCAGCAATGATGGGAGCAGTTGTAACAAATTTCAGAATAAGCTATACCTTCATGTCACTGGTCCAAGAGAAACTCCCCTGGCCATTGAGAACAGAAGCTCCTGGACTTAGTTGAACCTTCAGAATCCCATTCTCAAAGAGCAGGAAAACAGATCATAGATGTGAACACTCACTGTAATGCAGATGGTGAAATAAAATCTGTTTTGACTTCAGTCTCAGCAGGAAAAGTGGGAAAGGTGCAAGCATATCGCCTGAGAAAGATTACGTCCTTGTGTGGCCCCAGCTGAACTTCGTACAAGACATTTTAGTTGAAAAGACAAAAGTAAGGCAGTCCTCTAGTTTATCTTGTACCTTGCAATATTTTGATTTACCTTTTACAGGTTTTTGATAATCCAGGGACTAGAGACAGATTCTTGGATATTTACACTGAATAATACAGTATTGCCTGAGAAGTCTCATTGATTTCCAGTGGTGAGAGTCACCGGGTAACTTCTCCCCATGCTACTGAGAGCTCTAATCTGATCGAAAAGGAATTTCCAACAATTGCAATGACCAGTTTTTTGATAAAGGGATTCCCTCGCCCCGATACCTTTTCAATGACAGCTAACAAAATAAAATCTGCTTTGCAGGGGGAATTACCCTATAAAACCATATAAAGCAGGACAACCATGCAGTGGATGCAGCAATGAGAAGTGTGTAGACAAGCTCTGTGGTAAGACCAAAGTGATAAACTAAGAAAATTGCATAGAAATAAAAGTGGCATAATTACAGTGGAAATATAACAATGAGTCAATCTGCACTAAATGTGTAGTGGGTCTGTAGCCAACCACACAGCAACAGTACCAAACCCCGGAAAGAATAGTATAAGAAGAATTTAATTCAAACACTTTGCTGTTGAAGGCCCTCAGAAGTAGAAGCGAGTGTTTCTGATGCAGGAAAGTATCAATTAGATTGCTTTCTCCCTTTTGTCTGATCAGGAAGTCAAATCTAAAACTGTAGCCCCAACAAATATTCACTGTCTGGTTCTTCTCTCCCAGCAGAAATAGGAAACTTAACTTCTGCTTTCTTGCTTGTTTAGCATGTCCTAACACATTTTCCAGACTGTTATACTTCTGAACCATTAATAAGACAATACTGAAAAGTACATGTATTTCTAACTTCTGCAATTTTCTGAAAAACAGCAGTGAGAGCTTCTTTCTCCAGAGCAGTCTGCAGCTTATGTCATTAAACCTAGTCCCAAATTAGTCAATATTTTAAATAAACTGAAATGAAAGGACATGCAACATCTTAAATCAAATACAAATTTTATACGGAGGTTTAATGGTGATGATCTTTACTAGAGAGCTCTAGACAGCTTCAGCTGTAGAAATCATTGAGCATTTGGTACTCTTATTTCCTTCTCTGAAATCCTGGCTGACTCATCTTAAAGTCTCAGACTGATGTGTCACAGGAAAAATAGATATATCTCAAAGACTAGAGGGAGGGGGAGGAGGAACGGATTATTTAAAAATTAAGTGCTACATCCTACAACCCATTTTACCATATTCTCCTTTAGGCCAAATAAGCAATTTCAATAGGATGCATGTAGGCAATCCTGCAAATGCGTCAAAACTTTAGTAAAGATATACTTCTGTGATAAATTTAGTAGTTCTATTTGGCTGTCCATAACTACCTAAATTTGGTATGTGTAGCAATTTTAAATAAATTCCTTATTTTGTTGTTATTCGTTATTCCTTCATTCCCCTGACACAAATTCTTCCTGGTATAGCTGGGGTTTTTTTGCTTCTCATTCAATTCACTAAAAAATAAGCTCTACACCAGTTAGGAACCTGCTCTTGCTGGTCTGCTTCCTGCTTGCAGGATGTCTTAGGCAGTGACTAGCACATCAGTGCCATCAGCCAGACACTAGCTAAGGTTTACCTCTTTACATTAAGAACCACCACTGAATGATACTCATATTCTTTCCTCTTCTGATCTCTTTGCAGAAAATACAGAACGTGAGAAGCTGATAAGTACGTATAGAATTGTTCTTAATTGCTTTACTGTAAGTATGACTAAGTTTGATGGGTCTTAATACCTCTTTCTTCACTTAGATTATGCCAACTGGTATCCAGACTGGGATACGCAGCCCCGGCCCCAGTCACCACAGCCCCATTCACCCAGGCCTCCTGTGCCGAAATATGTCCCACCTGCTGAGCATCCACGTTCCTCTTGTGACCAATACTGTCTTAGTGTTTTAATTTTAAGGCCGCTACTTCTGGTGCTGAGTGCTATTGCTGTTCTTTTAGTACAACGGCGATATCCATACATGTTTTTTTATGAGTAGTGGTCAGCTAAGATACTGATAGTGATCCTATGACTGTATTACTCTCAGACAATTGCACACAGACTGTATGTTATTAGATGTGCTAACAAGCCTCCTGGAAAGCAGGGCGTCACCAGGACATATCTGAAGTGGCACACTGTATCCAAAAGAAGTAATAACTCATCTCCATTAACCTTCAGTTATCCCAGACACAATTTTCCCCAGATTAATAGATTTAACTGTATGTATTACTTTTTACAAACAAGAATAAAGCTCGTCCTTTATTATATTTAGCCTACGTGTGTCAGTGTCCATTAAAGTTCCTCTATTGTCAGTTGTACTATTCTGTTCTTTTCCTCTCAGAGTTAAGCTTTGTTCTCCATAGCTAGAAGAATAGCAGGGAAAGCTGACACAGCGAGGATTAAGCTGGGGTGTCAATGGGGAGAGCTTAATTTTAGGATGTGAGATGGTGGCAAAATCTAAAATGCAGAGTAGATGACAGCCATCCAGAGCTTTCAGGCAGGGAAAGATGGGGGGAGCATGGAGGAAAATGGGAAACAGAAGATAAAATGGGCCCAGGACAGATGCTAATTTAGAAGTGGAAGATCTCAGCCTCATTTAAAAAGCCCAAACCTTGGATGGATTCAGTTTAAGAGACATTTAGCCCTTGATCCCTATTGTTTCAATATGCATTTGTTAGTAAGGGAAACAAACTCATCTTTCAAGCTAAGAGATACTAACCAATATTAGCAATGCATAATTGTGCTATCAATATTTAAAGCTGGTTCTCCTCCTTTATCTTTGTCCTAGTGTTTTAAGAGCACAGTGACTGAAATTCTGAGCCACAATGCAGCTCTGAAGGAGCGTGGCATCGCACAGAATAAAAAAGAGCCCCAACCGAGGTTCTTGTTAATAGATCCCTTGGGGTGTATTAGAATGAAACAACACTGAATGACTGGTGTGAAGAAGAAAAGAAAGGAAAAAAGAGGAAAGGAGAAAGAGAGAGAAAGAAAAAGAGAGAGAGAAAGAAAGAGAAAAAAGAAAAGAGAGAAAAAAGGAGAGGAGAGGGAGAGGGAAAGGGAGAAGAGAAGGGAGGGAGAGGGAAGGGAAAGGCAAGGAAAGGCAAGGCAGCTTTATTTTAGAACAATGTGGTTGCAATGGAAAGGAGGTATGTAGCTGTTTGGGTTATCATCTATAGAAATGAAACAGTAAAAAAAAAAATCACAAAGAAAATATATAGGGAAAAGACTGAAAGAACCAGCAATAGCATTTATTTTCATCAGAAGCAGAAAATTTATCCAAAACTTTTCTGCAATCCGTAGTGATTGCTATGAAAGGGATGACTGGGGACAAACAATAACAAAGAAGCCCAAAGGACACGAGAGAAGCTTGCCCGCCACAACCAAAGAAGAAACAAAGAGAGAGGCAAGGCTGCCTCAGCTCTGATGGGAACTTGTAGCTTAATTTCCTTATTCTCTTAGCAACGTTCTTGAAACGACTCGCTTCCTGTGACTAATGCCATATTCAATTACCATGCCTAAGATAAGTCCAACCCACAAGCATTCCAAACCAAAACGCTCTGGTGGAGCTAAAACCACCTGGAAAAAAAAGCTAAAACCAGCTGAAACATTGTGGTTTTAAAGCTGGAAGCCCAGTTGTTGAGGAGCGTGACTGTAAGGGAATCAGGTCTGCAGCATCTGCCTCCAAGAGGCGCTCGGTGGTGCAGCCTGCACAGCACTCGGCGGGCGCCTCCGCACAAACCACTGGGAGGGACCGCGGGGGCAGGACCGGCACCGCTGGCACCGCTGGCACCGCTGGCACTGCTGACCCCCCTGGCACCGCTGGCACCGCTGGCACCGCTGACCCCGCTGGCACCGCTGACCCCCCTGGCACCGCTGACCCCCCTGGCACTGCTGACACCGCTGTGCGGCTCGGCAAGCGCGGGGACAGCGGCACCCACACAGAGCACAGCCGGCCCGGGGGCGCTCCCCTGGAGCGGGGCACACCCACACAGAGCACAGCCGGCCCGGGGGCGCTCCCCTGGAGCGGGGCACACGCACCCCCCCACAGAGCACACCCGGCCTGGGGTGGCTGCCCCCGGCCCTGCCATCCCCGCGGTCAGGGCGGGCGAGGCGGTGCCGGCGCCACGCCCAGCCCCGCTCCGAGGCGCTCGGACTGCTCTGCTCCTCTCCCCTCCCCTCCTCTCCCCTCCCCTCCGCGCTGCCCTGCCGTGCCCTGCCCTGCCGTGCCGTGCCCCGCGGGTGAGGGCAGGCCGTGGCAGTCCGGCACCCTGAGGAGCCCGGGGCACCGAGAGCTGCACCGCGCTGAGCTGCTGTTGCTGCTGCTGCTCCGTCCCTCTCCGCCGCCCTCCTCCAGCTCCCTCTCCATGACAAGCAGGTTTGCTGCTTGTGTGCTGGCTCTGCTGCTCTTGTGCCCTTCCTCCGACGCCTATGAACCATCGACTTTGCCTGATATTCGAGATCCAAAGTTTATTGACGAATGTGTTAAAACCCACAACCAGTTGCGGTCTGGAGTGAATCCACCAGCCAGCAACATGCTCTACATGGTAAGGGGACTTCATAACTTGTGTTCAAGTGTGTAGCGTTGTGGTGGTGTTCATGATTCTCGAAGATTGTTTTCTGATCAAATGCAAAAAATAAGAGGGAAAAACAAAAAAGGGGAAAAACGGAGAAGGGAGAAGAGCTGGCCTCCTGGGGCCATGGGTGACTGCTTTTTAAAGCAGACGAAAAGGCTTTGATTATGAGGTGGCTGTATGCAATCGTGGGTGTGTATAGTTTTGCCCTGACTTTTATTCCTCATTCGAAACCGAAGAGCTGAGCTCTCAGCCCAGCCCTGTTGTGTGCTGTGAACCCCCCTCGTCCCAAGGCGCCACAGCCCTGGGTGTGAGCTGTGTACAGACCTGAGCACACCCTGCTCGCCTCCGTCGGCAGGGACAGACACTGCCACCAAACAGTGCATTGTCTGCAGGGTTCTCACTACTGAGCCAACAGAGCAGCTGTTCCTTGGTGCTGGGGCTGCAGGGAAAGCAAAAGAGCAATAGCGCAGCAGGAGCGAGCTTGGGGGCATCGGGCTCCCTGCTGCTGGACACATCAGGGGTGATAGATCGCTGCAGCGATCGTCTTGCTTCTTGGGGTAAGTCCCACAGATCTTTCAAGTGGACCACAGTCATTGTCCTAATTCTGATTTTGCTCCTCTTCCATACTATCTCACATGGTCACCACCAGAAGAGGACATATCCACATCTGTAATTAGCAACACCCCAACGGAAGTTAAAAGAAAAGTTTCATTTTCCGTTTCTGTTTGTCAAAAGACTAAAAGACCAAGTACCCATTAGGGAGGAGTAAGTGAGCAGCAATCAAACTCGAATTGCAAACCTGACAGGAAGCAATTTAGCTTCTCTTCTAGATGCATCTTCAGCTTTCTTCAGCTGGGCCTCCTGAACTTCCACTACATATTGCTTTGGACTCTTATTTTCTACATTTCTTTACTGGCCCTGCACCAACAAAAGCTTGCTAGGATGTGGACCACAGTCATTGTCCTAATTCTGATTTTGCTCCTCTTCCATACTATCTCACATGGTCACCACCAGAAGAGGACATATCCACATCTGTAATTAGCAACACCCCAACGGAAGTTAAAAGAAAAGTTTCATTTTCCGTTTCTGTTTGTCAAAAGACTAAAAGACCAAGTACCCATTAGGGAGGAGTAAGTGAGCAGCAATCAAACTCGAATTGCAAACCTGACAGGAAGCAATTTAGCTTCTCTTCTAGATGCATCTTCAGCTTTCTTCAGCTGGGCCTCCTGAACTTCCACTACATATTGCTTTGGACTCTTATTTTCTACATTTCTTTACTGGCCCTGCACCAACAAAAGCTTGCTAGGATGTGTTAAAAGAGCAGGATTCATCTTTTTAAATTGGGCCTACTTTCTCCTTTTGAAAAAGAACTAAAATCTGGGGTGGGGCAGGGAAGAAGGCAGCTTAAGAAACAGATTAAATAAATAAATAAATAACATCTAAACCGAAAACCATGTTTCTTTTAAAACACTGCAAAGCCCCTAGTCTGTAATATGACCTCTCCCAGGAACAATTTAATCTGAAGAAAGCCGTACAACCCATGATAAAATCTGTTATGAAAGTAAAATCACTGGAATGGAAAACAGCATATTTCTTTATTTTTGAGTGGCCTTTAGCACTTCAAAAAGGAGGAAGAGGAGATGGCTCCTTTATTTCACAGGGAACTTCTGTTTGCTGTAGATAACTATCCACCTGGATGCGTACAAAGTAAGACGCTGAATTCAGAGCATTTCCGTATTTTTGAAAACTAATTTTTAAAAGAAAATACAAGACAGAAACTCTAGCAAAGCCTAACCATCAATAATTGTAATACATGTATTATGAAATGAAAATGTTGGTCTGAAATTTTTTTACCTGACAAATGTGAACCCTTTCTCATCCACCCAAAGCGCTGCTTAGGTCTGTTCTGAGGCCCTTCAGAAACAGTAGAAAGAGTCTCACCAGTTTCATCAGAACTTCACAACAGTCTCCTTGGACTTACTCCTGCCTTGCATCACTTTTCATGTATTATACATTATTATTCAATTTATTCAATTATTATTCAATTTTTCCTCCTTAAATCAGCAAGCAACTCGTTACAAAACCAAAAAGGAGAAGTAGTTCATGAGAGAAAAAAAATTTTAAGTACTGCTTTCTCAATCAGCAGTGAGATCTATATGCAAATCTCCTTGTCCTATGCAATTTTTTCCCATACTGCTTAGTCCAATCTTTCTGCAGTATTGTAAGTAAATGAGGAGTATAACTACAGTAAACTAAAGATCATTCTGAACTATCCAGTTTCTGTGCTCTGCTTTTCAGCTGCCAGCCAATTTAAACATTCACACAAAAGTGGAAAGTATATTTAAGCTTATTAATTTAGATTTTAACATGTATACCTTTATGGAACTTTAAACTTTTTATAGGATGAATGAGACAAGAGATGTGTAGGCTCTTAAAAAGCAGAATGTGGACAAAAAAGACCATGAAGCACTAACGTGCATCCAACGTTATCATACATCTTTCATCATGATGTTAAAAGTTACTCTCTAAGGAAACAGCAACTGCTCACTTGAAATAAGACCCCCTGCCCAAAGTTTACCTTTAATATTTGATATACTGATTTCCTAGGCAAATTATTTATGTCTTAGTTTTGTGGATGTATTTTGTTTGCGTGGCAAGGTTTTGGTATCGGGGGGGCTACAGGGTGGCTTCTGTGAAAAGCTGCCAGAGGCTTCACTCGTGTCCAGTAGAGCCAATGCTAGCCAGCTTCAAGATGGACCTGCCACTGGCCATTATGCCTCTGGGATAATACATTTAAGAAGGGAAAAAGCTGTTTTGCAGAAGCAATTGCAGCCAGAGAAGAGAGGAGAAAATATATAAGAGGAACAACAACCCTACAGACCCCAAGGTGAGTGGAGAAGGAGGGTGAGGAGATTCTCCATGTGCCAGAGCTGAGATTCCCCTGCAGCCTGTGGTGCAGACCAAGGTGAGGCAGCTGTGCCTTTGCAGCCTGTGGAAGTCCACAGTGGAGCAGAGATCCACCTGCAGCCTGTGGAGGACCCCACACTGGAGCAGGTGGATGCCTGGAGTGTATGACCCAGCCCACACTCAAAAAGGGTCCTGGCAAGACATGCGACCCCATGAAGAGAGGAGCCTGCACTGGAGCAGGTTTGCTGGCAGGATTTGTGACCCCGTGGGGGACCCACGGTGGAGCAGTCTGTTCCTGAAGAACTGCAGCCTGTGGGAGAGACCCACACTGTGGCAGTTCATAAAGAATTGCAACTCATGGGAAGGATTCACATTGGAGAAATTTGTGGAGGACTGTCTCCTGCAGGGGAGACCTCACGCTATAGCAGGGGAAGAGTGTGAGGAGTCCCTCCTATGAGGCAGAAGGAGTGGAGAGAGAACGTGCGATGAACAGACTGCAACCCCCATTCTCTGTCCCTCTGTGCTGCTGGGAGGGGAGGAGGGACAGGAAAACTGGGAGTGAAGTTAAGCTCTGGAAGAAGGAAGAGATGGGGGGAAGGTGTTGCAGGATTTGGTTTTATTTCCTATTACTCTGCTCTGTTTTGATTTGTAATCAGTTAATTTCCTCAAGGTAAGTCTGTTTTGCCCTTAATGGTAACTGGTAAGTGATCTCTCCCTGTCCTTATCTTGACCCACAAACCTTTTGTATTTTCTCTCCCCTGCCCAGCTGAGGAGGGCATCGACAGAGTGACTTTGGTGAGCACTTGGTATCCAGCCAGGGTCAACTCACCGCGGTAGGAAAATACACCCCCTACAAGCCATAGGAAGAAAAGAAAGATAAACATTACAAAATGTTTTCAAATCTCTGTAGATGCATTTTGGTGTGATTTTGTGATTTTTAATTACTGATTGGTAGCATAAACAATACACATGGTTTCAGATTTATCTAGGGTACAAAAAAAGTTATTTATGTAAAACAGCCATAAAACCTAACAACGTGCCTTTGTTAGATTTTTACAAAAAAAATCTGCCAATTACGAATTTACAATCCACCTTTTCCCTTATCATCGTTACTGATCCATTCAAAACAATTATGATTCCATCATTTGCAGAAGTGAGATATTTTAATTAATTCAGAAAAAGACAAATAAACAGAGGGGGTTTTTTAAAGAAATTCTTTAAAATAGTTCAGCAGTGCCAGACAACTTCACTTACATAACACAAAGTGTAACTAGAACTACAGGCATACACTTGTGGTACTGTATCTTCCAGGAGGTACAATGCTGTAATCAATGCTTAATCAAGTTGTGTGCACAAGAAAACCCAGCAAGAGCAGACACCACCTCCAGTGCAAACAAAGCCATTTATATAACTCAATTGCTTAAATAATCACATTCTGTAGGATTGAATAGCAAGTGAATGAGTCATTCCACAAATACGAATTCAGCACTAACATTTGAAACTGCCAAACACAAAGATGCTGACCAAGGGTTTGAGTTTAAACTGTCCCCAAAATCCCAGTGTGCTTGTGAAGTGACCTGCAAGCAGTGGCCTTAAGGCATGGGGATGCACAAGACTCCTGCCTGATTGGTACAGTAAGCATAACCCTCATTCTCCAGACTCGATGTAAATTTACTGTTAAATTTACACTAATATTCTCTCATGGCTGGCACAGCCTTGAAATTCACATTGTTCCACTAACACTGTATTTGACTGACATACAAGCTCTTGGTGTCCAACAAACCAGTCAGCCAAGATCACACAGCACCCCAAAAACTTCCTCAAGTTTAATGAGTAACTGAGTGCAAATCCAAAATGAACCTACAAGCTAATTCACCATGTAGCTCTGTAAGTCTCAACAGAAGCAAAAAACGAACCCAAGGCACATACACTACTGAGACCCAGGTTTTCCTGAAAGTTGTTCTGAATTACTGCATTGCTAATGAAGTGCTAATATAACAAAGTTTTAAATCTCCTTATTTTGCAGAGTTGGGATCCAGATTTGGCAAAGACTGCAAAAGGTTGGGCAAAGAAATGCCAGTTTAGACATAATATATACCTCAGAGAGCCAGGGAAAACTCACCCCAGATTTACCTCTGTTGGAGAAAACCTCTGGACTGGCTCACTTTCTGCCTTTAGTGTGAAAGGAGCCATCGCCGCTTGGTACAGTGAGGTTAACGTCTACACCTTTGAGACCCATACGTGCACAAAAGTATGTGGCCACTATACACAGGTAGGCATTGCATTTCTCCATCTAAACTATGAACCAGCTTTGCCATTTTTACACAGAAATTCTACATTTCTGTTGAAGAGTCAATGAACTTTTCCAGGTGGTGTAGTCTTATTTTATGTTTGTGTGCACAAAATGTTCTCATGTTCCCATTTATGAGAGGAAAATAGTCACCGTATTATTATTTTAAGTGTGAAAGTTGGGTGTTCTTTTTTTCCCAGGAAGGAAACAGTACAGACATCAAGCAGTCAGATTTAGTCAAACAGTGGCCAAAAAACAGGCAATGGCTGTGGGCTTCAGTGCATGGTGGGACGAGGTCCCAGCTCTGACAGGCAGCCTTGACATGCCAAGGGCTGGGGAAATACCATCACAAGAAAGAGATGTCTGCAGTTCTGCAAGTATCATGGGCACGTTTTTCTCAACTGCTATTCCCCAAGAAAGAAGGCAGAGTGAGGGAGTGCCACTGCTATGCAATCCTGCAATCAGTACCCACAGCTACAGAAGAGCAGGACAGCTTGCAACAACAGCTCAAGGGTTAGATTTTGACTTGAGGCTATTTAATCTTTTCTGCAGAGATACACATGTGCATTTAGGACTTGAATAGATAAGGTGAAGCTGCTGGGCTGTCTGAACAATATGTGCAGGTACTTGTATGCAGAGAGGATATTTGGATTCAGAAGCTGTGAGAGGTAACTGTGTTGCTTTTTGACCTTGTTCACGAGGACTGGGCAAGAGTCAGCATCTGGAAACTGCACTTTATCTGGAACTAAGGCACAGTATTGTTTGTAGAGGAGCAGTCCAGGTAGTTTCATGGGGGATAATGAAAAAATAAGATTATTCCATCTTGGAGCCAGTGGTGATAGTGACCATAGCTAGAAGATGTGTGTCTGCCAGCTTTGAGAGGTATCCTTGGGTCTTTACTTCTGGAGAACTCCTCATTCCTCTTCCTCCTTCCCAGCCATAGAGAAGAGAATTTTCCCTGGGCACAGTTACTGCAGTTACCACAACTACATCCTCAGCATATGCCTCAGCCAGGGGCCACTTGGGATGGTCAGGGTCCTGTGATTCAGTTCTTCACTAGTCCTTGGGAATGCAGTTGTCATGCTGGTGTCAGGAGCAGCCTCTGGTCTGCCACTGCATTGAGAACACCCTCAGGAGCCTGAGCATTGTCTCCTCTTCCAGACCTGGCACCAAAGAGGCACAAGCAGAAAGGGCCATGCCTTCCCTTTGAGTCAGGGGCACAAATGTGTTTATTTCCTATGCTGCTAGTATCTTTTTCAAATCACTCATGTAGTCAGTCATTGGTGCCGTTGTATTGCCCTCAGGTACCACTGCAGCCTTGTCTCCCCTCTGGTGCTGTCATGGGATTTATTTTTCCATTTGACTGCACTCTAATCTTTGGGCTGGATATAGGGTTGCACAGAAGGGCTTCTGGTAGACAGAAGATCATGAAATGATGTAATGCCCTTGCCTCTACCTTTTCTTAGCCATGGCCATGATGCTAAGAGGAAGGACTGCAGTCTGAACACAGTCCTCTTCCCTGCTCCTCCCATAACACCAGTGCCTTCTGACAATTTGCCTATATGTCCTCACAGGATTTAGTACAAGGGCAATGAGCCCTCATAAAACCTGAAGGAGGTCATTCAGCTGTTTCTGCATAGGTTTAAACTGATCTCCCCCACAAGAAAAGGCAGAAAGCTAATGGATTAGCTTGAAGCAAATGAGATGAACTTCACCTTCTCATTTGCAAGAAGGAAAACAACCTGCAACAGCCAGTTATTCCTTTTTTCAGTATTGTTTTAAAAAATATGTGGCAAATTGGGTTTTGGGATCCATCACTGCTGCTTTTCCCCATGAATCCTGCCCAAGAAATGCTTCTCAGCCTGTTTGTATGTTGTAAAGCAGAGGAGCGCAGGTCTTTTAACACTTCAGATGCTTCATCAAAGGCTTCATCACCAGTGTACCTGTCTGTCTTTGTAGGTTGTTTGGGCTAAAAGCTACAAGGTTGGCTGTGCTGTCCACTTCTGTCCCAAGGTGGCATACTCCTCCATAAGGAATGCAGGACACTTCATCTGCAACTATGGGCCAGCGTAAGGCTTTTTGTTATGAATGTTTCGCAGGGTTTCACTCCTACCCCTTCCCTCCCGCAACATGCACTTCATCTATTCATGTCTTGTGGAAGGAAATGGTTCTCAAATTAAAGAGGTACACCTCTGTCCAAACAGCTTTTTTTAATTTGCTAGATGAGGGCTATGTATTGGAGCCAAAAACTCAGTGGGACTGGTAGAAAGGGTAAAATACAAGATGCTGACATGAAAATACTGAAGTGATCATCTGAAAAATCAGTCCCTTGCTCCTGAGTCCCAAGATGGCCCCAGATGGCTGCAAGGTGGAAGCCCAGAGTCTGAAGATACTCCCACACATGCCTACAGAATTAAGCTCCTAGGTCGATGGTTTGATAAATAATTAAGATTTTCAATGCTTGCAGCTACATGCTGCTTGTGAGGCTGGGGCTGCTCAAGGCAAAATTAGATCCAGAGGTCCTTCGTACACATAGTACGATATACAGCTAGGATGGATGTATTTTACCCTTCTCCAGCTACTTAATGCCACCACAGTCTAAATACAGCTTTAAAAGCTTTACATGCACAGAGTGTTGGGCCAAAACCAGGCCAGCCCTTGAACTCAAAAAAGTTTGGCATTCCTTTTGCCCATGTTTCGTCCTTGGAAGAATATGTACTCCTGGCTAGAAACCTTGAAGTGACACAGCTGCTGCTCTTCCCAGAAGCCCCACATTCAAATGTTTTGTGCAGAAGACCAAAATCACCCTGAATTGCTTGCCCTGTGTTGGCAACCCTGTGGGGGACACGAGTGGTTCCCTCACCAGCACTCAGCAAAGCAGACAGGGTGCTCTATGAGGAGGCAGGGGGCTCTAGAGAGAGCTTTAAAGTTGGGCCCTTTGCTGCTGGGTGAGGACACTGCAAATGGGCTTTTACATGCTAACGAGTGAAGTAATGTCACATCCAGCTCTTGCTTTTGAAAAGCAACAGCTTACGTTCTCTCTTTATATCATCCTGAACTGTTTTCAACTCTGCAAAGGGCCCAAAGCAAGAGGCATACACAATTTCAATTCCCAAAGTGAATATACTCTTCAGTTAGATGGAACAATGAAAGCCTCATCTTGCTGAAAGTAATGAGGTTTTACCATGAAGTTTAGCACAGCTGAGATTGCACACTTAAAAAATCCTTCTCTCTGTGTTTATGGGAATTTTGAGACATGCTGTAAATCTTGCTTTGGCCATGCTCCAAGCAGAGTGAAGCACTAAGCTGTGTTTGGTGCAGTATCAGACATATAGGCAGGTAATCCCGAGCCAAGAGCCTGGGCAGAGGTAGTTGGTGACACTCATGCCAGTGGCAGAGGGAGGGAGCACAAGGGAGACCCATATCACTCCTAAAATATTCACCAACAAATGGATGAAATCACTTCCTGTGAGAGGTTCTCCAACACCAGAGATTGCCTTTTCAAGGCTGAATACGCATTTCCATAGCTAGAGCCAGCTTTGAGAGCCCACAGTCCCCATGCACACAAATTATCCAGGTTTGAGACTGCTTTAATTCCCAGGTTTGCAATACTGCTGTCTCCAGGTTCCTGAGCAACAGGGTGCCCCATTACACGTAACCCTCTTCTGCTTCACTGCCTGTCTTGGGCACAGGGCACTCAGACAGGACTGTCCAAAAACCATCATTCTCTCAACACAAGTGAAGCAAAACTCAGGTTAAAATGTAATTAACGGGAGGTATTAACATCCTCCACCCATTGTTGTGGTCAGGACGGCTGAAAAGGAATTTTAACTCCAGAGTGGTAGCATAACGAGGTTTAATAATAACAAAGAAAATAACAACAGGCAAAAAGACGAGGTAAAGGGCAGAAGGCAAAAAGCCCCAGATTAAATCAGGCAGCAATATTAATACAGAAGGTACAGCAATTGTGTCACTTGCTGATTGGATAATTATTACATATACTATAGTAACTCTATTTTTTATTGGTGTTTTTGCCTAACAAAGTTTTATTTTTCTTATGAGCTAAATAATCTGCAACATAGTAACTATTAGCAGTCACCATCTTGCACCATGAACACAGGCAGCATTGTGAAGGCTCACATCTTGTTTTTGTGTGATTGTAACTTCTCAGCACATGTTCATCAGTAACTTGTTAGGTGGCTTCTTGCTCTCACGGGTATGGTCTGAGTTGCTCAAGGACAGTGTAGTCTGCCATGGGATTCATGGAGTCTGTGGGCCCGCTGCTTTCCTCCACATCCCATAGACTGTTTTAGAGCAGTGTTGCTTTCCTTTGCAGTGGGAACTACCCAACGCGCCCGTACCTGAACGGACCAGCGTGCAGTGACTGCGGTGGTGAGCGGTGTGCCAACCACCTGTGTCGTAAGTAGAGGACAGTCTTCCTCCCTAAGCATATGTAGAAAGGGAAAGAGCACACAAAAGATACTGACAGGAGGCAGGCACAGTACTCTCCTGTTCTTAAATATAGGGTGAAGAACTGCAGTCAGAAACCAAGTGGACAGTGATGCACAGAGAGGGGGGAGGAAGGTAAAAAGAGCCTGATTTCTGCCCTGGGGAGTGATGGGTTGGTGTCTGATCTTTAGGTGCTGGAGGGTATGATACAGGAGATATGGCGGCTGCAATTTAAGGTGTTATCACCCCCACCAGAAGTCACTGCTTGCAGAAATGGGAAGCAGAGAATGGGATAAGTGTCCTGTCCTGGGGGCTACAGATTATTGTCTGATGCATGAGCTGTGACTTGAGCTGGTGCAGTTCTAAGCAAGCCTTGCCCCTGCCATGCCACTGCAGGTGGGGAGAGCAGCCATGTCACTGCCAAAGTTGCTTGCTCCAGTGAGCATCAGCCATCTGCTTTCCCCTAAACACCAGGAGGCAACAAGGCTGACAGGCGAGAGCTGTTCATGGAATGCAGTGCTCAGCATGAGTCTGGCAACCTACCTGATTGGCCCGCACTTGGCTTTGTAATGGCTGCATGGTGTCAGGAGGGAAGGAGACCTTCTGAAATTCCCAAAAGGACAGACACTGTGCTATGGACATCTGCCAGGGGGGAGCTGAGGGTATGGTCACACTTTATACCAGCACTCAACCTTTGGTGAACAAAAGGAGTGGGAAGGTGGTGTTAGAACACCAGCACCGCAGGAATGTGAGAGAGTCCTGGATACACAGGGCTTTTTAATGATGGCTACAGGCTGAGGATCCCAAACACAAGGTATGGGGCAAAAGCCAAAGTGATCTTGGGAAGCACACATTGGGGAGTGAGTCCTCTCTACAGCAACCAGAGGTAGGAGGAAAAGTCAACACAGTGTGATCTAGCACTCATCAGCAAAGTCTCTTAGGGGCTCTCTCCAGAGAGTCACTGCAGGACTCTTCCAGAGTCGGTGGGTCTTTGCTTCTTCCTGGAAAGAAACACATCTGCCATAGTTGTATTTGTGAGCCCATTGTGAGGCTCACACTTCATTCCCCTTTGGTTAGAGTCAGATGGTTTCTAACATGTAAGTCTGCTTACGCTCACTTGTTTTCTCTCTACAGAAAATGCAGAGCGTGACAAAATCATATGTAAGTACCACCAGAATTACTGCTTCCATTTGTTGGCCTTGGTGCAGTCATACCTGAAAACAAGTGAATTGTTTCCTTCGCAGATTCCAACTGGCAACCAGACTGGGACAGACCTGCATGTGACAAGTACTGCATTTCTGTTATTGTTTTAAGGTTGTTACTCCTTATACTGACAATTCTGGCTGCCTGGCTCATACCAAAATACTGGTCTCTAGCACCTGCCAGTGGGTGACACACATGTAGAAGACCACAAGAGCCCTTGGCTCATTCCTTCTCTTCACAGAAGTTCCTGGTAGCATAAATGTTGGTAGAAACCTTTGTTTGCATCCATGGGTGATTTAGAAATACAGAAATACCGTCTTTGTTCCAGGCAGCAGCTGTGAGAGCTAATAAGCAGCTTTCTCTGCTCAGAACCAGTTAAAAAGTTAAAATAGCTTTAGATGATAAAATGGCTTTAAAAGTTATAAGGTTAACATTTTTTTGAAGTGTAGCAGTGTGTGTGGGATCTGGGAGGTAAAGGGAGCACACCGTCCAGGCAGTGTGCAGGCAGCTGTCCAACACACTTTCTTTAGGAAGAGCTGGAGGGCATCCAGCCCAGGAGCCTAGCTCCAGCCCCAGGCAGAACACACACCTCTCTTGTTCCTATTGCACTCTTCCTTGGATGCTCCTATAGCAAGATGCAGTGTAGCCTGTATCATTTAAATAATTTTTAAAAGAATTTTTGGATCCCTGTGAGCTCTGGCATTTGCATCCTCTGGAAGGCAGTGCATTGCCCTGTCTCACAGTGCACTTGGACCATTGGTACTTGTCTTTGCTCAGAATTCACTTTTAAACACACGTTAACTATGTCAAGACAGTTTCAGCTGTGTTTATGTGGTTATGTATCACTGCAATCTTTCCTGTTGATTTTTTTTCTGAGCATAGAGGTTTTACTGCTGTTTAAAATAATAAATCATTATTTCCTGCTTCCCATGTATGACATTTGTATATTTGCAATGTGAGCTAAAGCTTAACTGCTGGTGAACAAAATAACCCCACATTCACCTCCAACTTTCACAATACTGAGAAACACAATGCTGGGAAAGAATGAACTCCAAATAAAATCACAGTGTACCCATAGTTATTACTTCGGTTCAACAGCTACCAAAGAATGAGTCTCCTGGAACCTGCACATCTGGAGCAGGCAGAAAGCTGCAGGGAGAGCTGCTGTGTTCAGCTGGGCATGTCCTCTACCAACTGCAGCTGCTCAGCTCAAGCAGAGCCTCGAAGGAGCAGAGCTGCACAAACTCACAGCTGGACCCCAGCAATCTATATCTACACGTTTAGAAGCCTCTGCACCATGTTCCTCAGCAGGGCACTGACACACTGCTGTAAAGGAAGCTGGAAATTTCCCCTCACCCCTTCCTTTCTGGGATACTGCCACCTGTCAGTGTTCCTGCACACCCCCTCCTGATCCCACTACTGGCATGGATTTTAACTGAAAACACTGGAACTGGGACTCAGCATTTCTCATACTACTCCCCCAGGTAGCTATCTGCTTGCACTAGAATTATTTCAGCATCACAACATTCCCTGAATAAATCACTCATGGACTCTGCACTCATGTAAAAACCAAGCCTCAAGCTCCATGTACTGCAAAGTCCCATCTAAAAATGGGCTGTCAGGTGGCACATGGGCAGCAGGACTTGCTCTGTGTATGCTGTCTTGCACAGGGTTCCCACACCAGCACAGAGCCCACCACAGTGTCTGCTCCTATAAAGCCCTGTGCGGTTAGATCCTGCTATTAGGAATGCAGGAAAGGGAACTGCATACACTGCTGTGTCCATGGAGCTTAAAGTTAGCTCAGCAGGAATTCCCCCCTGGTTAGTTTAATCTATGCTTGGTCTCCAGGAGAAGAAACAAAAAACCCAAAGACCTTAAAGTTCAAAACGTTCACAGCACTGTCATTTAACTATATACTTCAGTAGCTCTTACGCAATACCATAGAAAAAACTTCCTTTAGAAACCTGTAAATCACTGGGGCTTAGGGAAATTAAAAACCTAAACTTTACAACATGGCATCTTTCATACAAAAAAAAGCCTGAAAGTAAAGAAGTAAAGGTAAACAAGCTTTGTCATCTTAAGGATACCCAAAAATCCAGGTATTTACCTCTGGATGATCAAACCCTTTTGAATTGCTCACACTTAGAGCATATGTCCATGAATTCCATATGATAAATTCAAAACATTGATATATAAATACAGACTGCGGGTATGTTTTTGCAAGCCTGTAAACACTAAAATCAGTTTATGGAGATAATTTGCAATAGTTCAAGCTGTTCTGAAAATACAAAAAAAACCCAAAACTTTTCTACCCTTCCAAATCCACTATATTTTGTTTCTTGCTTTTTGTATAAGTGTTACAACTATAGCCATACTTTCTCAGAAAAACAGGTGCAGAATGCACCAACAGTGACACCATGCAGCCAGTTACCATGTAGATACGGACTCTTAGGTAAAGAAATCCTTTGATTTAACTTCCCTACAGGAATACGAGTAAACTTCCTTGATTTTCCAGTCTAAGGAGTTAAGTGTCCAACAAGCAATCTTTGAAACCTGTCAACAGTAAAGGAAAAATATTAAATATGGTTGGATGCCTTTCCACCCCATAACAACAGAATGAGACTCCCCGAAGACTGCTAATTTTACTACAGATAGGGAATTGATGTAAAAGCTACATAAATGACTCAGTAAGTCCTAAATTTAAAAAGCACACTTCTACAGGAGTAAGTATAATTTAAAGCCAGGCTGCCACCAAGTTGAGTTATGTTTTCCTGCACTGCAATTCAGGCAACCAAGCATTTAGCTGATGCAGCTAAAAACACTTTTCTATAGGGTACATTCACAGCCAGATCAGGTTCCTGAAATGACATGCCAGCCTGCAAGACTGTGTGGGATAACCAGCCGTACATTATCTTTAACCTTCTAAACAACAAGCAGGAACACGTGCCACTTCATCATGAAAGGTGCCTCGTGCAGATCAAATTAGAACCAAGGACTCTCCCTTGCCTAAGCTGTTCATGCTCCTTCCCTGACTACAAACTCCCCCTTACTGGGTTCTCACTCATCAGACTCTTCTGCTGAAGTACATTTGTGGGGACATACTCTTGAGAACCGGCATTTATACTGAAATATTGCAGCATCTCCTGTTGAAATTACTCCTTGCATTATGTTAAGAGGCCTGAACTACCTGACAAGGCTTGAACTATGCCTTTTACATTGTCAGCTGCCAAACACCAGTTGGGGTTTCTGGAAAACCTTTTCATTGTGCTGGTATCACTGAACCCATCGGTTCGCTAGTTTCTGAGATGGGCAACTTGTGACTTATGAGTCATAATCTCAGTGACATATGATTAAATAGTATTTTTCTGATGATTCCACAAGAAACTGCCACTGATAAACAATGCAGTCTGTAAGACTTGAGAGTATTTTTTCTTTAACAATAAACTGCCAAGAAATGATTACATAACTGATACTGTGCCCTGTCCTAAAAGGCCTAAGGTCCTTACCTTAGCTATGTCTCAATGCACAGGTACTGGATATCTAACCACATATATTCTAAATTTTTATTTATGTGTAAAAAAAAAATAGTTGGCTGTATTTTCACCTACTAGTTTCAAATAAAAGGTCACCAACCTAAAAGCAGCAAGCTGCACTGTTCTTGCATAATCATTTCCACTGCATGTGCAAGTGATCAAAATTCCAAAACCTGGCAAAAACAGTCATGAAATTAGTGTGGCTCTGCCTCCTCGTTACATTTGCTTCTTTAGTCTCAAACATGAAATAAGCAACAGTTCTGCCGGTGCACTTTACATCATCACATTTTGCATTCTCAGGAAACTGAAAAACCTCTAAACTTCCTTTAAAATATAGTAAGGGCCTCAAAAAAAAAAAAAAAAAGAGAAACACAATTTTAAGACACTGTTGCAAGCAGGAAATAAATTAAAAATATATTTAAAGGTAGATAAAATGACTTTATTATGCTTTCCCTGCAGCACACTCCCTGTGTCTGTACCACATTCTGTCTAAAAACCCATAAGGATAATGCTAATAAATGACAGTTTATTAAAGGTATTCCATGAAGATTATGGTTTGTCTAATTCTCATGTGAAGCTGTGAGGTTTTTTCCTGGAAAACACCACGTAGGTTGTGTAGCAAAGGATTTAAGAACACTGTATTAAAATAGTTTATTAACATCAAGACAAGACACACAAAAATAATCAGCTTTTACAGAAACAAAAGCATAATATAGTAATCTTTCCCGTTTAGCAAAAGTTATCACAACTGAGGCTGCATGTTGTCTGGCAGTCTTTCACAGAATCACCTTGAACATTCACCTTCCTAGAGTCCTCTGACCCTAAAGTTTAACACTCTGCATCAAACTCCTAAAAGTGTCCATTATTAAATCTTCCCTTTAGGCAGGTGGGATATTACCCAAGTCCACTCTCTTACTTTCTCAAACAACACAGTGGCACAGTACTTCTTCACCAGCCTTGGCAAGTCTGCACAGCTGTTTTAGGTCCACTAGTTAAACTGTACTTGTGAGAACTGAAAGATCTTTCTACCTAGTCTTTTCTTGTCCATGGTATACTGACAACAAAAAGTCTCCCATCTTCCGAGGGTGAAAATGTTCATTATCAGAGGAGGAAAGTGAGGATCTTATATGGTGAATTACTTCTTTTTCTTTTTTTTCTTTTCATCTGCTGCCATTTTTAACTTTACTTCTTCCTCAGGAAGTGCTCCTAATTTCTTCTTCTTTGCATTCTTTACCTTTTCCTTAATGGCTTCAATATCGATTTTTTTCTCGGTGGAGGCTACACAATACAAAGGTAACAGACATGAATTTTACTTCTTAAAAATTTTAACAGTCTACAAGATGACTTCATATATAAACAGTAAATTGAATCCTACAGCATTGCTTAGGACTCATTTTATGTTCACTAATGATTTTTTAGATTATTCTAATAATAATTCTTGTTTAAACTAGCATTATCTACAAATCTCAGTCAGCAGAATTAAAAGGAAAACAGTCATAAAAAATCCCATACAAATGCTCTTGGACACAGATGCCACAATACAAACTATTATCCCCCAATCCCCAGAACTCAACTGTACTTCTCTGAAATTAACACAAACCCAGTGTCCTAGACATAGGCCTATTGGCTTGATTGATCTCACATAAGAAGAGAAGAACTGCAGAGTGCTTATATCCAGAAAAGCTTTCATGGTGTTTTGTCTTTCTGCAAGTAACTAAAGTGGTAAGATTCCAAACATGCCTATCCCATCCTTATACTCTCTCCCTGGTCATCCATTAATGGCTCCTGTTGGAAAAAGGATTAGGAAGGGTGGGCTGGGGCAATATGGTGCAGAACTTTGACCTCTTCATGCAGACCTTTATAAAAGACTTCTACAGAACGCTGAAGTTAAACCCTTAATGCTGAGCAACAGGAATAACCTACTCTTATGTTCACTTAGGTGATGGTATTTTCTCTTCTGGGCACAAGTCACAAGTTTGGATCTAACTCTCCTATCTCACAGTTAATTTCTATATCTAACAATGGGTACCAACTGTCTTCTTTGGATCTCAGTTCATCTCTACATACATACAAACTACTACTGTCATTTGTTCTTGGAAGACTGAAGGATTTCAGCTCAAAACACATTAACTATAAAAGCACCATATTTGAGAGATAGTGCGGTGAACAACAGGATCATTGGAAATTTACTCCCATCACAAAGAAAATAGTACTGTATCAATACTGCAGAACACATGCTTTTCAAGAAACACAAACTTTTAAGTTAATAAGAAATTGTGTAATATATAGTATAATAATAATCAGGTATTAAAGCCAATACAAAAACATTATTATATCTAATACAAGGAATATGCAGCATAAGCAATGAATCAAGAAAACTGAAAACTTTTCTCTCTAGTGCATTAAAAAAACATCATCTGAGAGCATAAGCTCACACTCTGCATATAGTGTAACTTTCAAAAATCTATTTCCCCTATCTTGTACCAATACTAACTTGTGGCGTAAGTTTTCAAGTAAATACTGCTTTTCGATTTCTGTTTAGAACAACCACTCGAATGTAAAAGGTATGGCAGCTTCACTGTAAGACTGAAAGCCAAAAATTCATGTAGCCAGGACAACCAACTGAGATTGGCCATTCTAAAGAAAATTGTCATTTTACAGGTATAGAATTTTTGGCTGCATGATCTTGCTATTGTCCTTGGCGACTCTAGGCATGGCTCTGACCACCAGATCTTTTTTGCATGACTTTTTTTTCCCACAGGTTGTATCTGCAAAATCACTTAGCTTAACAATTGACAACAGAAGGCTTTAGAAGAGGGAAAAAAAGGTTACCTTTCTTTGTTTTCACAGCTGGCTTTTCCTTTGGTGGGATAAAAGCTTTGTTTCTTTCTTCTTGTCTTTTCTTGATGGCATCTGCTTGCTTTGCCTAAAATTACCAATAAAAAGGTCAAGTAGCAGTAGAATAGAGCAAAAAGGAAAAAAAAATCAAGTTCCAAGACAACAGTCAAATGCTTTTTAGCTGGACAGCGGGCTAGTACAACTTTACCTTTATCTCTTCCATTTGCTTGCGTTTCTTCTGTCTTTCTTTCAAGAAGTATTCGCCACTTGCCAATTCTTTATCAATCTGTGTAAGACAAGTAACAAGAAGCCTTAAGTAATTATAGATTATAGGCCAGATATTTAGTATCAGGAAGTCAAGATCTTGACAGAAAAAGCTTCCCAACCTCTTTTTACAAAGAACACGATTTCAAGTCATGCTATATTCCTGCATAACCAAATAAAGTTTCAGCCAACCTGGCTTTCTGGCTGCGGAGGTGGGAACGGTGTGTACTCCTTCTTAGTATTTTTCTTCTTGGGCTCCTTGCGTTTTTTCAAGTTCTTCCGCTTAAACTTAGGCAAAAATCTTTCCCAACTTTGTGTCCTCAGTTCAGGATCTTTTGCTAATTCCCTTTTGATCATCAAAGTCTTCAGTAGTTTCAGAATGTCATAAAGAACATATTAAAAAACAGTATTAAAGTAGTTGTTAAGAGATCCAAAATACAAATTTTACTAGACTGTCTTACAGTGAATATGCTACATCCGAACATTCCATCTCTCACTTCAGTGAGAGCAGTGGGACAAACAGCAGAACCAGGAAGATGATACATCTCAAAACGGGGATAGAATGCACTGCAGAAGGTGCCTTAGTTTAAATGAGCAAGTGTCAAGCAAACAATCGAAGGGTGGAAAGTTTATATACACTTTTCCTTTGATGTTTTCTTAGATACCGTTAATGGTATTGTGGCAACATAGTCTAATAAAATGGAGGACATCAAAGTCAGGGTTTTTTTAAAGCAGCACAGTACAGAAATTCTTAAAAATAAGATTACCACATAGAAACATGTAAATTATTAACATAAAAATTCTCTGGGAAGAAATAGGATTTTCTTGTAAACAAAGATGCACACAGTGGACCATGCTAACCTTGATGTTATATATGGGATGTATATTCTTCATTGTGTCCAGAACAACTTTTCTAACCTGTATTTAATACAAAAGAACAGAAAACTCGTCAAGTATTTCATACTGTAATCAACTAAAACACCAGCTATATTATCATGCCTTCTCTCCCCACCTCTGCCTCCCCAAAGTAGTAAGATTTAAAATCATAGAAACATAAAGGTTGGAAAAGACCTCCAAAATCATCAATTACAGCCTTTAAAAAGCTGATGCACAGGGCTAACTGGAAAGCACAGCCCTTCAGAAATACCAGTATTATTGCCATGTTTCTAAGAGACTCCAGCAGGCCCCAAAAGTATTATTTTCGTGTTACCATGGTGTCATGAGGAACTTAATTTTGACAAGCATTCTTCTACATGGGTATTAAATACTTTTATTCTTCCAAGACAGAATAACCTCAGTGTCTAAACAAAATTCAGCAGCTGAAATGGTAACACTACAGACTTTCATGTAGGTTACTAAAATATAGCTGAACAGTCAGTGTAATACTCCTGAAGTTGCCAGATTTTGCCTAGCACCTACTCTTGAGCTAGACCCAGAAGTTTGTGTTTGCTACACAAACAGCTCATCTACCTCCCCTTACCTCTTTCAGCCCACTAAAGGGTCCAAGAGCTGAAACGGTGTTGCCTTGCACCATAATATAACAGTTTGTTAACAGTTCCAGGGCCTACATCAAGAAAAGAAATGAATTAAATATGAAGACCTGACACAAATTTGAGCCTAAGAATTGTCTGGTTATTACACTGAGAGGAAATACCTTCAGAGTGGAACCTTTTGGCCCAAGAAGCCGTGCTCTTCTTTTTATAAAAGTCTCTCTCTTTCTCACCAGAGAGCCTATCTTAATGATGTCACATGCGACATCATCCTGAAGGATACGAACTGCCTAAAAAGACAAGATGCAGTAAATATCATCTGAATGCAAGTATATTATTCCTAAGAGTAAAGAGAATACTTACTTTAAATATGTATTTTATTTTACTTTATTTTACTCACTTGAAAATCCCACAGTTTGAAAAAGTACTATTTTATAAGTATTACAACAGAATTTGAGTAGAATATATAAAAATTTAAGATAGAATGTAAGGACTATAATAGATACAACTTTCAGGATTTAACACAGACCTGCTCAAATGGAACACTTCTTGCCAGGAGTTTTATTAAATCTCTAGCCCTAATGATTGCATATGGATCAAAAGTCTTCTTAGTGGTAGTGACAGTCATGCTTCCTTCAATTAGATCCAGCGCTGCATTCACATACTGCAGTATTTGAAAAGAAACAGTGAAGCAATCTAGAGAACCTCACAATTCAGCTTTGGCAGTAAGCAGTTAGTAAACAGAATGCCACATACTGAATACAGACTTTTTTCCAAAATTTCTTAAGTGACTTTTAGTTTAAGGGAATTCACATACACAGACAAAAATCAGAGTGAACATATGTGTCACAAGGCCCAAAGCACTCCCTTCATCTCCCTGAATTCAAGCACTGAACAAAGCTGTCAGTGTCTGGATAAGACATTTTTTGTGCAGAGAGCTTTGCTAACAGTATCTGTAATGAACTACAAGTCTCGCTACCCAGTTCGTCACTGATTTTGATGCCAACAAAAAATGACACTGCTAATTCTAAATGCAAGCACAGTAGAAACTTACATTATGAGCACAGTACGAGAAAAGCAACTTGCACTATTTTTATAAGCTTAAGTAAGACCTGTGTGTCCTAGAAGACAAGGTACAATATCACAATTAATAAGAATTCATACGTGTTCACCCAAGGCTTTCTGGACAAGTGGCCAGCACTCTTTCAAGTATGCTTCTCTATACTTTGGGAATAATGTAGCAAAACTGCTTTCTTCCAAAAGCCCTTTGGGATTATCCTCTCTTGTAAAGGCTGGTTCTTTCCATCCATCTGGCACAGTGAGAAGTTCCGATTCATCAACTGTTATAGGTAATAAAAAAAAAAGGCTGTTGGATTTTTTCCTCCTGTTGCATCAGTGACTGTTACACATCTCCTCCCCGTTTAACTACACAAGACAGAGTAACTTAAAGCAGAGGCACGAAATTGAAACTCTCTTCAATGTGGTTTGCATCTCTACTGACCTTAAAGAAGTTGCTCCTTTAAGTTATTTATGTTTAAAACAAAGAGAAACCCACTGCTGAGACATACACTGTTGACCGGGTACACACTATATATATATATATATATAAAACACTCAAGCACGAGGCACAGACCGCGGCCAGGAAGGAACCCGAGCCCCTCGAGGGCGGGCGCCCCACAACAGGCACCCAGAGCCGGCTCTGCCCTCCCCAGCCCCCCGCGGGGGGCACCCTCAGCCCTGGGCCTCCCCGCCAGCCCCGCACGGCCCCGCTGCCCGCCCGCCCGCACCTGGCGCCGCCTTCTTCTTGTTCTTGCTCTTTTGTTTTTCTTTCTGCTGCGGGCCCGGCCCCGGCCCGGCCGCCTCGGCGGGAGCCGCCATGTCCGCCCGCGCGCCGGAAGGGGCGGGGCCCGGCCGGGAGGGGATGGGGTGGGGTGGGGTGGGCCGGGCCGGACCGGGATGGGCCGGGCGGGGCTCGAGGGCTACGGTGACCGCCAGTCGGACTCCTGCCGTCGGTGCCTGTGGGCAGGGAGGTTCGCACGGATCGCCCCCCGCGCCCCTTTGTCCCGGTCACAGAGGGTCTCTCACGCCAGCGCGGTGGGGTGGGTGGTTTCCCTGCCGGAGACCCCCCTCGCTCCCCCGGGGAGGCTGCAGCCCCCGTGGGACCCGCGCCCCGTCTCTGGTGACGGGAGCTGTCTCCGGGACTGATGCCGTGGTGGAGGTGAGAGGCACATGCCAGGTGCGTGTCGTCTTCCCTGCCTCCTCGCTCGTGTGAAACATCTTTCCCAGCCGCGCTCTTCAGGTTTCAGTTTTCTGTCGCTAATCCGTAACATAATGGGGAAAACAGCTGCCTCGTCAAGGTGTGCGCCGAAGGACACGTACATAAATAGCTGAAGTACTTCAGCGCTCAGAACGAACGAAAAGGGATCCCTGATGAAACGAAAAATGTAATTTAAGGTTCTCTGGGGGATGCTCTGCATCCCCTTCCTTCCCCATTCCTGTACCTGTCACTGAGCATTTTCTTCAGTAAAAACAATAATGTTGCCTCCTTCGCTGTCTTTTATGGAGGCCATGAAAAGCCAATGCACTGAAGTACTGGAGGAGACCTTGAAGAGCAAGAACACTGTGAGGCAGCACAGGGTTGTCTTTGCCAGGTGTTCATCAGACCTGCTCATAAAAACCTGCTCTCTACGATGTTTAATTACCATAATAATTGGATATTTGTATCATCTGATCCATACATAATTAAAATACCAATTCACAGACTAGTTTTGACCTCCCCCAGACTTTCCTTTGGAGTTTGCCGTCCTTCCCAGCGTGTCCCTGTCGGGGGGCCGGTGCCTCCCTCCCTCCCTCCCGGCCCCGCTGGGGGGCGCTGCCCGCACATCCCGCCCGCCGCTCCGCCGGGGCCGGCGGCGATGGAGCGGGGCCGTGGCACCGGGATCCCTCTGCCTCGCCTCGGTCCCCCTGCCTCATCTCTTGGATACAGAGTCTTCTGGGACTGCCTCCTTAGCTGGTGCCCCTCCGTGCTGCAGATCTCGAGAGCACAGGACAGGATCCTGCCCGGGTGTAGGCACCCGGTCGGTGCGAAGGAAGAACTGGGGGTCCTGGGGAGGCGTTTCACCTCGGGAGACAGCACAGTGAGGTGCATGATGTGCACACTGCATGTCTCACCTGAAAAGTGGCCACTTATTGTGAAGTGCAGCAGAGCAGATTGGGGAAGAGTTTGAGGGAGGATAATTACTTTAATTCAGCACTTGTTTAGTGTCTGACTCCTTCTATTAGTAAGGCGCAACCCACCAAAAGAATCACAGGAGTGGGCTGTGAAAAGGGGTGTGCCAGTGGCATTTGGCAGTGGGAATCAGCCTCCTGACAGGATGAGAGGAGAGAGAGAGAGGGAGGCTGCAGTCCATGGAATGTCGAGAGTGTGAAGAAAAATTACAGGCTGCAGCGAGAGAAAAGACGGACCCCAAGGGAGAGACACAGGGGAGGAGGTGGCACAGTCAAAGCAATGGGTGAGGCAGAGGATCTTCACAGCAGTGTGCTCTCTCAATGAGCAATTTTAAAGGTCAGAGGGAAGGACTCTGGCAAGATACACCTTTTTTTTTTTCTCCAACCTGCCAACCTCTCGGGTAATGCACTTCTCTGTGTATCTGCACTTGCTCCCATATCTCACCCTGTATTTCACACCTCTGCAGTGGCAATGACAGCCTACTGATGTGCCCACTCCTCTCCTGCATTTCAGCCCCTGTGCCAGCTGATGCTGCATGAGGGTCACTGAACCCCCCAAGTCTTTGTGCTGGAGGAGAAGCACACAGTGTATGGTGTAAGAGGCCTGGCGCCTCATGGCACCCAGCTTGTGCTTTTCAAAGGATGGGCAGCCCTCTCTGGTCCAGCACCACACTGAAGCATGTCTTTGCATAATTGAGACAGGTCCACTGAAAATAACAGAAAATAGAGGTGGTAGTAATGCTAATAGGCTTGGAAGTTGCAATTCAGAAAGGGTCTGGAGTCCTCATTTGTCTTATTCTTTGAAGGAGACAGTAATTTTTCATCTTTCCTCTTACCTCAGTATCTGTGGTCTGGTTGGATACAGGGAAACCACTTCCTTAAATTCTTGGTAGGAACAGGGTGCTCCTACAGACCTGTTATACTCCTCTGGGCAGCCTCCTTCGTCTGCAGACAACAGCATGTTTATACAATTTTTATAAATCACTGCTCAAATGCAATAACCAGCCACTGGTATCTGGCAAGGTTAGGAAGCTGAGCACAGGTAGCCTGGGGGACAGTGGCTGCTGAGGGGACAGAGGCTGAAGCTGGTGCCCGGTGACTTCAGCTGAGCTGCACTGTGATGGGGATGCTGCAATGCTACAGGAGCTGCATCCTCTGCATGCTGGTTTGAAGCTGGGGTCCCAGGCAGAAGGTACAGCGTGAGTGCCATCACAGTGGTGGGGGACAGTTACCACATGGCATTTGGGATGCAGCGCCGCTGGGATTCCCAGCCCTCAACCACCCCATCCTCCAGGGTCTGCATGCCCTCCCAGCTGGGCCAGTAGCAAGAGGCAACATGTTTTCCAAAAGCAGCTTCCATTGGCAGTGCATACCATGTTCAGCATTCTAACAGCCCAGTGTGAGATGGAGAGACCCAGGTGCAAAGGGCTCCTTCATAATACAGATCCCAGCCTAGCAAGACCCCTGCTACTGCTGAACCTATTGCTCAGCTTGGGAGGACCTGGGTCGTCTGTGTGTGTGTCTATGCAAGCATTTTTTCCTCTTGGAAGCAAGGTGAAGGAATGAAACAGCACAGCCACACAGCCTCCCCTCCATGCATTTCAGGCGATACGATAAAAAGGGCAGTGCACTGCTGTTAGAATGAAGGTGCCTCTTTATTATGCAGCGAAGTAATTATTTCCCAGTCAGTAGATAGGACTCCAGCCACTTGGCACTTTCTTATGTGCCATTTTCCAGTCCAAAAGAGCAACTTGGGATTTTGTGATAATTCAGGCAATCAAATGAGCTCATGCACATGGCATTCATTTGCTAGGAATGCCACACAGATCCCATTCAGCCTCAGCACTCATAAATCCATGTGACACTTTTATCTATTTATAAACTTTTAACAGCAGGTTATGGTTGTTATGCAAGCCCTTTTCCAGGGATTAATAAGCAGCTTGTGTTGATTGCAGCAAGAAGGGCCATTAACTACTGTGGGACAGTCATTAATCTGTAGTAAATGCTCAGCATCTCTAAAAATTTCTGTGCAATTAAATAATCAATACTGCCTTTCGAGTGAAATAACTGGAGAATTGTTTTTCAAATTTATCTTGGCTTAGGGTGTTTTTAATTCTTTAAGTTTACAACAGGGCAGGAAACAAGCACACAGGCAAGTGAGAGCTTCTCCTGGTGTAACAGGTTCTTAAATTATCAGCTATTTCATACAAAACTTCTCAAATGACCAAAATATTGTTCAAACTGGCCACCAAACCCAATTCATTGGATTGGATGCAGAAAAAATAATCATGTGTTGTCCTTTTTCTGTTATTATATTTTCATTATTGGAACAAAATTAGGTCATTGATGCTGGGAGGTAGCCTGGTAGAATGAAAATAATCAAACAGAGGCTCCCCCTGCCCAGCCACTCCCAGAAAAGTCCCTTTTGTTTCATTCCCCATCTGGCTAACATGAGCTCTGTGCCCTCAGGCAGATGGGGTCGTGGTCTTCATTTCCCTTTCCCTTCTCCCCTCCCTCTCCCTTTCTCTGGGCACTGATGTGAGTCCCTTTTCTGGTTTTCTCTTATTCTTGTCTTTGCTGTCGAATCCACTGCAGAGGTGCTGATAGATGACGGTATCAGTGCCCCTCGCAAATATGGCCAGGGAGGAACCAAGCTGCAGTGGTGCTGCTGCCTTCTTTCTCCACAGAGAGGGGGAAATGGCCAAGCAGGCGGAGTTCATCATAAGTGAGAACAAACAAGTGGGCGTCAAAAACATGAATTTCAAAAGAAAGAGACTTACTGTATCTCCACGGGAGCATATGCTAATTCCCCTTGTTTTGTGTTATCTTTTAACCAGATAACAAATCTGCACCTTACCAAAAGGACAGGATGGACAAATAGCAACTCACCTTCACTGTTAATGAGATTAAAAGGTGGGAAAAAAGCTAACACTTACACAGTCAGGTCGCTTATTTTTGAGACTGGAAAGACAGGAAGAAAATTTTGCAAGAAATAGGGAAGAATATCACTACTGTGGTGGCAAAGCTTTTAGAGGTAGCTACCATAAAGACCCTTATGAAGTTAAGCATGGAAAGATAAAGAGGGAACAGTGTTCATAATAAATGCAGCTCAGCTAAGGAATAGCTGAGTTTGTGAGAGAGCAAGGTCTTCCCTTTGAAACTGATCAGAGAGGAGAGTACATACTGAACCCTAAGAGCAACAAGGAACAGGAAAATGTGAGGACAGCACACCATAAAAGCATCTGAAATGGCTAACTGGAAAAGCAAAGCAATGATAATTTGTGGCAGAAGGAAGAACCCAGGGTAGGAAGGAAGAATCTATGGGTAAAAAAGATGATAGCTTCGTCTGGGGAATGACTTGCTTGCAATAACATTGTTGTCAATTTGGGGACAAAAAAGGAATGAGAGCCAAATTGGGAAAGGAATTTGGTATAATTATGAAATCAAAGCAGCAGGTTTAGATCAAAAGGTCTTTGGAGCAGGAAATGTGCCTAATCACGTGTTCATACAGTGACTGACAGAATGAGGCTTTTGTCTTGACTTGAGCCTCTGGGAGTTGTCAGAAAGCAAACACCACAGCAAGGCAAGCTGCACCAGATCTCTGAGATATATACAGGAAATATACAGGAGAGGAAAAATGGGAGAGTGAAGGTGAGCGCTCATGAGGGGTAGATGTATGGGAAGCTGGGGAGGATGAAGGCAGGGGGCTGAGGAAGGCAGTGGAAGGAAATGCCTGAATCACAATATTGGTCCAAAGGCTCAGAGGGAAGAATCAAGCAGGGATGAGAAAGTGATTGGTCCCGTCAGCTTTAAAAAGTTTCCCACATAGTGTGGAGGGCAATCACCAAGACCCAGAGGGACAGCGAACGGAGATTTCTCTAACTGTTGCAGTATCTGTCTTATTTGGGTAATGCCTAACACAGGCCGTGCCTGCCACGGCATAGCTGGTGTAAAGGCTCTCAGCTCCCCAAAGGAAGAGGTGTCCCTTGTCACCCGTGGATAGCTGTGGCGGTAGAGCACCATGTGGGGACCAGGTGCCCAGAGGCTCAGATCTGCTGCAGCACTGCAGGGGCCCCTCTGCCAGTGCCTCTCGCAGCCCTGCCACAGTGGGTACCAGGGGACCCATGTGGAAATGAGCTGCTTCTCTCCGCGTCAGGGCTGGAGAAGCACCTCCGAGTCCCCATCCTCCCTGACAGAGCCAGGGCCTGGCCAGAGCAGCGGAAGAGGCTCTGCTGTGCTGCTCCCTGAAATCTTGAAAAGAACAGGCCATTTCTCAAAGGCCTACAATGCCCTGGGGCTCTGGCTTGAAGCTGAAAATTCCCCAAAAAAAGGTTGTTAAAATAATTTTAAAGTCACACCTGAGCAAACAGAGTTTGAACATGGTTTTTATTTAGGAATTTGCAACAATGCTCATGTGCCTTATTCTTAAACAGACAGAAAAACCACTCAAGCAGTCTGTTTTTCTCTTGTACTAGAATCTGGACGTTATTATGCAGATTTCCACTACAGCAAGATTACGGCAGAATAAATAGCTCTGCTATACACGAAGGGGAATCCTATTACATCTTCAGTAACTCTCAGTAAGCATTATCGCTATTATACCAATTGAAGAGACAGAAGACAATTTTTAATTAAAAATATTTATAGCAAGCATAATACCAACTGCCAGTTTCACTATCCAGTGAATGCATTTTGCAGCTGGTACTAATTCTCTCTTATTTCTATGAGGTTAGCCAATATCAGCTGTTCATTAAGCAGAGGACATTTCAGGAATATCCATATTATATGCTGTAACTAACTGAGAAGTTCTTTCTTTGACAGATTTTAGGAAGGCAAGATTGCTTGGCTATGTTATTCTGGGACTTCATAATAGAGAGGTCGTTTCCCAGTGATCTGAGTGGGCTGCATCATCAGTTTTATTCAAATCAATCCTACAAAACTGCTTTCCAGCAGATTAGAACATTTTAATTAGCAATATATCTTTTGTCTTCTATCTGCAGTGGAGTAGGGGGTGGGAAATTGATTTCAGCACACCCTTTCTTTTACTGGGAGAGCAGCATAATCAGAAGGTGTCAGCAGAACCACAGGCAAATTATTTTTGAGATACAGAGCTTTCTACAGCCAACCACATGGCTGCTCCTTGCACTGAGTCCATCCGGGCTGTGTGGGCGAGCTCACTGCTGCTGCTGGTGCCAGATATCCCAGGGGGCAAAGGCTCTCCTGGGCGAAAGGCACAGTAATAAGGCTGGCTCACCCTGAAACACTCTCACACTTTCTGTGCCACAGAGCATGTTAAGACCTCAGTTCTTGTCCTTGTAAGATGTATGTGTCCGTAAATGTGCTTATGTGTAGCTGTAGGTGATGGACAGCTGGCCCTAGAAGCTGTAAGAGGAGCCAATAAGCCTGCAGCTTCTGCTGAAGCTGTAACTCGGGCTCAAAGGAAACCAGCAGACAGAGGACAAGCCACAGAGGAACCCTATTCCCACATATCTCCCATCCTTCTACCTCTCTGTGCCACACAGCGTTGTCTGAAATATGGATCTGGAGCATTGCCTCCACTAGTTTTGTGCCCACAGGGATCTCTTTCCCTACAAACAGAGAGATTCAGCAGAATCAGTTCGTCCTTGGTTCGCATTGGTGTGGCTCAGAGGGATTGTGGCATGCTGAAGGCTCCAGCCCATAAAATCTAATACAAAACTTCATATTCCCTGCATTCATCTCAGCATAGCTGGCAGCCTAGTCAGTGAGGAAGTCCCCTGGTGATTTGTCAAAGTGGCAGTGGGGAACTGAGAAACCAAGCAGCTCATCGTAATCTGGGATGTGGCTTTACTACATCCCATATGGTTATTGTTTTTCACTTTAAAATATTAGCAGTGAGTTTCAAAACTCAGAATTTATTAAGCTGTGTTTCATAACTGGAAAGATCAAACCCCTTTGAATCTGTGAAGCCATTTATGGCATGCATGTCCTTCCACCTACAACACATTTCACAGCAATTTCCCCTGGTCTGCATCCTTAGTGGCAGCAGAGGAGCACAGGGGATATACCTGGAAAGGCGAGCGATGTGAAATGGTGGAGATGGGCATCTCTGAGGGGAGCAGAGGTTCTCCTGGGGTGATGATTCAGAACAACAGTTTAATGTAGGGATGTGCTCTGAGTCGGTTCCAGGGGAGCTTCCCTCCACTGCCTGCAAATCAACCTGTGAAGAGGAGCTGCTGTCGCTTAATTAGCCTTTGTGAATATTCTGCTTTAATCCATCTTTAAAGCTCACAAAAGCCTATCATGTCCATGTGCTGATCTTGCTCTAGGCAACCACTGTGCCAGCTATCAACACCTTCAAGAAGGCAAGCTCCACCAGCAACATATGAAAATGTTCAAGCTGTTACATCCATTTTCTTTTACCTACAGGGAAATATGTATTTCAGGTAACCGAGGAGAGAACTCTTTCTTCTCGCACAGATGGCCATAAAGACTTCCAGAGCACTTTGAACTGAGTGTATGCAATGCATACAGATCTGACTGTCTCAATACTCATGATGTTCTGGCCTAGCTCCGATTTTAGCCCTTAGTATTCTGTGGAGGTGAGCAGTGTGTATTTGAGCAATGTGCCCTTTGGCTGCTAATGTAGCAAACAAAGTTTCAGTGAAAAAAATGCTAGTCGACCCTCCAGAAAGGCGGTTTCTGAACAACTGGAGCAGCAAAGTGTGAAGCATTCCTTCCCATCTTTTTCCTTAGCCATTCATGAAATGGTGTACAGAAAAGCATAATACTATTTCCCAAAAATGTTTTGTCTGGGTATAAGTAGAGTTTGTAGGTTGAATATTAGTGACTTTGCACCACTCCTGGCAAAGGGAAGTCAAGCAGTGTATTCAGCTCTACAGTGAGTGTGAGGACCTGGGCATCATTTCCATAGCTGCTACTAAGCTTGGAAAACCACTTTCCTTGCCTACACTGTACATTTTCAACGGTGCAAACTTTCTCTAATTAAGGTTTTGTACAGGAGAGCCATTTGAGATGATCTTGTATGAGGTACCACTGCAATGCAGACTGCTGGCTTCTCAATGCTGAGCTTGTCATAAAGTTATATCCAATGTGGAAGGAAATGCAATGGAGGTGGTAGGTGGCAAAGTACCTGTTAAAACAGCCATTTCAAATAAAATCTCAGAGACTGAAGTGTGACAAAATTTCATTTTTGCATGCCACTGGGTGAAAGAAAAGAGCCCATCTGTTCTCCAAGCATTGCACGTTGTTAAGCAAACTATGAACAGCTTGGCAGATCAGAACATTAGAAGAAAAATTTTTTTTGAAAAGCCAACCATAGATGAGCATGAATACAAGATGAGTCATTGAAGTTTACCCAAAAGCAGCATAAAAATGATGGTACTTGCCAGGAAGTTATGCCAGGGTATTCTCACGGGCTTGGCTCGCCAGGATGGGCAGGCAGAGAGAGAAAGTGTCGGGGAATAGGGGTGCATTCTTCCGCTGCCGAGGCTGGCGAGGGCCGCTTGGCTGCTCACTGCAGGGAGAATGCATGTGTTTGTCTTAGCAGACAAGGGGCACCATTATCACATACCTCAGCAGGGTTGTAGATGTCAACAAAATAATTGGTTTTATTTAGAATATGACATCCAGCTAGTGAATAAAGCATTTTGGGTGTCCTGGAAAGATTTTATATACAAACCAGCTGGAATCCCATTGACAGGAACAGCCTCTTCCTTTCCCTCTCCCCCTTCCCATTACTTCAAGTCAGACAGAGCTAGAAGTGACTAAGAGGAGCTCCAAGAAGCCTGTGTCTTTGAACAGTAAAGTCTACTGGTGCTAAACATCTGACACTTGGTCATTAAGAGAGACCCGGGCAAGCACTCCATCATTGAGATGAGTATTTAATACATGAATGGGTAACGAGAAAACATATTTGTGGCCCATTCAAAAGGCTGTCATACAGGGAGACTCCAAGTCTGAACAGGTTGGGAAAGCTGCAGGGTGCTTTGGAATTCTCTCAAATGAACTCAGACTAGTAAAGAACAAAGTTGCTGTTACAGCTTCCATAGAAAAGCGTAAAGTAGAGTGAACAGTCAGTTGTGAGACAGGCACCAGATGCTGGGCTCCAGCCTTCCTTTAGAACAGTCACTAGATTATAGAAAAGAGGGGACATTACACAGCTTCCCGTACAGAGCATCACAGCTGCACCCAACCCAACATTAGTTCCATCACTCCATAGCTACATGAGTTATGTGTTAGGATTTTGCAGAAACTCAGAGACAGACAACCTGTCCTGGTAGCTCTAGTACATCTGTCTCATGGCCAATGCCAAATAGAATCATCTTCATATTGTGGGAATCTACCATTTGTTCAAGGAAAATCATTCAATGTAAATATATTCAAAACAAGAACTGAGAATGAATGAGGACTTCCAATAGCTGGAGACTGGAGTTTCAAATGAGTCAAAAAAGAGCAGAACTGTAAAGCGCTTTTTCTTTGCTTTTGGAAGATGCAGGATGCTGGCTCCTGTAACAGGAGGAAAATGTGTATTGTGCATCCCAAATGATCCAAAAGAGCTATCTGAGAAGGAAGTGATTTTCAGTGTCTTCATAAGTACCAGGGGAATTACAGAAAATTTGAAGCAAGACTGTGATGTGCTAATTAAACAGGACAAGTAGGAGGTCACTGGTTGAAAGCTATAGACTGGCTGGCTGATTTCCATCCTGACTGAAACTATAGAGAAGCTTGATGCACAATTCAGTGATCAAGAAGATGTACATCTAATCATTGACATAATTTTTCATAAGAACAAAATGGGTTTATTTAACATGTCTCTTACTTTTCTGGTTTAAAAGTTTGGCTGAAAAGAAGGCAGTTGTGCACACATGACAAGACTGATAATCCATACTTGTTGTAACAAGCTAGCTGGGTGTTATCTCAGAAAAACTCCACCAGTATCAACAAAACCTCCCCACTACATAACATAGGACAGAGCCAGTGGATTAAGCTCTTTGTGATTAACAATGAGAGCATTCATGAAGTGAACCACCATGTTTCTGACTCAGTCAGTGTAGGTCTCAGGCAGTGGTGTTGTTCAGCACCTCAAAATAATTCAAGAACACCACAAATCCAGTGTATGAAATATGCCCAGGTAGCAAAGGAAATATGCTATGACAATCCTGCAGAATGAGCTGGGGCACTTGCTCAACTCAAGTCACCCAAACAAGGAAGATATTACACAAGGCAGTGCAAAACCACATATCTAGGGAAGAGGTATGCTGGCTGGACCTGTGTGGTGGAAAATAGGATGCTGGAAAGAAATGACTCCATAGTGTTTGGGAATTTAAGAAGGACAAGCGATGCAACTGAAGTGCTTGGAACCATGCTATGGAAAGAAAAAGAATATATGGCCAAGAAAATAGTGAGCAACACAGTGATGCATATACTTAAATGCAGCATTGGTGAGGTGATCCTGGAGACCTCTGTCAAGTTATCTAGCAACTGTATTTCTTACAAAATAAAATTAACTTGTAGAAGAGACCCATCAAAGAATTGGAGCACAGGAAAATTGCCAAAAGTTCTGTGAAAAAATGTAATTTTCTTGTCAAAATCCGTAGACAATGCTTCTATAGGGTCTCAAAATACCTAGTATTAAGAAGGTATTAATTCAAATAAAGGATTCAATGGTAACATTCAAATTATCAACAAATAGTAATCATCAGGTTTATGTAGCAGTAATAAGAAATGCATTTACACAAATACATTTTTTCAGAAGGATTAACAAAGGGTTGAGATATAAATTATTTCTCCACTTCTTGATGGCATCAGCTGAAGATTTTGTGCATTTCTGAGTGATTATGCTTTAGTCTAACACAAGTTATTTAGCTCAAAATTTAATGATCTGTTCCTTGCAGATAATTGTGCTAAATCTAATAGTTCTTTCTTGCCTTAAAATTGGTGACCCTCCCAGTTCTTCCCCACCTTGCTCTGCACATTAAGGATTGCACCATGGAAACTATAAATAAAGTAGAAAATATAAAAAAATTGTAAATCACTGGGGTTAAGCAGCACTTCTTATTTAGGATTTGAGCCAATTTTCAGATCAGGAGAGAGGAAACAAAGAGAGTCAGCAAGAAAGACAAGGCATGCCAATAGCAGTAGTAAGTGCTAGGATTATTAGGGTCATGAGCACCCAGCAAGCTCACTGGGACCGAAGGACACTGCTAGTGTCTTGGGTCAGATGGCCCCATTTTAGCATGGGGGGACTGAGGCACCCTGCCTAAGTGCTCTCAAAGCCTTTTATTGTAGGTTTGGGCTGTCTGCTGATCCTGTTATCAGGTTTAAGAGCAGGAACTGTGGTCCTGCCAAAATTAGATAAGGGTTATTAAAAAATAAAAAAAAAAAGGCACCAGCAGACACTGCTATCAAACAGAGTGCTTGCTTGTGCTCTTACACTGTTGGAAATCATCAGCAAATTAGGAATAAAAGGAACAGGCAGGCAGTATGTTCCCAGCTGAACTGCTATAAATGTCACAGCATTTGTATTGACACGACAGACTGCTTCATCCCCAAAAAAAAAAAAAAGGGGGAGAGGAAGGAAGAAAGATAATGCAAAGAGGATTGTTTTTCAGATGAGAAAAGTTAAATGGACTTAGTTAAATCTACCCTGCAGGACTCTAATAATGACTATGAATGAATTGAATGATGGTCAAAAGATGATAGACTAAACAGTAAACTCTACATCCCTGATAAAAAATACTTTAAACATATTAAATGTCTTATACCAAATAATAAATGGGAATGAAATAAAGATGTGAAAGAGTTTGAGCTATTTATTTAGATTAGACAAGTCTTAGAATTGAATAAAGAATAGGAAGGGAGAGTAGGGGGGAAAGCAGTGAAAGGAAAGGTACTGTACTGCTTTAGGGTTCGTGCTCTTCCATTATCTTCAGGATTTCCCTGTTCATTGCTAGTAAACAAATGACATTTCCCAGTAAGTCACAAACCCCAGTAGTTTCTGTCTGGCTGCTTCCTCAGTATCAGAGAGAGTAATACACCAGGAACTGTAAGTGATGGTTCTTTCAGCTCATAATTTTTTAAGGGAAAATTAAGTTTTAAAATTGTCCTTCAGTATCTTGGCTGAAACATTGCTTTCTACAGACAGCCTTATCCAAAATGTTCACAAGCACCTGCTGTTTCCCAAATCAAGGCAAAATTCTCCTGGTTTCAGCTGTGATCTGTTCAACAGTTGAGACAGGTTTGCAAAGATACTGGTGCCCCAGGTAAAACTCCAGGAGAGCATCATGTTTCAGAGCAGATTCTGGGTGATGCATGGAGATTCAGGAGTCATTGAGACTGCAAAATCAAGAGGGATAAACACCATGGGAAATTCTGGTAACTCAGATGAAATTGTGCTCTTGAGAACCAGCAGCATGCTTCAATCACTTGAAAGTCTTGAGCACTTTAGCATCTCTTGGCCTTTGGTGAACAAAGAAGCAGGATGGGGCTGGTTTCAGCATACAGCAGTGCAACTCAGAAAAGGGACCCCAAGTTGCTAAAGGGATTTTATGAAGTCTCAATGAGGCAACACCTGCCCACTTGGCAAAGCTCTGCATGACTCCTGTGATGTTTTGAATATTGCAATGTGTAATTTATTCCTTGTCATCCAGCAGGAAATTTCTATCCTTGTAATTTGTGACACTGTGTTTGGTAACAAGCAGCCTGTCACATCTCTATAGGGAGTGACAATCTTAGAGCAGATACCTTACTAATTATTCCTGTAGCACATGAGAAGGAGCAGCAAGAACATTTCACATATCCCTTCAATCACCCCTTGGACAGGGACCACAGCTTTTACCTCTGCCTTGAAGAAGTAAAGTCAGGGCATACATTGCAATGGGACAAGATTTGGCTCAGGAACATTTTCATACCAGGTCTTTAAGGTAAGAGAAAAGAGCATGACTATGCCTGCCTACTCCTACAGCAAAAACATTTCCTCTCATGAAATCTGATTTGGCTGTCCTGCCTAGCCAGTGGGTTCTGCTTCAGATGTGGTCTTCATCTTTATTCCACTTGCATCAGAGGACTAAAGGGTAATTGTTTTTTCCTCAGAGTTTCTGTCCACCCAGATCAATGACTTCTAGTTGTAGGAGATAGTGAGAGGCATCTTCAGAGAACAGTGCATATGAATAGACTCATCTCAACCAAAGTGGTTATAATCAGTAGCTTTAACTGCAACATAAATTAGCAGCAAGACACTTCCCTTTAAATAACTGATTTGAATGTGGTTCTGCATTTCTTCTCCTTGATTCTTTTGCAAGGGAGAGATAGACCTTGCTGATTACTAGCCATGAAGATGTGTTGATCTTTGCACAGAACTTAGAATTTGTTTTTGCTATCCATGAGGACACATGGTAAGCATATTTAAGCCATTACACAATGTAAAATACCCTGCTTAGGTTCTTCATTCTGTGCAACAGAGAACAGAAAATGAAAACTGAAAAAGCCAACTCTTTGCATCCTTCTGTTTCTGGATGGAAAATGAGATTTAATAAAAGTGCAGAAATTTATATCTATGGTAAACTTGTTTAATATGTATCAGTTACTCTTCTCAAACTACATTTTATACCAGAAATTCAGAAATTAATGGCTTGGTTGCTGAAAGTTTTATTCATAATCAAGGTGTTTAAGCAACTAAAGGAAAACAAAGCAGATATGCCTTCTGTACCTGGAGAAGATGCTGCTGCTGCTGAAAGCTGGTACATTTCCTTGGTGAAACCCTGGTTCAAAATGGCCAGCTGTGAGTGTCTTTCTAGAGTTCAAAGTCTGAAAGCAAATAAGTATTGTTTGAATATTATCTATCAGTTCGTGCTATTTTAATACCCTACAGTAACCTTAAAATACATCATCGTGATTGTGAATTAAACTTCAAATAAATACTTATTTTAAGGGAAAAAAACCTAAAGTTAAAAATAGTGAGTTGGTTAATATGTACATAGAAAATTATATTTAATAATATTTGGTAAGAAATATATTTGTTAAGATAATAAATAATATTTAAATTTTTTATTATCCCTCTCCAGTATGGATTACAGTGCTATGTACCTCTACTGCATCTGGCAGAAGCCACGTAATGAGATTAATGATTCCGCATGCTCAGGGAATGAAGGAGGACAGGGTTTGGCTAGCAGAGGGTTGGACCCACAGTTATAGTAATAGTAGGGACCGTGTGGATGATGCTGAATGAGTAAGATGTGGGCATTTATCCTGTTATGGGGGCAGCAACTTTCCCAGTTGTCCCACTTCTGAGTGGGGAGTGAGACATTTCAGGGCAGTGATCCCCCCTTCCTGTGAGATTCTGGGGCACTTCAGGGAATGCTAGCTGCATCCAAGGCTACTACTACCCACTGAGAGGCCTTATGGCCCAGGGCTTCTCTGAGTCACCATGCCAGAAGATACTAATTCATGCATTTGTGAAATCCAGGGCAGACTCACAGCTTTAGTACTGAGAAACTATATTACACTGTCGTATTACCCTTTTGGTCTTGACATTTACAGTCCCTTTTCAGCAGGACTTTAGGTTATAACTGTGCTGTAGCTGCATAAAGGATCATGTAAGTACCATGCCATAACAGCATTTTATTCTGGCAGTCATTTACTCTCATCTGTAACCACGGCTACAAGCAGGCGTTAAGACCTACACACTGTGGGACAGGATGTTTTTCTTCCAAGCAGTCTCTGAGAAAACTCTTGAAATGAGCCTTCACACTTTGTACACATGGTAAGTGTAATCTTTAATTCTGCTAAAAAGCAATGGAATCAGGGTTAATTTTTTTCCTTGTAAGCTTCAAATCCAAATGTGAGAGTAAAATAATAGCAGATAGAGAGATAAAAGCCCCATCCAGCTCAGTTTATATGTTTTACCTGAGGAGATTTTTTCGGTGTCCCTATTTCTAAAGCTATCAGTTAGCTTTACTGCCACATTCATTTAACCTCCACCTAAACACCAGCTTCAAAGCCTCAGTGTTTTGTGGACACCATTGGTCTTTCAAATAGGAAAAAATACTGCTTTTTGCTAAAAGATGTGCTTTGTTCTTTTTGTTGGGTAAGCAGAATGTCCCAGCAGCCTCAGCACTTCATCATTAACTGCTGACCATAATTCACACCCAGCTTGGGAGAGAACTGGAGGAAAAAGAAAAATGGTTTTGCCTCCCTGCCCCTGACCCCACACCGCCATGTTATTTGTCACAAAATTGCTAAGCTGTTCATGAGCATAAATCAGTATCATTCAAAAAACCAAACGTCAAAGGAAACAGTAAAAATCTCAGGATTTTATGAATGGGTAGGATCGTCCTGTGCTGCCAGACCTGGATCAATGTGAAGCTGGCAGGGGACGCCACTGCAATGCAATAAATGCTGCCATCTGTTACCTCTGAGTTCCTGGAGCATGTGAAAGGCACCAGTGGAAATCAGCCCAGCCTCAACAGCAGGGACTCAGGCAGCTCCTTCCCCTCCACAAGGGCAGCAGGCAAAGCCAGTGTGGGGACGCTTTGCCTCACTGGTGTCACCCAGGGAAAGACACCTAGCGGTGCCAGGGCTGTTGGGGGGCATCCCCATGGTGGAAAGCCTCCATCAGAGGCTATCTGATGCTGCTTGCCTGCCCCACAGCACTGGAGAAAGTCAGTGCCTTGATGGCATCTGGGCCCTCCCTGTCCGCCTGGGAAGGTCCAACGTCCAGCACACTAGGAAGAGCTTTTTGTATTTTTTTGTGCATAAAGCCACTATTTTTGCTTCAACAGCTCACTCCAGGTCTGAGGGTGGTTCAGGAGAGCATGCTGGACAAGGGGGCTGCTCCTCCCCTCCCCAGCCTCTCTGCAAGCGCTGATCTATCTCCAAGCGCACGGGACATGTTGCTGAAGTCCTGTCCCCTCTCCATAAGCATCTCACCCGTTCCCCCTCCTGCGTGGGGGATGAAGGCTGCCTGCCAGCAATCGCCATGGGAACAAATGACTTCCCACATCACCGTGCTGATGACTGCTTGGCTGACGGGCGTTTGCATTGTTTCTGCACACTCGGGCATGGTGCGTTTGGGATAATTTATACCCAAGATACCTGCAGCTGAGGTCTTAAACACAGGGATGCTCCAACAGATAACAGGCCATTGTTCTCCGCTCTGCAGAGAAATCAGTGAAGCCTGATGACAGAAACAGAAAGGAAGAGGAGACACCCACATGCAAAAGCAGTCTTCTCAAAAACTACCCAGTTACTTTTAGTGCAGAGTGCTGCTCATGTTTGCAGAGGCATTTTTTTCCCCATCCTGAGTTCATGAGGAGTGGAGAATAAATGCCTGTAATAGCTCATAATTTTAATTTTCTTTACATTCAGATAACGTATTTCCAAGGGCAATGGCTGGGTGGGCAATACTGGCTACGTGTGCAACACTGCTGGAAACAGTGCTTGTGTGCTTATCTTTGAAAATCTGGTCCCTGGGGGCTCTGATCATTTCCCTCATTACTATAGCTGGGCCTCTCTAATGCCATTCCTCTCCCAGGCAAGTGGTGGCTTGGAGCTGCAGCCACATGCCCTATAAACACATTGGGAGCTGCTGACCATACCGCAGATTCACTGGGGAACTGCAGGAGGGGCCATCTGTGCCTGATTATGGACCTGCAATCCATAATCCCAAGACCGATCCCACAGCAGGGACAAGCAGATGAACCTCTCAAAAGATTTAAATACGTAGAAGTGATTTCTATTTTGAAATTTTACAGAATTTCTATTTCAAAAATTAACTACTAGGAAAAATGCTTGGTTTATCTATTTGTGTCATCATATTTGTGTCCCTCCTACCCTGTTTCCTTGTTCACTTTGTATTTATGGGAAACATTGCATGCATTGTGATGCTGTATGTGTTCTGAGAAACATTTTTCCTCAATATCAGTCTCTGTGATCATAATTAAACTGACATGTGCCTGTGTTTCCACTGAACATGAATAAATGGCAGTTAGGTCCTTACCTTTGAGCTTGTCACAGAAAAGTGATTAAAAATATGCAGTTAGCTGGAAAAAAACAAGATAGAAACCAGTGAAGCTAAACAGAACAGCCTTATAAGCTGATTTTTATCTTAGCTGGTTTTCATCTAGCAAGAACTTCATCAGGAGGAAAATAAGACTAATCAGACAAGCAAAAAAAAAAAAAAAGGGCAGTTCCCATTAAGAACCCAATTTAATTGCCAGTTAGGTCTCCAAACACTATGAGCAGTGACTGGCAGGTGCCTGGAACCCAGCTGTCTTTCCTAAGTGATCTCTTACCTAGTGCAATTATATACTATATGATCAGATAACCATGTTTCATGCAGAGCTATTAACTAATTTAGATATTCACATGCAGTTTCTACCCTGTATGATGGAGTGAAGAGATTTACAGCACCTTAGTTTGACCAGGGACACTGCAGTTCAAAATCCCAGTGTGAAATACAGATGTTGTAGACTGCTGGCCTTTTGCCATGTGGGCAAACGTTTAGAAATGCCTTTTTTCCCCCATGACATTATGGTTGATGTGGTTTCCTTTTGCAACCCAGTTCCACGAGGAGATGGGTCATATGGGTTAAAAGAGATGAGCCCTGGCCAAAGCCTTCCCCAGCCGGCACAAACCCACTGGGCTGCTGTGGGCTTGTAATTGGAAGGAGTACAGTGGGGGTGATGGACACTGAGCTGCCTGCAGCCTGTCACTGGTGGGGACATCTCTGAGCCAGGAGGGCTGTGCAGGTGCTGGGTCAGATGTCTCCTGGCATGGGCTGTGGTGGTTCCCTTTCCCCTTGTCCTTCCCGGAGCAGCCAGCGATCCGTGCAGAGCCGATGCTTTCCCATGCTGTGGGGAGTCCTCCAGAGGCTGTCCCAGGAAACAGTTTTAAAGGTCAGCATCACTGACTGGTGCTGATATACCTAAAAGTCACCTGCAAAACACAATTAAGCTTTTTTATTCCCTTCCCAGTGCCACAGCCATTGAACGTGAATACCAACTCTTCCTGCAGCAGGACTCCCCTGGACACTGCCCTGTCACAGGAACAGGGCTGTCCAGCTCCACAGCAGCGCTTTCCAGTGAACCCCAGTTTCTGCTTCTCCACAGGAGGCATCACACTGGGGACCAGGAACACTGGCAGCCAGTGAGGCATTAGGAGACCACTGGGAAGAGGAACAACTACATCAGTCCAGAGATGGGCAGCTATAGCTCTCAGCCTCCAAGCTGCACAGCCTCTGGCAAACTTTGGGATTGGGGGAAGGGCTCACAAGATGCGCCAGCTCAGCTGCACAACAAAGTCTGTCCTGGTACTTCTGGGGAAAAGAAGGTGAACCAGCAGCTGCAAGGAAGCCATGTGGCTGTATGCACTTTCCCAAGCCCCTTTCAGTCCCCCATCTGCTAATAAAACCAAACACTAGTGTGATTTTGAAATCTGATTACTGATAACAGTACCAAAGCAGAGGCCATTGGCTTTTTTAATTTGAACACGGAAGAATGAGTGATGGATTTGAGTCGTACCTGAAGTGAATGTCCTTGCTGGGTGCTCCCCTGAACTCAGCCCCACAAGGGCAGGGCCAACTTCCCCTTTCCTTTCCTTTTTGTGGGAGCTGTGATCCCTCAACAACTTGTTTGTGTGATCTCTCCTAGTTTTGTCTGCCTGATTTCATCGTTACTTTTAGCACCTATAGAGGAATGAAGACATGTGACACAACTGTGTGGGACAGGCAGCAAGAGCTTGGATCAGACAGATGGTGCATCCTGCCAAAACAGTCAGCACAGATTCCCAGCCACAGCAGAGGGAAGGGTGCGACACTGTGGCACTCCAGGCCGGCTGGGAGCTCCACTATGATCCCAATGTGTTTGACCTCTTCCAACGACATTACCAAAGCATTATTCTGGTCAGGAAAGGGTAGCCACAACAGTTTGTGTCTTGGGCAAAGTGGGCCACACAACGTCATAGAGGACAAATGCCCCTGCAGTGCCAGCGCAGCGTCCTGGCTGCCTCTTGTCCTGGTTCTTATGGTTTCTTCTTTCCCTCAGCTTTGGCAGCGCATAGAAAGTCCGCATCTCAAACCATAAAAATCCACCGGCAAACACAGGCTTGAATAATTTGCCTGACATAAAATACTCTGTTTTTTTCTTTTTGTGCACATCTTGAAGGTGTAGAGCAGGGGCCAAATTTTTGAGTCATAAAATGAGGGTATAGATACAAATGTGTGGCCAAAAGCCAAGGCTGGAAACAGGCCGACAGAGAGAAAAATATTTGACTCAGGCAACTGGGTGCAAGGGCTTCTGGTCCTGAATGGCTCTGGTGTGGATTAGAGGATCACAAGGTGACTCAGGTAGGAAGGGACCTCAGCCAATTGTGGCTGTAGCCCAGCCTCCCACTCAGAGCCCATTCACCATCTGCCTTTGCCTTTCCCTAATTCTACTCCATCACAGCTGACCCTGAGGAGCAGATTGTAGTGCAGCAGACACAGCTGGGTCCCTGCAGTGGTGTATCCCGGCTGGTGCCTCTGCTTCCTTTTCTGGGCAGAGAGAAGCAGCCCTAAGCTGCTGGGGAGGGGGGGTATGTCATGTGGGGAGCCACTGCCTCAAGCACTTTGCCATGAGCATGACCTGAAACTGCTTTGCAAAAACACTGCAGTTTCAAGTCTTAGAAAGAGAGATTATTGTTTTATTAAATATTACACAATCTAGTATCCTTATTGATTCAATTTGAACATATATATTTACACACAGGTTTATAGAAATGCTGTTTCCATCAAGCTGCCTGCAGTGATCAGTGCAAGGGACCAAGAGATCAGACAGGCAAATGGGAAGCAAAAGGCAGTCCTTTATTTGGATGTCGGTCTGACAGAGGGCTTGTCTCTGGATTAGTAATGGTGAACTGCCAGTACAGGAACCTGTTTTGTTACTAAGACATGTTACAAGTCAGCAGACAGCCACATTTTTCTGACTCATCAGCTGATATTAATTAATGACTTGGGAGCACACCAAAACCCCCAGTTGGCCTTCCCTCCTTCCTTGAAAGGCTGTGGTTGTCTCTCTTCCCCTCCCCCCAGCTTTATAAAAAATCACATCAAAAAGACTATACATTTGAAATACGGAGAATGACCAAAATGGCTCACCACAGTATTCCTTGCAGAGCAGCACCCTGCCTGCAGCAGGGACAAGTCCCAGTTCCATTCCAAAAAAGGGACAAAGTTCCCATAGGGAGAGACACAAACCTAGTAAGGAACATAAAAGATAATACGAATAATTTTTTCCTCTTTTTCTTATGAAAATCAGCTTTGTCTGTTACCAAAACTTCCTGTGACAAAACAAATGCCCATGTCTTGTGGGCTGCCACATCTCTCTGCCAGCCAGGCTAGCAGCGCTGAGCAGTGGGATTTGAGGTATATACATTTAAAATGTCTTTGTTTCTGTTGAACAAAAGAATGAGGCAACTCCACAAACCTCCCAACATCATCCTCCTTCAAAGCAGGTAGCCACGGTCCCTTGTTTCCCTGGAGGTCCAGCTGCCTTTGCTTATGCCACATCTGCATCCTTAATGGGGCCAGCATCAGTTAAAACCCAGTTCCTGAGAGCCAGGTTTACACACTGATTCCAGGCACATGTGTTTCCCTGTCCTAGTGAACAGAACTACTGGTCTTATATTCTTCTGGAGTCCTTTATCTTTTATGTAATGTCCAGTTTCTCATATAAATAGTCTGTGTTGATTTGAAAGCATTTTTTCCCACATCCCCTATAAATATTAATCTTCAAAGGAACATATTTACACAAAATGTAGTGTCCCTCATACAGTTTTGTTTGGACAGAACAACTGCCACCAAGATAATCGTGTGGTCTCCAGGGTACCATGAATAGTGCTTTCACACTTTTCTGTCACTGGAACGTAATTAAAAGATCTTTTTTTTTGTCATAGGTCATTACTGGATAAATAAAGCCTCCTTGTGAATTACCTCAGCCTTTTTCAACACAAACATGAACACAGAGCAAAGCCATGTTTCTGAATTCTCTCTGTTTTTAACAGATACAACCCTCTTAGAGCTTAGCCATGTCTTTACAGACACAGATGCTCAATTACATCTCTACTTTGTTTCTTATGCTCCTATACTGTTTAGTGAAGCATGAAAGAGCATTAAATACACTTCCCATGATTCCTAGAGGACATTTAATTGAGTAATAGACCTGATGAAATAATGAGAGACCTGCACCATGTATACATCTAACTCCAAGTGAAATATTAACAAGTCTTAGAAAGATACAGATGAATAAAAGGGGCTAAAATACTTATGTCCTGCAAGTACCCTCACAGTACATGGAAGTGTTTCCAGCAGAAAGCTTGATGAGAACAATCTTTAGTAACTTGTATATGTGCAGAACTCAACCCTGTGCAAAGTTGTACCTCAGAAATATATTCATTAATACTTCTCTTTTTATCTCTTAGGGCTTCTCAGAACAGACTTTATCGGGATGGTGTTTTGTTTGCCTCTGCTACTTTTCGTGCTTTCACATTTCAGTGGCTGGAACATGCAAATGCCCATCCCAACATTTTCTTCTTCCCCCGAACACAAGGGGTCTAATGCATGCTTTTTTTGGACTAATGACTCATACACATTCAAGCTCAAAGCAGGTACTGTCATTGCATTATGAAGATACAAGAGTGATCAACATAAAGCCACCTGGTGTAAGAGGGACACTAGAAGGGCTATTGACTGCCCAGGACCAGAAGCAAGGGGCTGGCTGGAAGGCAGGCTGAGAACAAAGTCACACCTTCATAAGCATCATATTCAGAAATATGAACATCTTCTTGTACAGTGCTCAGAATTTAAAAGCTTATAAATTACAGAATGAACACAGGCAACCATTTACTTTATCCCTTAGCCTTGTCAATTCTGCCATATACCCTCGCTCTTCTAAAGCTTCGCCCTAATTTGGTCTCAAAAATTCAAAAACATTTAAGTGGTTAGGTTAGAAAAACTTCACTAGTAAAATGGCTTGCTTATGAATTGATAAGAGCACAGAATTATATTTTTTATCTTTTCTTTATATTTATTTTATTAAAATAAAAGTATTTATTATAAGTTCTCCATGGGTCATTTATATTAGAGGAAAGGGAATTTGATGAAAAATTCCAGATCTTTATCCTTTCTCACAGGGCAGCCATGGCTTTTCCCTCTTTCCCACTGATGACCTGTAGTGGGGAGTGTTGCTTTGAAATACAAACAAGGACATGAGGCACCTTTTACGAAAAAGGAAGAAGAGAAAGAAACAAAAACAAGGAAACGGAAGCATCACCAAAACTATATCTGCCTTACTATGACAGGACTGAGGAACCCAAGCCAGACCGGGTTCTGACCTAACAAAACAAAGTTGATTCTGGGTCTTTCTGGCAGAAGACTCAATTTCAGCCCCCACATGTCTGTAGACCAAATTTATCTCAAATTCTGACTTTAGGATGTGAGTGTTTTGAATATGCGAGGGTTTAGGCTTCTCGAAGGAACAGAAATGGAGGTATGAGCCAAGTCTTTGGGCTTACCTCTAAAGCAAACATGGAAAATGGGTGGGGTTTCTCAGATAAATTTGTCTGTGCTTCCTGCTGCTTCAAATTGTTATTATTTATACACAGAAGGCTTGTATTAACTCCATGTTTGCATATAGTAAATCCAAAAACAAAGTTTGACTTTAATAATGGAGTTGATAGCACTGAAATACTGAATCTAAAACCCTGTAAATAGCAAATCCTTTTGTGGGTGCCCTCAAAGTCCAGGCAGTAATCCATGCTGTTTGCATTGGGTTTTCCCCTCCTCTTCCTCCATTTTGGTAAAAAAAATCCACAGTTAACTGGTCAAACAAGTGTGCTTGCCTTTCTGCATTCATGGAGAAAATGTGGTCATTTTTGTTCAGTGCCCCAATCAACCCACCTGATCTGGGTTATCAGTCTGTGTCTACATGTACCAGACTAGTTAAAAATGAAATTAGAAGAGCTTTGGACTGCTCTGCATCCCGAGCAGAAAAGTGGTTGTACAAGGCATTCAAACAGACATCTTAAACCAAGAGAACACCTTGAACTAAACCTAATAAAAATCTTCTTTCCTCAAATTTTACAAGCAGCAGTTTGCAACATTATCTCCTTAAATACAGCTGCTTTTTTATTATTTTTAGCATATGCATACAGCTAATTCATAAATGAATGGTGATACAAATGCTATGCATGATATGTCCATGTTCCATGGCCTCGTAAGCTCTTTGGGTGAAACCAACAAGAAAAATTATGAAAGTACATTGCAATACATTGACAATATCCTAAAACCAGTGAATGATCTAACCCAGAAATCCCTCAAAAAAGGAAACCTGTTCTCCTAAGCACAAAACACAGACAAGGTGTTGCAAGCAGTACAACAATTGAGCTCAGATACTTGCCCTGCTTTTCTTTCCCCCAGAAAACAAATGTAAAATATTTATCCTGTAGCTCACTAGCTTCTAACATCCACCTTGTGTGGACTTTACAGCATATAAGGCCAGGCAAACCAGATTAGAGAGATGTATTTCAGCAAGCACCGCGTTTAAACAAGGTGTCACATCATGTCAAAAAATGTCACACAAACTAACAATGCAAGATTTAATTTTTAAATTGTGTACTCCTGAATACTCATCCACAATACACAAGTACAAGGTTATAGGAAATACATGGTAGTAAACCAGGGCTTTTTTCAGTCTCCTCTTTGCAAGCCCTTAGTAAAAGCTCTGATCTTTTTTTTTTCTTTTTCTTAAAAGGGTGGCATTTTGGCTGACGTTCCCTCAGAACTCAGAATCAGAATCATAATCTAATAAGTAATTTTCATAATCGGATGCTATGTTTTGGAATGCTCAAATGAAGCTTTGGATATTGCTGCCCAATTGTGAAACAAGTCCTTAGCCATTTTCTGCCAGCAATGTTTATGCATAAGAGCTAAAGATCAGCCAAAATCTCATTACAGGAAATAAAAAACACTGGAAGACATTGAATTAGGAACAGAATATATATTACAGAATTCAAAGGCAGAACTAGAAGAGAAGGCTGAGATAATTTGGTTTGAGATTTTGCAGAACATTCACCTCAGAGTTCCCTGTTAACCCTTCTTGAGTCCAGAGAATATATTTCAACATGAAAATAATGCAATCTGTGGGAGTTATTAATTAGATTGTTAATTACTCTTTTTGTTAGACACTTACACCTTAGTTTTAATATGAATTGTTTCTGTCTTTTTCTCTTCTTGGTGGACAATGCTATATATTTATCTGTTAGACTAAAGAGATATCCACTAAAAAATTTTTCTTTCCTCTGTAAATATTCACAGGCTGCACCAGCCTTGTTTTTGATAAGATAAACAGACTCCTCTCCTTGAGAATTCCTCATGTTTTCCTTTTTTTTTTTTTATTTTATTTTTTATTTACATTCTGGTAGTTCTTACTTGAATCCCCTCCAATTTTTCAATATTCTCTTTGGATTGCTGATTCCAGAAATGGAGTCATTTGGCCAGTGTGCTGCTGCCAAACATGAAGGTAATATATCCTACTTACTCCTACGCAATATTCCCCTGTCTTTAATCACTTGGCAGAAGGGATGGGTTAGCAGATCGTATTCAGCATGATCTCCACCTCTTTTCCAGTCTGTCATATTTTCCGGGGAGGAAGAACTGCCCTTTCCCCAGAAGGATGCTCTGCACCCCATCTCCTTAGGTGTCTGGATTTGAGCTTGGCTGCAGTAAGTGCATGTTTTTTAATAGCAACCAGACTATCTGGTCATGCAATCTATTGTGTGCAACTGCCCTGTCTGTGCCTCATTTTCCATTTTCTCTATCTGTACATCAGTGTCAACCGTCAGGAAGATGACAAAGCTTTAAGATCTATTTCACGTTCCTTCAAAGAAAGGGAAACATATTTCTGTCCCTGGCACAAGCACAGGCTCTTTGCTCAGGGATCTCTTCTCTCCCAATTTTACTTCTGTCTAACTGCAAGTCCATTGCCACCAAACTATATACTGTCACCAAATGACAATAAGCAAATGCACCACGTTACATACAGCTTACATTTAGTTCGGCATAGAGCCAATTCTAGTTAATGAGAATGCTTAATCACAAGGAAGTGTCTAGCAATCACTAGCTGGGAAATTAAAGCATAAAACCACCACATTGCTTTGCTTCTTGAGGGATGTTGACCACCTCTTACCATTTTATGGGGAATTGCTGTTACAGTCCCCTCAGTGTGAATCCAGCATATAAGACTGTATATGGTTTTCAATAATTACTTTCTTCTGATTAGTTCTTAGGTTTCTAGCACTCTACTATGAGCTTTATAAGTGTGGCTTTCCAAACTCTGAAGAGCAGTTTAAAATTTGTCATTTGCCTCCAGATGCTGTAATTTCACTTAGGTATGCCTGCTCACTGCAACCTACAAAACATCTCCATGTTGGCACCAAACTGCCGTAATCTGCTGAATCCCACTAGAGATCCCTCAGTCAACTGCTATCAGCCTGCACTTAACATCCTGCCCACCACAGCACTGCCCAGCCCTCTTGCAACAGAGCCCATGGGGCAGGCATGGCTGAAACCCAAAGGGGGACTGTCACCTCTTCTGGACAGGACCCAGACCTGGCTCACTCTGTGCCACCAGGCAGTCCTGCTGCTGCCACCCAAGCCCTCTGCTGGGTTCCCCAAAACTAGGATGCCTGGAGATTGGCAGCCTGCTGCCCCTCCAGCGGAAGGCAAAAGAAGTCTTAGGGACTGGGATGAACTTGGTGGACCGGGGCTCTCGTTACAATTAAAAACAGTTCAATAACAGTGACAAGAAAAGCACAGCTCACTGTGGCACATGCCAAAAGGGAGTCCCTGCCGAAACTTGCCTGGTGCTTACAGGTAGGACACAGCACCCATAGCAGCGTGAGCAGGAGAGACAAGGCAGGGCCTTGCTTCCAATACCCACATAGAAACACAGGGGAGTCTCGCATCAGGCATGGCCATGAGCAGTGCAGAGGGCAGCTCCATCAGCCCACTGAGTGCCTGCACCCAGACTCCATTGTTACTTTTCCTGTTGTCTGACGACAGTGAACAGGACTGTTTAGTATTAGGGGCAATTTGTATCATATGTTTAGGCAGCAGTGGTGCATTGTGTCACTGTGGTGCCTTTGCCCTCCTTTCCTACGCTCTGGGCACACACATGCATGGCACCTGACATCACTCAGGCAAGCTCCTGTACAGCAAGATTTTTCCAGCTGGTGTTTGAAAAGCATTAACTGATCCTATTAACAGAAACCCACCTTGCAAGTGTGATGAGATCATGACACCCTTGATGCCTCTGGAGGCCAGACGTTTCGTTACAGGATGAGTAATGGAGCAAAAGGCTTTTCTTCTTTGCACATGTAGACAAAATCCCTGGAGCCCATCCCTCCCTCTCTGCCCCCTCCCCACTTCCTTTGCCCCCAGTCATTTTGTACTGTTTTTTAAACAACTGATTATTGGGGAAAAAGCATATCTAGTTTCAAGCTTCAGTGGAAACCAGCCCAGTGCAGTGCCTGGAGGCAACACTCATAGGAAGTCCTGAATGCTCATAGGAAGCCCTGGTCCCCTGTGGCAGGACCAGGCTGAAGAGCAGGAGCAGGCTCCAGAGGTGGACCAAAAGCTCTGCAGCCACAGCAGTGAAGCAGCTGTGCTCCTGCACAGCCTAGGTGAGTAGAGCAAGGGGCAGCTGCTGGGCTACTGATCCAACAGGGCAAGAGAAGAGGGAATGGAAACTGAGCTCAAGCCAGGAGGGAGATTTAGGCAGGCTGTGTGACTCAGCACAGCCTACCCATGGTCTTGTCCCACCCCAGTGTGGAGGGCTGCTCTGTGGGGAGCTCCAGGGCACCACATCTCTGTAGAGGCACATCTGGGCAGTCTGGAGGTCTGTTTCAGTGGCAGCACCAAGGTTAAGATCATCTCCACTGATACCAAGTTGAGGAGAAAGCGGAAGTGGCATAAATGCAGTTTATAGTCTTCTCCTTGGGCACCACCAAGGCTTGGCTGGGCCTCAGCAGTATAAAACTCCAGAAGCCAATGGTGCAGAGGTTTGTCTGTAGTAGGGCCTTTCAGGAGTCAAGATGTTTGCACCTTCCTAACATTTCTGGTCCTGCTTAGTCTGTGTCCATACAGTGACACAGAATGGTAGTAATATTTAAGCCAGGATTCATAGCTGCATGTGTCAGATCCCATATAAAAAAGAAGGGAGAAAAAAAAGGAAAATTTAACTGAATGGGGTGTAGTAGGGCTGAAGTCCATTACATAGAAACATGGCTGAACCAAACATTCGAGCACACACTACTGGGAACAGCCCTGGTGAGGATCGAGGAGAGCAGTGTGTCAGCTGAGCCTGTCTGCATCTTTCCAGCATCACCTCTTACACTTCATGTTCCCTACAGAGATGAGCTAATAAGTACACAAGCAATCCTGATCTTTTTGCCAACCCTGTTTAGTGTGCATACAGTTCTACTTCTCATCATTATTTTCTGCCATCCCTGTGAATCCTGAATTATTAATATTTAAAACTAATGGCTATGAAACAGCATTATAAAGCATATTAATTCTTATTCAGTTGATACTGGTGCATATACTATAAGCCTCCTCCATCATAAGCTCTGAGATCAATGCCCAGGGAGTCCTGGACAAGAAGGTCTGCTGCAGTTAGTGACAGCGTGAAGGGTGTCAGGGAGGCACTAGTGATTTTTTGCCCTCCCAAGGTGAATGCACTGCTCTACATTCACAGTAGTTTTTAGCACAGCTGGCCTGCACATGTGAAAGAGTCACAGACACTCCCAATAAGCCTCTGTTCAAAACCTGAAAAGGCCAGGAAGTGTTTTAATGTAGTTATTCTCAGCTTTTTAAAAAGCACACAGAAGAAAGCAGGCTGCTTTCTTCCATTCCTTGGCAGGAAAGAGCTCTAACACCCCCCTGTCTAAATTAAGGGAAGCTGAACAGCAGGTTGAACCAGATGAAAGAGACTGAAATATTACTAGAGCTACAGCAATTTTCTGTTCTTATAATTGTTTACATTCTTTCTCCTTTGCCACTGTCCTTTACTAAAAGCCTGTATTGATTTTTGTTATCTGTCCCCCTGCCTGCTCTCCCTTGAGTCGTTTAGATGCTTACAGGAATTTAAATAGACTTTCAGAAATGGTGCTTCCAGTTCTGAAGGCTTTTTAAAAGGACACTGTCAAGACATTTCCTTTGTTTTTATTTTAAAATTTTGCTGTGTTAAAATGTGAAGTTTTTTTGTTTGGTTGGTTGGTTTTTTTTTACAGAATTGATGTTTATCCAAGCATAGATCAGATTCAGATTTCCTTTATTACCTGGGCTCTAACTGCACTAATATTTTTCCTTTGTCAGAGAACTGCTGCCAACAAAAACATTCCTCAAACTGTAACATAATAAATCATGTCTTCTGAAGAAAAAAAAAAAATTAAAAAAATGGTTGTGATATTAACTTGCTCTTTTATGTATTTACATGAATTAGTGCTGGAGTATCCTTTTTTTTTTATTATTCCTTTGATACTGACATGCATGGGGAGAAGGAAAAAATCATGAGCAAATTCAAGCTTTCATTTTCTGAACTTACTTAAAAAAATCCACTGGGTTTTTTTCCCTGTGAAAATGTCTTTGGAAATTTTACAGTGTAACAAATCTCAACTGCAAATTACCTTTCTTCACTGTAGAGTATGAAAATTGTTCTCAGGAAAAAAAATTAAAAGGAATTACTATCTTTGACACAGCCATGTTGAATGATACATTTTTTCTCCTTTCTCATCTGTTTTTGTTTTGTTACCAGGGTAATCTTGCCCACAAAGAATGGTTCCTGAAGAAAAGAAGCATGTGGTAATGAGATAAAAACCATCAGTGTCTGAAGCAGACTAGAAGGAAGTTTAAAGTTGGAAGGAGATAACTAGATGAATGGGTTTTACACAACAGAATGATATGTGAAAGAAATGAAATTGGACTACAAAGCTTGCAGTATGTGACCCCATTATTCAAGTTTATCTACAACATACAAGTCCAATTCCCCTCTTCTCTGTACTCATGATATATTTTCACAGCATTCTATTTATTTCCTCAATATTGCTATTGCACAGCTCAGGTCTTCTGTAGGGTCCTAAAAAATTCCAACAAAACAATTGTAGCATAATTTGTTCTCTCCTTTTCCTTTCTGAAATTTCTCTCCCCACCATTTCCACAGTGCATTCACCAACCTGGTTGAACAGCATGTAACAGAGATTTAAATACCCTGGTCATGGATATTTTCACCTTTGTTCCATGCTTCGAGAGCACTGGGCTGCTGTGGGTTGGGAAGTGATGTCAGGCACTGCTGACATGATTTGGAAGTATTTAATCTCTTTACTGATGGCATTTGTACAATGGCAGAGTCCCAGTGGAGGGATACAAGATCTTGTGCACGCTGTATAGCTGACCCGTACCCACAGCGTAATACTGGACACCTTCTGTGGATTGTGACTCAGTTGTACAGCATGGCCACATCCCTGTCTTGGAATTGCAAGGAATATACAGGCACTGACACTGAGGTCCCCAGAGTGAGGATGGAGATCCCCAGTGCTCCCCCTCCATTCTTCTTTCAACTCAGGAACTTCCAGGCTCCCTCCTAAAGAGAATAAAGCAGCTGACTTGGATAACAAGACAGCAAAAGAGAGAGGAAATTGTTTTTTCTGAGATTCCCTAAGATACATTCTCTGCCAGCCTTATGCTGGGGACATCTCTTCCTACTCTTGCAGGTCGGTGGTTTCTTCCTTTTGGGGTGTGTGGGAAGAATCACACGCACTGTGCTTGATCCCATTCAAAGTAATTTAAATATCTCATTAAGACAGCAAGTGGTTCGTACACTGGTCCTACCCTCCTTTCACTAGAGAGAAGAAAGGGAGCACAGTATCATAAGCATAGGCTTAAGCAGAGTACCAGACTATGGGCTTTGAGCCCGTACATTTCTTTGTGACTCAAAAGACCTAAAAATCAAACAAAATGTAAACACCTGGGGACCACTGACGGTGGGCCATCAGTCAGGCACTCAGGAAAATTAGGGCTGATTCTTGAGGATAGTTGCCTGGACTTGCCATCAGAGAAAGAAATGAAAACAAATAGGGTTTGAGATGTTTGTGCTCTGGTCATCAGGCCTGTTGTTTAAGAAGCTATCATTAGTTACACACAGTGACCCCTCCAAAAACACAAAATCAGAGAGTAAAGGAGAATCTGGCCTGATACATTTTTAAAGAAACCCAGAGATATTTTGGGTGAAGCCACAACTTTTGCCTTGGCTAAGAATCATGAACATGAATAATATGGCATGTACTTGTTGTCTGTCCTAGAAAAAACAATCATAGTTAAGTCATAAACAAAACCAGTTGAGAGAAAGGGAGTTTAAACTACCACTGGTAAGCAGGTTAGTTTGCTCATGAAATACCTCATAAAATGTATCGAGTGTCCACCTCTGCATTTCTCCCTCTCAGTGATGGGCTTCTGTAAGGTTTTGTCAATTTTGTGATGGCTTCTAAATCTGACAGCACGAAGAGCACCATTAGGATGCTAACATTTGAGCATAAATAAGGTGGTGGCCTTTTTTTTAAAGGACTTCACTTAGAGAACTTTATATGTCCTTGCTGCTGTGGTTCGGCAGAGAGAACATCTTTGAGGCTATCCTTTTAAAGGGAACTGACTGTGAAGACTAGATAAAGTCTGTTCTGCAGAGAAATCAACATGGTTTTTGCAGCTTTTGCTTTTATTGAGCCCAATTGTTTCCATTCTGAGTGTAGTCCTTTTGAACTTTACTTCTGTAACAGATCTTCTTGCCTTATGGTCTGGAGCAACCACAAAGACAATCTTTAAAAATCACTTCTGTGCACCTGAGAGACACTAAATTCCCTTCCACTGCCTAGGACAACCTTATTCTAGATGGAGTAGAATAAGAGCTGATCCAGTGTCTCAACAGTGTTATTATACAATCAGCATGTTCTTTTCTCAAGCGCCCAAGAACAAAGAAACCCAAACATATCATGACTAAAGCATTGTTAAGATAAAATAAAAATTCTTCAGATTTCCATATATATGCTCATTTCCATATGTTATCAAGGTAAACTCTAGCAGATGTGTAGATAAGGGATGACTAGGGCAGTAAAATTCAAGAGAACTGGGTTGCTGCCAGGTGTGATACAGGCTTTCTGGTTAAAATGGTCTCTTACCATTAAGTGTCATTTTCCCATTTGTGAATAGGAGACAATGCTGATTCCTTTTCTTGTCCCAGTTACAAAGAGTTTATAGCCTTTTTTGGGAAGACAGTGTCACACATCCCACCCCCCCCCACCCCCCCCGGAAGAACTCAGGGGTTATTTCAAGACAGGGAACCCACAGACACTAAGCTAATATAAATAAGAAATTATAATTGCAAGGACTAATTTGCTATTAATTCAACTGAAAGATTATTCAGGTTTGTATAAGGCAACTATTCTGTTGGCTGGTCTAAAGTATTATGGGATTTTTTAGATGTCAAATTGTCCTAGTTTACAGTATGCTTGAGTGACACAAGTGTTACTCAGTTCAATTTATTGAAAGTCAGTTGAATAAGCCTTTTCATTTTCTCACTTACTTTTGAGAGATGTTTGCCCAAAGTTAACTCCAAAATAAGGCAACAAGGGGTTTGCAAGTGAAAAGATACCACCAAGTGTTGATAGCTCCTAATAGATGATGTCTTCCAGAAATAGCTTGGAATTTCATTTCTACCTCAGATGGAGTGGAACAGACCAGATGGAATTTTAGGCAAAAACAGGGTGGGTCAGAGACAGATGAAAAATTAAAGATTACTTAAAAGGAAACAAAGGCAACATGTGAATTCTGAGATCCATTAGAAACATAAATGCTCACATAACCACTACAGAGCAAGTGGTAAAGCAATGACATGCAGTTTCCTTGAACAACAACAAAACCCACCCATTTGCTCCTGTGAAGAAATGTAATCAAACATTTTCTTCACTTTTGGAAGACATTATCTCATAAGCTTTTGAATTGCAGCAATGTATAAAGTAAAAAATGAAAAAATATGGGTTTTTTTTTCCATTATTGAAACTAAAAACATTCAGAGCTCATTTAAAAATGATGACTTCTTGTGGTTTCGATCAGTTCCAGTGAAGACTAAGGAGGAGAAATTTTCTGCGCCTCTTCTTTGTCCTGCAGGATGAAGCTGTACAGGCAGATGATACACTCAAGAGATATGCACATTTATAATTTTGGATCCATTTGTCATCTTTCTGGTAGGCCATTTACTCTATGCTTGCACCCACATCAGTAATTGAAAGTGTATGCAGTGGCTGAATGCTATAAGGAGACCAGAGGGGATCTAAGGGCCATGCTGAGCCTTTGGGGGCATTCCTAGTGGGTGACTTCAAAGAGGATTCTGTCTATCTTTTTCCCTCTAAAGGAAATGTATTCATAGGATGGCTTTGAGTGCCAGCCTATGATCACCTGTGCTGTCTAAGAGAAAATTAAGATAATGTCCTCATCAGTTGGCTTTTTGAAATACTCTGCTGATATTACATTTGCTGCCAAGGTAATTTTTATGAAGAATTGGGACAGAAGGAACTGTAGTTCAGACGCTGCCTGCACATTTTTGGCAGTGGATGAACTCGACACAAATGCTTCTCTGTGTGCTCAGTGAGGGAAAGGTGCTGACGTGCATGGGAGGCTGTGGAGGTGAGCGGGACCTGGCCTGCCCAGCTCTCAGCATGGTTGACCATAGTGCACAGCATTGGAGGATTCTCAGGCATGGGCACAAGGAGCAAGAAACCAGCCAGGTTTTCTGGTAAAAGTCTGTGTTTCATCAGAAAGGATGTTTCCTCGGTACATTTTTATATTCACAAACTGGTATTCTGTGATCTGAATTTTAAAAAAAAA
>JAWWEW010000041.1:37174605-37235060 GCA_035583185.1 Anabacerthia variegaticeps
GGGGGGTGTGCAACCTGAGATTATTTCTTCAGTGCAGGATAAGAGGTAATAAGAAGCATGGTACTAAATGTCAAAAAAAAAAAAAAAAAAACCAAAAAAAAAACCACTGGTGAGGTGTATAAGCATATGTGTGGTTTCTTTGCTATAACAATAGAAACATCTGCTTTGGGACACTTTTGGCTACTGACTGCAGCATACTGTTAGCTACTTTGTCTATATGTCAGTAGAGAAAAGAGAAGTTGAATGTAATAAAACCCATAGGTAATCAGCAATAAAAAGAGAAAATCTTAAAAAAAATTAATTTGCGGGAACATCCCAAATCTCAATGCTATCACAAACTAACCCACTCAGTTGTAAAATTATACCGGAAGCTTTTTACAAGCAAGCTTTCCCAAGCAATCCATCACTCCTTACCTTTGCCTGGGACACATATATTGTGAGCACAATATTTGACTTAATATTTCTGCTTCTATGACACATGGATGTAAATCAACTAATGCTGTAATAACTTTTTCTTTTGGAATGGTTGTCATTAAAGAAAGGATTTAGACTAAGTTCTGGGGAAGAAAATGTTGCTGTTATCCTTATTTCACTTATTTATTCTGAATTGCTTTTTTACCTTTTAATTACAGCAACTTTTTGAACAATTGCAGACTTTCTTTAACCTTGAAAATAATTTTGCATTCTATTGACCCTCTCAAACTGTATTAAAAAACACTTGGTAAGTTTAAATCTCATAGTTTACCATTACTAAAGGTCAAAATTTGGGTCTCACTCAGTCCTTTAAAGACCAAACCACTGGAAAATAATAACTAACGGGAACTAACAGAAGTATAGTGGTGAAAATGTCACTATTTCAACTGAATCTTCTACATCCTCAACTTCACTACATTTACTTGTATACTGTGTAGTTAACATTTAACTCAGACATGTCTTCCAAAGCACCTATAGAGAACATGTTCCAATCTTCAATAAGAAAGAAAGAACAACATTTTACCACTTAAGAGTTTCTGCATCAGCAAGGATATTTACTTGGACAAAAAGTAGGAACACACTCTCAAATTCTCTCATTCTCCACCTGCAATAATTCAGAACAAACGGCAAGCACTTTTTCTCAACTTCTTCCCTCGGCCTGTCTCCAAAGGTATCAGATCTATGGCACCTCAATAAAATATTCAGGCTCATGTTGCCACTCTGCTTACTCAGTTGTAGGATTTCGTGGACCACATCCCCATTAACATCCATGGCGATGCACAAGACCTACAGCTCCAGTTGCCTCACAGAGCCCTCACAAGGTAGTCCTGTTCCTTCCTCTCCATCTTCCTCTTATTTCATGCCTAAACTATGTTGCCATTTTATAAATTTCAATTCCCATCTTCTCTCTTCTTCATTCCAGTTGTTTATTATAGCTCCGGATGGCTACAATGCAAGATGCCAGAGCTCTCACTCGTTCTAAATCCTCTCCTTCACCTTCTATCCTCCCTCTCTGTGCTCAATTCGCTCCATATACAGCTGCATCACAGCTGTCACGGTGAATGGCAAAGATGTCCTTTTTCTGATAAGACTGTGCCTGTGGCACACAGAGTTCCTTCGAACAGCTAATTAGCAGGAGAGAGGCCACGGCAAGGTTTGGTGCCGTCCGTCAAGCCTGCTGCCAATGTCAACATCATCAGCTGAGCTGTCACATTTGGCTCCTCATCTAGGGGGACTGGCAAAGTCTCTTTTTACAGCTAAGGAAAGATGGCGGTGTAGGGGTAGCAGAAAGTGGAGGGTCAGGCTCTGTCAGTGCTCACTAAGAAGTGTTTCATACCTGCTGAAACCCTTTCTACACATATCTTTTGTCTCTTCCAGCTACTGACAACTCTTAACTCTGACATCAAAAACAAGACATAAAATGCAAAGGTGGGACAGACTCAATTTTTGTTGTTGTAGAAAGAGGAGCTGATACACTTGTAACTGGCATGGTATTTGCAGTCACAGGTTTTGGAAACTTATTTAAGAGTGCTCATTTCCCAAACCCATCTTTTTCTAATAAGTAACAACCAAGAGCATACAATTTCTTGTGGGCTTTGGTTGTGTATGTTTTTTTTTGTTTGTTTGTTTGTTTTTTGTTTTGGGGTTTTTTTTGTTTGGGTTTTTTTTTTAACTTTCAAGGCAAGGCTTGCTATGCATACACTGAGCACTACATGCACATGTAATTAGCTGAAGCTAAACTTCAGTCAAAATGACAACCTTTGGACATCAGAAGCATTTTTTTTTCAAGCAGATGAAAATGTAGAAGGGAATAAGAAAGGAAAGTAAGTCTCTGATTAGGTCACTATAGAGCAAAAGGTTCTGGGATGCCTGTGGGGAGCTGCCATACTTAATTTCAATAGTGTTTAGAAATCTAAACTGTCAGAGTTAAAGCACAATATTTAGCTTTGTCCATTAGTGTGGGCATGATGCCATCACATCAGAAAGATGCACTCTGAGCCCAGCTATTGTGCCAAATTTTAAAATAGGGTGCATTTTATTAATGTAAAATAATTTAAGTTGAAAGAGAACTCGGGTAATCATCTAGTCTAACTGCTCAAAGCAGAAGCTTACTTCAGTGCACAACCAGGTTGCTCAAGGCTTTGTCTAGTCTAGTCAGGCTTGGAGAATTTCCATGGATGGAAAGGCTCCATTGCCAGTTTTAGCTTCATGCAGCTGAGTACAAAATGGCTCTTCTCTCAAATCACACCTGGTAAAAGACTATGCCTGTGTCATCCAGAGTTTCACAACTCTCATGACCTGTGAAGTCTTTGTACTTCACAAAGCACAGTCATGCTGTTGCCCACGCTCACGTAAGAAAGGGACATCTTTATCACAGACTTCTAAGGAATAGCATAAGGATATGTTATTTCAATGCAATATTTATTTAAAAAAAAAAAAAAAAAAATCCAGAGTATCAAAAGGACCAAACTCTTACTTCAGTAGACTACATAACCTGCTCGAAAAAGGCCTTCTCAGTGCAGTAAATTTTTCAATTCTTTTGCCCTATTTCCTTCATAATTTCATTTTTATTTCAGAGTAAATATTTGAAAGGGGCAAATATCAGGTTTATAATTAGTAGCTATGGAACCCACTTGTTGTGATTAATAAACTTCCAATTTATTTCTCTCATTTGTTTTTATTACTCACTTTGATATTGTTACATGAAGAAAGGGCAACTACCTTTATTTTCACTTGAATGATTTGCCAATTGTAGTTTAAAATTAGCTCCTTAAATGGTGATATAGAATGTATGGCACAAGCACACAACTTTTAGCAAAGAAAAATTGGATTAGGTTGAACAGCAAAAAAAAAATCAGAATAGAATTATTAGGAAAAAATGGATTTATATTGAAAGTTATGGATTATTTCTTTATGATTGTAATGGGTCATTAACAAAATCAACCTCAGTTTAAAGAATATTTTTATGATGTCATGCTTAAATTAAAAAAAAAAGAAAAAGTAGGCTACATTTCCTCATTTCCCTTGTTCGAGTCTTCTACTTCACAATGTCTTTAGTAAGACAGATTTTGGGTGGTGGGGTTTCTTATTTAAGTTAGAAGAAATAGTTGTTTGAATAGAATCAATTAAATTTTACACATATTACTGAGAAGTAATTGGAATGAGGTTCTCATTAAGATTCACAAAGGTACAGGCATGTACTTAATTTCCTCAAAGTCTGAGTTACATTTCCAAGAAAAATATGGAAAAAGTATTTCTTTCTTTCAATCAAAATGTTACTCTTGGTTTTCAGTTAAACTCTTTTTTAAGCTCCTTATTTTCAAACATGTCTCCGAGACATCTGCACCCAGGAATTTCACGATTGCCCTTTCTGCCAAATTTATGAAGTTAAAGATCAAAATTCATACTCATTAAAATCTCTCTGCATCAGTTTTTCAGACTTTGAGAACTTTGAATTCCATCTGACATTGGGTTTTGGATTTCATTCGTACAAGAAAGAAGTCGTATCAGAGACATGCAGTGCACACTGGATGACTTAGTAAAACTGCTTCAGCTGAAGCATCAAACACACTGACAGGGAACAGTTGCTTGCACTGAAACACAGTCTAATGTGACTTCCAGTAGGATTATAATTAATATCACAGCATTTGGGACAAGTTGAGTATTTTACCCAATGCTGGCCTTCACACTTTGAGTTCAATTTTTTTGCCTAAAAGGAACGGTATAAAATTATTCTATGTTTTGTCTTCTACTTCAAAACAGTTACCAAATAGCCTAATTTTAAAAGCTTTGTAAAAAAATCCCCACCAACCTGTGATCAGTTATATACACTGCTCAGTTGTTGCTTCATAAAAGTACCTCAGAAAACAAATTAAGTACATACATTTTACCTCCCAGATAAAAATTAACAATTCAGATCTACACAAATGATATAGAAACGCCAGCTACTTTATTTCAACTGTCAGCTGAAACCAGTGAAATGTAAAATAAATTTTGGTAATGCATAGGAAAAAAAAAAATCCCTAAACCCCTAAAAGTCTTTTCCTGCATATAACGGCAGAATGGAAATCCATCAAGACCTACAGAGTAAAAAGAAAAAATACAGTCCCTGATCCAGCAGGCACTTAGACCACAGATTCCAAAAGTGCAAAACAAAGAGAGAAACACAACACCCACACAAACATAAATATGTGATACATACACAATATGTTTGTGCTAATCTGCCACATAATAGGGTGGGAACTCTCGGCCATGGTGTACTAGGACCATTCTTATGTATGCTGATTAATTAAAAGAGATGAATAACGAGATTAATTAAATTATTTTAGTAAACTAAACTATCTATATTTTAGTAAACTAAACTATTTAGTTAACTATTAAGCTTCCACTCATTCATACTGCCAGTGGAATAAAAATATTGTGATGGGAAGAAGTAGATAATTTACTAATTATGTTTCAGAAGGTCTCTATTAATTCAGCAGAATGAGGTAACAGCTATGAAAAAAGCATCAAAACAGTGTATTTAAAACATCTGAAAATACAAAGATTGTTGTGGTAACTGCCAGAGCACACAAGCTGAACCAGGAGACAGTGACTACAAAACCAAAAATGCAATTGTGGATCTGACAAAAAACAAACAAACAAACCACAATATTTAAGAATCTTATGTCCTCTGTGAAAGGAAGGAAGAGAAAGTTTTAGAAAGACCCATTAAAGAGAAAAAAAAATAATCTTACTTGAAGAGTGTGAGGGGAGTGGAATGGTATTTTTTCCTCCATTTTCCAGTCAGTTCTACTCTGCACTCCAATTCCAGTTTTTCCCAGATGTAAGTGAACTACATTAATCTTCCACCTGCTTTCAGATACCATTAAGCTTCCTGAAAATAAACATTATTCTACAAATCTGCAAGGATTTCTATTTTTGAATACTTGTGATTCACCCAGTTACTACAATGATGTAACCCCTAATTAAAAGCATATTCTTAGATAAAGAGCAGACCACCTGACAGTACAAAAAGATTTAATGCACTTCTGAAGTTCACAGAATGAATTCTGAATACTTTTGATTTTGAAATTTTATTTTTATGATCTCCACGCTTTGTTTGGCTGACCCAATTATGCTGGAATAAGACAAACGTTTATGTAAGTGCTTAGCCTTGCATAGAACTTCCTCTCTGTTTATAATGGTCTGATTTCAGTTCCTCTGAATTGTGTCGCCTATTTCTTTCAGTTGTAAGGGATTGATTTAACCCCTTTCAAACACAGAAGAAATCATCGCTCATACAGAGATTCACTTTCTGTGTTGACACTGAGTAAAATTTGTGCTGGTCTCATGGAAAGCCACACGTGCAGCTATTGAGGTCCAATCCTTTGAGTGAAATGAGATATGGCAAAATGGCCACCCCAAGCTGGAAGTATCCCACGTATATCAATTTAGACAAAGCCATTTACTTCACTGTCAATATTGCTAGGGTGATTCTTTTTTTCAAAGGGAAATCTCTAAGTCATGTTTCTGAATAGCAATTCAAGGAGACGGAATTCAAAAGGAATTCTTAATTCAGACTGGTGAGAATCATGATAACAGACTCTTAGTTTACCTGCTTGAGATAAATAACAAAGTTTATTTTATTACAAAATTCACTCTGTTAAAAGTTTTTACAAAAGAGAAGATCAATGCAATGCTTTCTTTAGAAATATAAAAGAAACCATTCACAGAAGTAATTTTTTAAAAAGAAAACAACAATAATAACCATTCACACTTTATTCAGAGACATAGTGTTTAATGATACATACTCGACTGCAATGCAATGAGAAACTCAGTATTAAAAAAAAAAGTGAAATGTTTAATCTGTAATTATTATTGCCTAGATACCATACCAGCAAAAGGCAAATATTCTGTAACAGTTCTATTTCTCAAGAAAAGATCAAAAATTATTTTGAATAGAAGACCTGTATAACTTTGAGCTGGAAAGAAAATGAACAAGGAAATATGTATTTTTACTGCTCATTATTACAAAACCTTACATTCTACTACAGGTAGGGCAGATCCCTTTAGAAATAATTTTTCATCCTTTATTCACTGTACAAACAAGTATGAAGGAGAAGCAAACACTGCCATCTATTAAAATAGGATCCCTGTGCATATTTCCATGAATGGCAAGGCAGCAAACTCAGTTTGAAGGTTCCTAATTCACACTTCAAGATATTGCATTTTCTTTGTATGCTGTTCCATACTGGATTTTATTTGAGCACGCAGTAAAAGCTGTTGCCAAACAGGGTTTGCCAAGAAGAAGAACATTTATTGAGGTAATAAAAGAGGAGGATAAGAGAACTGCACTAATGTCTTGCTGTACAAAGGTGAAAAAATGCAAGAAAAGACTAAGAAATTTTCTCAAATTTTCAGGGAAATGTCTGTTCAGGGCATGTCTCTCTCACAAACTATATTTCATAGAATACACTTCAGGTTTGTGAATACACAGAAGCAGAGATTTAATCTTCTCTTGAAATTGTAAACCACTGAGCATTTAACAGTCACACTAATCAAATACAAAACACACACAGAAAGAAATCTTTTTTTAGCTTCTTATCAATTACTGATTTACTTTAACTTCTTAAGTTTCTCTCTTCCTGTCTTAGTGAAATTACCTTCAGATACTCAAAGGGGTCTGAAGGGATAGAGGAATACAGATCACATTCTTATAAACACAACTGGATAAGACAAAGACACACTCAACTACATCATTTCTATTTTGTTTGTTCTAGAGGAAAAAAACCCAAGTAAGAAGTCCATTTCCAAAATGGGGCAAGGGGAGGGAAGAGGTGGTGGGAGGATCCAAACAGAACCAAACCCAACACTGAAGGAGAAACCTATATTTTATACTTAAAATTTATATTCCCACTTGTAACTGTTCTGCCTCCACTGCAGTCCCAGGTGCTTCTGCACTAATACCCAAATAAAACCTTCGGCAGTCATGGTAGTGGAATGAGCTACCAATAACTGCTAGACCAGTCTACCCAAGCTCCCAAAGGATGAGGGGTGAGAATATTTCAGTCCACACTGAACACAACATTGTCATAGTTAAATTGGCATCTACTTGAACAGTAACGTGCATATATCTGCTGCAATCGTATTGCTGGACTAAAGCATAAAATCAACCTGAGATATCACTAGGGGTGTTTGGACAGGTTTTTTCTTCTTCCTCTGACATGGTGGGGAAAAGAAAAAAGATTAGTCTACCTCCATTTTGTGTCACTCATACTCCTATTGCTATGATAACAGGCAAGCCCAATTCTCAAATGAATCTATACTCTAGGAGCTTCTTGACTGCCATCCCATTCCTTTGTTATTGCCAAGATCACCATGAAGATATGTATAGTCTTTCTTCACAGTTAAAAATTCCTAGAGAATCCTAAACCCAGAGATAAACTATTTTTGGACATATATATGGGTAAATCAACTCAATTTAGTCCAGAGGACTCTGAAGATGCCTTTCAACTTTCATGTTTCTGCTGAAATTTTACAACTCCATGTTTCCAACCTTTTATGATTGAATGCCTTTTGAGGACCAAAAGAGTTGCATAAGGGACAATGTGATAAGACATGTCTATAAGCATAAAAATGGAAAATGCCAAATGATAAATTAAGGTTGAACTACTCAAATTAAAAAAAGTGAAAAATTATATGTGAAATTAAAGTATATCTAGGTATCTTCTGAAATCCCACACCTGCTGAAACAGATTCTGTTTACAATCAGACGATGTTTAACACTGACACTTCCCATGCTAAATTTTGGAACTTAGAGGTTTGACACAACAATTTTAAAGCTGAGGAAATAATAAGTAAGAATGGCTTTATCACCTTTATATATTAAGTAACCCATTTAATAAGTAGTTCGTGTCCTAAGAAAAAACACCCTAAATTAAGATACCTCCATCTTATGTTAAATAAGCAATTGCTGACTGAGAGTTGAGAAGTACTCAGAATTCAAGGACAAATCTTTTCTCAAATGAGATGAGAATGCCAAAGAAAGATAATCACAGTATTGCATGAAATGACTGAGTGTGACACTATTAGCAAATCTGCTCCTGTTGGTAGGTCTTATGAAAGATCTTTGTTGCACCTGTCAAGATACTGCACACTCTAAGCATTTCAAGTTATTCTGTAAATGATGACTACCCCAGCCTTCCAATGACAGTTACTCTGAGCCCAGTGTCCCTGCAACACTGTTCATCATGCAGTGTGGATCTGACCTGGACATGTTAGTGTTCATTTGCCAGAGCATTCTGAAAATCAGGTTATTGAGCTTAATAGAAAAACAAAAACAAAACCAAAAAATCAATGAAATAGAAATAGAAAACCTCTGGGAAACCTCTGCAAGAAATTTCCAACACAGGAACCTAATAAGATTTGCCAAATTTAAGCAGACTTTGAACTGCTGACTGAAAAGCAGTATTTCTGCAGCATATTTTTACAGACTTTTACCTCATGGCACTAATGTAAAATATTTTTCCTTTGTTTAGTTTTATATAACTAATATAAATAGTCTATATAAGACATAGTAAAATAGCACACACAAAAAAAAAAAAATCCCACAAAAAACAGATGGTTGAAAATGGCAACAAACTTGAAGAGAAAACAGAAACATAAAAGAGAACCCTTGAAGTGATCAAGGAGAAAGTCAGTGACACAAACATGAAGACTCCCTAGAAACATACCTCATAAAGTCTTTTTCCAGCCTTCTGCAAATGAGAAATTATCACATAGGGATTTCATGCACTGCTGTGAGAAGAATACTGTCAACTTCACCAGGCTGAGTTGACTGCTAAATGATTGTGAAAAACTAGTCAGCTACTCACAGCTCAAGGTGATTATCCATAACGAGCTTCACTGTAGAAAAAAATAACATCAAGTGCTCCAGAGAGAGCAAGTCATGGAATTCACTGAAAGTATCTGTAAGTCCAATAATTTTACATGGGAAAGCTGAATGGTTTGTAAAATCTTAGCTTCCGACTATGGATCTCTGTTAGAGTTATGTCTAGCTTGGCATTACTATACAGTCTTCACTGCCAGCTATCTAGGAAATTTTGTACTTTTCAAACATTCCAACTAGATTACTGTTATTTACCACATGTACTACTATATACCATATACACTGCTATATGTCACAATTCTTAAACTAATACAAAATGTGACTGCCCAAGAGAATAAGTGAATACATAAGCACAAATATCTCACATATTCTCTTCCTTATTTCTATATTTCTGGAATAACAAGGTCTTGTTCCTCATCCAAAGACTATCAGCACATCATGACCTATTTACATCAGTTACCAACTCCTGTTCAGATGGTCACAGTCTTAAATCCTGCAAATAATATGAATCATAAAAAGAGATAATATGCAGTTGGGTCATGAGCTGTCAGAACAAAGCCACAAGCAGGACACAACGCTAAAATGGGAGCTGCAGTTTTGACCTTAGAGTGATCCATATTATTGACAGAGCAGAACTTAGTAGGCATAAACAGAAGTGTGACTCAGCACTGCACAGAACAGAGTTAGGACTTATATCCTCCCCACTACTTTGTGACAATTATATAAACATTCCTTCTTCTCAACTAACAACTGCAACAAGGAGCCTGGAGACCAAAAGAAAGGACACCATAAAAATTCTTCCTCCTTCAGAATAAGTGAGCCTTTGCCAGAGTCTCATTGAACTTCTAAAATGGTATCTTGAACTCCACTCTACCTACTTATTACAAGTCTTTAAGGGGTTTCTGGCATTTTTTTCTTATGATAGGGAATATTTAATGATGGATACATAAGCTGAGTATATTCCATAAGTACAGATACAATCAAAAACTATGTACTAATTTAAGTCAGGTATTACATTGCATCACAGGTCACTGAATAGAGCCTGTAGGCTCTACTTTCTTGCCAACAGTATTATAAAAATCTAAGTGTTTTCTTTTGAAATGCTGCTGCTTTTCTATCATGTGAGAGAGACAGAATAAATTCAGATGCCTCAATTGTACAAGCAAGCATGCTTGCTTGTATAACTGCTCATTTTCCTGAAGAGCATGTAATTCCTTTGAAGGATCTGCTAAATTGTAACAAACAGTATTTCTGAAAACTCACAATAAAACGTGAGATTTTAAAATGCCATTAGATAGCGTTGGGAACTTGTCAGATCCCACACAATTCATCCCCCCATCCAATGACGCATGGTATTTGGCAGATAGCATACTTATGCTTTTTATTTGTAAAAAGAAGTCAATTTTTCCTCCCATGTTTCTGACCTTTATTCTTATTATTCTTATTATCAAATATTTTTTTTTCCAGTTTCACTGAATTTTGCAAAACTACCCCTTGTGAGTAATGTCAGAAGGATTCTGTCCGTGTCTTGGAATGAGATATTTGACACAGTTTATGCAGTCAGCTTGTCTATCTACTCTACTTAAATAAGAAAAGTTTAGATTAAAAAGAAGTTCAAGATCAGGAAAAAATTGCATAGTTTTATGATTTTGTATCTCAGGATTAGCTATTATACCTAATCAGTATTTAAAAATAGCTTAATACAAAGAATAGTTTCTCCAACCAAGTTCAGAGATTTCCCTCTCACTACCAGAACTCAACACTTGTGGGAGAAAAATGTGTTGATAAGTGACTGAAAAAAGGTAGACTAGCTTGAATTTGATTGTCCTCTATGATCCCTGTTACCACTTTTCTGCAAGGTTTATCCAACTTGAAATATCATTGTTATTTTAAGATCCCTAATTAGTTTCCTTATAAAAAAGTCACTCAATCCAGGAAGGCGCTTCTTTCAATTTAATTACATAATGACTATTTTCAGTGATTGGCAAAAGTTCTTCCAAACACTATATTCAATCTGTATTCGACCAGGGACAATCTGTACTGCCTACATAGCATTACCTCATCTCACTACCTTTTACAGCAGCTACACACTATCTATTGAGATTTCAGGATGTAATTTCCTGTGAATGACACAAACTGATAACAATCCAAGTCATGAAACTGAGAACGATATTCACTTACTTTTTAGAATATTGAAAATATATGCTACATCAATTGCACAAATAATTGAATATTTTTGTTTAAGAAGCACTTCAGTGCCAGCACCCTGCTAGAAAGCAATAGCAACGTACATTGTTATTTAGTTGCTCCATCTACCCTTCCTATAAGATCAACATTGTTCACAAAAGATCAATAGAACCATTATAAAATGTGTTTGCTATAATTAAGGAGGCAGGAGTCTTATATTTATGCTGCAGGGTGCATTAAAATACCAACAGACATCAGGACTCTCAGCTACACCAGTTATTCCTCACTAAACCATGTTTTATTTATTTATTTGCTTCAAGTATCACCAATTTCTACTCCCTCATTAAGAACCCTATGCTCTAAATTGAAAAGCTCTGCAGGAAATAAATTTTTTCACATCCTTTGGTGAGGAAAGAGAGTTTAAACAACACTGAGTGCAAGGAATAGGTAAGGATTATACTCCAAATTCCTCAGAAAACAAAGTGGGAAATTTCTTCAAAACTAAATAGGGAACAAAATAGGGAGGGGTTGTGGAAGGAAGAAAGTAATCAAACAACCATTTGTGTATGTTTAGATAAAAATGCACACACACACAAACACATCCCATAAGCACATGGTTATATAGCTTTGCACCTGAAAAGAATCTTACTACCATCAATAGCCATTTTATTTCTGCAAAGCACATAACTTACTTTTACATTTTTGTAGCATTTAAACATTATGATGGAAGACTGAGATTTCTATTTTGCTTATTTGTCAACTTTTGTAGCAACATTTTTTAAAATGTTCTCAAATTATACGTTTGTCAGAAAAAGGATGTAGACTCTTATCCACTATGCCTGATACACACTCAGTAAGGTCTAGTACATATTAAATACTCCTGAAATATACCCAAACCAACTGAATACACACTTAGGAACTCCGACAAAGACTGAAGTATAGCATGAAACACTGTTGGACTATCATAGCAAATAAATAAATACAAGGGAATATTCACTGACTTAAATGGTTGCAAATATCACAGGATAATAACAGACCAAGAAGCAAAGCTGCAATTTCTTTTTCAGGACCATATACTAGTAGTGTTAAGTATCATAGAATGGTTTGGGTTGAAAGGCACCTTAAAAATCACCTAGTTCCAATCCGCCTGTCACAGGCAGGGATATCTTCCACTAGACCAAATTGCTCAGAGCCCCATGCAATCTGGCTCAGAAAACTTCCAATGATGGGGCATCTACAGCTTCTTGGGGCAACCTGTTCCAGTGCCTCACCACACTCAAGTAAAGAATTTCTTCCCAATATCTAATTTAAACCTACTCTCAGTATAAAGACATTCCCCTTTGTCCTGTCACTATGTGCTCTTGTAAAAAGTCTCTCCATCTTTCTTGTAGGCTCCTTTCAGGTATTGCAGGTTACCTTGGCAATAACTTCAAAACCTTCTCTTCTCTATGCTGAACAATCCCAATTCCCTCAGCTTCTCCTCATATTAGAGGTGCTCCATCCCTCTAATCATCTTGGTGGCCCTCCTCTGGACTTTTTCTGACAGGTCAATGTCCTTACTACACTGGGGACCTCAGAGCTTCAGACAGTACTCCAGGTAAGGTCTTCTGAGAGTGGAGTACAGGAGGCAGAAGAACTTCCCTCACACACAACGATATATAGTTGTATAATACTATATATGTATAATAATATATATAATATGTATAATAAAAAAAGGAAGCAGAATAAGTTACAAAAGGAGCAATTTAGAAGCACTTCTAGGGCACAGAGGGTTGGCATTAGGAGAGCAAAAACCCACCTAAATCTGACACTACACTTGCAATGCACATAAGAACAACAAGAATTTCTATTATGATGCAGATAGTGAAAGGGTGAATGACAAAAATGTCTGTTACTGAACAGTGCAGGTATCTTAGTGATAGCAGGCATAAACAAGGCTGAGGTACTGAATGCTCCCTTTGCCTAAGTGTTCACTGACAAGGGCTCCCAGGCCTCTGCGAAGAGGGACCATGTTCACACTGGAATGCAACAACCAGCCATGGATAAGGATCAAGTCAGGGATACATGTCATATTAAGAATAATTTTCTTTTTTTAACTCTCAAACTGTGATAGTAAGACTGAATTGAGACATAAAGCTATCAAATACTCTTAACAATTTTTTCCCAGTCCATTTTGTATTCCAGTTAGAACACTCAGCTCCATGGCATATTCATAATTAAACACACCTAAAAATACCATAGAAAATTACTCTTAAACCAGATTAATTTTAAAATGTTTTATTTCAAAGTGAATAGAGAAAAAAATAAGCTAGTATTTCTTGACAATACTTAAATTAGAACTGAAGTTTAACAGTGTATTTTTTGCACATATAGCAGCTGACATACTGCAGAAATATAAAATAAACCACTACTTCAGTTACCCACTGAAAATAATCCGGCAAGGGTTTGCAAATAATACATTAAATGTACAATTACAATGGAATTGTTAGTGATTTATTTAAGAACTGAAGAACAGCACCCTTTTAGAAAATAACCCAGCAGGTTCCTAGTAAATGATCTGTAATATACAAGCCAGACTAGTTGAGCTAAAATCCAACAAAGCATTAAGTGTGCCAAGGAAAAAAATGAAGAAAAAACAAGCAATTGGAGAACAGTAAGCAAAACCTCACATTTAGGAAAGCCTATCATGTATTTCAAAGCCCAACTGCAAAGATTATTCACATTCAATTACTATCCATCTTTCCATCCTACTATATCCAAACTAGGTGCAATTTCAAGTCACTATTCACAAAGCAGAAGAATGCAGAAGAATTTTGGTATGGATCACCGTTTTCAGAGGTTCTGTGCCTTTTTCTTGTGTTTTCAATGTTTTCAAAACCATTTCAAAACCATTGTATTTGAATTTTATACTTCTGTTCCAGCCAATTTGCCAGAGGTATGCGTTTAAAAAAATTCTCAACAAAATATACTTTGAGCAATAATGGGATCTGTCTTGCTATGTCCTCACCTACAGTTATTGTCTTGCCAAAAATTTATTTCAGAGAAGGAAAATGCAATGAAAGGTTTCAAATGACAATACGATAACAGCTCTGCAGACCTGCATTACAGGCCACAGTGATTTCCTCAACATTATGCTTAAAATAAATTAAGACAAGAAATGTAGACATTTGTAACTTTACAACCAGATGAATACAAATGCCATTTTGGTCCAAAAACTGCCTTAGGAAGAATACATCAGATATTTTCATTAATAGCTAAAGGATTTCATTCCATTTGCTGCTAAGTAGACTGACTCTACTGAACTGAAGCATTTTAAGTGCACTGAACATACTATTTGCATTGTAGAATTTTATGAACTTAGCTTTATACTGCAGAATTAACTCCTTTTACATATTTAATATGAAATATGACCTTACTACAGTGCTAAAAAAACCCCCAAAATCTTACCTCCTGTGCAGTATATTCCAACAGAAATTCATTTCTGAAACAGGTGAAGTAAAACACTGTAATACTGTGATCTGATTAAAATAAGTGATTGCCTGTCTAAATATGGAAACCAGCTGTATTTTAGCTCAGAGTTCAAATTTACCTCTCCTTATATAAAACTGCAATACGATTTTAATGGAAGATACCTTTCTAAGCAACCCACACAATCCACAAGCATTTCAGCAGCTGTTACAGATGTCACTGGAAATGTAAGCAAAAAATTCAATTTTTTCCTTCACATATTTTTAGAAATTTATGGAAAAAGCTAACAGAAATATGATTTATTTTAGTAGATTTTAATAATGTATTAGGGTATCAAAATTAAGAATATTCTGAGCACACAAAAAAAACCCCTCTGTTCATGATCTGCACACCCACACAAGTGTTCATTTTAGACAGACAACATACTTTATTTGGACCTTAGGACAGTGATTGTGACCAGAATATTGGTGACATTTTGAAGTAAGTTGATGTATAAACCTGCAGTATGTAAGATAAGAATATAATGAACATTAAAATAATCTTTCTGTACTGTCTTAAGCTTTCTGCCAGCTTTTCAGAGAAACAATTGCAAACAGGCTTCAAGGGGGGAAAAGTTACAAAATATGAAGACAGAAAGACACTCAGCATGACTTAAAAGTTTGGAGTTTTTTAACTGAAATCAGTGTTCGTTTCTTCATTTTAAATCCACAAACAAGTTTAGCCCTCTCTGAAATTTTAAAATCTATGAAACCCAAAGGAGTGCCAAAGCTAAGGTCTGTTCCCTCAAGAACAAATAAAATCTGTCTATAAGATGGAGGAATAAATGCTACAGTAACCTACAACTGACATTCATTCTGCATCTGTTCAGAACACAATTTTGCTTTTCCTATTCTACTGATGTAAAAAATCAAATCCATCAAGGCCCTGATAGTCTTAGACATTTCACTTCAGTACTATTAATGATCTGACAACCATCAAGAGAAAAAAATAATTAGTGTCAAGATCCAAAATCAAAAGTATTATATGAAAATATCAGTTCTTTCATGGGCAGAGCTCAATAGCCTTTGACTTTCACCAAGTGCGAGGCACCTAATCTTTCAAAATCAAAGTACCAGAACACATCTGGAGAAAAGAGATTATTTCTCCCAGAAGGAATTCCAATCTGCTTACTGGGTTTTTCTCTTTGGTTTTGCTTTGTTTGATTCAGAAGACATAAGGAAGCCGCACAATGGATTTATCTTTCACTGTGAACCAGAATCAAGAACTGAAGCAGTGTTGCATAACACAATACTCCCCCTTGCGCTCCCACAGAGTGTGAGGGGGAGTTTTGAGTGAAGAATGAATGCAGAATCATGTCCTCAGGCTCTACTCACCTCTTGTTTGGAGCTCCAGTGTAATTGTAACTGACTTAGAAAAGGCCAAAAACCTGCTCCTGCAGCAGTGCTTTGACTATAGAGCTTCTTATTCATGCTCTTCAAAATTAATAATAATGCCAATATATTTTCAAAGGGAGATTGAATTCTTCCTTCAATTCCACCATTCATAGGGTCCTCTCGCATGACCCTGTTCAGATCTCTTTTAAAAAGAGCAGTAATGGCTGAACTATACCTTTGATCCTGCCACCATTTGTTTTTTACATTCTAGCAGTATAGAATTGATATAGTTTCAGGGGCTGCTTTGAGAGTCTTTTTGTAGTTGGGAGCTCAATAATTCCTGCATTTAGGCTGCAGGAGGATCAAATCACAGCAATCTTTCAGACCAGATCCCTATCTTGATACAGGTACAGTCTCTAATTCCAGCTATGAACTCATAATAAACTGCAATACTTTGTCTTTCATCTAATCCTATAAAAGGTTGATAACTCTTAAAAAGCATTTCCTAAATATATGTGAGCTACATTTCTTTCCACATTTACAGCAAACTGATCTCACAAGCTTAGATGGGTGAATTTCTGAATAAGTGATATACTGTATGAGCAAGAATCTATAAACTCAGCCACAGAGGAGAAAAAATTCTCTTTGAAATCTTTTCGTTGTTTTAGGCACAAAACCTGTACAACCTCTGCACAGCAATTTTAGAGTTTATTCTTTAAATCCAAGGTCATGTAGCCATAGCAGCTAGTTCATGCTCAGAGGGGAGGTAATCATCCTCTGTTCTTCTCAGCAAGTGCTCTTTGCTGAGGTCAAAGAAATGGGGCATTGTAACACTGGAATCCATTACAAATTAGCATAATGTCACCACCTCTCTCTGTGACATTTAAAATGAGCACAGATGAAGGACAGCGTGGAAAACAACGCAATTACAAGTATCTGGATCCAACAATAGTTCTTGAAAAGAACAAGGAAGTGGAATTGCCTGTATTGAATGCTTTAACAAACTCCAGCATTTCTTGTGTTGCCTTCTTTCTCTGACATATCCTTAAACAAAGAAGAAAATTAACAAACAACAACAAAAACCAACCAAAACCCAGAAATTCAAGTCAGACTCACATCTGGAGGCAGGAAATCTGAATGAAGCACAACCAGAAGCTTTCACCACATTCAAACACAAAAAGATAAAACTGACATAAAAGTGAGAAGAACACCATCTCAGTGCCACAATGCAGCACTGCTGTGAGGCAATCTGTGAAGATGAGACCTATCTCTGCCTATACACTGATGTCTTATCAGACTTTAACACTTCTGAAAATTGGAAAAAAATCCATAAAACCAAACAATAACAGCAACAAAGCACCAAAAAAACCCACCACAAAATATAAAGGGAAAAGAAGCATACGAGCCTCAGAAACAAAATGTGTTGCCTTGTGTACACAGTCCAGTAGTAATTTCACAATATTTTTTAATCAGCTATGCTCAAAAATACTGGGAAGGAACAGAAGTAAAGGACTGAATAAGAAACAACTCATCTACTTTTCCATAAAAATTACCAACTTCATTTTCTTCCTACGTGTTTTAAGCTTTCTTAGGAAAAAAAAATAAAATGGAAGCATCTAAAAAGTCAGTCTTAACATATTCTGAAAACATTTTTAATTTTATGTCTTTTCTGAAACATGATAGCTAATTAGTTATTTGATTATCATAATCAGAAACACTAATCATTGCAGTCTTGATGAAAATTCAGTGATTATCCCAAGAGGGTTACGGTCCAGTAAATGTGTTGACAGGCTATTTGTTATTGTAATGGCAATGCATCATGATAACATATAGCAGAAAACAAAAGACAAATACAGATTAATATTATCCATAATACTTCAATACAAGAGAAAATGTAACATGAACTTCAGGTCAAATTATGTTTCCTAATCAAGCAAAATTTCTTGTAACGTAAGTTTTGCATTCAGAATACTACAGTATCCTGGTGAATGAAAATACAAATTCCACTAAAATGGCCAGCAACCAGTGCCAAGCCACATCATGATGTCTCCTTAAAATTACCTCACAGTTCATTGAAAAATGGTTTATTGTTTAAAAGTAAAATCAAAATATTGGAAATACAAATAAAAAACATGAGACAGCATCTCACCCTTTCATAAAGTTTTCTCTCTAAATTCTTCAAACATCTAAAAAACTATTTATTCTATACAATCATTATTATATGTCTTTACCTTTATATTAAAGTAACGTCCCTTTTGAGAAATACTTAGCAGTATCAGACCTTTTCTTGTGAAAATAACAACAGAAAACTGACATTTGGTAAACTGCTTTTCCCAAAGTTGCAGTTTGCCAGCCCACTTGAGGATTTATTTTTAACCACATTCCTTCAGCCTGTAATTGCTTATTTCTGCTTTCAATTTAACAAGCTGCAAGTGGAACTGTTCAGAGACGAAATAGTCATTGAGTTGTTTTAAAATACTAAATTACTATTATCTGTTCCATGAGTTGTAACCCTTTTCTCTCCTTCTCATTCATGTCTTCTTATTTTTATTATTTTCAGCAGGTAATATTAAATGTCATCCAAGCTCTACAAAAATACCAATGCCATTACTTTTCTTTTTTTGCCTCCTTCCCCTTCAAGACTAACACCTGCCAGAATCATGGCTGTCAAAACTGGCAGCTGGAAACTTTTCCCATACTTGCCAAAGAGTTGATTTGAGATATGCAAATAACACTTCTCCAAAAATTGTCCAAGGGGTCTCAAGAGGCACAACTGAGGTTAGATACTTCCTTTACAACTCTGTGAAGCCACTGTATCTTCCGATTTCCCAAAAATAGAAAGCAAGAATTGAAGACAAAGAAATGTCATTTTCACAATGACTTTACATAGAGTAGCTGTCTGTCACTCTACTGTGTAAATGTATATGGTTTCCATTCTCACAGGACCCAAGCAGTCTCAATATTTCATGTACATATACTCTCACCACGACTACCAAATGCAGAAAAAGTATTGTTGTATTTTAAGCATAAAGAACCGAGGCGCTAAAATGCTAAATAAACCTGGTACAATAAACATAAATTTTATGGATTCACATTAATGAATGGGAAATGAGTTCTTGCACAACATCTACTTCAGCTGGAAGTAAAATAAAGAAAAGGAATTATACTTGACTCATTTGTCAGGCATTTGAAGAAAACTCCAGAAAAGACACTACCTGTGTGTAATTTATTTCAGAGGTTTCCTGGCTGATAAGCTTTTGCCTTTACTCTAACCTTAATCTGTAGTTTAACTCCATTTATTCTTCTCTTTCATTAAGTGGCCAAGAAAAGAAGTACCATTGTGCTGTTTGCAACAAATTTTTGCAAATCTGAGATGTCATAGTTTCTCGAGTCGTCTTTTTTTTTTTTTAATTAAATAAAACCAAAATATATCAATAAAGTTTATAAGTCATGTCTTTAATATTCCTCATCATTCTTATTCTTACCTCTTGGACTTTCCCTAGCTTGCTCAACTCTTCTTTATACTGTGATGACCAAAACTTTTCAACATATTAGATATGGCCCCAGAAGGACTGACTTGAATAACTATTTTTCACATTTTGCACACAGTAAATCTCTTCATATATTTTACAGGATCATATTGTTAATTCATGTTTCATTTCTGACTGACTATCACCTGGTTAGCCAGATATTTTTGGCTTGGGGCAGTTAATGTCTCCTTTCTGAGTGTAACATTTCCCACAAATCTTGAATGAATATCAACTTGCCACTTCAAAGTTTTTTTCCAAAATTTTGATTGCAGATCCCCAACAGGCACCACATACATTGTTAAAACATTTATTTTATCTTCAAGTTTCAAAAGGATACACTAGTCTATCATTGACATTATTAATGAAAACACTGAAAATAATACTCTGTCCAGGACAGATGAATGCAGGACTCTGTTCATGTTTTCATAATCTGAAGGGAGGCTAACAGTAACTGATTGTTTCTAATACATCACAGAATGATGACGAAACACAGTCCAAGTTTGCCTACAGGAGTGTCATATGGGACATGATGAAAGGTTGTAATAAACTCAGGGTGTGTTACATCTACAGATTTCTATGCATGTTACTGTGTCAAAAGCATTCTTGAGTTAAATTCACTTCTTGTGCATATTAAATGCTTGCTCTAGACTATTTTCAAGGATTCACATAAGACTGGTTATGACACTATTGTTCTCTTTTTCTTATTTTGAAGCCCAGAAATATATTTACATTCCTCAAACCCTCTCCCATGAGTTCCCAAAATGTAAGAGATTTGGAGAAAACTCTCTTTCATTATTTTTTAATTTTATTCATTAATTTTAAGGTCTTTTTTTTTTAGGCAGCCATACTACAACATGTACCTCATCATAAGCCCTATATCCTCATGTTTTGCATGTACCCTAGGTACTCATTAAAACACTTTCATTGGACATTGTTCAAATAATTCTGTATGATGGTGCATTAAGACTGAAGCAAAAATAGCATGACATTCTTTAGGTTTCTCTACATCATTCTATATTTTCTCCCTTCTTTATATTTAAGGCCTTGAGCAACTTGCTCTAGTGGGAGGTATCCCTGATCATGGCAGGGTAGGTTGGGGTAGGCTGGGACTAGATGATCTTTCACTTCCCTTACAATCCCTTAACAGTCTATGATTCCATGATTTTATAGTGGAAAGATAGTATTTTCTAGTTCTTAGAGGTATATGAGATTGACCTAACCTTAAATGATTTTGTTACTACTTTCAAACTAACACACAGTTTCCATTTTGCACTACTTTATTTTATCTTATTTTTATTTCCAGGTTGTTTGCTTGATTCTTATGCCTTCTTATGTATACCTTTCTTCTGTTTTTTTGAGGGTTTTTTTGTGTTGTTGTTTTTTTGGTTGGTTGGGGTATTTTTGTTTGGGTTTTTTTTTAATGATTTCTTTCTTATTCAGGTTATCAAAGATATTCTGATGCAGTTTTACAGAGTTGTCTCTCCCTTTCGCACCACCTCTCAAAAGGGTTTGCAGCTGCACGCCTACCAGAGCCTGGGTCTTCAGTTCTCAATGAGCTTCCTTCAGATGATCTTCCTTCAAGAGCCTACTTATCTGTTCCCTAAATTTGACAAAGTCCATTATCTTCATTCTACTGTAGGCATTTCCCTCTCTGTGAGGAAGAAGACTGAAATGTAGGTTCCAAATGTTTATTCAAACATGTTCTTCAAATATGTTCATAATTTGAGACTTATAAAGTTGGGCGGGGTCACAAACAAATGTCACGAGCAGACTAATAAACTCAGGTCTTCAGAATGCCAAAACAATACCACACATACACAGATCTTTTTTCTTTTGCAAAAACTTGGGCACTTTTTCAGGAAATCTGAAAATGTATCTCAGAGTAACTTTCTCACCTTCACGTATCATTCAAAAGTATGGCTATTATAAACATTGACACGGTATTACCTATAGGAAAGAATATTTGATAAACAGAAACAGTGTTCTTATCTGTGATCACTATTTTGAAGAAGCTTGACTTGTAATTTGAATTCAGAAGTCCTGCAAAACACACTTTTTAATACTCTTTAGCAACTAGGAGAAAAAATCCAATTGTTTTCCTTAAAACTATAGAGAATATATATACAAAACAAGATGAATAATAGGATCCCAGAAGACTGACTTCGGAGCTAGACAAACTATGAGGTGTTTTTAAATTCAACCACAACATGAAACGTGAACTTATTAAAATGAAAACAACAAAAAAAGGCATAAATATGATAGAAATCTTGCAATATTAGAAGGCATATAATTCGTCTGATAAGCTGCAATTTCACTTGCCAAAATCATTATTAGCTACTTCACAACTATCTGTGAGCCTGGTATTACTGTCTTGCAAACAGGAGGAGAGTAAACACATTCTGTGGGATCACTGCACACTCAACCATGTGTCAACAAACCATAGCTTACATGTTCCAACCTAAACTTTGGATCACATCAGAGAAATTGTTTGTGTCGACATCATCAAAACTAGTTCTCATCAATCCCTAGCATTTTTCCTCAGAAGGCCTGAAAATATTTTGGCTAAAACATTAATTCCCTCGAATATTTAACATTCACAGTGTATTTTGCAAATGACTAAACAAGACTGGAGTGATGAATTTTGCTATCTAACAGAAGTGGTTTACCTCAGCAAATAATTTCTCACATTAATAATCTTTCTTACAGGAGTTGAGTGACCTTGTATAAACATATTCACTCCTTCTATCAAAAATTAAAACATGTAGCATGATTTGACAATCTATCATTTTCTTTCCTACAAAATTATAGAAAGAAGGTACAAAATCCCAAATGTGTTGCATAAATTACGCATGTTGTCTATACACTACAGAATTCTGAGAACATATGCGTTTCTGTAGCTTCTAATTGGGCTTTTTACAGATAAGCTTTTTCCCACTGGGAAGCAGTTAACAGACAGTTGTCCCCACACCAACATGACCCCAACCCACCAAGAAATCCAAAATAAATGCAAAAAGATGACATCTCTTTCCAAAAAAAAAAAAAAAAAAAAAAAGAAGAGGTTTCTCTGAACCTTTTGTGTAGTTTTAACTTCTCTGAATGGCATTTGAAATGCATGGCTTTTAGTTCTGGTAAGCAGATACTGTTTTGGCTAGCTCAGGAGACTGTTCTGTAACTTCATTGTTGCTACTGAACTAGATGTTCCCTGAGTGGGAGGAACTGATATCTGAATTTCAAAGCAGTTAATAGTCTTACTTGCACTTTTTCAGTATTTGGAAAATTGTAATTAACCAGCTTTGCCAATTTACATTTTTAATATTTAAATGTTGCTTGTTACACAGAAGCTGATTGCTGTAGTAGCTTCATTCTGAGAGCTCATTAGAGCTGCTAAAAGGTTTAAATACACACAGCTGAAGAAATACATGCATTTTTATAAGGCAGGTATTATGGCAATACTTAGAATTTCATTGGCCTGAGCAAATGTGCCAGCCTTCTGCAGGATTTTTTAACCAAGCTTATTTGCATTTGTTTGGAAAGGTACATTGCTGTTTTTCTGAGCTAAGTACTTAAATGACATTAGCTAGCAGGAGTTTTAGGTTTATGTTTTTCACTGTCATTAACCTTCTATTATGATGCAGCTAAGGAAAATCAGACAGGGACCCTTTTGTGCTCCCTGTGATTCATGCAGGATGTAGATTAGACATGGACAGAAAGAGCAAGACTGGCATCTGAAATTTTGTTTTAAAACATACCAGTATTATTTAAGTACATTATCTCTTTACTTAAGGATGTATGCTTCTTTTCCTGAGCTGGGATGCAATTAATTCCTGTGGGATGAGAAGACCAAGTACTACTTACTATTTGAAAAAAGTAATGCAGATTAAAGTCTAAGAAGGGGTAACCAGAGAGGAAGGATATAGCAGGAACATGCTTCTGCTGGGTGATGTGGCATCACCTGATATGAGTACAAGACAGAGGTCTGCGACAAAACAGCCTCTAGCTGTTTTCAGTCTTTTATTCCAGTCCTGTCCCAGAAAAACCAGGGATGCTGATCACCCTGGCAGTAGGGTTGCTTTGCATTGTATTTTTACCATCAGGTGTGATAAAGCTCTTAGCTCTTGTGGTAATACAGTGAGTATTTTCCTTCCATTTCCTCCCTTCCCTGCTCCCAACTCTTGTCATGCCTTCCCGTTTTGTGCTTATTCTTTCTGCTCTAGTAGCTCCCTTTTCCCAAAATGTAACTGATTCCTGACCATAAATATCCCACAAATGGCAGTGCCAGACTATGATGAGGAAACCATCAGTGGGCACATCTGAATTTGTAAATACCCTTTTGTTTTAAGGGCTTTTCTGTCTGTTCAGCTATTTGAGAAAAACACCCCAGAAGCCAAAAGCTATATATATGTATAACTGTAGATAGATATATATATACACAGAATCCTCCAGTCAGCAGATCTTACAAATGAACTGGCATTACCCTATCAGCATAAACTGTGGCGTGCTTAGTTCAGTACACTGAAGCACAGGAAAACCCTTGTTCTTCTGGGTTTCTTACTCCTCTCTGCCTTTCCCTGGCACTGCCAAACCCCCAATGCTGTCCCCTCACCCCTTCTCTAGCCCTCCCCAAACCTGACTTCACCTACTGCCTCTTCCTCCCACACCCGGAATTTCCCTGGAGACCCCCGTGCAGAGCCCAAGACAACGAAGTGCTGATGTGAGCAGGGTGCACTCTGCTGATAACTGCACATCTCTAGACTGGCAGATCCTGGTCTTATGATCTTTCAAGTGATACGACTTAGGACTGAAAGACAGAGCTATGCTATTTGCTGCATCCCTCAGTCCCACATCAAGCTTAAACAAACACATGAGAGATGCCCTGCAATTACCACATCCTTTTGATCGTTTCCTGCCTTTTTGCCTGATATTAAGCCTCGATACTTCTTAACTCGATCTTTTCTGAGTCTAGTAAATTTCACCACCTTAAACCATCAGCTCAGTTTTCAGAAAAAAATCACAGCACAATAGGAGGCTACTGCAAGATCTAAGCACAATGGAAAAGAGAAGGCAAAGGCTATTATTTCTTCCTTTTTCCTCATTTACTGTGAGAACCAAGTACCCACTGAGAGAAGGAAAATGTGAGAGGAAGCATCAAGTGCAGAAGCTCCAGTCAGGGGAGAACAGCAAGGCTGCGTGAGGAGGTGCCATAGACCCCACAAACCAGAGGTAGGCTATCCCAGGTTAGCAGGTTGTCCATCTCAGGAAAGCCGTACTTAAGAAAAAGGAATAGCTTGGCAGAAGTCTTCAAGGACCAAGGTATTGCCCTCACTCCTAGAGGGATCCAGACATGCCCACTACTGGGTGAAGCCATGTTCACCCCAAGTATGCCCATGTTGGTGAGTCTTACTGAAAAGAGGCCTGAAAATGTGGTGCTGGAAGACAGGAGACAAGGGGGAAGGGAGACAGAAGAAACCCAAGGCTCACCTTTTTGCAGGCCAGTGCTCTGTTCTGGCTAGTTTGATGAGGTGCTTGGCCTTCCTCACCTGCCAACGGAGCCCCAGCTGACAACACCTGTGAGGAACATAAGCTGGAGGAAGAAAACAGACAACCTCTCTTACCTTCCTGTTCCCCAACAAGGACAGACTCCTCAGGAATCAGGCAGCTACACTGGGCCATTGCTGCTTGACTTCCACATCTGGGAATTTCCAGTTTGATTGCTCCTTTGCATGAGGAGGATGCAAAAACTTTCAGTCCCTATGGTGCAGCTGAAGGACTTGTTTCTTGGTCTCCTTGTGCCTCTTGATTTCCTGTCCATGGCTGGGAAGAGATGAAAAAGACAATTCTCTGCTTCCTGCAAAACACGGGGGGACTCAACACCGTCCTGATTCTTGTACCCTGTACTAACCAGGGGAAGTCAGGCCAGCTGCAGGCAAAAGGATGCATCCTAGCTCTGGATGATAGCCACACCTGTGGCAGGTGGGTGGACTGCGACCTCCATGTCCTCCCAGGCACCCCCCAGGGCCCCAGTACTCTGACACCATTGCAGTGGGACTGTTTTGGACCACACCTTATCTGCCAAGGCATCTGAAGAGAAAAGGAGTTCCTGTTTGTTTATCTAAATTGGTTGCAACAGCTGCTGCAATGCTGCTGCCAGGCTCCAGAAAACTGTCCATGACATATATGCATCATAAAGCTGGTCAGGTGAAAGTAGCTTGGATGAGTTTTCTCTTTCCCAGCCGCTCCCAGGGGTGCTGCTTATTCCAGGAATGGAATGCTCAGTTCCTGCTCACTGACCACGGCACTGCACAAGCAAAGTCACAGCTGTGTGGTGACCCTCACAAGCAATTCTGCACATGTGCATGGAAAGCAGACACACTTTCCTTCTCACACGGCTCAAGTAGCATGTAATAACTACTTAAACCAACAGCACTTACAGTCCTAATGATTCCCTTCCTTTTCTCCTGCTCTGATGTGAAGAAGATCAAGTTACTTATCAGGGGCTCTCTGTACTTTCCATGTCAAAACCTTCTTTCCCACCAAACAACTCTCACACCTAGACAGGGACATGCTGATTGATACCTTCCTCCCTTTAAATTTGAATGACATGGTCAGGAGATGAAGCCTCTTGGTGAGCTTCTTGGGTGAGAGTTACTCTACTGCAACAGAAATGAGTAGCATGGGATCAGAGTGGCACAAATCTTCATAAAATAATACACACAACAAATAAATGTTGAAAAACCCAGAGCTGCCGACAGCCAACCTCATACTTTTCGATAGCCTGAAAGATCTAAGGACAAAGACTTGCCCCTGCTGAAAAACGGGATTTTTATTTATCTCAAAGGTGCCAAGTTTTCAATAAAAGTTCATTTTTTTTGATGCTGACTTATCTATATTCAGTTTCTGCATTTTCTGGAGGCATTCAGAGAAGTACAAGTCAAACATGAGAAAATCTATCTCTGCCCCCAGTTTGTGACAAAGCATTACAGGAAAGGGACTTTTATATGAAGTAATGGAAAAAGTTTAATAAAAAGGGTGATTTTCACCAAAATCTGCACAGTAGCATGACTACAGCCTAAAGTATGTGAAAGTACCAGAATGCAATAATCAGGTCTGTGGGGAAATCTCTTTCAGAGTCTCAGTCTCAGCAACTGAATAAAGAAGAGAATTTAAAACCAGTATTCACTGCATCTGTTCTCTGTCACATGCCCTCCACAAACAGCCTTTTACTAAATTACAGGCATAGTTAATCTATTAAGTGTAACAAGAAAGAAACAAGATAGCATCATATTTTCCATTCTAACAAAATAATTGCCTGCCATTTTTTTCTCATTATAAAGGTCATTTTATTGTTTGCCTTGGTGCTATTTGGAGGGGCAGGAAGGGAATTCCAAGCCAGAGGCAAGCAAAATTCTCTCGTTTGAGTATTGCAGAGATGTACTGACACCCTTTACAGGAGGGAGAGCTTGTGTGTGTGTTTGTGTGTCTGGAGAACATCACTGCTCACATGCAACGTGGTGCAGCTTGGCAAGCTGCAAGCATGGTGCCCACGCTGTTTCTGTGCAAATGGTGTTAATTCCTGTGGACATCCCTCACCATTAAAAGTGTGGCAGCTGATAAACAGCAACATTTACACAAGATAACTCCCAGTAATGGTTTCAAAATAAATGCTGGAAACCTGGACTCTCACCAAAAGCAGAGCGATTCTGTGCTTGAAGGTGAAAAGGAAAAGGTCTAACCCCCCAGAGTAATTACTCAGGTGGTTGTCAGATTGCAACTGATTTTATTGCCTTTGTATTTAATTTCACAAATAGTCTATGTATTATATGTGTGGAAATACAGTCCTGCCCAATGAAGCTGGGGGAAGAGTAGAAGTAGCTTGACTCCTCCTGTTGAGCTCCTATCTTGCTTGATAGAGGAGTCCAGCTCAATCACCTGCATTTTGTTTTGTCAGGGGCAGTGATATTTTCTTCTGCTGCTTAAAGAGGGTGAAAGTCAGGAGAAACAAGGGTAGGAGGGGCACGTTGGAGTGATGCTGAGGTGAGAGGAGAGGAAGGAGAGGCTGGGAGCCAAAAGACATGTAACCTTGAGGATGCTTCCCTCCTCCACAATGAAAGCTGGACCAGCATTATTGCAAAGCTGTCACCACGAGGAGGAGTTTGGCAACACAGTTTATGAGTCCGGCTGCTGGAGATTCCTCTTTGTGATTTTCTCCTTAGTGTGTTGTGCATACCAAACACTTCCCCCACAGAAACAGATAAAGTGCTTGAATGCTACAGAGAACAAGATGCAGCAACTCCTGTTTCACCTCTGCTGCTTCAAAAAGCAACCTAGAAAATTATTATGCAGCATTTCAATTTGTCATCTATATTTTAAAATATTGTCTAAACAAATCATCCTTCCTAAAGCAGGAGGGCTTAAAAATCAGAGGGTTCAAAAAAAGCGTACAAATACTTCTCAATATACCATAGTTTCATCAGCTGTAACTGCACAAGTCTAAGATATAATTTCACATCTCTGAACAACTTTTTCATGTAACATGGTAGTTATAGTCTATTGAATAAGTTATTCAATAAATATTTTAATTGATGTTTAATTAACCCACTGTAGAATGCAACTATATTTATAGTTGCTGCTAAAGACACATTTCTAAACAGTAAAATAATGGTATTTTACAGAAATTGAGTACATAATAGTAGTGCAATTATACTTCTATCTGCAATGTGCATAATTTATGATCTTTTAGGTTAATTCTGCTGGGCTGCACTCCAGTGCTCAGCAGTACCAGGCTATGAGCAACAGTATCTCCCTGAGCCAGTGGCTCCCCTTTGCCCCTGTGCATAATCCTTCAGCCAAGGACACATACAACAAAGCACAGGTACACATGAAAGGGCAGTCCCAAGTTGCTCAGAGAGTGCAACTGTATGAAAACAACTGAAGACCCCAGTCATGGCACTCAGGCTACTCAGTCACTGAGGCTACAAGGGAGTTTCAGGCATACAAGTCCAAAAATGTGATGCCAAATTGCAGCTGCTGCCTAGTGCTGGCAGTGCTATCATCCCCAACCACTTGGCTTCTTTTCTTTAAAAAGGAGCTGCTGCTGTGTGGGAACCATCAGGGTTGCGTGATGCAGGGTAGCCAGCCTCCCTCCTGAAGTGTGTGGGTTAAGCTCCCTCCTCTCCCTCGGGAGCATCAAAACCTTCTCCTGCTTCCCAAATGACTGCCTAGAACTCCTTGTTGCCCTGAGAGGAGGAATGGGGCACTGTGGTCCTCACAGTGAAAGCAGGTCACCTTTGACGGAAGGACTGATTTGGGGCTCAGGACATCGCAGGATCTGAGCACAACCTGTGCTGGGGGCTCAGCAATGGGTTGGGTTGGGAGCAGGGGGCTGCCCCATGTTGGTTCAGCCAAACAAAGAAGAAAAGGGTCATAAAACAACAGTGTTGTGGGGGACTGGGTGAAAATTCTTCCTTCACTGGTGTACAGACACCAAATACTGTGTATTTGTTATTCTGACTGCTATTGTACTCAGCATTATGCACAATTAGTGGCCAATGGTATCAAACACAGATGAAAGCCTGCAAGCACAAGGGGGAGAGAAGGGGAAGCTGCTCCCTTTGAAGAGGCAGAGGATGAGAGCAGAGCATATTCCACAAAGAAGAGTCAGTGTTTAGGCAAAAGAGAAGCTCTTGGCAAGCTCGGTGATCATTCTTCAGCATCAATATTTATTATGAAGGAGCATGCCTTACCCTAACTCATATTATCTGGAGATGGCCAATTAAATACTCTAATAAAGACAATTCCCATTTGTTTTATATAATGAGGCTGCCCATATGTGTTGTGAACTCAGTAATAACACCACCAAAGCGGCATGCCTGGGTGGTCAAGACCATTTCATACTGCTTCGCTTGGAGAAGATCATGTAAGGACTGATTTTCAAAGGCAAGATTTTTCAAATATTTTATCACACTTCAGGTAAATATAAACTGGGGGATAAAACAAATGCACAACTGTACTCACAATGTCACTGTTTAATTTTCCCCCTGTATTGTCTCTGGAGATATTCATATTTGCTTTTGGACTATAAAGCTGTGCTTCTACCATGCTAAAATAATCCTCTTTCAGTAGTGATTTGAAATGTAGCTGTCTGCACTCTCCCAAGCAGCTGCTAGCTATGACTTCTCAGGTGCACTGTCTGTGAAACTGAAACCCCAAAGTTACAGCTTTTTCTGATTCCATTTTCTTGAAAGCCTGCATTGCATGTGCTGACATCTATTGTATTCTTCTGCAGTGAAATAAAGCAAGAAAAAAAAGAAACCTTACTGGCACCAGTGTTGAGAGCAGCATTTCAAATAGGAAACAACATCTAATTGAACATGTTGGCTTGTCTCCTCTGATGGCTCCTGGACACCCAGCGTCCAGCACTCATGTAAATGAGCAGGCAGCAAAGGAGGCAGTGTCTGTGTGGTGCAAAACAGGATCAGGTTAAATTGCACAGGGTGACATGGAGCACTGTTACAATGACAATATCCATGCATTGCCAACTGGGAATCAACTGATACCACATCCATTCGGAGGGATGTAGTAGCCCCAGCATGGTGAAGCATGAGGATGGGGCTCCAACAGTAGGACTGCAGGAAATTTAGACAGTATTAGTATGTGTGCCCTCTGGCAAGACATCCCTACACTGTCTGCCCAGTGATTTGTAGCTCTGATAGAACTCAGCCCGTGGGCTGAAGAAGACAGAGCAGAGGGAGTATTGGCACTGAAAGCAGCATAGGTGACAGTTTGATCCAGTCAAGGGACTTTTTATCCTTCTGATCCCTGAAGGGCACAAGCACAGCCTGGCTCCAAACAAATCAGCCCAGCAAAGGCACTGCAGGAAACAGGACTTGGCTTCCACATGCATGAACCTTCAGGTGATATTTGGCATCTCCTGGGTAAAACTGTCCTCAGAGGCAGGTGAGCCCTTGGAGGGTGGAGGTACCATGCAGAAAAATGGCACTGAGGGGTTCCAGCAGCATCCCTGCCTGATGCAGTGAATGCTGTCTGGCAAGGCAGCACCAGTATGGCCACCAAGCCAATAGCTCACCCGCTGCTGACTGCTCCCCAGCAGTAATCTGGAGGTAAAGACCAGACAAATGCCCTTTAATTATAGGCCAAAGAAGAAGAAACTCCATTGATTCTAATGGAGTTCAACACAGGCCTGAATTTCACCCATTGTTCACCATGCTTGAGATACAAACAGGCTTTTCTGGAACATCCATAATTTCTTACACCACTGAATTGTAAATATGTTTATTGTGTGCAACGGTAGGAAAACAAGTGTCCATTTATAATTGAATTTCCTCCTATCCCATTTGCTCTAACAACTTAAGGTATTCATGGGCTGGGACATGTACAGTGCATGCTTACATCTTTGTTCTCACAAGGCAGCAGGGCCACGCCACAGCTGGTAGGACTTGTGCTATGTTGTGCCAGTAATTGTGCCTTGCAGGAAAAACCTCTCCCACTGTCCACCAGAAACAGAAAGGACCAAGTACAACAATTACTTGTCATTTACAATTTTGTTATAAGATGTTTCAAATAAGAAGCTTCTCTGCTGTATTAGAAGGGGATGGAGTGAGGCATGTTATGTATTCTCTAACAGAAGGGCTATACATACACGTGGTCAAGATAGAAATATTGAAAGACTAGCAAAGTATAAACGCACTCAGGGCTGGAAAAGAAAAAAAAAAAAAAGAAAATATAACTGGGTAAGAGACAAAGCCTGAATAGAGAGATGAAAAACTGAAGTTACTTCAATTGTCAGAAGAAAAAAAGATCAAATTTAGTCATATAAATATTTTTGTCCTTGCAGACAAGAAAAAGGCACCTATATTGCACACAGCTTTTTCAATTTGGATTTATTAGTTTATTTTGTAATTGCATTTTTAACCTAGCCAGGAAGTATCAGATATGAAATTTAAAGCAAACCATCCAATTCTTTCTGAAAGGAGGAAGGCAATACTTTAGCTTTATTGTCTTTGTCAATATTCTGCTATGTGTGTAGCTCTAATTAGATTCATAGCTCACATTAATATTGTGGTACCAATTGCTCAGGAGTCACATCAGTATTTCTGAAAACTATTAATATTTCAGTGTTCATTGATTTTTAAGACTGATGATATTTGAGTTGTTGAGAAAATAAATGAGGTTCATTTGGGATCACATCCTTAATCCCTGCATGTAACTGATATCTGGCTTCCACAGCTCCTTCCCTAAACACAGAGATAAGCAAAGTAACAGTATTACCTACTTGCTACTGCAGCCCAGGGAACCAAAGAAATAAGCAGTATACTTTCTTAAAAGAGTGCTTGTACATGAATGTTGTCAAAAGCCTCACCTTGCATATATTGCACTGGGAAAAGACCATGGGTAAGTGGAGAAAGTTTCTAGAGGTGTTATGTTTGCCAGCTGGATTGAGTACATCCCCTTGCTTCACTCTGGCTACAATCAAGAAACATAGAGGCACAGCTATGGAGTAATCTGACCCCTCCTTGTTCCTGGTGCACTCCATTCCCATCAGCCAGCCCCATGAAGAATCAGCAGGAGAATAGATGCTTCCCAGACTCAGACCATGGGTGCTCCATGCAGACAGACATCAGCTGGGTTTAGACCTGTTACACACTCACACAACTTTGCAGATTTTGGAGTCACTGTCCAATGATGGTGGATTTCACTTTGATACTGTAGATGGATGCAAGGAAAGAAGATTAAAAAAAAAAAAAGCTAAAAGTACTTGCAAACAAAAAGTAATAGACTTCTGGTTATAAGAGTCTTCCATATTGGTGAGTTCCTGGAAAGAGTTTCATAAACCACCATTAAGGAAGAGCAGATGACATTTCAAAGTCAGGGAGCCTCCTTTCTGTTCCCTGAGGCACTTCTATGAGCTCAAATTTAATTTTCAGAGATGGTCAGACTGGCCTAATACTGTCTAAATTTAATCTGAGTGGCAAGTAACCTGCATCCTTGAAGATCACACACTTATTTAGGTTCCTAATGTAGTTCTTCAAATATCAAATATCGTTCTTCTTGAGTAATATGAAAGAGCTCCACTGAACCTCATCTTAGCAAATTGCAATTGTGTTCAGCATTTCAAGACTTGTTATCCTGAGCTTGTTCCTCCCTTGGACCGTCTGCTTTTCTTAGGCCACTGGAAAGATCTTCCTCAGCAGAAAAGTGCCAGGCAAAGCACATTAAATACACTCCAGCTCTCAAAGACTCTCTCCTTTAAGGTTAGACCAGTTAGGGAAAACCAAACTCTTCTACTTCTTGCTGTAGTTATCTTTGAGGAGGGAAATAATTTTCTAGCACTTTTAATCTCTTCGCAGGTCTCTTGTTCTTTAAATGTTTGTGCTGCCATCTTCCTAAAGACCCAAATTATGCCAGGAGTACTGTGCTAGGCACTTGCCTACAAGTATACAATTTTAGATTACACTGAGGAATAAGAGTTGGGAAAACATGACTGACAGAAGAAGCAGAGGGAGGCTGGCGCGGTTTCCATGGACTGGCTGAGCACACAGTTTTAGGTATGTTTGTAAGTATCTAAACAAATAACTTAGTTCAACAAGAAGGGTGAGAAATCTGATTTAACTGTGTAAATATGCAGTCAGATACTGTGTATGGAGAAGTAAGTGATTTCTGATGTAAGCATTCATGCACAATTTTGAGTAATGACTGATTTTCATGTTATGTAAATTGGATCTTCTAGGAATTACTCTCTGGATAAGACATGATTAAATTAAATGCCAAAACTTAAATGTATTCTCAAAGGTTTTGGTTAGATTCCTGTTTACATGGTGATTTATTGTGCTCATGAAAGCATGACTACTACAGTTCTGCTGGTTGCTTTCAATGTTCTGGCTATGGAGAAAATGAATATTTCTGCATTGCTAAAATGTTTTATAATCCATACTCAAAGGAGTAGCAAGCAGATAAAATAAAAAAGATGAGATGTGCTAGACCCATGCTCATAAAGAACAACACAATTTTAATCTCTTAAATATTGTGCCACAGTATTTACAAATCGTTCAAAATAGGACAACATGAGCTTCCTCTGTCAGTCTTCTGCTCCCTGCTGAGAAGGTCTTGGTGGTCAGGACAAATAAAGCCAGGTGAAATTGTGAAGTCTGTATTCAGAGCCCTGTCAGATTGGCTGGACAGACACCTACAGAGAAACAGTAGCCTAATTTTACCAAACTGTGACCTGGAACTTGCAAATCTTAAAAGTGTGAAAAAAGTGAGAAAATGCATAATTTATTACAAAACTGGTGATGCTGCAAAGTCAGAAGGTTGGGAGGGCTGAGCTGAGAAACTTACATTTCTGCAAAAAATAACTGGCTTTCAAAGCATTTGTTATGGTGTAAAGTGTAAAAAGGTTTAAAAATAGCACAAAATATGGAACACGAAAGGCAAAACTGTGACAAATAGCAAGAGTATTAGGAAGCTTTTTAATCAATGAAAGTGCTCCTTCCCCAGAGAATCATAGAATCAGAAGCTGGAAAGACCTCTAAAGTGGGTTGTGTTCTCATTTTTCCTCTAGTCACAGCAGTCAGGTGTATATCTGGTGTGTCTACCTGCAAACAAGAAGAGCAGGGATGTACATTTCAGTCTGACAGCTCAGCATAAGGAGCTAGAATGACCTCTAGCTTTAAAAGTTCCATCTGAAGTTCCAGGAGGTTCCACCTGAACATGAGGAACAACTTTACTGTGACAGTGACCAAGCACCAGCACAGGTTGCTCAGACAGGCTGTGCAGTCTCCTTCCCTGGATATATTCAAAAGCCATCTGGACACACTCCTGAGCAGTGTGCTCTAGGGGACCCTGCTTGAGCAGGGTGGTTGGACCAGAACACTTCCAGTGGTCTCTTTTAACATCACCCATTCTATGATTCTGTGAAAGCAAACAAGAATTAAAATGTGGCTTTGGAAATATTCACTAGGAAAGGTGCAACTTCAGCCCTGATGAACAAGGCATATGTTTATATGGTCAAAATATTTTTCAGAAGGAAGCTTTCTGAACAACCAACAACCTCTGTAAAGGAGAGAAGCAGCCAGCCAGCCAGGAGCATTTGAATCCAGCCATTACTCCTGATGTCGAACCTCAGAAATCCCTCCTAGGAGCATGACAACTCTGTGCCTCTGGGAAGGCTTATGTTCAAAAGTCCTGCACACAGGGAAGCACTTTGTCTTCTGCAAGTTTTGAATTGCTGAAGTATTTGAACAAATAGAATGATCCCTTAATATCAAATCAAAGTCAAATCGGTTGATGCTTTTCTTTTCTGATACCAAAACCGAAGTGTGCTTCAGGGTGCTATGCTTATGCACATTACTATTGTGTATTCCCTCTAGCCTCATTGTAGATTTGAATTATTCATGAAAACATACCTTCCACATCTGTGGATATGGAAGATGACACATTTCCAAATGAAAGGTCTGCTTTGTAATGCACAAAGACCGTTTGTGACAGAGAGAATGAATAAGCAGTCAGGGTATGGTTGGCACAGGTAACAAAATGCATTTGAGAGACTGCAACAGCCTTGACAGAGAGATTTTACACATCAGGCTAGAAGTCCATTGGAAGAACAGTGAAAAACAGAAGAGGTTTAGGAGAGCTGGTCTGGCTTAGCACTCAGGATAAATCATGTCATTATTACACACAAACAGTAAAGTATGAAGCTGTAGCATAGGCATTGATCAGTGATGGTGGAGTTTTTGTGTAGCTCCTCAATCAGGCTGTATTTGAGATCAAGAATAACTCTAAGACAAAGATGATACAAAGCAAGTTATAAACAGAGACCACTGGAGTCTTTACCCTGTGGTCTCCTTCCTACTCCTACTGTCCAGTTCTTAACACACCACCCCAGGAGTCAGTGAGGTCACAGCTGTCCAGGTGTTGAGTTGTGAGAACTCTCATTTCAGGTCCTCACTGGGCTGGCAATCACTTAGACATCAGGTCTCTGCCCTTGGAGGTGCTGGGCCACCAGCCTGCTCTGCAATGCATCAGCACTCCTGTTTTGCCCAAATAAAGATAACGTTAGGGTCAGACCTAAAATTTTTGGGCTTCTTCAGGAACTCGGTAGACAGCAGCTGGGAACGTCCCTCCCTGCAGGTGCTGGGAGTACCAGTTCCATACACTGTAATGTAAGCTAGGTGAAGTCCCCTAATTTGGGAAGAGAGAATAAGAAGCAGGAGTTGAAATCTCCTGGGGAAGGAAGGTTACTCGCCTGCTGGGATTAGTCCCTGCAATTAGAAAGGAGTGTTATACCTAGGACATTGACTTTCCAGGCTGATGTGAATTCATCTGAAAAGAGTGACTTTTTATATTTCAGTTTTGCACACATATACAAGCCCACATAAGATAAGACTACAAGCTCTGCAAAGAATAAGTTTGTGAGTTAGCTTGTACAAGAGCAAGTATAGCTTTGGGCTATGTTTAGAGGTCTGAGCCCTTCAGGCAGCTCAAATAACCTCCAACCTGCAAAACAATAGAAACCCATATGCCATGCATGCAGAAGTGAGCATGCAAAGGCCGAAGAAGACATAGAACCACACTGAACTTAGAGTAGTTGTAATCACAGGAGGGTGATGGAATGCCACAGGCATCTTTCAGCTCTGTCTTAGTTGCATGTGAGCCTGGGGACATTAACTTGGCATGAAGGTCCTGGCAGAGAGAGGAGACACAGCACTTCACCTCCCTTAGTCACATTCCCTCCAAACTTTGGTGTCCTGCCTCTGCCTTATTACATGTTAAGCAATTTGAGGCAGAAGATGCATAAATTACCATCAACTACACACATCTTTCCAACTGTATCAGTTTGAAAACATTCTTCATTCACTCTCGAAAGCCTCTTATCTTATTAAACATGGGGTTGCTCTCTCACTCGGGAGTCTGCCAGTGCACGGGGAACAAACTGCACCTTAACATGTTATGAAATCCGTAGCCCAGCAGTGAAATGACCACTGCTTTCATAAAATACTCATTTACCCAGCTCTGAAATCATGCTTCCCCCTGGCCTTCCCAGATCTGCCCTGCAGAGCCCCTCTGTGTTCAGTTTATCCTTCACCCAGGCACTCCCCACTTTTCCTGGATCCTTCAGTCTCCCTGTCTCGTCCTCACTCACACATGTCCACACTGAAAAAAAAATAAGTTGAAAGAAGCAGTGTAAAGGCACTACAGATGATTTATGACAGGCTGGGTGCATCAGAAGAACTCACTGGAGCAAAAAGGCTCTGGACCTGGAAGAGGTCAACCCACTATTTCAAGTGCTGTCATTGATCCCGAGGACACATTATGACTGGTGACACCAGTGAAATGCATTCATGCGTGTACCATTTTATGCAGCAGAACCAGAGGCAACAAGGCTCCTAATTCCACCTAAGATGCAATGGGATTTGGGCACCTAACTCTTAAATCCTTTTGTAAACCCCAGTGTAAATGTCTTTGATGCAAAGAGAGAAAAATCTCTCCTGTCAATAGAGCACATCTGCACTGGTTCTTAAACTGTGCCAACACTGTGCAACATAACACACCTAATTAACACCCCACACCTCTCCTGCTCAGATCCTGGGGTGTGCTATGCCTGTCTCTGTGTATGTGACAGAAAGAAAGGCAGAGTGAAAGCATGTCTTTAATTTTGCCCTAAAAGTGCAAAAATAGTGAAGATATATTTTTTTATGACTAAAGTTTAGAAACCCACTGAAAAATTAATAACACAGAACTGAGGGTGTTCTAAGTGAAACACAGGAAGGCATTCATGCCGCTGGATGCCTTGCATCGTCCTCATCCTCCTTTCATTAATATGACACAGAAGCAATATAACTTTGTACTTCTGGAATAAGTTTCAGGACCCAAAGAAATTTTACAAGTATTAGTTTGAGAGCAGCTCTGAATACAGGGCAATGATCAAGCAGGGAACCAGCGACAGGACTGAGTAAAGACTCCTTTTTCCCCTTGAAGTAGGACTGCTCTGGAACACCACCATCAGCTTTTTCCCATGTCTCAAAAATGAGGGGTTTGCATATTGTTTTGAGCTCCTATCCCTTATTAAATCACCCTGGAAGAATACAGACAGCTCCACAGTTGCTTGAAGCCATGAGTTTATTTTGTTGTCTCCACTAAAAGGCACATTGATCATTTGGAAAAGCCAGAAAATAATCTTGATAGAATAAATAAAGAAAAGCAAATATTTCTCTTCATGACCTCAAAGCCAGTAGCTAGTGAACTGTGATCCTTGAAGGTGATGAACGAGTGTAGCAGTGACAGAGCTCTTAGCAGTGCCTTGATCCGCCTGAGCTGCAGCAGTCACCATGAGCAACCGCTGCAGTGACGGCTGCGTGTCACCAGAGAGGGGGGGAAACAGTGGGGAGATGCTTGCTGATCTAATATAGCTACAGATAGTGGAGTACAGGAGCCTACATAGGTCATAGTCTTGCTGTTTTTCAACTTCTTTTAATATAGGTACTGTGATTCATACTTAATAACTTGTAGAAAATAGGAGCTAATGCTTTGTGTACACTGAAAAAGAGATATTTCCTACCTCTCACTGCTCGAAGCACACCTCTGACCCATCTGCCCGGATCGTCCTGCTCTTCTGGGAACAAATCCTGCACTTTGCAAAGCCAGCATGGCAAGGGGTTTAACAAAGCCAGCAGGACCTTCCAGTCACCAAAATAAATCAGACTCCAGAAGGAGAAGGGTTGCTGATTTAGCTCAATCCTTCTTCTCTGGCTTTACTTTCTTTTATAAATGGTGCATTCACGTTCTCTGACAGCAAGCCTTGGTACCAGTGAAGTGATGAACTTCTTTATATACAGCAGCAAGTAACAGCTACAGTTCTAGTAAAAAAAATTGATTCAATTACAGAGTCTGGAAAATATTTCTTCTAGAGATTCTTGTCCCTTTTCCCAGACCTAAGAGAGTCTGATAAATATTCGGATTTCTGGATTCTTATATTGACAGACATAAGCTGTTAACTTGTACATATACTCTTTTTTAATTTTTCTTTTATTCTGAGAGACATAATGAGGATGCCAGAGGAGAATATATTCCCCTAAAAGGAATATTGCTCTAGAAGAATAAATTATAGTAACATGTAATTCAAAAATATTCCTCTTTAATGACTTTAGCATAACAAATTTTATGTTTTTGCCCAACCTCAGATACAGCAGACACATATCCTTTAATGTATACACTTATTTTTCTTTATTGGTAGATAACTCTGTTTAGCTTTGAGAAGAAACTGAAATATTGATTGTTTTTTAATTCAAAGGTGTTACTAAACATGTAGGCTGATCAATTTGACACATGTGGAAATAAGCTCTGGACAAGATCCAATAGGAACCCTAGGTTGTTTTTTCTAGTTACATTTTTCTCATTGCAGTACCAGATTAATTTTGACTGTGAGTCTGCCTTAGCTTATTCTACTAGTCATTTAAGACTTTTTCTATCTTCTGACATTCAAGATATTCTTCTTTTTCAAGAGATTCTTGCTCTTAGTTTATATGAATATGAGCAGAACTGGTGGTGATAGATTTTGTGCTCTGCCCCATCACCTGGAGGAGGAGATGTTCAGCTTTTACGATGGCATGCACATACGAGGTTGCATTACCTTGAGTGTCACTAGTACAGCATGACCACATCTTCCAAAGAACGTTCTGTTTAGTGGAAATTACCTGCATAAAATGGATTCTTAGGTTAGTGTTAAAGCCTTTATTTTGTTGCTTTAAAAAATACCCACTGAGGTGTTACTTCTCTCCCCACCCCTTCCCACCTCCCTCTTTTCTTTCTAAAACTCTGCTGTACCTGTTGTCAGAAACTTTGCTTTTACACTTATTTAGGAGCAATTTCTTCTGCAATCAAGTAACCAAGTTGTATAGAGGGTGGAGGGAACCCCAGCACACACAGCTACAGTATTAGACAATTACACCAATCTTCTGTTGCAGGGTGTGTTTCTGCCAGGTAAGAAGAAATGACATTTTCAGTGCACATCCACTGTCCATTCTCTAAGTAGATCAAACACCAGTGCCTATGTTCTTCAGCCAGAAAAAGAATTCAAAGGCCCTAGAGCAGGCTTTTTTTTTCTTTTTTTTTTTTTTTATTTTCCCCCAAGTCATTGAAATCGATGGGATTTGATTACATGAAAGTCACTTATTTGGTTCAAAATACCTAGTGACACAGCAGCTCACATTGGCGGAACAAGGTTTAATGACAGACTATGCTGAAAAATAACTGCAAGATCCTGCTCCTTGTTCCAGCAAAATGTCACTGATTTGGACACGGTTCTTGCCTGAATAAGCTCTGCAAAGTAGGTGTTGTAGCTGTCAAGGAGGTATATTCCATCTGTGCAATTTTTGCGATAGTTCTTTCTGGCTTCACATTTTCCAAGCACACCCTCAGAACCTGGCATTTTGGCCATCTTCTCAGAGAAACAAGTCATGCAGAGATGTGTACTTTTTTTTCCCTTTATCAATGGAAATCTCTTTTAAAGCACCTTGCTACCAGCCAAACTGGTTGGAAAATTAGAAAAACCATAAAAGAAGGGAGTGATTACAAGAACATAAGGAAAGAAATCATTTGTCTAAAATACTGAAACTTCTTTCTAGGGCCTGAGCCAAAAGGCGCTAGTGGCAAGCAGGTAGAAGCCCAGCAGCACATAATGGTTGAAGTTAAAAGTTATCTGAGTCTAAGCGCCCCTGATCAAGCAGGAACAGGTAGAGCAGTTTGCTCCGGGAAATGTCCAGTTGGATTTTGAATTTCTCCAAGGATGAAGACTCCACAACTCCTATGGTCAACCTCACAGTAAAAAAGTGTTTTCTTCAGTTCAAATGGAATGTCATGTATAATTTGTGCCCATTGCCTCCTGCCCTGTCTCTGGGCACTGCTGAAAAAGGACTGTATCCTTTATCTTCATTCTCTCCAATCATGTATTTATACACATGAATGAGGTCTCCCTCCCTGAGCTTTCTCTTCTCCGGGCTGAACAGTCCCAGCTCTCACAGACTCCCCTCATAGGAGGAGTGTTCTACTGTAACATTCATCTTAGTGTCCCTTCACTGGACTCTCTCTAGTATGTCCATGCCTCTCTTGTACTGGGGGAGCCCTGAACTGGACACAACACTCCACAGAGGCCTCACCAGCACTAAGCAGAGAGGAAGGATCACCTCTCTCAAGCTGCTGGAAAAGCTTTTCCTAATCCAGCCCAGAGTAGCATTGTGGGTTTGTTTTTTGGTTGTTTTTGTTGGGTTTTTTTCTTTGAGGACATGTTGAAGGTTCACCTTGTCCACCAGGATCCCAAGGTCCTTCTCAGCAAAGCTGCTTAGCCCCCAGCACATACTGGTGCATGGGGTAGTCATTTCCCTCGATGTGCAGGACTTGGCCTTTTCCCTTATTGAAGAAGTGACTTTTGCTTGCAGTCCCCCAGATGTTTACCAGTATGCGCAAGGGATAGATTTTAGTTGTGTTTCTAGAGTACTTTTCATGTGCCATTGTCATCAGCAAAGCATCATTTTCCCTGGCAATAACCTGACTCATATGCTGAGCTGGAATTACTTTTGCCCCTCCCAAGCCTGCATTTGGCTCTGCATAACTCCTCTTCATGATAAATGCAAGTAACACATACCCTTGCACTGGTAATAGCTGTCTTGAGAGGGTGGTAAATAGTATTGCTATATCCCCAAATGGAGATTAAAAACAAAACAGGGAGATTAGAAACAGCTGTTGGGGGAGTGGTGATGATGGGGTGGAAAGAGGACACTCCCAAGGCAAGTATGACTTCTGCATCACGGTTCAAACCAAAATAAACCAAACTAATAATAGAGGGAACTAAAGGGATAGTCACTGGATATAAAATGTGACTCAGACTACTGAAGGACAGGACAGGTGGTGCAGGACATTGGACAAAATGCTGTTTACCTTGTGTGGAGAGGAGCTGAGAAGGCTCTGATGGCTCCAGAAGAGCTTCTCCCCTGCATTCCTGGACAGCACCTCCACCTGCCACCCCAGAGTGAGGAGCAGATTAGGAGGGACCATTTCGAACTCCACTCAGACTTTTCTGCCCCCTGGAAGCTGCTCACTCCAGATCACAACATGGCTGCTGAAACAAGGGCAATATAAACTTCCTCCAGGCTCAATTTTGGATCAGCTTCCCAGCCCTGCCAACACAGCGCCTTACTCCCCACCACCACCCATCACCTCCCTGCTGCTGGCTTTTCTGTTTCCTGGGAGCTGCTGCCATGCTGCTCCCAGCCAGCAGCAGAGCCAGGTTAGATGGGCAGGCCATACCAACACCAGGGACTCACACTCAGCCTGATCCAGTCACTGCGGTGCTCCATTGGCCAGGCTTTTAGCTACAGGCAAGATGAAGAGAGAGAAGGATTACTGGGATGTCATGTCTATGAAAGACCTGTGACCAGGCATGACTCACTCGTAGAGGACATCACTGGAAATTGGAAGCATCTCTAAAAAGAGGATCAGTGTAACAAGAATCAATCACTATATAAGCAAAGAAGAAGCCAAAGAGAAAGTTATCAATCTGGTTCTCTGGTGGCTCATTGTGGAATTAACCTCAGCAGAGCCTCTGTCTCCCAGTTCCAGACAGCAACCAGTGACTGCCATGGGAGAGCTCACAGGTCTTGAGTCCCTGAGCAGGAGGCACCCAAAGTCATCACTTTGTTTAATGAAGAGACACCTTGATTAAGTGCATGTGTGGGTATGCATTAGATAAGGATAGGTTCCCAGAAAGGTGCCATCAAGCTAGTCATTATCTTTTGAATTAAAAACTAACATTATACAAAAGCTACTACATTGATTGATTCATTGCTGGGGAAAGCTTTTATTGTTGTATGAAAAGGGAGAAACTGTGTTAACAGATACTGCTGAAGTGGAATTGCTGACTGTGCAAAGCCATATGGTATCATCACAAACTAGACACCATCCCTCAGCCGGGCTCTAAGGAAACTGGTGCGAATGCTGTGCTGCTTTGGGCATTCCATGTCAATGGTTATTCTCTGTAGGCTTAGGGCACCCACCATATGAGCCATTGCTGCCAGCCAGCTTCTGGCTCCCCCATAAACCCTCTGGGGATAACCAAATGCAATACCATTGCTTCTAGCATTAACATCACAATATGATTTCATTACATGCTTGGTGAATTTACTAGCTGGATAATTTGAACCCATTGATTTATAAATTCTGACTTAATTATAACCTTAGCATTATCATTGCATTGTTTTGTTTTCAGTTAGTCCAGTAAGAAAGACTGCAGTAAGTGAGCCTGACAGCCAGGTCTATGTGTTTATTTGCCTGTTTGTACTTATTAAAAAAATGCAAAAAAAAAAAAAAAGTGTGCTAATAGCTGTTTAGAATCCCAAACATTGGGAAAGAGAGCCATAACAGATGCTAGATGTGTTTGGCTTTTTTCCCCTAAGTAACTCACACAAGGCAGAAGACACCACCTCTTCCACACAGATAATGAGCCACACTGACCAAACAATCAAACGATGAATTATTGACAAGCCACTGCAATTTCACACTTTATCAAAGCAGCACTGATTTCCCCAGTATAAGAGACAAAAAACCCCAAGGAAAATGAAGAAGAATCATCAGGAGAAAATATTCTCAGCCAAAAAGTGCACAAATCAGTGCACATTCAGAGAAGTACTATTGGAAAAAAAAGGACAATAGTTTCTGAGACTTTTCAGGGATTTTCTTTGCTTCAGGTCTTGACAAAGGAGGAGAGGATCTGAACACAGAAAGAGAAAAGGACATGAAGTAAGAAAAACTGTTTTAGATATGCAGCTGTGTTGCAAGAGGCCCCTGCACAGCACTCAGCGCTCTCTCACATCAGGGAGAGTGTTCCCATTTCCCTAACAATGCACAGAAGGCCATATCCTCTGACCTTGTGCCTCTGTCATTTATTGCTGGTTGCTTTTGTTTACTACAGTGCCAGTGACAACCGCTTGAGATTGCTGCTCTTTGTGCAGGTCTCTGTGCAGAGAGGAGGCTGGTGCCCTCCTCCAGCTGTTGTCACAGAAATGAAATATCACAAAGTGATTACCTTGTGCGCTGCACAAACCGGGGAAGTTCATGGCACTGGTTTGGTCTTTTCATCATTCCACAGAGTCGTTATCCGACTATTCAACCCCTGCTTGACAGCTTGGATCATTAGAAAGAGGGACATTAATGTATTTAATATATACACGCAATCAGAATGCTGACTGTTGACAAGGTTAAAGAAAAATAATGAAATGTCATAATTAGCAAAATATATTGGCCATTAAAATAAGATGCCTCATTCTCTTGACAGAGACACTAACAAGAAAAAATGACCTTATTAAAAGTCTTCATGTCCCTCTAAATCAAAGGCATGGATTTTACAGTGCCGCTGGCCACAGGTTCTAACCAGCAAAACCTCTGGGAGATGTGATGCTGTGAAGCACTGGGAGGGAGTGTCATGCTGAATTAGAGATGGAGAACATTGCTGAAAGGTCTGTACCAGCGCTTGTCTTTGCTTTAAACCTACACCAAACCACAGCCCTCTGAATTAAAATACCGCAGCATGTCTAAAGCGAGCTCTTCGTGTGTGCTGCAGCAGCAAATGATGGCAGGAACTGAACGTAGCTGAAGCAAAAGTTACATCAGCTAAAAGTAGCCAGTAGTAAGCAGCAGCATCTAGTAGATCCCAGAACAAAATTTTTGCCTTTCTCCATCTTAATTTACAGCAGGCTGTTCCCAGGCTTAATCTTTTCCATTACTCATTCTTCCTAAGTGCAGAAGAGGTAATTCACTAGTCATTCATAGCACTATTTGAATTCTGGAGAAGGCTGATGATTTGCAATCTGCTATTCTTATTGGCAGTTGGTGGCTTCTGGTATTTTGGCCTAAAAACTGAAAGCCATTAGAGGGTGTATCAGCATCACAGCTACAAATAGATCTGTAAGGTTTGAAAAATATTTCTTCTGTGGCAGCAAAACACCAAGATGCTGTAACATTAGGAGGAGGTTGAACTAATTGGAACTGCTTAATGCATGCTCAGCAACAGCTGGAATAACAGAAAGCTGTGTCTGACTAGGAAGAGCAGATGTTATAAATTTCATCTGGTCAGATAGGATGGCTGATAGGGAGGTCCTGCTCCGCATCTGTGAAATATTCACCACATTCCACATAAACTTTCTGAAGCAGGCATTACCAGGGTGTTTAGAAATAGAGGAGAACATTTACTCTAGAAATGTTGACAAAGGAATATGTAGTTCTCAGGCAGGCTTCAGAGTAGGATGAAAAAAACTGCAACAGTGTAGAAAATTTTCTAAATGCCAATGGTGAAGACCAATATGGTTTAAAAAAAGTGTGCTCCAAACATCACAATGTGCAATTTTACAACCAGAGATTAGGCAATATTAGAATTATAAGCAAGTATGGGATTTTTTTTTTATTCCAGTAATTATGCCACTGCAGTTTCTCACATCGATGACATTAATTATACTCTGTAAAAATGTCTCCTGTATATTATGTATTTGTAAAAGACAAAGTTAGGTGGGCATAAGCCCACCAATGTTATCAAAGCCATGCAGATAACAAAGACAGGATTCAAAGAGCACTTGGATGTCATTTACATGGGTTACAGGTACCTGAGTAAAACAGCAGCCTGCAAAAACCTCCCATCAAGCCTCTATGCCCAAAACACCATCAGTGTTTCTGGTTTTCCTTCAAGCAAGTTATGGACAGAAGGACTTGTGGGTGAGTTTTGCACAGCATCCTGCTGGTGAGGGGATTTGGGCAGGCAACAGGAAGTCCAAATTCGGATTGTCCTGTGAGCACTGACATGCACCTCCCCAGTGCTGAGACCAGGTATGTGCCCCCTTGAAACCCTAGCAGTGCTGGGCTGCTGAACAGAAATGACAGACCAACAGGAATGAACCTAAGGGTGGAAGAGGAGCAAGGAGAATCTTGCCCCTGTGACTACATGCTGCGGAAGGGGATGGGGAGGCCTGGCTCCAAAGGCTTTTTACAGACACCACATGTAGGAGGGAAAGCTTTGTTCTTTAATTCTCTTAATGAAATTATTAAATTATCTTCTACACATTTTCATTGGCTGTGACCAACCTGACCCATCTGGCATACATCCACAATAGCTTGCATGTTGTTTATGACAGATCTCCACAAAGTCTGTCATCCTTTAAACTTCCAAGACAGTTCTGTTGCTTCAGGAGGTGGGGGGGGAGGTGAGGAAATGCACTTGGAAGAGGAGAGCTGACATAAGCCAGGCTTCTACAATCTGGACTAAGCGCCAATAAGAACTCTGCTCTTCCATTGTTTCCCAGTTTGTTGCAATCATATTTATTCATTCATGCCTTCAGTTTATTTCTGTGAGGACCATTGACTCCAGTTTTAGATTCAGTGGCACAAGGCTACATATCAGTGCTGTGCTCTTTTCACCCAGGGGAACTGCAAGGAAAGCTTCTTTCAACCAACTTTATAATGAAAAAGTAAAAAAATTTGTCAAGCCAGGCCTTATGCTCCATTTTTATTGGGTGAGAGACACATAAAAGAAATAACTTTCTCATTCCTAAGTTGATCAGAATTGGATCTGGATTTTGAACAAAGTACCTTTCATGTTTTCCAGATATTCTGCTTCTGTTCCCGCTCTTCTGTTCTTGCTGGCTGCATGTGAGGAAGAAAACTGTACCTGCCAACAAGCACAAAACCAATCAAGAAAGTCATCTTACACCAGGTTAAAGTGCTCTGTGAATTTCAGCCTTAGTCACTCCAGACATTAAACTACTAGGAAGCACCTTGTGGACATTTCAGGTGAGTTGGATTTGGTGCTGCCTATAGTCATATCCTGCTTTTATGACTTCTTATGCCACTTTCCTTGCTTTTGCTGGCTGGCCCTCTGCCATTATTTCCTGGGTCTCCTGCCCCTTTTCTTCTTCACAATAGCAGCAAACCTGGTATATGGATGTCAGAAATCCCTGAGGCTTTCAGGAAGACAAAGCAAGTCACTGGTGTTAACACACACGAAAATAAAATAAAAAGTGAAAAAAAAAAAACAGGAAAAAAGAAAACAAACACTGCAAAACAAAACCTCTCATGTGCATCTTATTATATCACTATATGTGTGTGAAGCCTTCAGATGCTGGAGTATACTCAAAACCAGTACTTTGTGTGCTCCATACCCATCTTCTTACCCCAGCTGTCTTTTACTTTAGTAGCCCTCTGTCCTTTCCTTTCCAGGCTGGAAAAAGAGTGAAATGCAACCAATCTGCTTAAATAAAGATGCTAATATATAGAGAATACTGGTAAGCAAGCCTCATATGCATCGCTTTATGTTTTTTGTTCAGTTGTCTTCATTTCTTTTTCTCCCCCTCCCCTCCACCATGGCCATTTAATCAAGCTTCCCTCTCAAGAGTGATTTTTTTATACTTTAGGAGATGTATTGCTGCAATCACTTATCCTTTGCCTATTTCTTGTCCTGACTCTTCATTACTTTTTTTTTCCCCATCCTGTCTCCCCTGGGTCTGGCTGATGGGCCTGTTTGCTTGCTTGTTTGCACCCTGCCTTTTGGCATGAACTCAATCCTCTTTACGTCAAATGTTCAATTCTCTGAAGTTTGAGTGGATTCCAATCACTTCAAAAAACATGAAAAGTACAAACTTCGCAGTTGGAGCACAAGTGAAAAAAGAGAAGAGACAATGGGTTTGTGAGTTGCCTGACTGTCAAGCACAGCTCTGCATAGCATCAATCAAAATACCATGGCAAATAAATAGAAGCACATGAGAGAATTGTCCACTGATATTAAAACAACACAAAGAGCCATCTACTTGCTAAAGAAACATACTGCATACCACAAGTGGCTGGCATGCTTGCACCTGCTAAATATTTTTTGGCACTGGTGCTGCCTGCCTGCCAGCTTGAGGTCAGTTTGACAAATGTATTTATGGAGCCACATCTTTCACTCTGCAAATAATTTCTCGTGGCCATGCTGTAATTACAGTGAAGCAGTGGAATTTGACAAGTTCATGGTTTGTTGACATAATGTGTAAAGAGCAAAAACCTTCCTTAGGAGAATGGAAATTGGGCACTGATCCTCTGCACTGATTAAATGAGTTGAACTCCAACATGCAAATGATCCCCTGAAACAGGTTATTGCTTTACTTAAAAATGTCTACAACATCAGGCTAAGGCCTAACAGATAGCTGTGTCTGCTACATGGCCAGCCCTCAAGAAATCATTCTGGGTCAATCAGCAGGAAATGTTTTGTCTGTCTGAATCCAGGTCTTCTAAGAACTAGGAAGGAGATGACAGCATCACCTAGTGCTGGAGAGATACAGGACACTGAGGATGCAGCAGGGATCAGACCTGGCAGTCTATAAGCTTCTTGTATGAATTAGCCCCTGTTTCTGTTCCACTCAGTTACAGCTGACTTCTGCTGGAGTTCTGGGTGCTAAACATCTCCTGAAATTGTCACTAGGTCCCAAAAAAGAAAAGTTTGTGAAAATGCTAGCCTAATGGCAAGTGCAAGCAAGGATATAGAGTAAAGACAAAATGCAGGTTGAAACAAGTTTGGCATAAGAGACCTTTAGAAAAATCAAAAGCAACTCCCTGTTAGACACCAGATCAATGATTATTGGGTCAGAATCCTCTTGTGGGTAGTGTGTGTATTTGTGTGTGTGTGTGCGTGAGTGTGTGTATATGTGTCTGTGCAGGGTCAGGGCTGGACTGCTACCAAAGAACCAAAGAATGACTTTACGAGGGTTTGTGTCGGCAAAATCTCTTGAAGCCTGAAATTAAGATGTACACTCGGTAAAGTTGGACCAGGTTATACCACCACCCACACCTGGCAAAATGAGTATCCAAAATAAAATCTAGCGTCTTGTCTTTAGAAACAGGATTCCTACATCAGCACAGGACTGCACAGAAAAGCAGCATCACTGCATGTGAATAGCAGGTGGGTTGCCTGGAGGCTTGCATGGACCAAACAGGTACATATGTACTGAAGAAGGAGAGCGCGAAGTTGGTTGGAGTCTCCCCTTCTCGCATTAACATTGCTGCTGCATCCTGCACAGCCCCCCTCAGCTGCACTGAGCAGCTCTGGCCATTCAACTACACAGCTCACCCTGTTTCTCCCTCCCCTTCCATCCACCGGCACAGCTGGATCTATCCCCAATAAGGAGAATTAGATTCCTCCCATGTGATATGGATGTTTAATGTTGAACAACAAAATTATTTTGTTAGGCGAATAAAACACAGACAGATTCAGTGATAACCAAAATCTCCCTGTTGCTGTCAGTGCATTTGAAAAAGTCTGCACTGCAATGGGAAGATGCACTTTATTTAGACTGAATTCGCAGCCTGAAAGGAAACAGTAAGCTCTTTAATTTAGTGCTGTTCTTTAAAAGCTTCTCTTTGGTAGTGTTAGAAAAAGACTTCTTCCATAAAAGGAAATTTCTAAATTAATTCTCCAGCTGGTAGTACTTTGCTGGGCTCATAAAGATGCTGCTTACATTGAGGAAAGAGAGATTTTAACAACCACTCCTCAGCCCCACCCCCAGAACTTCTTTTATTTTGCTTGAAGAGGTGATGATATGATCCTGGGGAAGTTGAGCCCCATCATGGAGAGTGCTCTGCCAAAAGGTCTCAAAGGGTACCATGTGCACACGGACAGTATGAGCAGTGTTTGACCTCTCTGATCTAAAATGCAGGCTTTGAGCTGGTATGAATCACTCTTTCTGACTACTAGGGAAATGTGGGATTGGGGGGGACAGGGATATAAATTCTGGCAAAGATTGGAGCAACCAGCAAGAAGAGCTGCCGTTACTGAAAAAATTGCTCTTTTCTGACATATATTCCAGGTATTTGTCTATATGTATTGGTTTACCATAAAGTGGGTGAGATCACAGATTCCTAGAATATAGGATTAAAAATATCTCATTATTAAAAATTGCCAGTGATTAAAACTCATTGATCTCTGAAAGTACTCTGCAGCTCAAACATCTGTGCTGTATTTCCTCTACTGTAAACTCATCTTCTTGGTCCTTGTTCACCTAAGGCAGAATATGGGTGGGGCATGAAGTCAACCACCACCCTCTTTATGATGATTTAAATATTTGAAGACTGCAGCCTGCATTTCCTTCAGATTTTCCTTTTCTGTTCTATGCAGTCCCAGATGATTTTCTCTTTTTTTTTTTTTTAAATTGTGTTACATTTTCTGGAGTATCTTTGTTGCTTTCCTTTAGGCTTCTTTCAACCTCTCTTCAAGGGTGGTATATAATATACAGTACTCCAGTGAAGTAGCACAACTCTATTAGATGTTTTACATTAAAAACTTCCCATTTAAGTGTCATCACTTGATGAATGTTTGGGGATTTTTTCTCATCAGCAGAGCACATACTTCAGTTTTTGGTGCATTATCAGCCCCCTCACATGTTTTTCATCAGAATTGGTTCCAACATACTCATTTCCATACCTGCAATGGATTGCTCCAAAGCCTATGTCCTCACATAACTCCATGCTGGCTATTTAAGACTAGTCCTCTGATTTGTCATAATCCCTTGAAATTGTACTCATCTTGCCAGTGTGGCACCAGTCTCAGCCCCAGATTAAATAAATATACAGTTTATTTCATCATCCAGATCTCTAGGACTGACCCTTGTCAAATCTCACACAACCTAGTCTTCAATTAGACAGTGAACCATTGGTCGCTACCATCTGACTTCACTTTTCTAAGATACTCTGGTGCCTGTCTTACCATAGCTTGATCTGGACAATACTTCAGTGGCCTGTAATCTAAGACCATGTCAAAGCCTTACTGACACCAAGATAAATGATTAAATTTTATGGGGTTGCTTTTGATGGACAGGACAAAAAGTGTTTTCTTAAAAGCACCAGAACACTATCCAAAAGCTGCTAAAGGAACCAAGGGCTAACAGATGACAGAGCACGAGTACATGTTGCCCTTTGAGAGTGCTCCAGTGACAACTCTGAACCCAGCTGCAGTGAAAATGGAGGCAAGACTAGGACTCACTGATTTAAATTTATTCACCTAAAAATTAGGCACTTGGTCTATACCAGTCAAGCAGGCCCTTCTTCCCTCTCAGTGGAGAGGCATAAGCACTGGTCTTCAACATTGAGATAAAATTATGGCAAATCACCATCAGAAAAGCTAATTTCTTTGGCTAGCCAAACTAAGTAGGTAATATGAGGTAAAGTAATTCCCTCCTCTGTGTCATTTGCTTCCTTCATGCTGTGGAATTTCATTAGTATGAAGTATTAATGCTCTCACTGACCATCAACTTGACATTCACAAGACAGATGGGTTCTCACTATGCGCTCTTACCAGCTATGGTCTTTGAATACCATCCTAATATCAAGAATAAAGTAAAAATGTTGGGTTTTGTTCTCACTGCTACACCATAGTGACTGGAAATTTATTGTGTTTGAGGATAATCAGGCCATTCCTTTTGTTTAGGTCAAGGCTCAGAGAAAGGCCCCAGAAAAGCAAGTCTTGGACTGAAATTTCAAAGAATGGACAGGACATCTGTTTCTATTTAATAGAAAAACTCTTTCTAAAGCAAATAGAACTTCCTTGAAGTTCATCCATCAGAACCAGATTTTAGGTTATAACCCAGCCATCAGACTGACAGACACAAGGACAGTTAGACCAAAGAAAAGAAACACCTTTGCTTAAGTTGGTGCACTGGAACATCCTCTCCTGCTTCTAGAAGAGAACTTCGTTCCTGGTTTCAGATTGACCCACAAGCAATGGCACATGACGAAAGGACACCAAAAGTATCCCTGAAGGTTTCATCAGAAAGAGATGAAAGGGATGTGAATCAGCATCTAAGCAGCTGCAGTTTACAGTACAGCTTAACAGTGTGACCCCGGGTCAATGGCAGTTCCCATAACACACTGGGCTGAGGACTCTGGTGCTTTAGGAGCTGACTCATGAGCCTTCCTGTCACCCTTGCTTTGGGGACATGACTCCTTGAAGGAAAACAGGGCAAACAGCCATGGAGATGAATCTTAAGCTGCAGCCATGGTGTGTCAACACCTCTGAATCATCCAGCAAGCTGCACTTGCCCTCCCCAAACACTTCTGCACCATCAGGTTGACTCCACACATTTGCCAGGAACTGAGCACTCTGCACCCTCCAGGAGTAACCCAACCACAGTGCAGGAGGCCTCTCCTAGGAGACCCATACCAGGCTTTGGTGTGCGTTTCTGGTGGAAGGGCTGGTGGGGCCAGAAGGGTACTGGTCTTAACAAGGTAGCTGAGGTTGGTTGTTCTGCAGCCCTGGTGTAAAGCTTCCTGGATTCTCTCCTGAATTAGGGAAAATTCTCCAGGAGTTTATATAACTATGCTCACACTGCCCAGCCATGTGCATGATGGCATGCATTATAAATACCCATGTTCAAGACTTTACTCTTTATTAAACAAGCAATGCTTGCCTGTCCTGGGTCACTGCTACAGAACCTAGTCTTGTCAAATATTCAGGCAGTGGTATGCCATGAGTGTAAAAGGAAAGTCCAGCATTCAATTTTAAAAAAGCAACATGCTTAACCTCACAAGGTTTGAGTCAGAAGCCAAAAATTCTTTCTATAAATTTCCACAAAAACACAAATTAGCCAGGGGGATTGCCCAGCATCCTGGTGCATACACTCCCCTTTTCTGTTCTCCATCCCTTTTCTTCTTTGCTGCTGCAGTCACTTTTGCACAGTGGTAAAAGGAGACCAAAAAGATCATCCTGAGCTACTGAGTTCAGTTTGCCCCAGTGGCTGTTTGAAAGGCCCATGATACAGGTGTGGGTTCAAAACCACATGGCAGTGCACAAAAAATGAGCTCAAAGGCCCAAATGTTGGATTTCCCAGAAAGAGCAAGGGTGAGTAACTCTCCAGCTCCTGTGGGACTCATCCAAGAGACTCTCCCTGTACTGCCAGCTGAATGAGGAGCCCTAAAAAAACCTATCTGAGAAACTAGTGCCTTTAAAGGCAGTCACTTGTTATCTGAGCTCCTGCAGCTCCACCAGCTCCAGCCAGTGGAATAACTGCCCAGCTATTTGCCACTTCCCAGTCTCAGGCCTTTTATGTGAAAAACTGCTTGCATCAAGCCAGTGATATGAAATGATACTAAGGCTTCCTCTAGCTGGGACAATGGAGCAGAGGGGGAAAGGGAGGAAGGGAAGAAAATTTAGAAAAGGTTTACTGAGTCATTCTAGTCCAGGTTGTGGCAAAAGGCTGCCCTGAATCTAAGAATGGTTTAGGATGAGAAAGACAATTCTCATTTTAACAATTACATTTGGATCCTTACCTGGTCTTTGTTGTTTTTTTTTTTTTCTATTTTTTAAAATCTTTCTAAGCTACTAGAAATTCCTGTGTGATTAGTACTGTCATTATTATGCAGGACAATGGATTTTCAGGCAGTGCCAGGTGGTTTGGCCATGATGAAGATCACATCTCTTCCAAAGTTTAAAACAGTGATTTGGGTGCAAGTCTACAGAACAATGGAGAGTCATTTCCAGCTCTATTGCTTCTCAGTTAGGATTGTATTAATCAGAATAATTACATGTATTATGGAGTATAGCTTTACTGTGAAATAAAGGGGTGCTGTACAGCTCCAGAATAGGTTTGCAAGACTTCCATGCATGGGGAGGTAACATGTGCCATATCCAGCTCAACCCAGGACTTTGCACAGGTCCAGTTACAGATCTTCTGCATTATCATCTTACATTTGTAGGCTCTTGTGACATGAAATAATGAAGGAAAATCAGTGAAAAACTGAATAGCTACCAACCCCTTTGCATAAAACCGAGTGGGAAAATGTAAAGCTATTCTCTCACATAGTATAATTTAGCTAAGATTACAAAGAAATGAAAAGCAATGTATCCAGTGTCCAGAGCAAGCCTTTTCAGGGGGACACCATTCATTAGTAAGCCTTCTCCCCATACAAACTGCTCTTCTTCTCCCTTACATGCTTTCTGTCTTCTCACAACTGTCAGTTTTAAGGTTAGGATAACAAGAGTGTGCATCCCCAGGGAACCAACAAAATGGGTATGAAGTATTTTACATTCCAGAAAGAATGAGTTTAGCTCAGACATATTGTTTACACAGACAGACCTCATAGTCTGCATTAGGTTTACTCGTAGTCTACAGGTTTATCTCTCATACAAGTGATTTCATCTTACTGTAATACATCAGCTTAACAGGACACATCTTTTGCAGATCCCTTCTGAGAATGTGCACTGGTGCTCCACAAATAACAGCGGTAACGATGTCAGTGATGGTCAGCAGGGCAGGCATTTGCATTCTCCCTCAGTTTTAAGGAACAGAGGCCTATTTTCAAGATGAGTCAACTCATTTGATGCCAAGAACAGTTGGCAGCAGTGTTACTAAAGCATGTATGTTGCCACATTGTGTTCAGTCATTTTAGTTTTGCAATCATAGAGCCAAACAACAGGATGTGAGTTAAATCACCTCTGATTAAAGCTCAGGCTTGTTTTAGCTATTAATGATCATCAAAGCTACCCAAGAATGTGGTGACCTTGGAAGAAAGTTCATAATATTTTAGTAAAAAGATTCTGACAATATTCAGTCCTTCTAGAAACCTTCTAGAGAATTCAATAGGGTGCTAAAGGCATCAGGGTGAAATTAGTAGCCTATTTCACTTCTCTGAAACAACTTCATACTTGCATTATAACTGAGCACAGATAAAGTATCTAAGCTAAGAACAATAATAAAACAGTATATGTTTATTATAACAGGATAAAACCATAATAGGACTTGATGTTCTTCATATATGATGGTCTTTGTGTAGATTGGGCCCTAAATTGCTTCCTCAGTGAAGCTGGGATGTTTGCTGGAATAAGCAGTAAACAAGGGATCAGGAGCTAAATTATTTTCATGATGAAGTTGCTAATAGAGAAAATGTGGCTGTTAAGAAATGATGGTCCAAATGGTTTATAATGCCTCCTTAAAAAAAAAAAAAAAAAGGAAAAAAAAGGACTGATATCACAGGGAAAAGATAATTTATCCATTTGCCTATGCTTCTTCCTAGACATCTGAACCTGGGCACTGCTGGAGGCAGACTGAGGCTAGCGGGGCCCTTGATAAGGACTTGTTGTCCCTTCTTACAGTAGGACTGGCTCCACAGTGGTCTCCCTAATGTCCTTGCTGATACCATAATGCTAATCAGAATAGTGACTATATTGACTGTGAAAAGGGTTGTTCTGAATATCAAGAGGGCTTTTTCTTGGAAGGCACAGTTCTACTGCACACATAGACATAAACCTGTAGTTCACTGCTCAAGGGGCTGTTCACTTTATAGTCTGTACAGCTGACTGAAATCTTGCATACAAACAACTGAAACTGAGGCTGATTAGCTGCAGAAGAAAAGACCTTTACTTCCTTAAAGAAGGTGCAGCCAGTGCATTGACATAATCTATATTGTTTTCTTTTAATGAGCTAAATAAAGACTTCCTAGATTTGACCTTGTCTTGTTTTATGACTAGGCGAAACAGTTTTGCCTCCCTATCTCAAAATGGCTTGAGTCATAGTCTTAGCCTTGCCTTGACACCACTTGCATCCGTGTGCCTATAGGTCTGGTAAGACGTTTCTGTGATTCAGCTTTGGTTATTCCCTGCTCAAGGCTGTACTTAACATGTAGGGAAGGAGAGAACCTCCTAGAAGCATTTTGAAGGGGTTTGACATTTTTGTTTGTTTGGTTTGGATTTTTGTTGTTGCTGTTTGTTTGGGTTTTTTGTTTATTTTTGTTTGGCTTTTCTTGTTGTTGTTATTGTTGCAGTTGGGTATTTTTGTTTGGGTTTTTATTTTTATTCTGTTTACATTCCTTTCTCCTCCATTCTCCCTTGAACAGTACCACAGGGAAATGTGATAACTAGGCATCATTTTGCCATTTAGTGAGCCAAACAGGAATGGGAGAATTATCTCTTGTACAGGTGCTTTTTATTCCAGGGGAATTCAAGCAGTGCAAGCTAATGCTAACCTGACAGGAATAGGTGAAATATAGAGGGTCCACAGCACTACACATTACATTGGTGTAGGAATGCCACTAAGCAGCCTGGTGTGAGTCACATTTCATCGATAATGAAATCAGCCCGCTACATTTCCTCTGAGAATGAAGTACCAATAAACAGAAGCAGTCCCTCTCCTACCCAAAATTTACTGAAATTATGCAAAGAACTCATCACTTTGAAATATGAAAGAAACTTCATGTCCTTCTCAGCAGGACGAACTCAATTAGACAGAAAAAGTGGAACAGCTGCTTTTTCAAAGAGACAGATGACCTTATGGTGTAATTTTCACACTCGGTCAATCAAAGCTTGTGGTGTGATTCATTGACCATGAGAATGAAACTAGAAGAGAGACATAGTTAAAAGGTCATTCCCTCCTATGGATATAAGAGGCTCAAGTAAAATATTACAAGAGCACATGGCCCTCTTGCAAGAGATGTTGGCCATACCTCCACCTGCAGTCTAACAAGAGAAAAGAAGAAAGCAAGCATTGTGCAATTATGCCCAACACCAGGTACAGACATTAATGTTTTGCCCAGGCCCCTATGATCAGTGGTGCAGCTTTCGTAACACTGAGCTTTTCTAGGGAGACCGAACCTGGCCAATGAAGCCAATGAGAACATGTGTGTTGATTACAATGAACAGGCCTGTTGTGAAGGAGAACGCAGAACAGCTGAACAGAGATGACAGCTACAGCTTAGGAAAGCAGGTGTTGGGATTTAGCTTCAACTGTTACCATTTGCCTCATTTAAACCAATATTCCAAGCCTGGGGACCTATAAATACAATAACAAAATGAAGCCCCCATGGAAGAATGTGCAAATAAAACCCAGAAAGCCTTTTCAGTATATAACAATGTCTCTTGCTTCTTTATTGCAGGCAGCATGGTAGGCATGGGTAGGACCAGAGCAGCCATTTCCATTACAGCTTTGGTTTTGGGTCCAGGAGGGCAATTTTATCTCTCCTGAGCAGAAATTACAAGGAGGCAGTGGTTTTGGGGACCATTTCTGAAAAGGAAAAGGTGATCCTGCTTATACCCTCTCACCAGTGAAGACAACGTGGTGATGAACAGGCCACTGTTTGGCACTAGGAGAAATAACTTGAGAAACTGGAAGTCCTTAGAAACCATGCTGGGGAGAGAGGGTTGGCCTGAGACAATGACCTGAAGAGCAGAAGAAAGCATCCACCACACACTGAGCACATATATGGGGTGACCCATGGCCTAGATCTGGAAGACTATGGGGATGGATGGAGGACCATTTCACACAGGAACATGGGACATTGCTGCTGTGCTGCACCCTGCTAGCGTGGCATCAACATGTAGTTAGGTGTTGGCCACATTTGTCTATCTATCTGTTCAGTCCTGAAAAGCTGGCTGCTCTCTGCAACGTTGAGTAAACAGGTGGCTAACTCTGAGCAGAAATGCTCAGTTCTTGTATTCACCTACAGGAAATGTACAGGCCAAAAGATCTTAATCCCTGTCTCTATTGTTGTTGCTTGTTTGCATCTTTCTCCAGCCCGTGCTGGGTCACTGCTCTCAATGGGCTGTTGAGAAACCTCCCTCCCTCTCCACAGTTTCTGTCCTGTGCCCTATGAGTCCCTTTCATAACTTCCAGCCAGGCATGCAAAACACCCCTTCTACTAATAAATCATCTGGTGGCACAGGGAGAAGTTTTGATTGGAACCTTTCCTCTACAAAACTCACCAGTCTGGGTACACTTAATGTTTTTTATTTTATCAAATCCTATTGGTTTAAAACTGTAACACAGTTATCCCTCTAAATACTCTTCAACTTCTTTTATTTTTACAGTTTTTCGGGAAAAAAAAATAATTTATGTTCATTTTTGGATTAAAATGACATTTCATTACCAAACATATAGTTAAAAATACAGAAATTATAGCTCAAACTCAAAATTATCTGCAGTTCTTTTTCAGCTTTCTGAAACTGTTTCCCAGCTGTACTGGTTATGCATGCAGCTCTTCCTCCCTTTGCTCTAAACTGCCTCTGGAAGTCCAGTGTATAACACATGCAATCAGGAAGGCAGACAGACTGTTTCTCCATGGTACTCATATATTAACCTTGTTTGATTCATCTGGAATTACCCTTGTTTGACTCTCCTACAAGTTTGTTGACTTTGACTGAATAGAGATTTACATAATTTCCTCATGGGAATTTCAAAAGCTGATAACACACTGAGCTGAATGTGTTATTTTCCTATTTTATTTCCACAGCAGAATAAATCTGGAAATACTACTGAATATTGCTGCACCTGATGTGGTTTTTTTTTTCTATCCACTTTTGATTCAGGCAAAAATCACATAATAAAAGATGTATCTACAATCGTTACTTGGCTATGGTTGAAAAAGAAAGAACACCCGGATCCCCATCTTATTTTCCTATCTTCCTTGAAGATGAAAGAAATATTAATCATGCTATTTGACAAGATCTTCCCATTTTATACAGTGCCAGGAAAAGGCAATTGAGTGTGTGTATCTGACTGAAGGCAGCAGCATAGCTATGACAGGCTGCAGTCTTAGTACAAGACTCATAAAATTAACTGCTCCCAGCTGACCTCATACTCTGCATTATACGTGGTGTTCATTATATCCCAGATGAATGACAGAAGGTGGGATCAGCAAACTCATGAGAGGACAAAGATGGAGGTAGATTTAATGATTTCTTGTTTGGTGAAGCCAGATAATAGAGTAGCTATAGACCTAATGAATCTGGTGAATGATCTCCAGTCGTGTCTTATGTGGCCTTAGGTAAAGAAAATGAAGTTTCTGTATTCAGAATCCTTGTTTAAAGTCCTTTTAAATAAAGGAGTCTCCATTTAAATAAATAACAGTAGGGAGTGAAAAGTACTTCTATACATGCACAAACACATGGGAAGGAGTTTGCTATTAGGCATCTGTGTTTTTCAGGTCTTGTTTTTCCTATTCATACACCAGGAATAGAAGACTTTACCTCACAGCCAGGGTGTCAGGATGCCTTGTGCAAGAATGAAGAAGATGCAGTGCTGCACTGGGAGCTGTGGGAGTTTACACACCCAAATGCTTGGGCCAAAACATGATAAAGTAAATTAGTTTTATACATTTCCATCATCTTTAAAGTCTGTGTAAACACCAGCCTCTAAACATAGCAGTGTTCCTCCTATGACAAATCTTGCCTGATATTTGACATTTCACACCAGGGGTCTGGCTTTTTGCTCATGCCTTAAGGAAATTAACTGGTAGGAGTTTGACATACATTTTCATGGGGAGAAAGGTTACCAAATTCATGAAGCACTGTTTAACACTGCTACTGTGGGAGGCGAGCCCTTGCAACAAAAAGCACAGCAGTTTTATAACACAGTGGTCATCATTAAAATCCACAGAACGTGCACAATTGTACCTTTTCCTACCCTTTTCCTCAAAGATGTCAGTGAATTGTCACCGTGCCAGTATCGTGGTTCATTTATTTTCCAATGTAGCCTACTTTCAGTGGAACCTAAGATATGTAAAATGCTGTACTAGCAATTTCAATATTTTCTTAATTGATACATTCCCTTAGAGTCATTCTGCACCACTGGAGCAGATCAAAGAAGATTGCTTTTCCCTCTCAGTCCTGCGGCAGAGCCAAAAACATCCTAATTCCAAGCAACACAGGAAGATTTCTTAAACACCATCATTTGAATTTTCCTGAGTGCTCAGTTATCAGTACACATTGTTCCCTTTGTTCTCTCTTTTCCCTCTTCCCTCATGAACCATTCTTTTGTCCTTCTGCTTCACCTGTACTATTCCATGTGTTAATAGTCATATTTTTGGGGGTTTTTTTGTTTGTTTTTTGCCACATGCCATTGCTTCATTTTCTCTCCTTCCTGCATGCAAAACCTATTTTTCTATTTGCTATTTTTGTGCTGGGTCATTTATTGGTTACTTCTCCTTTCTTTCAGCATACCTCTCCCATTTTTACCCCCTACTCTTTCAATTTTCTTTGTCAATCCACATTATTCTTTCCTATTGAGCATAGAAAAGGAGGATTATCATGATGACTCTGTAGTCTTGCACAAACACTTGAAGGCCTAGTGAAAACCAGAGCCCTTCTGTGTCACAGCCTTGCAAACACAATGGCACACAGTCCATGCTCAGGGCATTTGCAGACCCTTTCCCCAGGGAAGGATTTTGAAGACCTTCCTCCTCTTGAAAATCTCAGGCTGAACACATAAAGGGCTGAAGGGGTGATATGACTTGCTCAGAGACATGGGTTGAAGTTGTGGAAGAAGGGATAGGAATTACTTTCTCATCTCCCCATCTGGTACATTAATGACGTGATAGGAAAGAGACAAGAACTGCATCAGATTTTTAAGCCCTGTGAAAAATAAACCAAGAAACTGAAGCAGCATTTGCAATTAGCAATATCACAGAACCACAGAATATGCCAAGTTGGAAGGGACCCACAAGGATCATCAAGTCCAACCCCTGGCCCTGCACAGGACCATCCCAAGAGTCACAACATGT
>JAWWEW010000041.1:37235160-37285038 GCA_035583185.1 Anabacerthia variegaticeps
GCTGGCTGTGACTGGAGACTGCATTGTCTTTCATATGTTTTTCAATACCTCTCAGAACAACCTTTTCCATAACTTGACCAGGCACTGAAGTGAGGGTGACAGGCCTGTAGTTTTCAGGGTCCTCTTTCTTGAAAATCAGGACAATGTTCACCAGCTTCCACTCAGCTGGGACCTCTCTGGATTCACAAGATCACTCAAAAATCAAGAGTGGTTTAGCGATGACATCAGCTAACTTTTTGAGGATTCTTGGATGAATCCCATCAGGCCCTACAGATTTTTAGGAATCCAGCTGGAGCAGCAGATCCTGCACAATTTCAGGGAGTTGATCATTCTCACAGTCATGGTCTTCCAGCTCAGGCACTGAGATGCCCTTGGTCCATGATCCATATTGAAGACAGAGGCCAAGAAAGTGTTAAACACCTCTGCCTTGTCTCTGTTCCTCTTTGTAATGGGTCAGTGACCTTTCTGTACTACCTATTGCCATTAATGCATTAGAAAAAACTTTTTATTGTGCCCCACATTTCTGGCCAGCTTCATGAAACAGTCTAGAGTGTTAAACAAGACAAGAACTTACATTTCCCCACTCTCTATTCAGCTGATACTTTAACTTCAGGCAATCCTAAAATGAAATTCTTCTGAGCCTGATGAGAGAATTTGAAATGGCCTGCAGTACCCTATCCTCTCTCCAATGTGAGACCCTTTGGTCTCACTGGCTATTGTGCTAGAGATTTTAGACTTTGTAATGAATAATGCCCTGAAGCAACCACATCTCTAAGACCCCAGCCATAGCATATCAGCTTCTAAATACCTGCCTTCCAGAGGCAGGCAGCACCAGTGTGATTTGTGTGCCACTCTCCAGACACTTGGGTCTTTACCTCTGGCTTTGTCTTGCTGGTGCTGGATGTAGCCAAAAGACACCATGGTCAATTAACAGTGGTTCCTGATAATTCTGCAGAAGTCTGCAAGAAAATGATGTCACTTCAGACAGGGACCAAAGCCGCTCAAGCAGCAGACCCTGAGTAGCTCTGTTGTGTTCTTTGTAGCATGGAAATCTGAGCAGTGATTAGCATTTCTCTTCTAGTGTATTTTTATTGTTAATGAACCATTTCAGTTTCTTGTGTGATTCCCTAAGAATAAAATGCTGGACTGACTGCACCCAACTACAAGGCTGTGATGCTTGATCTCTCCAAGTGTCTTTTCAGCACAGTGGGGCTGCCTTTGAACTCCCCTCTGGCTTTCTCCTCTGCTAATACAAAGAGTAAGGAAGCAAATCTGCATGGCTGAATCATACTTCTGTATTTTCCAGGCAGCTTCTGTTTCCTGGAGCCGGCTCAGAACAGAAATGTCAGGCGCAGCAGGACTTAGTCTGGCATGTGGGTGGATTTACTCAGGCGTGGAAATGAAACCTGGGCCCAGGAAGCAATGCTTGGTGGCAGTGGGACAGTGCTCAGCCTGCAGCTGGAGTTGTGGTTCAACCAGCCAGGGTGGCACCTCATTGATGGGAAGGCAGGCTATCACCCTTCTTGATTTTTTTTTTTTTTTGACTCCTGCACTGAGTATTCTAATGGATTGACTTCAAGGCTTCAGAAAATTAAAGGGGGAGAAATGAACAACTGAAGTCACATCTAAAATATTTTGAAAGGGTGCAAAATGAGTTAATGTCTCATAATTTCTTTTTACTCCCATCAAAGTAGGAAGAAATAATATTTGTATATGTGAATTTTGAAACGTGCACAGGCACTCTGGCTCTTGGTATTCCACTGATATTTATTTTTAATAAGGAAAGCAAACAAGAAAAGGAAAGCATCTGTCAAGCATGCCAGCACCCTTTGAACATGCTCCATATATCTGTGAGAAAAAGACAGGCAGCTTCTCTCTGCTCTTAAAGCCAGAGGGAAATATACTCCGGAGCATGCTAAATCTGAACAGCCCATACTGTGCTCCTATCCTCACACTTCTCTCTCTGCCTAAGGAAAGGAAAAGGCAGTATGTGGGCTTTAGAATTTAGTAAGAGATTGCTATTGCACTAACACTGTTTCCCTCAGATAAATGACGAGAACGTAACAAAAGGGTACACAGGCATGGAAAGAGAGAACTCAGTGCCACCAGTACGAGCCCCTTCCCACTGGCTATCCAGCTGTAGCAGTTCTGTCAAAACTTGCAAATGTTTATCCAGAAACTTCACAAGCAAATGGGACGTACACAAGTAAAAAACTTACTGGTTTTTATAAATACCTAACTCTGTTTCTTCCTTGTTTGACAGCACATCTCTGTCCATCATTTCTTGTCAAATCTAGTGACAAAACTATTCTGAACTGATGCTGTGTTTTTTTGCTCCTTCTAATGGATCAAGACTGGCTGTGGGTCCTAGATGCAAGAGTTTCAATAGCAAAGATTTCCATGGACATAAGGATATAAAATTTCTTGATTATGGTTTCATATGGCTTCACACAGGACGATGAATCCACCTTTAGGCAAGTGCTATGTAGGCAAACATTGGCAAAACACTGTAAGGCAAACAACAGCAGTATGAATCAGCATTATCCATTTTATAGACTATAGCCTAGATAGACAAAATTGTTCCTAGACTATTACCTACACCCACCTGGATGAATTACTGCATAAATCGTTGATAATATCTTGGCATACAACAAAAAGGCAATGTTGACCTTATACCATTAGCTGGTAAATACAACAACAGGAAAAAAAGCCTTGTAAGTCAAAAACTAAAAGTCATTTGGTAGCCTGACTCTTTTCCCTTTCATGGCATCAGTGGCCTTTCCAGAAGGCTTTGTGGAAAGCTATAATTTGATCTGGAAGTGTTCCCTTCTTCCCAGTTTTTTCAGGGCATCATTGTAACCAGGGAACCATTGCCAATCTTCCTGCAGCTCTCCTGGTCTCCTCTCTCTCTGGTCTGTTACCAGGTCTATGCCATCTGTGTCTGACCCTGTCCACAGGCTGTCCACAAGAACCCTGGTGTACAAGGGTGAGCAATGCTGTGTCAGCTCTTTGGATTTCAGCAGTGTCCGTTCTGCAAGTGATTCAGAACCACAGTCTACCCACATATATCTATATAACCACGCAATCTTGTTTTTGTAATCCCTGATGTTCCTCCCACCTTCCCTCCTTTTGCCTGTGTCATTAGCTTGTTGCACTTCAGCCACAAGTAGCCTATAAATTCTTCAGGACTTCTTATGCTTCAGTATCTTCTTGCCTAATTGGAATTACCAGAACACAAATAGTCACTACAAAACAAACACAGACCTCAACAGCTGGGACAAATAAGATGAATACTTGTTTGTAATTTCAGCCCCTAAGGTCTGTTTGACCTAGAAACCCATATTCACTTCGAGCAATTCCTCTTGTGCTTTCTGCTTTAGGTCAGAGTTGAAACTAAATCAAACTGTAAGGAAACACAATAAATAAACAGAATCATTTAATGATCCAAAAGTCTGGTATGTTTACATTCAGTTTCCTGGTCAGTTGGCAGCTGGATAAAATCCAAGAATCAAAAGAAATTAAGAAAAATTGAAGAAAAAAATTGCTATCAGAACATCCTTAAAGAAAATCATTTCGTATATCACTGCTTCTTGTAACACAGTCTTCCACAGACTGAGAAAACTACTAGTGAGATGCCAGGAACACATGCAGTGTCCTTCAGCTTTGTAAAACAAAAGATTGAGTTCTTCATAAGAGGAGAGTGGTCCAAGGAAAGGGAGATGGCTATGTCTACATAAGGAGATAAGACTAGAGTCTGTTACTAGGGCTCCACACCCCCCAACAGGCTGGGTTAAGGAAATGTGTATTGAGTTGTACACACCCAGACCAATGTGAGACATCCTATCTGTTTTATCTTCCTGCTGAACAAAACACAATGCTGTTCCTCTGCATGACCCGCAGCCTATTTCCTCGTTGTGGGCCATGTGGCCTTCACCATGCATAGGGCACTATGAGGCTGATGGCAGAGGACTTAGACCAGATGTGTGCCTAGATCTGTAACCCTATCACCTATGCAGTACAGAGGAATTTCTTTGCCTGATATTGAATAGTATAACACTAAAGTAAAAAGAACATTAAATTAAACAGCAGAACACAAAAGTTTGCTGGAGTGCCACCCTCAGCCAGTCCTGGGCTCCTCACTGATGGCATAGATGTTTTCATGCCTAAAATGTCCTCTACAAAGAGCAACCTGAAGCCAAGGTTAGTTGCCTGAACATCCAGTGCTGTCTGGACATCTCAAGGCACCTGATGTCTAATCCATGGCTCAGCCTTCTGATGGGAGCATAGAATCATAGAATGGTTTGGGTTGGAAAGAATCTTTAAGAACATCTGGTTCCAATCCCCCTGCCATGGACAGGGACACCTTTCAATACACCTTTCAATAGGGTGCTCAAAGTCCTGTTCTGCCTAACCTTGAACACTTCCAGGGATGGGGCATCCACAAGTTCTCTGGGCAACCTGCTCCAATGTGTTACCACCGTCACAGAAAAGGATTTCTTCCTAATATCTGAGCTAAATCTACCCGCCTTCAGTTTGAAGCCATTACCCTTTGTCCAGTTACTACATGCCCTTGTAAAAAGTCCCTCTCCAGCTTTCTTGTAAGCCCCCTTTAGGTACTGGAAGTTCTCTTGGAAGTATTCTCCAGGCTGAACAGCGGTCTGAGCATCTTCATGACCCTACTTTGGACTCGCTCCAGCAGTTCCATGTCCTCCTTATGTTGAGGGCCGCAGAGCTGGACACAGTATGCCATTTTGGGTCTCACAAGAGCAGAGTATAGGGGGAGAATCACCTTCCTCGACCTGCTGGCCACACTGCTTTTGATGCAGCCAGGACATGACTGGATTTCTGGGCTGCAAGCACACATTGCTGCATCATGTCAAGCTTCTTGTCAAACAATACCCCCATCCTTCTCCTCAGAGCTGCTCATAATCCATCCTATGCCCAGCTGGTATTCATGGTTGGGATTTCCCTAACCTTCATGCAGGACCTGATAGGATTTGTGCTTCCAAATGTGATGACAGCTGTGCTTACAGCAATGTACAGTCAGAGAGGCTTGGGAGCTCAGATCACCCTAGCTGATGGGGGGGCAGTCTCACACCTTTTACAAAAGGGTACCCTAGCTGTCAAGCCATGGGTGAATTTTGGAGAAATCTCACTCATATATCAAAATAAACTTGCACTCAAAGGTCAACAGGATGAGGAAGCTCATTATCAAGCACATTGGAGCTTGCAGGAATCTGCAGATCTATTTGAACATGGTCTGAAACTGGCTTTAGACATTAAGAAAAAAACTTCATAACAGCCCTTTGTCTAAATTTCAGCACAGGAATAAGTTATCAAAGCCAGCATGCCTTTAGCATGGATTTATTTTCTTCCTTGCTCAACATTTTTTTCTCTGACAGCATACTTACCCAACCAGCTGCAAACCTCCCCAGAGCTGCAAACATAGTGATGAGTCAGTCTAACAGTCTCCAGCTCTTTGCCTGAAAATCTGGCATGCCTGCTGATGCTACAACATCAAATCAGATTTTTCCCTTTCTCTGATTTACTTTAGCCTATTTAGCTCTGATTTATACTCAGAAATTATTTCTCATAAGTGGTTTGCAATAGTGGAAACGACAGAAAAAGATTATAGTAGGAGAGCAAGGAATCAAAACAACTGGAAAAGCCCAAACCTGCCCTGTGTTGACGGGTCAGCCTTAGTTCTCAGAGAAGGTTTACAAGGCAGTCACAGCTGCTGGGCTACCCGTGCTGGCTGTCCGTGCCAGTCCCGGCATGGCCTCCTGAGCTGCTCACACAGCAGCTGCCCGACTGCCACGGCTCGGAAAGCGGCACTTCACAGCCAGTAATGCCTCAGCAGCTCATGGGCAGCTCCCGTCCAGCTGTCCGTAGGCCAGAGGCAGGGCGGGCAGCTGGGCAGCAATGCTGGCAGCCTCCTGAGCTCCTGTATCATGGTTCAGACCCCCCGCAGTGGGCTACCCTGCTCATCCTGCCAGCAGGGCAGGGAGGCAAACCAAAGGTCCCGGTTTGCCATGGAAATCAATAGAACAGGTAGGGCAAGATCTGTACCAGCAGCTTCTCTGCACATAGGTATCTACTACAGTCAGAAGTAAAACTTGGTGTAAACTGACCTCCACCAACATTATCTTGATCAGCTCTGTGCTGAAGGAGGAAACCCAGGCACACATGTCATACATATGTCAAAATAAACCTCTGCTCAGGAGTCAACAGAATGATAAAATTCATTATCAAGAGAGAAAGTGCAGGCAGTTATATAATTTACCACATGGCTTACTCTAATATATGTTCAAGAACAGAATCAGTTATCTTCTTTAGTGTATTTTAAAGAGAAGACTTTTTTGTTCCCCCAGTGTGCTTGTGCAATGTAGAAGCATGCTGGAGCTTGCAGCAATCTGCATGTTTAACTGAATGTGGTTTGGCAAGAGGGGCAAGGGGACAGCTAAGGAGGGGGGCAGCACCCACCCGTCTGTCCAAATGTGCTGAGGGGTTCTCAGTGGGACACCTCACAGCTTTCTCTCCTTCCCCCAAATGTCAGATTTCAGCTGAAAAGCAATTGGAAGTCAACTTAGGCCAAATACAAGACATCTGCAGCTCTCACCCTGAAGGCTTCTATGGTCCAAAAAGACCTTGTGCTGGCTTTCAGCACAGGGTGAACTTCAACCCTTTAGAGAAGAAACACTTTCAGTAGAGGTAAACAGACTCTTACTGGTGTGAAGCTTCCAAGAGTCAGACTCACGACTCTTACAGTCATAAATGTGACTCACAAAGATTTCTCATTGTCTTATTTTTTTCTGACAGATCCCACAAAGTCCAACGCTTACCTTGGAGGAAGGAGAGGTGTGCACTGCTCCTTCACCACCCACCCCAGCACTGATGATGCCATGGTGCCCATAATGTCACAGTACTGCACATGCACACTCAACAGGGCCACTACTGCCATATTGGATAATACACCATGTGTTTAATGTTTATAGGTCATTTTGTCCTTATTCGCAATATAATTTTGTTGCGCATCATAAATGCAAAAGGAGTTTCATTTCTTCTCCCTACACCTTTGGTTTATTGCATTTACATAAAGCCGTCAAACATTTATGAGGATTTTTATACCTTTATGAAATTAATTTCTTCAATCACCAAGGAGATGACATTTCTGAAGTAATACTATTATTTCCCAAACCTTATTTTCTGGTATCTTTGGTCTCACTGAAGTGGCACATATTTCATTAAACTTAGAAGTACATGAAGTCACTAAGGTGACAGTAGTTTGCTGTTACAGCTGTTGTAGCAATACTGGTAGTGACCTCACTCTTGGGTCATCTGAGGCAATTATTAAGTAAAGTGTCAAGAGATATTAAATAACTTAGAAAATTTAGAATTGCCTTGCCATAAGTACCTCTTCTATGCAGAAAGCACAGAAAGCTGACCTTTGTAGCTCAACTCATCTGGAAAAAGAGCTATAGAACACAGCAGTCATCACAGCCAAAAATACTAAGACATCCTGTCTTTCCTCTCTAGTATTCATTGTGAATTAAATCTTTTTTTACTCACAGCAACATGTTTTCAATTTGAGTTTCATCTGCTTCAATGATTAAACTTGCCTGCTAACCCTGAAGACTCCGTTGATCTTCCTGCATGTCACAACCTGCCATCAGAGTCACAGTCGCTGTCATGCAGTGGGAGAAGACTGGATGCAGAAGCAATAAATAACCTAGAGGAGTATGAAGCAAACCTGCTAACAATATAAAGCCTACCCATTTCCTTCCCTGTACAGCATTTAAAACTTATAGAATGAATGAAAAGCTTCCAAAAAGATATGAGTCTTATCTCTGAACCAGTGAGCTGTGGATGTATTTTTCAGACAAAAGTCCAAAACCACTTTGCAAGTGGTTTTAAATAATTTTAAATTTGCTTCCCAAAGTGTTTGAACAAGACTGGATCAATATAGAGCTACTGATATCTCTTAGTACTGTTTGAACCAGCCAAATGAATTACAGGCCAAACTGTCTAACAACGTGTCTCAAGGCAAAGACTGTGGCCTCACCTTGAATATTGTGTGCAGTTTGGGCATCACAATATAAAAAAGACATTAAGCCATTGGAGAGCGTCCAAAGGAGAGCAAGGAAGATGGTGAAGGGCCTTGAGGGGAAGCCATATGAGGAGAAACTGAGGAGGTCATTTGGTTCCTTCAGCCTGGAGAAGAGGAGACTGAGGGGAGACCTCATTGCAGTTACAGCTTCCTTGTGAGGGGAAGAGGAGGGGCAGGCAATGATCTCTTCTCTCTGGTGACCAGGGGCAGGACCTGAGGGAATGGCCTGAAGTTGTGTCAGGGCAGGTTTAGGTGGGATCTTAGAAAAAGGGTTTTCACCCAGAGGGTGGTTTGGCACTGGAACAGGCTCCCCAGGGGAGTGATCACAGCACCAAGCCGGACAGAGTTCGAGAAGTGTTTGGATGAGACTCTCAGGCACATGTTGTGACTCTTGGGATGGTCCTGTGCAGGGCCAGGAGCTGAACTTGATGATCCTTGTGGGTCCCTTCCAACTCAGCATAATCAGTGATTCTGTCATCCTATGACTTTGGCTTAAAAGGATGCTAATTTTTATCATATTGGAAAATTAACATTTTACAACCACTTTATACAAGTTGCGCAAGCACAACAAACACATGGCAACCCAGCAACCACAACACTGTAAAATTACATAATCCTGTAGTTTTGTTTACAATGAACTTCTAAAAATTAATAAAGTCAATATAAGTTAGGTTTTTCAGGATCCAATCTTAAAATTTACAGGGGTTCATTGCCCAGTTGTTTTTATAGCAGCATTCCTGAATCATTTATTATTTCTTATATTTTGGATTGCTGAAGAACTTTATTTTTGGATATCACTTACAATCTAAGAAGTCCTACTTCACTGCGACAAGCAGAAAAGACAGATGAGGCTGTAAACTTTGCAGGGCAGGAGTCCTGAGTGCTGTACAATAAGTAAATAAGTTTAGGCAAGTTCTTGTAATTCTTCAGTTTAGGTAGGGCTAATGGCAGGCTTCTGTATACTTTTATTCAGAAAAAACCCCAAATCCTTACCCGTCTGTAACAATAAGAGTAGGAATCTTTTATTTTGGAAGAGAAGGGGCTGATACTACCTCTAGCTGAAATTCAGTGGAAAATTGCAGCCAAATGGTTTCGCCATTTCTAAATCCCACTCTCATCTGCTTGTGTTAGCACTTCCAGAAATGATTTGTTTGAACAGCTGCAGCATCTCCCTGCTCTGCCACAGAGACTTGAAATGTGACTGGTGATAGAGGGGGGAGGCAATAGCCTTAGTTTTTTGTGGTTAAAGCAAAAAACGCATACAAGCTTGGCCACATTACAACCTCTGCAAGAGATTTGAGTGTGTGTGAGTGGAGGAATAGGGAATATATGCTACACTGCTGGTCAGCAGCATTACACCTGTGCCAGCTCAATCACCCAATGCCTCCTCCATTCACTTCGGAACTGAATGGGGCAATTGCTGGTACTACATGTGTGGGCCACTGCTGACCTTGCTGTGGCCAGGCTGGAATAGCTGCGCATAGGTAGGCACTCAGATTTTGGAGAAGAGGGGATGCTGAGAGAAACAGCCATCTGAGTGCAAACCATCTGGAGAGAGGAAGGGAGGAAGACAAGAGAGGGGAAGGGAGAGGAGGAGAAGGGAGGAGAGGGGAGGGGAGAGGAGGGAAGGGGAGGGGATAGGAGGGGAGGGGATGGGAGGGGAGGGGAGAAGAGGGGAGAGGAAGAGAGATCACATTCTACCTATTGGCTGGCATCGACTTGGCAAGAGACAAGAAAGGCAAGGGAAGGAGACACCTTGCCAGGTGATCCAGTGTTGGCAAAAGTAAACATCTGCACTTACTTGCCGCGACTGGCAGTGCAATGAAAGATTATGTGTCTCGTGAAGATGTGCACCTAGACAGGGAGATGCATCCCAGTCACAGAAGCTTGCTTGAGAACTTACACAAAGGTGAGTTATACTAGAGGAGTCAAATACAACCTTCATCATGTCCATTCACTGGGATAAGTGTGCTGGAAGTCTGAAGGACAGCTGGTGTCACCTCCTGCACTATGAAGGTGTCACCTCCTGTGTAAGTCAGCAGCACTAACTGTACCTTTGCTTCTTTCCACCACCACTCAGCTCTGCCCTTGGAGCAGGAAGCCACGTGCTGCTGCCACGGGGAGCTGCAGTGCCACAGTTTTGTGACTGTGGTGAGGCGTGGATTTGCATTGCTGTTTTGAACAAAGACTTGGGTTTCGTGTTTATGTCTTTGAACAGAGACCAGACACAGCAGTCACAGATCAGGAATGACTATCCTCCAAGGGTCTGGTGACATACCTGCTGTGACTAATGTAGGAGCTTCCTCTTCCTGGGAGGAAAAAAAAGAGACCGGAAGGGGCTGTATACCCCACAGGATGAAACATATTTCCCCAAGACTCTCTTCTGCTCCCCTCAACTCTGAGAAGTGCCAAAATGCTGGGGGTTGCTCTAGGTGACTCCATATACAGGGGTAGGCCACAGAAGTGTGGATGTCTAGGGAGCTGGGCTTCTCCTGAGTGTTGCTGAGCAGTGGTAAATATGGTACCTGATGGTGATACAGTCAGTGTGGGAAGACCTGGACTCTTCCCGAGTGCAGCCAAGGAACCAGACACACAACTGTGCTTGGCATACAAGTGAGCTCATGGATTTCACTTAAGCCAGTTTTCATTTCATTCATAATTTTAGAGCCAGCAAAAATTTCATTTAAAACATTGGAGAACATTCAAAACTTGTGAAGATGGAGTTGATAACATAGCTGTCAGTACAAATATAAAATAGATCTTTCAGCTACTTGCTTAATAAATATGGTGGTTCCTTTTCTCTCCTGTGAGTCTTCTCAACTGCTTCTTCTCCCAGAGCTCTTGAAGCTCTTGCCCTCATTGCCTCACAGTGTGTCTATGTTGTTCTTCAGGCTATTTTATCCCATACATGCACAGCTATGTGTGTACACATCTATATATGCTATTTATACGTCTATATATAGCACACAGTTATATGCATACATAGCTATAGATAGAGGAGTCAAGGACACAGACTTATGCCTTCTACAGAGCTGGCAATGTTTATGGTGATCCCTGTGCTGCCTATCTGTTTGGACATCTTATATGTCCTCTGCGTAAACTGCATTGCCATCATAACTGCTCCCTTCAGCTGGTTCAAGCACTAGACACATCACCAGAGGTTGTAGTTTTTAAACAGAACTTCACATTTTTGGATCACTGAACTTTCCTTACCTTCCCTTCCTTCCCCTCCCCTCCCCTCCCGTGTAAGCATCAAGCCTTGTGGCTACAAAAACATGGACTACACAGAAGACTTCAGATACCATGAAGTAATTAAAGTTCTTACTATCTTTATAAGATCTCATGGGCTTGAAACACTCAATGCATCATTTTTAAATGTTTCAGATGAGCAAAACTAGAAGTGTGTTATTTTATTGTCATATTTCTGTTTAGAGAAACCTGTTTACTATCTACCAATTAGCCGATAATTTCTTCTGCATTCTTCATTAGCAACAATAAATGTCCATTATGCTGCCTGTTTGTCAAGACTGGTTTAACTCATTCCTTTTGGCCATTAATTTTACTGGTAACCACTTGTCCAGCTTTGTATATTATTTAATTCAAGCTTTTTATTTGGTATATCATTATTGGTATGGTCAGAAATGAGTAATTTTGATGTAAGAGCTTCTCTGTCCGCATTTACTTCACATCACATCTTTTGCATATTTCCTGCCTTTACTAACTTTCTATGCCTTTTTTAAGTGGAAGTAGATAGCATCTTCCATGGACATCAGGCTTTTTTTGTTTGTTTGCTTTGGTGTGCCCATTCTTTCAAAGAGCAGTCACATATAAGAGCAAGACTTATTCCAATGGATAGAGTGTAATCTGTTTCCTCTTGTCAAGATTACTCCACGTAAATTATTGCTTCTTCTTTACAATCTGAAAGGGAATAAGATCTTTTCCCAGCAATCTTCCCAGCAATCTCTAAAATGCACGATTTATTGCTCTCAAATTTCTGGGTAAATAATATCCAGTCACCTTTGCAGCAATTTCAAATGGAGAATGTCCCTGAGGATAGTTAGGAGTCGTCAATGCCTTTTCATTGGATGTGATGCCATAAATGACAAATGACAAGTGAAGACACCATTAAGTGTCATAATTTCTTTAGATGAGTTTGCCTCGCACCTGTTTAAATTGAACAGTAGCATTTGCAGACTGAATACCAATTCTTGCCACAAGCCTTCAGAAGGATCTTACAGGGAAAAGAGTATTTTGATTGCACAATTAAAAAAATCTAGAAGAAAAAGCGAGTCAGTTATGCACAAACTGTGAGCAATCATTGCATGAAACCAGCCTTAAATGCTCTGCAAATATGCAACCAGAGTAACTGAGGCAGACTAAAAGCAGCTATGGGGGATTTCAGCATACCCAGGACGCAATGTGTGGGTCTTGGTACACCACAGCAATGATCAGCAAGATATTTCAGGTCAAAGCCATGCTGACCTCATCTGTTCACATACAAGCTGGTTCCCATCTCAGATTAAGAGGTCTTTAATGACAACACCCTAATTACCTCTAGCTCATTAGTGTGCAGGAGAAGACGTGATTTGGTTACTGGGCAGATGTACATCCCAGGTCCAGCTGTGTCCTTCCCAGTCTGTCCAAGATGGTCACTGCTGCCTGCCTGCTGGCTCAAGGTCTCCGTTCCTTTGGCATTGCCAGTGCAGGGGCTCCTAACCCAATTCAGTCAAAGCGAGCCAGAAACAAGCAATTTAAACTGTGTACTTGAAGCATATTTGAAATTAACATGAGAAGCAAGAAAGTATAATTTCAAATATACTTTACAGCCATAAACCTCACCAAAAGTTTTGTCACTCCAGGTTCCATACGACGCCACAAAGAGCCACACAGTTAAACCAGGCTTCCACCCAAAGGTCAAGGTCATCTGACAGATTGCTATCATGATTAATTTGGGTCTGATATCTCAAATATTTATTCTAATTTTAAACACCACTCATATTGCTCCAGATGGGCACATACTTTTAGAGAATTCTCATATTCAACAGCCCATCTCACTTACATTTCAGTGTCCTCAATGGCAATACAGTCTAAGGGGTGTATACGTGAACTTAATTTGGCCTCCAAAATACTTATTAGTAAGAACAAGTGAGAAAAGGAGAAGAGAAGCAAAACCAGAGGCTGAATTTTCAGAGCAGACTTAAAAAAACTCTTGTTTCTTCCAAATCTGACATGAGTTAGCAGAACATTATAGAAAATGAAATGCATGCACGTTGCCCCCATGCTGTCCCTTGTGATCAGTACCATTAATTAAAACATTTTCTAAAGCTGTGCAGCTGGATGAGTGCATACTGGTTGCCTGCACAGAGCAAACAAAAGCATAGAGCCAAATCTCACACACCTGCCACATACAGAACTCCTGCCTGAGGTAGAAGCTCCCTACCTGAAGAATAGTGGGCTTGAAGGTGTGAAATAAACCCCTCAAATCTAGTAGTACCAGTCACACTTGTGATCAGTGCCATCCTTAGGAGTCCCATTGATTTCCATTCTTCATGTTTACTTAAAATATATGAGGGTCTCACTGTTGTAAAAAAAAGTTGATTGAAGGGGTGGTCCATCTGTTTAGAGTATTTTCTATTTTCAAAATTCCTAGAAGGTGAAATATGTGCCCCTGCTAAGACAACCCTTTCTCTACTCATTTACCCATACATGGCCTTGTTCAAACTTCATTTACATTCAAAGGAGTCTCCTTCAAGAAGTTTATGATCTCTGTAGTTCCAGAGAAGACAAAAGATTCCTCTCTGTAAATGTATTCCAGATTGGTCTCTCAGGAGCCAAAATTCAACAAAAATGAGTTGCCAGCTGCATGGAAGTTTTACATATGTAGCAAGAAGAGTAATGGAATTAGAGCAACAGTTTATTTGTAGAAGTAGAAGCAAGCAGTCTAAATAAATGAAGCAACTGATAATTGTTTAGACGTTCAGAGGCTTTGTAAATGTTTAATTAAATTGATGGGATCTAATGCATCCTTCCAACTTTTTGCAAGATAGAAATGTATTTGGATAGGCGCTTTAGTACATCTCTTTTCAGCATTTTGTTTCCAAGCTAGTGATGGCACGGAGACATCTACATGTCAAATACCCACAGGTCCACGACCTTTGTGAACTTCAGTTTTGAAATTTCTAACCAAGGAACTCAGACCATCTCACAGCTATGCCTAGACAATGTATGTGCTTGTAAAACTTGTCATGTAGAACTGTAATCATTTATTGTTCTTCAGTATTCTTCATGAGAGCCCAACCTAAAGGAAACATAAAACTACCTACTAAGAAATAGTAATGTCTATATCCAAAGTAAATCAAAGCTAAGGGTTGGAGGCTCGCTGCCTTTGACTCTTCCTACTTCCCAGTGTCTGATGATTCCAAATGCAATACTATCACCATCATTTGGGAGAAGATCGGATCAAGTGAAGTCACACCTTCTACAGCAATGCAAAGCCCACGTAAAGTCAGACATTGCCCTTCCATCTTCACTTTTCTCCAGTGAAATCTTTTGGGGTGATTTCTTCTATGCACAATGTCGGTAAAAGTTGGACTATGTTGGTGACACTGAACAGCCAGCATAAAACACCAAATTCTTTTAGCAAAGAAAATTGATCCTGAGTAGAGCTGTTTAGCTTATCCAGCATGGTTGGTGAAAAGGGAAAAATTAATTCTCTAATCATCTGGCTGGAGTTGCCAGCACAAGCTCAAGTGGTCAAGGCCAGTAATGTGAGTTTCTATGAAAATAAAGCCAATCCTCAGAAAATGATCTGTATGTTCTTTTGCCTCTGCCTTGGTTGGGTTCATGTCCCATGTCCTTGATGTTGGTGCTTGTTCTGGTGACATGCACAGCTCAGAAGTGAAGCAAGTGCTGGCTGGGTATTTCCCAATAGCTGTATAGTGCTTGTTTTCCTTAGGTTCAGCTTTCAGCTGGGAACTAAACAGTCCACAGAGATAATCAGGTGCAAAATCTTTTGCTATAAATCCAGAGAATGGAGCTAGATGAGCAAGACCTCACTAACATCTTCAGATTCAACCTGTGGTTCAAACTTTGTGCTCTTGGGATCACCTGAGGTGTGAATTCTGTTTGATTTATTAGAAAACCATAGACAACATAAAGATCCCTTGTCTGAAAAAAATGTGAAATCACAGGAAGATAAAAAGATGTTTTACTTTCCTATTTTTAAGACAGTGTAAACAGTAAGTTGTATTACAGAAATAAAAATCATGAAACAAATCAAAAAGGCTACCTTTTCCCTCACCTGTTCAATTTAATTGCCTTGTTTTTAAGTCAGTGAGCTCCAAGCAATATTTTTCCTGAAAGACCAGTCTGCCAATACTGATCAGTTAACACCCCAGAAGAGTCCTCTCTTGGTCACATGACAAAACAAATGACAGCATTATGACCAAGCTTCCCTGTAAGTCAAGAATCTACAGAAGTACACTGACTGCACATTGCTATAGAACATAACAAAAGCAGCTGTAGAGGTGACACATGTATTATGACCAAATGCTGAAGACAAGGCGGAAAATGTGGCAGGGCGTGTGTGTTGTGCTTCCCTGGAAGGGTACAGTGAAGATGATAAAGGACAAAAGAGGATTCTCGGACTATAAGAATCCTACCTCTGTTAAGCAACAATATCAAATGTCTAATTATTGAAATATGAGAGGAACAAAGCATAATATCAAAGTGCCCATTACCAGCCTGCTATACCAGCGGTATCATAAATCTAAAAACAAGCAAAGAAACTCTCACGAGAAGCTGAGGTAATATCTGAGCCCCATCATTTGTTTAAAGATCGGTCTACAAAGTAGCATGAGAAAATTATTAACACTTGCTTAATCCAATCACTACTCAGACAGCAGGATTGAAAGGAAGTAAGGATTGCACAGGGGATGGGGGAGTTATATGATTTCCCAGTATGGGCTATACCTGAAAGTCATATAATGTGGTGCTGGGAGCTCAAATGTCCATTTTTGTCTCTCTGCTGACCAGATAGAAAAACATATTTTAAATGCATGATAAAATAACCGTTTTCATCCTCTTTATGGCCAGGGCCAACAAATTCCCATCAGTTATACAATACATGTGATGCCTCACAAGCAATATTTCTGTAGTCCTGTTAGCTCTGTAGTACACACAGCACAAAACATAGGAGATTAGCCTTTTAAGAGACAATTTCTAATAGCTGACAAATAATAATCTTTGGCTTTCAAAGCTTTGGCAGGGAGCCATTTAAGAATTATAGACTGAGCTTTGAAAGAAAAATGTGTTTTGAAATCCCATCTTTATTAGTTAAGCTCTCATTATTACTGTTCAATTATAGTACAAATGTGCAGCTTTCATAATGCAAATACACTTCAAAGTCTTTTGACAGTATTAGATGCAATGTGACTTTCTCTATTCAGACCCAGTTCTTCAAGATACCAGCATGCCCCAAATCCCCCTGAAACCTACTGACAAGGCAAACTGGAAGGGATGAGACAACTAAGAAGAGTACCAAGGACCAGACAAGCCTTCCTTCCAATTAACACTGACAATAATTAATAGCAGTCAAAAATGCCATTTCCTCTGGGTTGTTGCTTGGAGAAAGACAAGTCAACAGGACAGACTCACTCTTTTACAGTAATAATAAAGAAAAACATTCAGAAAAGAGTAATCTCTGATTAAAAGTGCTGAGGAGGAAAAGAGGTGGGTCGAGAATTGAGAAGGAATTCTGTGTTTCAGTAATACTGCCTTGTTGATCTTCCCTCCCTCCACCATGTGGTTTCTATTTTCTTGTATTAATCCGTGCTTCCCCTCCCAACATTTTTTCATGTGGTTGCCAGTTTGAGGTCAACGAGTACTAAGAATGGACTGAAAAGAATTTCCAGGATGTTTTTTAAGACTATTAATAACCTTAGCAGCTATTCAAGCAAACAGAGCTCCATGTTCATTGTACTCCAGGGCGTAAGCTCATCACTTGAGGAGGCTGATTCAGAGTTTCCTCACCTTAGAGATTGTACAGACGGTCAGATATGGTGTGGGGTTTTGGAGACAAGATGTCACTTCCTGTGGGATCCTGAAAAAGAAGTAGCCAGTACTGTACCCATCAATGGGTACATTATCCAAAGGCGAGAAAATTCCAGAAACAGGTCTCAGAGTGGATTTTTAAGTGTTGCCACTTAGAGTACTGCACTTCCTAATTTCACGCCACCCCATACTCAGACATTCTCAAAGCTGTAAGATGTGAGGTACTCCTTGACAACATACAGCAAGACTCAAGTACTTGTGAGATCTATAGAAGACAGCCAAGCCAGCAGACTGCCAGAGTCTACAGGGAGAGGTGGCAATCTGAAAATATGTGATTAAGTTTCATTGGTACTATGTCATGAAAGCCCCAAGCAGAATCCCTCACTGAAGTGATGAAGTGGGATTCATCTAGGTCTTGAAGGAGAAAGGCAGCATGAAGCCCACAATGCAGTGAATCGTTCAAGATAAAAGAGATCTGATCCATGATACACTGGACAACACACGTCAAAATTACACTGAAGCCTTCTGTAGGGCAGAGTGCCAACCAGATGATGATCTATGCTTCAAACAGAGCATAATACCTCAGCTTCACATACCCCAGTATACTGCTTTAAAAGATAGAATAAGCAAATTGGGAAGACATGGCCAGTCTCATTCCTAGTCATCTTCTGTCTGAGGTCTGACCTGGCAGATATGCTCTGAGAATGCCCGGAACATGAGAGAGGCCATGGAGATCATCTGAGAACCTCTCAGAGGCTCAGGCATGAGGCAGCCTGAAGATACCAGGTGTGACTGCTCACATACAAACAGATGCTTCCATTTATATATAATCCCCTCTACTTCCAAGGGGATTAGACATCTGACCTTGAAATACCTAAGAACAGGGTCCAAAGTCTATTTTAAAGCTGATCTTTATAAATTGGAAATCTATGTTTGTTAAAAAAAGAGACTAAATCTTGCACAGAAGGAAAAGAAGCACTATGCCAAATTTCAGTGATGTATGAGGGCATAAATTGCATGTCAGAAGAGGAATAGCAAGGAGTTAAGTGATGAATTCAAACACAAAAGAATGCATGCTCGATAAAATATGTTATATTCTTCTCCTACAGACAACAGCTTTTGGGTAACCAGGGCTTTCCACCATCCTAAAAAAAAACTATGCAAATTATTTATTTTTTCCCCAAGGTGTTGCCTTGTGTTTTCCTTATTGAATTTATATTTTAGAGGATAAATTAAAAAAAAAGCAAACAAATAGTAGAAGGGATATTCATTTTTTTTCTTGCCTCCCACCAAAATGATGCAGTTCACCAGAAGAAAGATTACAGACATTTATGGATTTATTTTTGAGATGAAAGGCTAGGTCTGATATTTATATGAGCACTAACACACTCAATCTGAGTTTCAGAAATTTCCAACACACATTCACAAAGGTACCCAGAGATGAGGAATGACCCAAACCTGCAGCTGACATGGCTAGAGCTGAAGGGCAGTGAACTGGGGCTGCCACGGAGATAAGAACAACACTCCAATAATGTGTCTAAAGATACATCTGAATTGTTCCTTCTCTGTAGGTGCTGCAGCCCTTCCCCTTTTCTACTCTTTCTGCCACCTATGGCTCTGAAGAAGTGTTTCAGTCTTGTATACATTACATCAACTTATCCCAGCTAAGAGCCTGAGCCAAGCAAAGAGAACCAATGGAGGAATTTGGTTGATGGGTGTAGAAATAGAAGATAGAATCATACAATCATAGAATCATTTAGGTTGGAAAAGAGCTCTAAGATCAAGTCCAACAATTAACCCAGCACTGCCAAATCCACTACTAAACCATGTCCCCAGGTGCCACATTTCCATATCTTTTAAATATCTCCAGGGGTGGTGACTCCACCGCTTCTCTAGGCAGCCTGATCCAGTGCTTGACAACCATTTTGGTGAAGAAATTTTTCCTAGTATCCAATCTAAACCTCCCCTGGCACAACTGAGGTAATTTCCTCTTGTTGTATTGCTGGTTACCTGGGAAAAGAGTCTGACCCCCAACTGGCTACAACCTCCTTTTAGGTAGTTGAAGGAGTGACAAGGTCTCCCCTGAGCCTACTTTTCTCCCTCAGCCGCTCCTCATAGGTTTTGTGCTCTAGCTGGCCATACCACACAATACAGCAATGCCATGGGGAGCTGCTTTCCCTTTTTATGTTGAACAGTACAGCTACCTTTGCTGCCCATTGCCTCAACCACTCACATTTACTATATTCTGCTCATCTCAAGAGTAACTTTGGTGTTAAATGAGTGCTAAATACATATGGTAAACAAACCTGGTTCACTCCTTTACCCAATATCTCTAGCATCAGAACTTGCTGGGGCAGAGCACAGGGAGCAGCTGAGCTGAGACGTGGAGGGTTTGCCAAGGCACAGAGCCCACACATCCCAGCAGAATGGGAGCAGATGTGGCACTGCACTGAGATGGGGATTTTGGTTGCTGGGATTTCCTCCAAGCTTATTTATTACCTTGGGCATGTTATTTAACCAGTGTCCTGAGGGCCCAACTTAAAAGCAAAGCAGTGGTAATCCTTTTCAGCAGCAGTGCTTCTCTGGCCTTTTTAAACATCCCACAGGCCAGGGACTTCTCACTAGAGTTTGTTCCAGCCATGATCTAAAAGAGCAGCCAAGTCCCTGTGGATTCTTCTCTAATGTATGGGGCAATGCACTCCCACACAGAGAAGGGCCCATTCCCCTCTCCTGGTTAACTCTCCTTTATTTCTCTCTGAATCTATGCAGTGACTGCTCCAATACATTTGCATTTCAGCTGGTCCAACATTCCCAACATTATTTATTCATGTCATTGGAAATATAATGGCTTTTTTTTATTAGTGCACCAACATGTTTTCATTAACTGTGGTTAAATTCCAGCTAATGCCATTACATGATCTCTACCTTCACTGGCAATTGCAGGGGAGTTAATATTGCATTTTCACTTCCTGCCTTTAAAAAGGAGACAACGGTATTGTTTCAAATTGCTCTGTGTATAGCACATTCCCTTCATAGTTTTGGAAAATCCGGGAAAGCTTGTGAGATATGATAAAGGTCAACAGAAATCTATTCCCCATTGGATGTCCCTAGAACAGTGTCTCCATTGAAATCTTTGTGGTGAAGCTTTGGGCTCTGGTGTGTACATGAGTGTGAGTGTTCAGAGGAAGGCTGGCAAGAGCCATCGCATTCTGGGAGGAGGAAAGGGACAAAGGGGCACTGGTACTGTTAAAAACAAACCTGAAATAGATTTTATATCCTCTGAGCTAAACCTGTAAGAGGAGTCTTGGGGGACATGGCACACAAATTTTGCTCACCTCTAAAAAGCCTAATGTTACAGCAGAGCTGGATGTAACTAGAAGCTTGGACACAGGCACGGTATGCTGTTCTCATAGCTGTAGAGACAACACCTCTATACCTACCTCTTACCGCAAAGGGGCTACACATCTACACCTGCCTCTTAGCAACATTACACTCCCTTTGGAGGCAGTACCTGTCCAGTGCCTCTCTCCAGGCTGGATGTCTCCAAAAGCTCAGTTCCCACAGCCTCCACCCACCTCCAGGAGGCAAAGTAGAGACGAAGGTCCTTCTTTGGTGGTCTCTGGGAGAAGAAAGGCCAAAGTCTGTAGTCCTCCTGAAGCAGCCCTTTACACAGCCCATCCCTTCCCACACAGTGTATGTACAGTATGGGGTGTAACCCTCTACCCTTCATCCAGGAAATCCACTCCTGGTTATCGCAAATAATTTTTTGTGGGAGGTCATAAAGAGTGGAAAAAATTTTGCTCAAGGGCATCACATTTTCAGATCAAAATGCATTTATAGCTGAGTAGATTAAATTAGGATTCAAGTGGATATTGTGTCTGCAGTTCAGGATGCCCTTTCCTGTTGATTTTTTCAAACACCTTGCAAGGCAGAAGTTGGATACATGCAGTAGATGGTGAGTTTCCTGACAACATGCTACCACCTTTGCCATAGACATGATGGAGTCAAGATGCATAACATCAGAGCCAGAATGGTGCATCATCCATGATGGCTAATTACTTCTGAGGCTTGTGAACTCAGATAGGTACATTCACTGAGCTGGTCTGATTTACAGCTGCAGTTAATTTTATTCTAGGCAGGTGATTGCTCATTCTGTTTCACTGACTTTCCATTTCCAGATTTTGGACGACCACAATGGCTTTTTATGTTAATTGGACTCTGCTTCCTCCGATTCTCACACAAACATTCAGCACAAAGCATGGACTACTCTTTCCTCAGCCATCTGGCAGAGAAGCTGAAACCAACAATTTTCCAAGTCAAAAATCAAACATCTGAAAATAATGTTAATGTATTCTAACCCCTTTATAAATACTGAAGAAGTCAATAGGCAAGTTACAATATGGAGAACAGGATGTCGGAAAGGCATATTGTTCATCTTGCCCTTCAGCATTCCTAAACAGTCAGAGTAATGTTGCAAGATTAAGAACACAAGTCCACCCTCTTCTAGACAGGCAGTATCTCCTACAGCTCAGCATCTGTTACACCAAAGATCAGGCAAAGAAACTGGTTTTTTAATGGATTTATGCTGACAAACAGAAATCAACATATATGTATATATACACATGCATACACTCACTTTTATGCCTGGGATGTGGATTGCTTTTCGCTGACACATTACGTCTTACTTGCCTTGGAAATTCAGTCTTTCTAGCTAAAACAATTTGTAAGACCCATAGTATACAGTCTTTTTCAGTCAGGGCTGGAGACCCTGCCTTGCTGATGTAACAGACTCCAGTTTCCTGGAAGACAGGGGTTTTAGATAAAGCTGGCAAGAATGAGAATGGTAAGACAAATTACTGACTTGTAAAATGACTGCTTCTTCCACGTGACACAGCTAACAGAGGAAAAAGAGAACCTAATTTCAGCTTTCTGGAGCCCCCAGCCATCCCAATGCACAGTGGCAGAGGATGAGGAAGCCACCACTGTGTTTAGCACCAGTGGCAGTCCAAGAAGTAAACAAAACCACATCCTGCATTCAAGGCACTCAGCTCAAAAGGATGTATACAAAATGCACATAATAAGCCTGCATTGTCCATTTATATTTAAACATGTACATTTTCATATTTACCCGCATTGCACAATATATCCCTTTGCAGTCCACAGATGTCAACTGGATGTCTATCAGGAGCTCTGCTTTTGCAGGACTTTTCCAAAGAGGAATAGCCATATAAAACAGTTAATGGGAGAATCACTGTAGTACTGAATGATGAGGACTAAGAAATTGCCCAGGAGCAAAAGAATTGACATTTGGTAGAATCTTTCTTATCCTAGACCAGTTTTTAAATGAAAGACCATCTTTGCACAGAGGGTCAGTGCAGTGGAAAGATATGAAAACTCTATCTGATTCTCTCTCCAACAAAAACATTCTTTTTTCTTTGTTAAATTTAAACCAACACGTTTCAAAAAAGTTTTCTTAGTGCAGCTTTTCTGAAACATCTAATACAAAATCAGTGCTTAATACTTTCATTCACAGTATGTGGCACGCTTTCCCATGCATTCCTACTGCCAGCAAAACCCCCAAACAACTACAGCAGAGCAGCAAGAACTTCACTTTTACCCAGCGTACAACACAATACCTCTGTGTTTATTCCACAGTTTCTGTATGTAGCCATCTAAAAGGCTCACGGACAAATAACCAGAGACAGTAGTCTCTGCACTTCCAGCTTCCACTCTCTGCAATCTGAATGTGTCAGACCAGCACCATGGCATGCTGGCTGGAGCACACAGTCTCCAAAGTAGAGCTGAAGGGTTAAATTCCCACTGAAGATCGTGGGCATTTCAGTGTGCTGGGGACACAGTGGTACCTCTCCATTACCACTGTACCCCCCTTATTTGGAAACAATAACAGAACTATTGAAAGGAAACAACACCCTCTTTGTCAACGTGAGTTTGCTGTTAGAATGGTTTTCATAGCTTAAAAAAATGCTGGGCAAAATTGATCTCAGAGAAGGACATCATCCTTGTCCAGCCGGCAAGGATAAATTACCGTCAGCTTTCAAAAGCAGCAGTCTATCTTTTCAGCCCTGTGAGCCAAGCAGATGGATGCCTGGATGGACGGTGTGGGGGTAGCCATAGTAACCATCACCCTGTGAAGCTCCTGCTCACATCTCTCTATCTATCACTGCTGGGGAATAAAGCCAACATCTCACCCCCAGGGCGCGGATATCTGGCCAGACCTTTGCCTCCCAGCTCCAGCTGGGGTTTTCATTTCTACTCAGCAATTTTCTAATCGCACCTTGTGTGTCTTTACTTTATGGATTTTGAGTACAAAATTCAGTCCCAGGGGAAGATGACTCAAGCAAACTGCTTCCCAGGTGCTGCAGCCCATGACATGGATGGATGCACTGGTGTATTTTACCCTACACTGGGGGCAGGAAGGCCCTGAACTCATCTGGAGTACTGCAGGGCCCGTGAAGAGAGATCAGGCTTTGTGCTGTACTTGTTCCTAAGGGAACTGGCTGGTGGGTGCTGTCCTGCAGACACCACTCTAGCTTGTCAGAGGGGATGACAGCCCTGAAAGGCAGCTGCTAGGCCTGGATGTGGGAGAATCTGCTGCTCTGCCAGTGACTGGTGGCGTTATCCACTGCATTTTCACTTAATGTTTTATCATCATTTTCATCAGGGGCAAAAATCTCTTCTCAAAGAAAAATGTAGTGATAACTGAGGCAACTCATCCAACTACCCTGGAAGCACTCAGAACGTGCCTGCTAAAAACCAAATATAATCATTTTTATTAAGCTGGAAGACCAAAACTTGCTCCTGTTTTGGAACCATGGAATAGTTGGGGCTGGAATTGGCCTCTGTAGACCATCTAGTCCCACCCGTTCATCCTTTTCTATAGCCTATACTTTACCAATTTTTCTGTGAGGATATTATGGGAGGCAGTGCTGAAAGCCTTGCTAAACTCAAGATAAACAACATACTGCTCCCTGCTTATCCACTGAGCCAATCGACTCACTGTAGGAGGCTACTGGGATGGTCAGGCATGACCATAAATCCACACTCACTACTCCCAGTCACCTCCTTGTTCTCCACGCATTTGGAAATGGTTCCCAGAAGGATTTGTTGCGTCACTTTCCCAGAGATCAAAGCAAGGCTGACTGGCCTGCAATTCCCTGCATCTTCCTTTTTGCCCTTCTTGAAAAAAGTAGGACATCTGCTTTCTTCTAGTCCTCAGTAACCTCCTCCAGTTGCTGTGACCCTTCAAAGACGATTAAGAAGGGCCTCACAATGGCATTGTCAGCTATGGCTTCATCTGTCAGGTTCCACAGACTTCTTTGTGTCCAGTTGGTTTAAATGTTCCCTGTCCTGATCCTTCTCCACTAAGGTAAGTCTTTCTTGTTCTAGACTTTCTGTCAGTTTCAGGAACCTGGAATTCCTGAAGGCAAATCTTACTTGTGAAGAACAAGAGAATGAATATATGAAAATCAGTGCATGTCTGCAGCCTTATACTGCAAACTTGCTTGAATCAACATGTGTTTGCTTTGTTCAAAGATGCTCTGGAAACCAGACCTAAGTCATAAATGTATTAAGTGATTGCCAGCTACTGCTGGTGACCTGATCTACCTTCAGGAGCTTAATTGGCACAGCAGTCACCTGGACTCAGTCAGCATCACTCTCTGCAGCTCCACCCTTCAAACAGTCTTTGGACCCTAGCCAAAACAAAATCAAACCACTTTCTATTCAATTTTGAGAAGTGCACGAATTTGTTAATTTTAAAGCTTGCTGACAATGAGTAGATTAGGTTAAGAAGCCTGTCTTGAAAAGCCTAATCCAAGTTTTTCCAGCACACAACTTTTAATAACATTGACTTTATTAGCATGCACTGAAAGAACAGTCGTAAATTACTGAATGGTTGTCACCACCTTCCTTCTCACCCTTGTGAAGATTTGGAATGGACTGAAACATGCCAGGTTTATGAGTGGAAGAGAGCAGGTAAAGGGAGTTGGAAACCACGCATCATTACCTCGCAGCACAGCAGGCACCCCATTCAAGAGGAAGGGCAGGGGCTGCACAGCCCTGCTCGCCCATCAGTGCTGCAGCTGCATGCAGCCTGGCTGCTGCCACAGCCTGGACCCTCGTGCATGCTGTTCCTCACAGACTTTTCATTAGATAAACAGCTAAAGGTTTAGATTTATTTGTACCTTTACTTTTCAAGGCACACATCTGAAATCAAATCCCTTATATTAATGGAATGGCTTCATTTGTCTTACCCTTTGTTTCTCCTTTTCCCCCTCATCTGACTCTTGCAAGATTACATTTGTGAAGCACAGAGGTGCTAAAAAAAAGTTTACAAATAAATTAATAATTCTGTATTCATATCAGGGTTGGCACAATGGTCCCTAGAACCACATGCTGAGAAAGGAGGAGAAAACCAAATATTGAACAGCTGCTCATTAGAAAACCAACAGCCATCCCAAGCCCTGAAAGACACAGGAGTCCTGTGAGGGGAAAACACTGTGTGACTATGTAATTAAAGGCTCTATCAGAGTGTCACAGGGGCTGCAGCAAGGCTACGCTAGCTTTGCAAGCCTGGCACTCTCAAAACGCAACTGCTTGTCATTTTCTGGGGTCAAAAAACAGGAATCGAGGCCCCAGGCCACAAACTGTGCTGTGCATGGTTCCAGGAACATCTTCCAGGGGGGAGTCGAGAGCTCAAACAAAGGGACCTCTGCCAGTTGAGCCTACAGGAGAGCTGGCAGCAGTGTGTTTGACATCCTCTCACTTGTACGTAGAGTCAGGGCAAGATGCTTTGTGCTGGCACATATCTGGGTTCCTCTGGCATTTGCAGCAATAAAAGGGACCCCAAAGTGACAGACACCAGTGTGACTCCCTGGGTATGTTTGTGAGGCCAGTGTTGGGTCTCCATGTGCCTTACCTGCACACGTATACAATTCCGCCAGGATGGTTTAACACGGGTGAAGTAATACATCCCTCTCTGGCTCTGTTTTTGAAAACACTGGAACTACTCTGAAAGCAATTTAAGAATGAAAAGTCAGCTTCAGACAGACAACATGAAAAATGTCATGCCTGATGGGTATATCTGGCACAGCCATCAGCAGTTTACCACAGAGGTGCATAACAGAAGCATTGAGCTAAGCAGCCCTGCCCTAAAGTACTAATGTTCAGATTGAGAAGCCATGATTTTATTGTTGGTTTTATGGAATACCGGTGCTTAGAGGGCACGACTGATCTCCAGATCTGCCAGAGAAGGAAGAGCAATTGCTGTTGGATTGTAATCTTTCTGCAGAGAAACATCAGAAAAGAAGGCATTTTTGTATTCTAGTGAGGTATAAAGATAACACAAACATGGACTTGTATGACCGTCTTCCTGAGTCTGTAGTTATCCTGCAACAATTTTGACTCAGGTTAATGGAAAATGAGACTTATAAGATAATGAAGATAAAATGCAAAAGAATCCACTGTGAAATTGCCAGGAATTAGAAAACCCATGAAGCTTCTGTTGTTATTTTCTGTGTTTAGTTTTACTGCTTAAAGCTCTGCACTGCATTTTGCAAGCTATACAAGTCATCAACACCTCTGTCACATCTAATCCCATCTTTTGCACCTTCAGTGGTAGCTTTTAGCCTATGGCATGAGCTGGAGAAGGTAAAAAGCCACCTTTCTGTAGGGGTGAGTAGAAGGAAAACCATTCTTTGGAAACTTCCCCTCTCCAACATGTGAAGTTTATTTCTTGCTTCCCCAAGTGTCCCCAGGAGATACCTCTGTGTCTCCCAATGGCTCCAGGGGAGCCAATTCTTGCTGTAGTGCTGCACTCATCTTGCCTCGGGCATTTTCAGTCCACTCCCTCCCACCTGTCTTGACTTGGTTATCCACTCTGAGCCAAAGCCTTGTCTTCCACAGCTCTCCTCTGAGTCGCCCTTGCAGCACTGGCACCTTTTGTCAAAGGCAACAGATTTAATACAGAAATTTCTGGGGTTTTTTTAATTCCTTTTGCCTTCTCCTTTCCCCTCTGTTTCCCTTATGAGCATGAGTTATGACCCTGCAGAGATGTTCTGTGCCTATGGATTTCCTTTGTGACTACTTTTAATGTAAGGGAGTAAATACTGCAGGTCTGTCTATTACTATGAAAAAGTAGCTCTGTGTGTGTGTGTATATGTATATGCACACACCAATATAATTATATGTGTAGATAGAGAGGGAGCACAATATAAGTACACATAATTACAAGTATGTAAATATAATGGAATAGCTTGAATCTAGTGGAAAATTTCTTTTTATAAAAAATGTTAAGCTTCCAGTTTTCACTAATGCACTGAGCATCTGCAAAAACAACCAAGTGCTCACTTTAATAGCAAAGCAAAAAACCACAGACTTCCTATTTGATTCAAATAACTGTGCAAAAGAATTTCCCCAAGATAAGGTTGTTTGCTTTTGGAAACAAAAGCCTCTGTTTGTCTTGAACATGAGTGCCGATGCTTTCTCCTGGGCAGGTGATGCCACAGCCTCGGTAGAAGCAGATGGCAGACGGTGCTCCCAGGAACAGCTTTGATCTGTGCTGGCTGGTCCCTCCAAAATTGCTTTGCCCTTTGCTTCTACGTGGAGTAAGGATATTCTGGGATCCCACAGGAGACCAGGGTGCTTTCACAACCCCACCTGCACCCCCTGAGAGCCAGGTGTCTCTGTTTGCTGGCATGCAGAGGGATACATTGGCAAACTGAAGCAGCTGGGACATGTGCTGTCAGGGTGAGAGACTTCCAGAGAGACAGATATTTTCATAGACACCTTGCAAACTGGATTTATTTATCTTCTCCACCAACACATGGTTCACCTTAGCCAAGCAAGACACAGGTGAGATCCAACCTCAGTACAGCTCAGTAACTACTGTAACACAAACCAGGCTGGAGAGAAAATACATATCTCAGGAACAGACCCCAGCAGGCCAGGGTGCCCACTAGTTTGCAGTAGGTCAGCTCTAGGAGTCACCAGACTGCTGTATTTATGCCAGGTGAGAATCAAATGCAATAATTAGCAGTGAAACTCCAATGTACCATGCAAAAAAATAAAAATTATTTGAGTTCAAGTTTTGAATAAATTACTTCTCAGTAAGTGTACCAGTGAGAAATAAATATGCTTTGGACTTTTTTCTAGAGTCCTCAAGAAAGAGAATGATTATTCATGTTATGGTATGAAAAACTACCACCAAAATTCCCATTATTACAAAACTCAACTTTTGCAATTCAAAATCCAAATCCTTTTGAAAGTGTAAGGAACACTAGCTGCCCAGTGTTTCACAGCATTTACACCTGGATTTTTCTTCCCTTTAAAAGAGATTCATGTGGAACATACCAAGAAAAGGCATATACAGGGATGCCTCTCCTTCAAACTACATGCTACTCTCAGAATGGCAAGTGGTGCTGGCCTCATTTTGTTGTTGCTGCTTTCTTTCACCAAGGCAGCTGGATGCAGACTTAGGTTGGTATATTAATTACCCCTTAAATAAAAAGCACACTCACATTTGACTGGAACACTCTGCTCCAGTCTCATGTTGCCATCTCTTTGAGGTGCAAGCTGGCTTCCAGGGAGTTGCACTTACTCATATCAGGGCTCCATTTTGTACTGCAGAGAATGAGAAGGTGCAGTTTTGAATGTGACTATTGAAAGGATGATTCTCCCCTGGGAAGGGGCCAAGAGGGAAAATACAACCAAGCAGCAGTTGTTGACATGCCTTCCCTTCAGTCCCTGTATATATACTGACTCCCTGCACACAAGTAAGAATATTTAAGTGTCTACGATCACCTCACCCCCACCTTACCACACTTGCCCACCCCTTGTACACTGGATAAAATGGCAAATCCAGGATGGGGAGGACTCTGTGTCTGCCCATGTTACCATCTTACGTCATCCTGGAAGAAAGAGATGTTTTCCGAAATTTACAGCTGCATTTCACTGTTTGTAACTTGATTTCCCCCTTCCTACCTTCACAAAAAAAAAAAAAAAAGGTGCACCATTTTCAACCCAGCTGCAAATACGAATGCAGCGTATTTGTACCACCTGTTTCTCAGGAGAGAAAGCAAATTCAGGTTATCTGCCTGATCCCTGCCTTGCTGAAGTTGACTGCAGTGCTTGGTAGCCCAAAGCCTGGCCCTGTTTCACACCCCAGCATAATTCCCACCAACTTCAAACAGGTCCCAGGTCTGGTGCAATGACTCCCACAGTCTTGGCACCAGGCTTTAAATCACTGTACAAAGTCACTTGAGAAGCTGTCGGCAGTCAGAAATGAGTCATTAGTATGCTGCCAACACAGTATTCAGTGACAAAACCCAGCTGCCACTGTAGTCAAGAATGCAGTTTCTTTAGCACTACTGTAAGTCTTATTAGCATAGAAATCAAGTGTATGTATGTAATTGAATTTCTTTGTCACATCCTACTATGAGATTTTCCATCAATCCTGATTGTTACTAAATTTGAACTAACAGCCCATATTTGCACTTAAGCAACATCTGAAAGAGGACTACACAAAGGACAACTTTCCTAAGTCAACACATCCTAGAAAACAGCAGCTGCACAAAGGCAGAGGCAAGCAATATTTCATTTTCCTCCCCATAGCACCCTGTCTCTTGGCATCTCCGCTTTAAATCTGGGTTCTGCTGGCAGCTTTGCATTTTCTCTCTGCAGAAAGAGCTGCAACACAGCCGGTGCAAGAGCAGGGGCTGTCCCCAGCAGGAGAGTCTGTCTGCAGATCATCAGGTTGTTGTGATGCTGGTTACTGCTGATTAGGAAGTGAGATAATGCTGTAGGTAAAGTTCATTTTAGGTCATGATTCAATTCAGTTCCTAGAAAAGAAAGAAGTAATAAAGCCAAGAAGGGAGTAACAAAACTGTTGAGGAGCATAATTTCAGGACTGACTTCACTGACGTAGAAATAGCTGTTCAGAGGCAAAATGAGTCTCAGAAACAGATACATGAGTTGTGTCTGCAGGTTTAGGATGTGCTGAGGGTAGGTAAGGACTGACTAATCTAGCCTGGATTGAAAATGCAGCCACCATCACTGTGGTGATTTCTCAAGGGACTGTATTAATCCAGATGAACCACGAAGCCATATTTTCCTATATTTTCCAAGCATAACTGTGGTCAAACCTACAAACACAGGATGAGGTGGAAAAAAGGTGGTGAGTAAGGAAACTAAATACCATCTCACCATGCAGGTGGTCATTGCAGACCTCAACTGGGTTGTGTTGCTAACAATTGTGTTGTGTACACATTCCTCCAGCTTTTCTACTAAAAAGAGTATTTCCCCAGGGTCACTGTCCAAGCAATCTACAAAGCCATCAGCCCTTATCCATGAACTCGAGCAACCAAGTCTCATAACCCCCAGGCAGCCTAGTACCAGAGTGGGCAGGAGCGAGGGCACAAGGTGGATCCTAGGAACAAAAGTAGAGTCACTGCAAAATTTCATAGTTCAGTCTATTGCGAGATCCTGACATGAACCAGTTTCCCCCATGATGGCCACGAGTTTCAGGGAACAAGACTGTTACTCCTACAGCTCTCAGGACCTTCGTAAAGCAGGATTTTGCTCCTGGATTTTTTTTTTTATTTTCTTTGAATTGTGATAACAAGAATTAAATAGAGACAACAGGGGCATAATAAATTCTAATGTTGGATGCTCTGTAAGTGGCAGGTCATAGACAGATTTTTCTTAGTATGCCACAATGCCTCGTAGTACTAGTATCATGAAACGGATATCATCACCCACTGGTGGGAGTGGGCAGACACAGAGTTCACTTCAGGTTTCAGAAGTTCCCACTGAATTTTTTCTTCCCCAAGCAATAAGCCCCAAGATCATGTGTCTTCTAAATCACTCAGAATGAAGGAGCGAGCTCTTTCCTCCCCTGCTACAATGCCACAGTACAACAGAAAGCAAGAGAGATCCAGGAGCAGCTAATTCCTACCACGAGCCATGACTGTTATCCTTGTCTTCCAGTGGGCAAAGCTGGGATGAGGCCAGGCTGGACTTTCCCCCCAGGGAATCATGGAAAGGGGTGGGAAGGCTGTGCAGGGTAACATTAGCTTTACCCTGAAGTTTTCATCCATGCCACTGATTAATTATTCCACCTTTGTCAAATTGTGTCACTGTGTCTCCCTTTAGATTGCTATAAAATTGACTTTTGTTCCAAGCTTGATTTATCATTATTTCATTTTTCACTTTCACTCCTGGGAATTTCTCTTGCTATTGTGATGTCAGTTATTGTGAGCTCAGTCCCTTTTCAATTTTACACAAAATCTCAGGTGTAGAAGGTAATAATTAGGTAGAATTAGGATTTCAGAGAAAGGAAACTGTGATCTGATGGTTACTGCAAGGCTCTATCAGCCAGGGCTGAGACATCCCCCATAGGACCCTGCGACTTCCTCTGCCTTCCCAGCTCAACAAGGCCAAGCAGGTACTAGTCTACACTCTGCAAAGAAGGGTGAATTTTAGAAGTATGAAGTAACTTCAGTTAACATTTGTAGAGTGCTCTCTGCAACGAGACCTTACCAGACATTACTGTAGGAGTATGATCCCAGCCCTATCCCTGAGTCGGTGTTTTTGGCACTAAGTGATATAAACTGGGGGTTCCTCTGATGTCACCATTGCATTTGTCAGATCCTGTTGCAGATACTAATTATCCCCAAGGACATGGATTGCATTTGCTCCAGCAAAACACTTAGCACTAGCTGATATTGCTGACAGCCTGTCTCTCTTGGGGAGTTTTCGGGGTTTTTTTGGCTAGTTTGCTAATTTAGTAAATATTTAGAAATCCATGTTCTTATAAAACTGCAACACTGAGTATCATTCCCTTTTGTTCAAAATTGTTTACAGAAATAGGCACAATTGTATCAAGATTCCTAGTTAATACTCACTTGGCTAAAGGCAAGAGATCCTAAGTAAAAAGGGGGTGGGAGGAAAAATGGGAATTTGTTACAGCAGAGTTCAACGGTGCCTTGAAGCCTCCATAGATGGAGCTCTGACAGAAAACCTGTTCCTAAACAGAAAACAGAGAACTTTCAAAAATAAGAAAGCGAAAATGAAGGTTCATGATAGAATATCAAATGTTAACCTTCAAAAGGTGACAGAAAAATCAGAAGATGCTGCCTCTAGCACATGGCACAGAAAGCCAGGTCATGCATGGCTGTAGGGAGACATCTCCCGTGAATAGGACACCCATGCCCAGGGAAGTGTTTCTGCTGAGCCTGGGCCTCTGTGGTTCCTATCCACTGATGTTCCTTTTGCTGCGCCCCACTGTGCACTGGTGCCTGCCAGTCTTCCCCCACCATGCAAAGGGCCGGTGAACCTGCTCCAAGCATTTAAATCCGAGGGAGTCAGCAAACCATGGGAGCAGTCACCCAGTGGGCAGAGGTCTCCAAACCAAAGCAAACACAGCTGACACCAGACAGTCCAGTTGCAAAGTCCAGATATTTTTAGGAGGAAACTCCCAATTTTCACCTATCTTTAGCAGGCCTGAAGATTAAAGAGAGACCAGAATACAGCCCAAAATGTCAACAAGGAACTGGGATGCCCTCAAGGAATCAAAAAGCACCTTTTGACAATAGGCATTCTGAGCTTATCTTCAGACTACCCAGCACAAGAACTTTCCAGTGGTCACTGCTGCATGGCTTTTTCTCCCAGGAAGAAAAGAAAAAAGGCAAAACAAAACAGGAAGGCTTGCCAGTCCCTACAGCTGCTGTGGCTATGCTGTGAGCAACACCCCTGGTGGATGGTTAAAAATGGGTTCAGCTGTGTCCACAGGAGTTGCAGCCATCTGTAGCTGCTTGTTGAATGACCCTGGAGCTGCTACACTCTCACCAGTAACAGCTCACACCGCCTTTCTTCCTTTATTAAAGAAATGCGTTGCTACTTAGCCAACCTCTGGAGCTAGCTGAAGCAAAAGAGGTAGGGAACAATGCAGAAACAGCCCTGCTTGTCAGGATCCAGTTAGGAAGGTTTACCCAAAGCAGATATAATGCAGTGGGACACCAGGAATCCGTGCTGCCTTAGACAGCAGGCAGGCTTGCGTGCTCCAACATGGAGAGGCAGCTCCAGTTATTCAGCCAGCCCACAGGCAGGGAGTTCCACCCTCAAGTGTCCAGGCAGAGGTCAGCAACTGTACATCCTGAAATTACTTTAATTATGGGACAACCGCTTTCAAGTGTATTGAATAATCACCTATTTTAGACAGGACCAACCCCAGAGAGTGAGGTCCACTTTAAAACGAAGGCTAATAGCATAGTTTACAAAGTACACAAATGGCTTCTTTGAGCCAGCTTATCAAGATGATTCTTTATGGTAGCATAATTTACCATCTCACGATGGATGAGGCTCTCAGTGGAGAGACTTCCTCACAGATAATGGACTAGGGAGGCAATCTTCTAGTTGACTTTCATAAGGATGGAAAGCAGAGAGTTAGGAATTCACATTACTGTGTATTAAATCCCCCTTTCACCCGCCACTGCAACCGGCAAAGGTAGGACAAAGAGCAAAGGGATGGAAGCACAGTGTTTCTGCACAGCATTACACCACATGCCCAACAGGAGTGCTCCCAGGTGTATCAGGTTTGTGTGGCCAGGTCTTGGTAGCAGGGGGGGCTACAGGGGTGGCTTCTCTGAAAAGCTGCCAGAAGATTCCCCCATCTCTAGTAGAGATAATGGCAGCCGACACCAGGATGGACCTGATGCTGGCCAAGGCCAAGCCAATCAGGAATGATAGTAGCGCATCTGTGATAACATATTTAAGAAGCAAAAAGTTATTGCACAGATGAAAATTGCAGCCAGAGAAGAGCAGAGTGAGAACATGCTCCAAGGTCCGTGGAGAAGGAGGGGAAGGAGGTGCTCCAGGGACTGGAGCTGAGGCTCCCCTGCAGCCCGTGGAGCAGCCCATGGTGAGGCAGCTGTGCCCCTGCAGCACACGGAGGTCCACAGGGGTGCAGAGATCCACGTGCAGTCTCTGGAGCAGGAGGATGCTCCATGCTGGAGCAGATGGATGCCCGAAGGAGGCTGTGAGTCCATAGGAGGCCCATGTTGGAACAGGCTCCTGGCAGGGACCTGCTGACCCATGGAAAGAGGAGCCCATGCTGGAGCAGAATTTCCTGGTAGGACTTGTGGTCCTGTGGAAGACCCATGCTGAAACAGCCTGTTCTTGAAGGACTGTACGCCATGGAGAAGTGCCCCATGTTTCAGAAGTTCATGAAAAACTGCTGCCCATAGGATGGACTTAAGTTGGAGGTGTTCAGAGAGGACTGTCTCCTGTGGGAGGGACCCCACACTGGAGCAGGGGAAGCTCTCCTCTCGCTGAGCAGCAGCAGAAACAGCCTGTAACAACTGACTGTAACTCCCATTCCCTGTCTCCCTCCACCACTGCAGGGAAGGAGGTAGAACTTGGGAAGGAGAGAGGGGTGAGGGGAAGGTGTTTTTAAGATTTATTTTACTTCTCAGTATCCTGCTCTGATTCTGTTAGTAATAAATTCATTAATGAATTAATTAATATCCCAACTTCGAATCTGTTTTACCTGTGACAGTAATCAGTGACTCCCAGTCCTTATCTCAGCTCATGAACCCTTTGTTATATTTTCTCTCCTCTGTCCAGTTGCAGAGGGGAATGATAGAGTGGCTTTGGTGGGTACCTGGCATACCCCCAGTATGAACCCATTGCAGCGCTCTGAAGGAATAAGAAATAATTACCCTCTCTTCTGTCAAGAGTCATGGGACAATACATGGGACTTGTCTCTTGGTAGACCTTCTTTCATGGTGCAAAAATCTCCAAGCGTGAAAGGAGCCCTCATGGCTAACAACATCCCCTTATATGCTTCTTCCACTTAACATTTCCCATCTGGTTTCAAATCTTTGCGTTCTTCCTCTCTTGAAAAATACAGTTTAGTAAGGCTCAAACTCTTCCACTATGGCAGGATAGCCGTTTCCTTTGCAGAGGGCTGAGGGGACAGAGTAAGGATACTTTAGGATGCACATGCATGCCTTTGGCTCCTCTGATATGTGAAAATAAAGCATGACAGACCCCTGTCACACAACACCAGGTATCCTGTAATCAACAGTGTAATTTACATGAGGCCCAGTGCACCATCCCAATGTACATTACCATGTGCGCATTAAAATAACATGGAGAGTTGAAATGCATTAGGACAGCGGCTGTACCTGAATCTGCTGATTCAACTCTCAAAGCTGCATTAAGCAGCTGTACTCTTTGAGCCCTGCAGATGTCTATTTTAATCATCTGTCTTAAAATATCAGCTGGTTTTATGCCCTATTCTGAAGCTTACCATCCCTCACAGAAGCTGAGTTGATTTCTCTAAGCACTGCCATCCAATTAAAACTGCAAACAGGCAGGAAAGAAGGAATATAAGAGCAAGTTACATTTGTTTGTAGTTATTCCCACACACCTTACACAGCTTGAGGCTGAAACATCTTGGGAGGGTGTAGCTGCAGAACCTGAGCCTGCCATCTGGATGAGACCAGTGGGACTCTTTTATTGGAGATCTGAAATGTGGCCAGTTGAGGCAAAATCTGAATCAAAAGCAGAGATTCAAATTGGTAGAGATGTCCCTTATGTAAGCCTTCCACCTTCTTTTCTGACCTGCAGGCTAAGAAACATGGCCCTGTACAGCAGAGAAGCTGTTCCTTTATGTGATAAAACATCCTGCCACAAAAAAAGCTCAAGGGTCCTTCCTAAGCATACTCACAGCACCAGCACACCAATTTCTCCACTGCCCTTTTAGCTTATGTTTTAGCAAAAACAAACAAAAAACCCAAACAAACAATTCATAATATTGTTCCTCTCTTGAAGGCTCTTCTCCCTCTCACTGCTGTGCTGATCCATAGTCCAAGTCAATCCATGCTGATCCATCCAGTCCAAGGTGTGCTGTGCTCATGTGGTCTAAGTATTTTAGCTATCCCAAATAGACCTCCAATTTGTGCAGACAGAAGCCTAAGGTCATCTGTAATCTTGTTAATTATTATAATTATGGTCATAAAGGACACATTACAGAGTTCACTGTTAATAGGAGCTTCCACAGACACTTGCAACCAAAGCAGGCAAGGCCAACTCTCCATACACAAGTCTTCATGACCTCCAAAGGAGGATGAGTGTGAAGTGAGTGATCTCATGGCCCTCTGCCCTCCATTCTCAGCCATGGAGCTTTGCTCATCCATGGACCACATCTGTTATATATCTCCTCCTGGCTATAGTAAGGAGGAAACATCCAGAAGGAAAGACAGTTGTAGTGAGGTGGGGTCAGCCTGTTCTTCCAAGTAGCTAGGGATAGAACAAGAGGAAATGGTCTGAAGTTGCACCAGGGGAGGTTCAGATTAGGCATTAGGAAAAAAATCTCTATGGAAATGTCTGCTAAGCATCAGGACAGGCTGTTCAGGGAAGTGTTTGACTCAATACCCTCAGAGATATTTAAAAGACATATAGATGTGGTACTGGGGGATGTAGTACAGTGGCAGACTTGGCGGTGCTGGGTTACTGGTTGGACTCAATGATCTTAGAGGTCTTTTTCAGCCTAAATAATTCTGTGATTCTATGATTCTAAGAGGTGAATATGATTCCTGGGAGGGTGGACCAAAGCCCAGCAGCTTGAAGTAGGAGAGCTGTGAATGGCCTGTGGACTGGTGGCCCGTTCTAACAACCATAAAGAGAAGCTGCTCTTTGGCCTCTGACATTAGCTTGTTTCATACTTGCCCTGGCCAGAGCTGATGCCTCTCTTTCATACTGCAAGAGTGGATGATGTGGCTCCAGCCCTTGTGCCACAGTCTGCCCAAGGAGGCAGTCAGCCTTGCTCCCCAGGGCAGCAACTGCATGTCAGGCCAGGTGAATCATCTGCTCAACCCACAGCAATCCTTTTTACTACAATTATGCCCTTCAGGATGGAGTTTAGGCTCTTCCTGTGGTCAGTCAGGCTTTGCAGACACCAAGCCAGACCTTTGCAAAGCACCTGTGTTTAGAAGGATGGGAGGAGACTTGCCCTCCAGAGACAGCAGCTGCTCATCACATCAAAACAGCTTGAGTGAGTTACGGTTTCTCATGCAGGGTCATGCAAATTCATCAGGCTCCTGGCGTGTGAATGGCTGTCCATATATCTCAGAGAGCCAACTTACAAACAGATTCTGAGGGCTTTTATGCTAATAACTGCTAAATAAATTTTAGCTGTTGTTTTCAATTTTCAAAGCCTGCTTTGTCAGTGAAAACCCGCATCCTCCTATCTGTGGCACGGCAAACACTGCTGACGGTTATTCCGCAGTTACGACACTTCACATTTGGTGGTCCTATCTCAGGGCAGTAGACAGCTGATGGGTGGGGAGGGGAAACCGATATAGCCTATCCATGAGGTCTCGCTGCCTGCCTGAGAAATAAAGGACACCAAAATATAACTGCGTGGGAAGGACTTCTAAGAAGAATTTGTCCCAAACCATTTCTGGAAACAGATGATAACATTATTTACTCAAATACAGGAAGCTCGAGATTGCAATGAATGATGAAAGGCAAGAACTAAGGGTGAGGGAGAGAAATATGCCCTTTCCCCTCCCCCTTGCCACAAGACAGAAGCAAAATCCCCACCAGCAACGCCTCGGTTATTAGGCTGTGCACTCATAAGCTGATATATCCCTCTGTGTTTGTGCCTATGCACATCTCACACCCACACATTACTGCCCAGCCCTCTTTGGATCCTAATGCCAGGGGCTTTTTCCAAAGCCAGGCACAGTATCCCACAGAGAAGAGTCCAGCTGTTGGGATCTTTCCCAAAAATGAAACACTGCAGCATTCAAGCTTTTCTTGCCTTTCAGTAGTTAATCTGGGGATACCCAGAAACCACCTCTAATGAGAAGGGATGGGAAGTGATGGGATGTGCTTAAAAGCCTTTGTATTTATTTATTTGTGTTCATGTTTATGTAAATTGTGCATAAATCTGGATTGAACTTTGGAAGACTGAGCTCTCAAATACAGAATCCAGCTGTTTGAAATCACAAGGAATGTACATTCCCACCAGCAGCGTAAAGCCAAAATATAAAAAGGCAAATAGCCCAGCTAGCTGAAGGAGGGGCCAAGGAGGGAATAGCTCTCACAGAACAGCACCCTATCTTCTTGAGTATTTTTTTTTAATGTTGCTGCCTGCTCTGTAGTGGAGGGTTAAAAAAAAAAAAAAAAAGAAATAAAAAAGATGCTGGTTGTTTTGGAATCCACAGCAATGTGTGTCTCTCAGCATCTGCTCACAGCAGTTCCCAAACATGGCCTCTGCTACGCTCAAATCCAGTGAAAGCAGCACAGACCTGGGTGTTCTGTAATGGTGACAGCCTGACTGATCTGGATGCAGCAGCATTATATTTATCTCAGCAGTGCCAATCAGCCCAGCCACGGTGAATCAGCTGGAAGACCAAAGTGTTCCTCTTCATCACTCTCCATGGCTCAATTCCCCCATAAAACATAGGACCCCACAGATTGTGTTGGAAGGGACCTCTAAAGGCCATCTAGTCTAACTCCTCCTCCAGTAAGCAGGGACATTAGACCAGGTTACTCAAAGCCCCATCCAACCTGACCTTGTATGTTCCCAGGGATGAAGCATCTACCACCTCTCTGGGCAATCCGTTACAGGTTCCTGTTCCTCATTGTAAAAAACTTCTAATCTAAATCAACCCTCTTTTAGTTTAAAAAATTACCTCTTGTCCTATCCCAAGGCCAGCTCAGATCCTCTGGGGCTTAGGAAAGCTGAAGATCACGGTTATTCTGGTCTCAGCTTCAAGGCACACTGGCAGCATTCTTGATCTTGTTGCAGGATGCCACGCACGAAGTAAACTGAACTTTGTTTGAAGGAGTTTTATGTTAGCACAGGTGTCAGCTGCAGCCCCTTCTACCAACATCAAGCCACATCCTCAGCACAAGCTCCATATTGCATGTTTTGTAAAATTTAACAGCCATGTCAGTACATGTACATGGACACACCTGAGCTGAACATGTACATACGATGGGGCACTCCAGTGAGAGCTGCAGTACTGGCGACCTCTGAAGCTCAGCCTGCCACTCATTGACTACAGGGTAGGTTATATCTGTCCCTTAGGCACAGAGATGTATCACATCTCTGCAGAATACAATAAAGTACCTGCTACAGAGATCAGCCCTCCCTTCCCAGGTATTACTTAATAAAAGGGGGGAGAAGCTAATCTTCTGAGCCTTTTTTTAAGTCCTAGATAAATTACTGGCTTTTCAACAGAGTTCTTCTAGTGAAATCTGTGAACATTACAGTTATTATTACAATAGACAACAATAAATGTTTTGACAATCTACTTTGACACGTAAATGTGGAATTGGGATTATAATGCAAAAATGTCAGTTCAAGTGGGAAGAAAGTTAATGCATCCTTAAAGCATGCATGTACTTATCCTTGCGCCCTAAATGAGCTATGAAGTAAGTGCAAATACATGGATTAGCAGGTCTCCATTTTCTGTAGATAGTCATTTGCATGAACACAAAAATGTACAGAAGGGAATAACCAGAGGTGAAGTTGGCAATTCAGAGGTTAATTACTATCATTAAGGAAAAAAATCCCACTTCAGGCACATCAGCTTTAAAGCTACTTGGAAGTGGCCCTCTAAGAAGTGGAAGCAGTGAATAGACATAAATAGAAGCTCTTCAGTCTATGATATAATAAGTGTGATGTGATACAAAATCTGTGAAAAAATTTCACCATAAAAGCACCTTACAAAACAAGAGAGGAGGCAAATCAGTTCAATGAGCTCTGACAGTCCCCAAACCCAGAGGAATCCCTCATTGATGCCAAAGGTATTTTAGCTCCCGGCCCGGCACAGGTCTGGGACTGTGACAAGTAAGCTGACCTGACTCACACCAGTACTTCAGCAGGGTGATCCCTGGTCCCTGCAACATTGGGAGCCTGACTTTGCCACTACAGAAAACTCCCTGAAGCATGTACAAACCCTCTGCAGCTTGAAGGCTGATACCATCTGCCTGCATAACCCAGTTTTCTCTCTTCCTGTTTTCCAGAGAGGAGCTCAAAGGGAACAACGCTCCCCTAAACGTTCCCTGGTGGGTCTTCATCCTTTTGGCAGTCAACACCACTTTTTCTAGTCCTCAAGCTGGTTTTTGCTAGCCCTTGTTAGGTGAATAGCTGTGGCTGAGCAGAGGTAGGGATAGTGCTTGAGGGTGGATATGTCTTGGGGATAAAATTAACGCTTCAGCTGAGCACATGCAAGAGCCTCCTGGTGATTGATGCATTTCAATATCAGACATCAAATATCAGTGTTTAGACGACAGCATTTTTTACAGTAATGATGCCTGTTCTACAATGATACCCCTCCAGAGCCCACCCGAGTGCTGGTAATTAAAATGATTCAGATCATCCTTATTTATGCTTTTTACCAGTGAAACTGCCTTGATGATACTTTCCTTAAAGCCATATTCCTGCAACACCTGCCACTGTAGAGAATCAGTAAGGAATAAATTACAGCCATGACTAACTTTCACCTAAACAGAAAAGAAAATGCTTGAACTAAAGCCATAACCTGATTTGACACAAATTAAAAACATTGGCCTTCTTCAGTAAGTCAAAGCTCTATACACTGCATCACCCTAAATTCAAGCAGATGTTCTTTAGTCACAGCTATCTGCTATTACTTTTTCCTCAGCTAAACAACAGTGAATTTAGCAGAAGTCACATGAAAGGGGCTGACATTAGATAAAGAATGTCGTTAATGTTATGGTTCCAAAGAAAAGTGATATTTCTTTTATATTCATTCATGACTGCAGCTGATAATTGCTTCCTGTCTTACACCTACACAAAATTCATGAATATAATTACAGCAGTGCAGTGTTGAGTTCAATCAGAAGGGAGTATTGATTTGTGTATAAATCAAAAGCCATCTTCCTCCAGTTCTATTTACATGAAAAAAAAAAGAATAGGACTTTACTGAAAAGGCTGCATAATCAAGAAAGGGTAGTGTATTGCAGAAAATCTCACTCATAGATTATACAGCCAGAAGGGAATATGATCATCTAAATATGTCTACATGTGAAAGCTACAGGATTTTCCAAATTAAGCTTTTCTCTACAATGTATTTTTTAAATAAAAATTACAATCTGTTTTTTAAAGCTTTTCATTTTTAAATAAAAAAATCTACTTATTTTGGTAGATTTTTTTTAAGTGCATAATTCCATTTATATGCAGATAAATTATTATCATGTTCTCCTGTGAAGCAGAGCCTGTTGCCCAGAGCAGAAGCAGGTGCTTCTGTTCTTGGCTGCACAGCCAGGTGACTATCAGTCACCAGCAAAGGCAAGAATGCCAGCTAGCAGTAGGATTGCTAACAGGAGTGCGAAGAAACAGCAGTAATTTTTCAGCTTACTCACTTCCTTCCCCTGGTAAATCCATCTTGTGGCTGGGAGACACATCATGAACTTTGCAATAGAGACAACATCTGAATTGAGGGGATGTTTCCTTTTCTAATAGGCAGCATACTTTGAGGAATCCTGTCTGTATGGCTATCAAAGCAAAGGTGAGAAAGCAGAAGAAAGTCGGAACTTGTGGAGTCTGATTCAAAGCCCAGAAAAGCACATCCCCTGCAGAGGCTGAGATTCGGCTGGGGAGGGTCCCTGGTCAACACACAATACCTGCAGAAATACAGCAGACTAGCTTTGTGCACCTGAAGCTAGCTGGGGGAACACAAACCTATTTTCAGCTAGATCTGCCCTTCCGAGCACTCCCTCCTGCACATCAGTCTTTAATAAAGGTTGATCTGCTCTCCCCATGAGTAAATGCCATCCTCCACTCTAAATGCTAACCTTGCCCCAGAGGAAAGGATAGCATGCTCCTCCTTCCTCATCACCCAGGCTTCATAAAGAAAACTTACTCACCCGTTCAATTCTCTGCAGTTTGTCTGAAGAGTGAATGGAGACATTTCCATACCTTCCTCGATATTTGAGCTGCCAGTGCAGAGTTCAGGAATGATGCAGAACTACAAAGTCTCATTTCTGCACAGGGGTTGCACTGGGTAGTAACAGAGAACTAGAAAGTGACAGAGGCACGCAGAGTTATGAATGCATTTACACAGCTCAGGTTTTGCGAGGGAAAGGGAAGAGAGGCCATTTGAGCTCCAAAGGGCTGTGACTTCTTCAGAAGATACAATAACATGCATAAAAAACCCATTCTTTTTCACTCTCTCTAACTACGACACAAAATGAGACCACATCAGTACTTCTGCTAAACACCCATCACCAAGTATTCAGCTCAAATTAACTGTCTTGGGAACACTTGCAGTGTCCTGACTTCACCTGGGGCTACTAGCAATTAAAGCTCATTTTTGTCAGCTGAGAAGGAATCAATCCAAACCCATGGATGCATTAATAACACTTTCTAGCAGGCCACCTAAATAATATTAAAATTGACTTTGGGAAACGTTCTCACATGTTGTAATAAATGTATACTAACAGTCTATTTATGAGGCCACAGTGTAGAAGGATTAAAACCTGATCACTTGTGACATATCTTCATTTTTGAGTAGGAGCCTGTTTGAAGAAACGTAACCTATGCAGACTATAATTACATCTATTAAGTTACGCCACAATCTGTTCTGCCACAGACTGACTATGTAAGATTAAAAACATTGCTAGGAAATGGGTAACTAATTAATCAAACTGGCTCATTTCCAACTGCTTTCATTTGATCAATTGTGGCTTATAGAAACAGTCAACTGAACAGAAAAAAATACTGCAATGGAAAGAAAAGAGCAGTGCTTTAAGAAAGCACACTCAGAAATATGAAAAAATAAAAAGTGTAAATATCTCATTTCCAAGTATCAAGAAAAGATGATTGATGAGGAGGACTGCCAAAGCACACCCTATATACAAATATATACAGCAGCTATCCTGTTTGCTAAGCACCATCCTCCATAAATAAAAAATGAGCATGAAATACTGTAAGCCTTCTTAAGATTAAGGAAGCTGCATTGTATTAAGCATTTGTGTCACTGAGATTGGAGAAGATACCTGAAGAATAGCTATAGCTAGGTAATTAAGGACTTAAAGTGATGGAAAAATGTTGTGAGTTTTTTCTTGAAGTTTCATTGTTAGTAAGACTCCTGCCAGATTTTCAAAGACCTTACTGATATATTCCTGTGCCTAGCAAAGAAACGACAAGCTCTATGGGGGACTTCACAGACTAAGGTTAAGAGCAAATTCTCACACATAACCTAGGAGAAGAGTTTAACATCTCAAAATGGGATCCTGAGCGGGCACCACGTAGCTACCTGAGGAGATGCTAAAAGGCAAGGGATGGCTCCTGCAGCTTTCACAGATGCAGCACCTCATGAGCCACTGAGCCACACCAACACCACCCTTCTGAAAATGAACATGTTGTCCCATGGGGCATGGAGGGCCACATCTTCATTGTCTCTGTAAACAGAGAGCGCAATAAGCAGTCTTGTTGAACCTGGGATGACCTAAAGAATGTCAGAAATACAAATGGGACGATAATGTAATAAAATTAAAAAAATTTCAGCGATGTTCCTAGCACGGTTCCTATGGCATATTTTGTTTGTTAATAAAAGAATATCTAAGGAAATTAAATGTATAATCAAACAGCTAATTAAAACCCCCCTCTGCCTCAGAAAGCAACATCAAAAGGTGTGGTAATCCCTAGCTTTTGGCCTTGGAGGTAGAATACTCATAGAGAGACACTGGGAAAAGCACCCCCTCCCATCCCTTCCTGTGAAGCAAGAGCTCTGGGCAAATGGGTCTGGGAAAGTGATAAGGCAAGGCACAAACTAAGCTAGAAAATAACTTGATTATGTAAAGTGAAAACTACTGTAATAAAGAAGAGCGTTCCCTTGCAAAGACAGTCACAGATATGCAAGTCCTTTTATGAACATATGATTTTTCTCCTACTGAATCCAAGAGGATTCAGGCAGTGAGCCTACCAAGGTGCTTTGGAAACTCAGTAGCATATGTGCATATTGACTTGTCTACCAGCTTGAGAAATTGGACTCTGACTGTTCACAGCATGACAGCCTAGGTTGTGGTGACACTGTCTTCTGTGTACAGAATTAGTTAATCCCCATCTGCTAGTGTGCCTACAATTGTAGTCATCCCCTGAAAAAAGACCAAAATCCAGGCAGATAATCAAAACACAAGATGTTTTAAAATGCAAAATTCTTCACTCAGGCAAGCAGCTGAAATAATTTTTGTTGTTATGTCTCCTTTTGTCTTCTCTTCCCCAAACCTTTGGTGAATTTGCTTTCCGACAGGGATGTTCACTAGACACTTGTGTTTTATGGAACTCTTACAAAATATCTATAAAAAGCAGGTCTCAAATATGCCACTGCCAATGTTGGCATATGCAGCCTACAACTTGCCAGTCAGGAGTCAACTGCATGTCAAACCATACGCACTGATGAAGTAGAACACAGCTGAGAAGTCCAGGGATAGAGAAACATCAAGAAAGTAGATGGGTACAGTCAGTTTTACAGAAAGACCAATATTCCTTAACTTGAAGATGTTCTTTTGGCCAGGCAATGCCATAAGCCTAATCAGCAAGCAGGATCTTCAGTGAATACTTAGTTGGAGAAGTACACAGGATGAACCTTGGAAAAGCCAGGTCAGGACAGTACAGGTCAGACTCCCCAGCAAGACCATGGCCCTGCAAAGGGTAGCCCTTCCTCCCATCTGCTCCAGGGACCACCATCAGCTGTTGTTACACAAGGACATGAGAAGCTTCAGTGGCTCCAGCGCAGGATCATCCTAGTACAGCTGGGTCAGAGCTGGCTTGGGTCCAGCTGGCTAGGGACATGCCACTACTGGCACATATCCATGCAGGCACTCCACTGAGGACCTTGATTTTAGACACCTTTAAGATCACTTAACATTTTAGCAAAGGTTTTGCAAAGATTGCATTTTTCAGCTAATGATCCTACAGTGGTGCTGGGTGGTTCCTTTTCATTCATCTACCTATACCCTGATTACTTGAGAAAATGTTCCTAGCACCATCACAGAGTGAGCTTTATTCTCTGAGCACTTAACGCGTGGCTAAATTTGACTAAAGCCCCTTCCAATCTCCATAATTCTTACAGGCCTTGGAATTTGAACCATCATACCAACTAATTACTTAATATTTGTGGCCCAATTTGAAGTAATTAATACAGCTACACCTTCATTTATTCAAATTAAAATTCATCCTGAGTACAGGCTACATAAAACATAAGATACTTCCAAAGATTAGCTGGGTTACAAATGATCCCTGCACAATTAATTTTTGTTCAAATGCTTACTGAATGACACATGTATGCCACATAATAAATTCAATAATTTCAGAAATTTCCTCTCCGTGGTAAAAGTGCCCTGACATAAGGACAGTTCATGTTCCCCAAATGCATCCATTTGTTCACAGAAGAGATCTCCAGTTACAGCCTCATTTACAGGCTGTCCTCCAGCACAGGACAATTAAAATCTCTCCATTTTCTATTGAGAAGGTTTTGTGCCAAGGAGATTTTTTTTTTTCTATGCAAAATCTCCTAGTAGAAGTCACATTACATATTAACCACCATATGTGCATTGAGTACTGGAAATACTCTTCTTTTGTCCCTCTTTTTTTATAGGGCTGTTTTCATACATGAGGCTGGTATATGCTGTTACATGTGTCTATACAGACAACCATTCACAGTGTCCACAGGAAGCACAGGAAGGGTGTGATGAGGACATCAGAGTGAATGAGACCAGCCACCTACCAACACCACAATCCTGCTTTAAACAAAACATCCCTAAATACGAACCCAGGCTTGACTCCAGTCATATCATGGACAAAGTCCTTTTACCTCTCTCTGCCTCTGCCTTCCTGCCACTCTGGGTCTCACGACTTGATGATCAGATTTGATAATTTGATTTGATGGTCAGAGGGCTGGAGCACCTCTCCTGGGAAGATAGACTAAGAAAGTTGGGGCTAGTCAACCTAGAGATGAGAAGGCTTTGGGGAATCTTATAGCCCCTTCCAGTACTTGAAGTGGGCTACAAGAGAGCTGAAAAGGGACTTTTTACAAGAGCATGTAGTGACAGGACAAGGGGGATGGCCTTAAACTGAAAGAGGGTAGGTTTAAATTTGATATTAGGAAGAAATTCCTTACTGTGAGGTAAGGTACTAGAACAGGTTGCCCAGATAACTTGTGGATTCCCCATCCCTGGAACTGTTCAACGCCAGGTTGCATGGGACTTCAAGAGACCTGGTCTAGTGGGAGGTGTCCCTGCCCACAGCAGGTGGGTTTAAACCAAATGGTCTTTAATGTCACTTCCAACACAAACCATTCCATGATGATTCAATGCATATGGCTAAAGTCTACCCTTCTCCTACTAGCATCATCAGGACCCTCCCCATGAGAGCAGGGCAAAGCCCTTTGTTAATATACTCATTCAACATCTAACTACCCAGTGAAGAGCTATATGAAGGACAGTGGCATGAAAGGTTATCCTCCAAATCTGTGGGATCTTGATTCAGAGGAACCCTTATTCCTTAATTGTCCCTTACATCTCTTCCTCACCCACGGTCATGGGGACCTGATTCCCCATGGGCACTGTCCTGTAAAGAAAGGTACAAAATGGAGACAGAGGTAGACAAGGGAACCAGCTCTCATAAGCTCCTGGCAATACTGCTGCAGTCTTCAGGAAACTCAATACACCTGTGGCATGGGCATCAGAAAGCTCCTTGCCTACAAGACAGGCAACCCAGAGGTGCTGAGGGAGTGAGGATAACACAGAGGAGAGGACACAGTGAGAGGGTATGGATGGGTTTTGTGAAACTGTACTATGCTATTTAACAACCACCACTATGTAGTCTGTGTTTTAAATGTCCTTAACCTGGAAAGCAGATCTTACAAATAGACAGGTAACAGCTCCTCCAGCCTCTTGTTCAAGTGGGAAAACAAGATAAGAGACATATCAGTGGGCCCAGACAGATGGTCTAGGCTGGACTGGGTTTCCTTTTCAGTGCTGTGCATAGGGCTTGCACCCATCAGCAAGTCCACCACAGGAGAGGGGCACATCCTGGCCTTCTGACCCACGAGGGGGTGAACCTCCAGGGCAGCCAGGTTTCAGCATTCAAACGTGCACAGGAGCACAAAGAAGCCCTTTATGCTGCTGCAATTGCAACATTAGATTTCAGTTTTATTCCCAAACATGAGCTGAGCTCTCAGTCATAGACAGTCTTTTTAATCAGCCCTGGCAAAGATGAAAAGCCTGAGAAAGAGAGGCAGTGTTTGTGCAAGGACTCATTTACATTAAATAATTATCCTGAAGGAGAGAAACAGCAAGGGAGAGATTTCTTTTAATTATAAAGAAATAATCGCAGTCTGGAGGAGCATATAGAGTCCTAGCTTTGTTCCCAGCAAGTCACCTATTTGCAGTAAAAAACCAAACAGTAGGTTTAAGAGGTAAGAAATATCTGTTATTATTTTGAAAATAGAGTATGATACGGGAAGAAAGATGGGGAAATACTTCTGCACTCCCAAAAGATTGCTGCTTTTATCCTTTTTCCTCTGCACAGTGGGATAAAAAATCAGTATCACAAGCATAAATGCTAAAAATACAAGAGCTGACATACAAACACATTCTGTAATATGTTAGGAATTACTCCGTCGATGAACGTCTGTGTGTGTGCATGCATGAGAGATCAATACAGTGTCATCATACAAGCGTATCTGCCTGCTACACAGCCTGCTTGTGCAACCTGGTATGTGCTTTCTCTTTTTTGATACTGCTTATTTTGTAGCAAATAAAAAGGATTTAACTCCAACATTTCCCCATAAAAATGAATTCTGAGCTGAGATGAAAAATAGTACCAAGTCCCCAAATTAGGAACTTCTTTTTAAATTGCAAGGAATTTATGATAGGAGCTGCAATCTCTGCTGTGCTTTTTGGATTACTTCCCTGGCCAGAGCTGAAGTCCTGGGCCTCTTGGCACATAGCACAAAAGCACAGTTTTCTGGAATGTGAGCATTCCACTGCAGGACCTATTGCTTCCACTGAGGAGAGTGCCAAAACCTGTGAAATCCCACCTGTTTCTGCTGCAGAATCAGGGCAGTGCTCAGCAACTCACAACTGGTCCTCAGCACAGGGCAGTGAGCACTCTTCAGCTTTACATGGGTAGCTCATCGGCTGGCCGGTCTGGGAGGTGACCTGAGGTACATACAGTATCCACACGAAGACAGGTGGTAGGAGAGAGGGAGCTCCTGTGCTCCCTGCTGACCTGAGAAGTCCCTCTACACCGCAACCCTGGCCATGCCATGTGCCTCAGGGCCACCAACAGGGACCTATGGGCAGAGCAGCCTGCAGCACCTCAGGGTGCCCTGCTCCCCCCTTCCTGGCACCTCTCTGGGCTGCAAGTTACAGCTATGGCACATTTCTGCTCTGAAGGGTCTATTGCCTGCTTTCATCCACTGCATCTTACCTTGCCTTTTCATGCTTGATTAAAGACCTGCTTGGTAAACACCTCTAACTGCTGGCAGCTTAAAATTTTTGAAAAATATTATTTCACTTTGAAAAGAGAGAGAAGTGGCAGTGATAGGAGAATCCAGTAGAAGGGAGAGGCTAGATTGAAAAAGCACGGCAATGGTCACTGGTGACAGGACAGGGCAGGGAGGGGTTCCCACAGCCAGGAAAATGGGAATAGACATACAGCTCGATTTCCCTCTGAGAGCACACCACAACTGCTGCTTTGGACCTCAGCTTTCCATTGTCACCAAGAACAAGTGATGCCATGGTTTATCAATTCACATAAGCCTGACTTAATTTTTACAGTGGTAAAAAATCCGAAATGCTGGTTTCTACCCATAAGCAAAAGCAGGCTGTGAGCTGACAGATACCATCTTCCTGTAATGATCAAGATGGTCGCTGCCGGGATCACAGTGAATGTAATTAGCAGAGAGCTTTTGTGTTGCATACAATAGCAGAAACATACGTAGACAAGCTATACAGCTATAGAATAAAATTAAGTACATTAATTCCATCCAAATTTTCTTGTCTGAAATTCCCAGTAAACCTCCTTTTCAGGCCCTGCAAGCTACCATGTTGGAAAATTTAAAAGCTTACCGTAGCAGATAAACAAATCAGACTGTAATGTTCATCTATACAAATGCCACAGGAACATGACCATCAGGAACACTGATTTACATTTACAGCTCTAGAAGAAGGGTTTGGTGTCACAGACTATGTCAAGTACCCAGGACAGCATAGCAAAAGTTAATGTGCATAACACATTAAGCTAATGGCATTCAGTCAAGGGTGAATATGTCTCTTTGGGCTAAGAAAACATCAAGTCTGCTCACGTCTTCTGAACACTCTGCAGACTGCCGAGTGCTTCTGCCATGGGCATGAATGTGAAACCAGAGCAGGAGCGGAAAAGAAGCAGGGTGTATCTGAGAAAACAGGGGTGAAAAGATGTCAAGGAACACTAAAAATTACCAGTTCTCTTTAGCTGGAGTAAAAAAAAACCAAAACAAAACAAAAAACCCAAACCCAAACAACAACAAAAACAAACAAACAAAAAAAACCATTTCCTTCATATACCTATTTTGAACCAAATCCAGCCTTGAGAGGCTGACCGCTCTGCCTCAAAACAATATGGTCAGAATGGTCTTATTTAAAGTAAAGTGAATTTAAAACAGTGAACT